>JAQISU010001235.1:16060000-16780000 GCA_029339505.1 Unio delphinus
GATCCTAGGTTTATCTCAGGAGGGATCAGGGCCACTTTCCACTGTAAGAAGACATTAAGCTGATCACTGTATAGTTCACTGGAACTTAATGTACAACTTGCAAATACTGAAAGTGATCCCAGGTACATCCCAGTGAATGAAGTCATATAAACTTGATCCTGGAAGGGATCAAAAGCACTTACAGGTGCTAGAGAGTTTGTTAATTGTAGTACTGGTTGGGGCAAGGTTCGTGGTTTAAGGAAGTTGCCGACATCTCAGAGCAAGTTTCTGGTTTCTGGCCTACGGGCAGGGCCATAGAGAGTGATCCTTGTTTTCTTTTATAAAATGAAAAAGTGTTGTTTGTTCTGGACCTCTTTACTGACTGGTCTCTTCCCAGGTCAGCCCTATTTAAGGGATGTGTGTTCTCTTTTGCGTTGCTCATCAAAATCATCAACAAAATTAATTTCCATGGATCAGGATTCTTTACTAATTTTCATTGACCAGTCTTTTCTTCCATAATCATTTTCATCTACATTCAAATCTAATTCAATTACCTACCAATGAAGTAGAGGTCATACAAAGGTGTGAGTGGTATCATGTTAACTGTCACAATATGTTGCTTGTGTAAAAATAGCATGGGGTTATCTAACTATGATGGAGAGGTCATATGAAAGGGAGTGTGGTCATGTATTGCATTGCAGGCCTGCATAAAAAACATTAATTGATTAATTAATTAATCTGTACATATAGTGAATATGTAACATTTCACAGGTGCATCCACTTAATATCAATTTCTCCCAATTTTTCACTTACAGTGGACATATCTTAAATTCATCAATTGTATGCTTTAAAATGCCTTCTCTTATATAGAGACTTTCCTTATACATAACAACATTTTACCACAATTAAATTATCACAATTCAAATGCCCTAGAGACTAATGATGTGTTGACAACACTGCTTTATACTAGCACCTGAACTAGCATATTATTGTTTTTTCCTTCATTCTTATCAAACTGAACTCTAGAATTCAAATATAGTTAGTCAGAGGAATTCAGTTTTTCATCTATTTCATTGGAAGATTTTAACAACAACAACAACAACAGCTTGTGTTTTCAATACTAGATGTGTTTGTTGGTCTTGCATGTATACCCTAAGTATTTCTCAACTGTGTATAGAGTGTGTCTAATTTTATCTGAAAGAAGAACTTCTGAAGCATACAAAAATCCTGTAGCTGATAGATAATATCAGTGAGAATAGGCTTTGTGTATTGTTCAGCCCTCTTAACTCCATTGATAGTTGTTGGTGTATAATAGATGAATTTTGAGGGCAGAAATTACTTTTCTCATATGATTTTAAATAAGAACCCAATATAGTCTGGGTCCAGATATGGCACATGGGTCATGTAAGCATGTTTTCAGATACAAGTTAAATAAACATAATAATATTCTTAAAATTGAATCATATTATAGTTATATCAAAGCTTATTCAGTTGTGATTTTTGAGTGACCTACACATTAATTGTTGTAACAAAAGTTCAAGACAATAATGGATTTTTATAATAGCATTTTCTCATTACACTGGGTCAGAAATGGCAATATTGGGTTGAACTATTACTTGTGCAGTGGGGGAGGTCAAGTGTATGATTGTGTGAGAAAGGAGTTGTATTCATCTTCAATCATCTGTATGGATGTCCAGCTATACATGGGACAGAGGAGTAACATACAATAAGTTTTATTCTCAGCATGTACATATGACATTCCTTCCAAATGATAATTTAGCATGATGCAAAATTAACTAAAATCTGAACTGACAGCCATCTTACTTGTCTTTTACATGTATGAAAGCACAGACTTGTATGGGAGAAAAAGGTATTAAGTATGAATTGAAATTAAAAATACGACATACAATCAGAAGAAATAAACGAAGTTACATTATTATCTCCAATTTCATTGACTTGTACGTGTACCAATTGTTTCCTGCTGGTGCTTACCCTGGCTTTGTTTCTAAATGGCGACATTGTCACATCTTTGTTTATATTTGTAGTACAAGTTTTTCTCTACTGCAGACGCGTTCCCATTGATGTCATAGCATGCTACAAAATGGGTTTAAACTAGAGCAAAATGTGAAGCAAGTTAAAAGAATATAATTTAGCTCAGTGGGCTACATGAATTCAGTATATATATATAGTAGCCCAGTATGGTAACAGGATTTACAATCATTTTCTTTGTGAGCTATTTCATAAGTGAAAAGCAAAATGTGAAGCAAGTTAAAAAAACTCATATAATTTAGCTCAGGGGGCTAAATGAATTCAAAATTATGTAGTAGCCCAATATGGTAACAGGATTGTGGTAGCCACTGAATCTCAGCTACATGAATTACCAGATCCTGCTGCGCTAATGTGGCAATGGTGAAATATACACTGTAGATATATTAAAGAAAGGAATTTTTTTCCATTGTCCAGCATTCATCATCATCCATCATCCATTCAGTAACCCTTTTGATGGCATGTTAAAATCCAAAGTTTTACTGGTCAAAGATCAAAAGTACTTTTAGTGCATTGGACTTGCACCTGTCTAAATGCAGAATATCTGGATACATCTACATGTGTACATCTTGTGGGATAGAAAGTTGTCAGTATATTAAAGGTAAAATAAGTTTCTTTAACACAAAGCTAGACTGATGTTGTGTCATAAAATTTGTTGTTGTTAGTGCATTAATTAACGTTAAATGATGACTGATTATTATAAGCAAGGTCATAAAATCTGTTATTGTTAGTGCATTAATTAATGTTAAATGATGACTGATTATTATTAGCAAGGTCATAAAATCTGTACTTTGTTAGTGCATTAATTAACGTTAAATGACGACTAATTATTATAAGCAAGGTCATAAAATCGGTTATTGTTAGTGCATTAATTAATGTTAAATGATGACTAATTATTATAAGCAAGGTCATAAAATCTGTTATTGTTAGTGCATTAATTAACGTTAAATGATGACTAATTATTATAAGCAAGGTCATAAAATCTGTTATTGTTAGTGCATTAATTAACGTTAAATGATGACTAATTATTATAAGCAAGGTCATAAAATCTGTTATTGTTAGTGCATTAATTAACGTTAAATGATGACTAATTATTATAAGCAAGGTCATAAAATCTGTTATTGTTAGTGCATTAATTAATGTTAAATGATGACTGATTATTATTAGCAATGTCATAAAATCTGTTATTGTTAGTGCATTAATTAATGTTAAATGATGACTGATTATTATAAGCAAGGTCATAAAATCTGTTATTGTTAGTGCATTAATTAACGTTAAATGGCGACTAATTATTATAAGCAAAGTCATAAAATCTGTTATTGTTAGTGCATTAATTAATGTTAAATGATGACTAATTATTATAAGCAAGGTCATAAAATCTATTATTGTTAGTGCATTAATTAATGTTAAATGATGACTAATTATTATAAGCAAGGTCATAAAATCTGTTATTGTTAGTGCATTAATTAACGTTAAATGATGACTGATTATTATAAGCAAGGTCATAAAATCGGTTATTGTTAGTGCATTAATTAACTTTAAATGACGACTAATTATTATAAGCAAGGTCATAAAATCTATTATTGTTAGTGCATTAATTAATGTTAAATGATGACTAATTATTATAAGCAAGGTCATAAAATCTGTTATTGTTAGTGCATTAATTAATGTTAAATGATGACTAATTATTATAAGCAAGGTCATAAAATCTATTATTGTTAGTGCATTAATTAACGTTAAATGATGACTAATTATTATAAGCAAGGTCATAAAATCGGTTATTGTTAGTGCATTAATTAACGTTAAATGACAACTAATTATTATAAGCAAGGTCATAAAATCTGTTATTGTTAGTGCATTAATTGACGTTAAATGATGACTGATTATTATAAGCAGGAGGATTCATGGCAGTTATGTTTGTTTGTCAAATTCTCAGTGAAGTTCAAGTGATTAAATGAAAAGTATAAGGAAAGTAGAGAAAATATAAATATAATAGTATTTAGTTTTAATATGATTTAATGGATGAAAAGTGGAACCTGTTCTATTTGACAACTACAGTACAACTTGAAGCACAAGTTTACTCCTTCCATTTTGTTGTCTCGCTACAAAACTATACATAATAAACCTAGTTGGAGCAGGTTCATTAAAAATTTTCTTTTTATTAGCTTATTATCAATGCTGTGTGTGTGTGTGTGTGTGTGTGTGTGTGTGTGTGTACTTGAAATGTATTTACAGTGGCTGGGTCACATTGTGCTTTTTGTTTATGAAATTTGAAATTTCAAGATAAAACAAAAACCGATGCTTAATACTTTCATTTGGCAAAACTATTTTCACAAACTGTTGCATTCTTTCTGAAGTTGCTAATCTTTTACACCATAAAGTTCAAAATCGCAAGTGATTCAATGCAGTCAAGAAATCAGACTATAAATTGCCTCACTGCAGACATCGTAGCAATGTGAATGGGCAAATTTCAGGTGATCTATTAATAAAACATTAGGAGAGGCCAGAGAACCATTAGTTAAATTTATGGAGACATGCCGTGTCAAAAGGGGGTTCTGTCTAGTTAGTGATGTAGTCATTTAGAGTGCGATCGTTGGTACTAATTAATACCATTTGTTTTTTCAGCATCAGACTGACTGCTAGTAACATTTTAAAGTTTCATTTTTCACGAAAAGTGTCATACTTGAGAAAATGCAGGGATTCTGTTACTTAAAAACAAGCATGTCATGCTGACCAGATGTAAGCAACTCTTAGAGAAAAGTGTGGGAAAAGACATTTGATTCTGATTGGTCATGGTTAAATAAATACTTGTTTTCACACAAAATTTCTTAGGACATAATATCGGCCTTGCGAAATCAGAAGTTAGTCTAAAATTTTCTGCAAGAGATAATTTACTAAGACTCCGGATGTTATTTTAGAGAAGTATATTCATTAAATCATGGTCCAGAAAAAACCCACCAAACTAAGGGAGGGATCGATATATCGACACACCACCAACACGTAGGGAGAAAATAGCTTTTTTTTCTCAAGTCTGACACTTTTTGTGAAAAATGAAACTTTAAAATGTTGCTAGTTGTCAGTCTGATGCTGAATAAACAAATGGTATTAATTAGTACCACTCTAAATGAATATATCACTAACTAGACAGAACCCCCTTTTGACACGGTGTGTCTCCATAAATTTAATGGTTATCTGGCTTCTCCTAATGTTTTATTAATAGATCGTCTGAAATTTTCCCCTTCACATAGGCCCCTCTTTAACAGTAAAATCGGTATTTTAATCTCCAAATTTTTGGAGATCTAGTCTGGTTCCGTTACACGTCCTCAGGTGACCCGTTCACCTCAGACGTCCCTAATCTACTTAAACAATCAGCTTCTACATTCTCGCTGCCCTTAATATAGCGTACCTGAACTTGATATTGTTGCAGAAATAGTGACCATCTCATTAATCGTCCATTTGTTAATTTAGCTTGAACCAAATAGGCGAGTGGTTGGTGGTCTGTTTCCAAAATAAAGTTTTGGCCATACAGGTAACTTTGGAATTTAGATATTCCAAAGATAATAGCCAAGCATTCTTTCTCAGATGCCGAATAGTTATGTTCTGCAGTTGACAATTTTCTGCTACTATATGCATCTGGGAATAAGCTTCCATCTTGCTCTTGCAATAGCACTGCTCCTAAACCTCTATCACAAGTGTCTGTCCTTAAGACAAAATCTCGTGTCATGTCAGGCAATTTAACTATGGCTTCTGACGTCAGTCTGTTCTTTAACATCTGAAATGCACATTCACAAGCGATATAAGTGAAATTTTTTTAAAGCTACATTAAAAATCAAAATCAAAATCACACACACTCATAATTTAGGTTCGATTTTTAGAGCAGATGCAAACACCTGTACCAAAATGTTCATAGCAGAAAATTTTATGTCACAAATATCGGAGAACAAGGATGTTCTATTTAGGTAGTATTCAATCCAGAAGGACCATGATTGCTTCAATGGAACATAGTCCTTTGATCAACTTTGTCTATTGCTGCGGGCATAGTTGGTTCTTATACCAACCACATGGAAGCCACTAAGAGTGTGATGTTTGACACCAAGTTAAATTCAAAAAGATGAATCAGACATAGAGGGCTCAATAGAATGGAGTTTTAGTTTAAAATTTAAGTGGGAACACACATCATTTGTCAGGGTTCGTACGGTCTTTGAAGGTCTTTGAGAGTTTGGGAAAAATGAGGTAGCATTTTCAAGGCCTTGAAAGTTTGGGAAAATCGAGCATATTACCCTGAGGTCTTTAAAAGTCTTTGAAAATTAAAATAAACCCCCCAAAAATTTCTTTCCAGAATCACAAATAAAATTATCCGAAGTTGTTAGATTCAGATGTAATCTAGTTATCCTGGTTTCTTTCTTTTGATGACCCATTCAGTTTATTGCCGCCGCATTCACAAAAGAGGCTTTGTTTTGTTAGGCTATCCAAAGTATGCCTCGGCGGCGACTTCAATCACACATGCACTCTTCGTCAAAGCAAGACGGTGCCGCTACACACTTCATCAAAGGAAGTCACCAATAAAATTGCCCAAGGTTGTTAGCTTCGGATGTAGTTGGTTTTCCTGGCTTCTTTCGTTTGACGAACAGTTCAATTTGATTGGACGAGTCCATCAGTTTTAGCCAATCAAAATGTTAATTACACTAATTTTACGTAGAAAGTTCGCGAAAGTTACACACTCGAGAATTCAAAATTTGTTCATTCGATTTACATCTTCTGCAAGTTCAGTGTTTAAAAATGCCAGGTCTTTGGTCTTTCAACGATATCTGGCTTGAACAAGAGAAATACAAGGAATGGCTGCAAAAGGATAAATTATATAAACGAAAGACGGTTTGTACATTGTGTAAAAAGACGAGCAACTTGGCTTCAATAGGAGAGGGATTCGATGCAAATTAGTAACTACATACTGTTCATTTAGTGGAACGAAGATTCAGAATTATAAGCGATTGGTAATTTTGGGCAAGATAATGTTAACTCATTACTCTTCGGGTATAAAATAAGATATTGTTTAATGTGATGATTTGGGAGATATGGCAAAGGAGGGCCCGTTTAAATTTACTTATACCGTCGGTTTATTTAACACGTTTGAGGGACAAAAATCATTTTCGAAAATTTTGTTCTTCATAATAATGTTCCTTGGTTTAATATAAAAACATGCATTGTAATAAATTCAATTCACGGATATACAGTTTCAAAGTGCGCATGCGTACACTATAGTAGAGTTAAGCAAGATTTGTTGCTCTTGAATTGTGAGTATATAAAAAAACGTGTGCTGTGAAGCTTTAACTGTGAGAAGTCAAGTCATTTGATTAGGTAAATAAATAAAAGAATTAAAAAAACGTATTTCCAGTTGACGGAATATCCCTGTTTCTCATTGCCGACCCTCGACTTTTTCTCCAATGGTATTAAAAAAAAAATTAAAATCACATTGCCGAAATTGATTTGTGTATCTATAGTATACATCCCCGTTTGTTTGTACCCCTATCGATTTCAATAACGAAAATAATTAAATGATAAAAAGTGCACAGAACTAAGGCAACTGAATCATTGATTTATAATTTCTAACCTGAATGTGACCAGAATGGAACTAATACTGCCATCTCCTTAACATTTCATGATTAACGGACTTTCCAAAGAAACAAACGGGTTGGTATAGTTAGACTATAATAATTGAGCCCGTTTTGCCCAGTACTTTGAAGTGCTTGAAATATTACTAGATTTATAGATAATTTTTATTTTTTTAAAAATGGAGAAAAAAAGCACGCCCAAACTTGATGAAGTGTTTTATTCTGTCCTTTTCAAAATAAAGGAATATGTCGAACTTTGGTGTGGTCTGCAGAAAATGTTGTTGTCACACGGGCAGGCAACAGTGGAGAAAGGATTTTCTGTCAACAAACAGGTATCTGTTGAGAACCTCAGCAGAGAAAGCCTCAGAGCTCAAGGGCTAATCATTGACACAATGAGAAAAGAAGTTGGACCTTTGGAAATGATCATTAGCAATGAAATGATGACACATGGCTCCTTTGCAATACATAAGTACCATGCCTATCTGGATAAGAAGAAAGCAGAGAAGGATGAGAAAAACCAAAAAGGAAAGAAACGGGAGTTAGCCTTGGATGAAGTGGAAGAACTAAAGCCAGAAAACTGCCTCTTGAAGCTAAAATTGCAAGCCTACATGTTTCCTTTGTACAGAAAGCAGAAGAGGCAGAGTTAAAAGAACCCATTGTGCTTGTCACAGTGTCAAATGCTCTTAGGAGAAAAGCAGAGGAAGAGATGACAGTGGTGGCGTCTCTTTCCAAAATGATTGAAGAGAAAAAAAAAGCAAATATAATAATGCATTTAAAGCAATGCTGATGTCTGTTAAGAGAACAATTATTTTATATTAAATCTGACACATATGTTACATATTTCTGAAAGAACAACGAATGTTAACCT
The DNA here is from genome assembly GCA_029339505.1 of Unio delphinus. Lineage (NCBI taxonomy): Eukaryota > Metazoa > Mollusca > Bivalvia > Unionida > Unionidae > Unio > Unio delphinus. Next base: position 16,068,503 of record JAQISU010001235.1, read on the forward strand.
ATCTTCCAGATAATTATAATACAATTTTAGGAAATTAATTTTAGTTTGACTTTAATCAGTAATCAATATTGTAGTATTTGGCATTCATTTTTCTCATATAACCTGTATACACAATGTTAACAAAAATAGGTCTTGGAAATCTCTGTTTGTGGTCTTTGAAAGTTTGGGAAAAGTCTTTGAATTTATCATCCATAGTTCAGTATGAACCCTGTTTGTGTAGGAAATTTTCACTAAGATTACAATGTGGTTAGAATTTTGGAAGAGTACAGACGGGCATCATTTGTATAGGAAAATTTCACTAAGATTTCAATGCGGTTTGAATTTTGGAAGAGTACAGACAAGCATCATTTGTATAGGAAAATTTCACTAAGATTTCAATGCAGTTAGAATTTTGGAAGAATACAGACGAGCATCATTTGCATAGGAAAATTTCACTAAGATTTCAATGCAGTTAGAATTTTGGAAGAATACAGGCGCACAAGGCTGGCTCAGATCAGTGTCCTAGGAACGGGAACTGTGTTGTTAAGGGAATTATAGAGAAAGATAACTGTGTTGTTAAGGGAATTATAGAGAAAGGGAACTGTGTTGTTAAGGGAATTATAGAGAATGAGAACTGTGAGGTTTGTGGTGACTTATCACATAAAAGTGGAATTAGAATTTAAAAGCAATTTAACTATTTAAAAAAGTAAGGAAGAAGAAAGGAAAAAGTAGGAAAGGTGGAAACAAAGTAAAGAAGGAAGAAAGGAGGAGAAAGACTGAAGTAGATGAACATAAAAGAGTAATGACTCTCTTATACATAGATCAGAAAATTCCAAATGTTTAACTTATTAAAGGGAATTGGACTGACCAGGTTAATTGCTGTCTTGTTATTAAGCAGAAATTGAAAGCTTTATGTTAAATGTATTTATTAATATGATTCTTTACATTTTATAAACTTTTTGAATCTGGAGTTATATGTATTTTAGATTATCACCTTCACTGACTAAGGACTCAAAATTTTAATATACATCTGGTGCAGTATTATTTATAATACTGTAGCTGGACGATGATAGCACCTAATATGATAAAAACCACTTTGATTGGATAAACAATGTGATAAGGCAAAAATAAAAAAAATTACTGTTTGTGATGCTTTAGATTCTCAAATACTGGCTGACCTTCAGTTATATAAGAATAAAATCAGCATTTAAGTAAATAATGGTCTTCAAGACAAGATTACTTGAGAGTCCCAAATGCATGATGTCTTAACAACTCCTTTTACAAATGATGATATTATGAGAAATTTACTTAAAATAAATTTACTTAAAATAAATTTACTTAAAGTAAATTTACTTAAAATAAGTCAAAACCCCTGGACCTGATATGATACCTACTCCTTTTTTTTTTTATTATTATTGCATGAATAAAATGATGTTACCATTCATTACTGCAGTTTTTAATAAAATCTTTTAATCTGGCTTTTTTCCTATACAGTGTAAGAACAATACCTGTCCTGTACAGGGCCGACGCTTCCGCTAGGTGAACTAGGCAATCGCCTTGGGCGCTGAGCTAAGGGTTTATTTCATGATGGGCGGGTTGGGGAGGGCGTGAGTGGAAGGGGGGCACCAGATATCTGATCTCGCCTAGGGTACCAAAATGCCTTTCACCGGCACTTAGGTCATGTATATAAACGTGGTGATAAGAGGGATCCAAACAATTATACAGGTATTCCCCTTATTGATACTCTGTGTAAAGTCTTTACTGATATGTTGAATACTTATATATAATGTTGGCCGAAGACAAGGGTCAGATAGACAAAGGACAACATATTTAGGAAATAATACTCCACATAAGACAATATTTTAATTATTCTGGCTTTTGCTAAAAAATATATTTCTAAAAGAAATTGTAGATTTTATTGCCTTTCTGTTGATTTTACAAAAGTTTTTAATAAAGTACAGCATAATTGATTATTGTTTTCATTAATATATAAGGGTATGAATGGTAAAATAGTAAACATTTTAACAGAAAGCTGTGTCAGGTCACCTAAAGGTTGAACTATTTAGATGAATGTACACAAAGTCCAAGGCAATGTTGTGTTTTGAGCCTAGTCTTGTTTTTATTTTTTTGAATGATTTGATTACGCAGTTAAAGCTCTAGTTACAGGGTGGGGATGGTGTTATCTAGAGGATAATTAACCTTGTACTCGGAACAAGTGAATAATAAAACATGGAATCAATGGCTCAAATAAATGGAGATCTGGATAACTCCTTGTTAAAATATATAAATATGCGACCTAAATATAAATAGTAGTCCTTACTACTTGGACAGGCCATCATCATAGTAGCTCATGTTACCGGTACATCAGATATGGCCATACAGTAATTCAAGCAAATATGGTTCCAGGTCACAAGCTTTGAATACCGTGGAGCAGTGTTTAAATAGTAAAGGTACTTAATAAATCCAGCTACCATATACATTCTAGCTCAGTTAATTCCATAAAAACCACATATTACAAGAAGCTTAAAATATCTCTCTCAGACTATTTACCATCACTAATTGATCTATATAGCACAGCGTGGCTTCACTTAATACACAATTAAGTCCATGCCATATGAACTATTAAGAATTCCCATTTTAATCATACAAATGAATTAACAAAATTCACTTCTTATCTTAAACTACATGTAGATTATTTGCCGAGAAAGAATATCATTTCCTAGCATACATGGTTTGTATGAGATATAAATAAATTCAAGCAGTTTTCTCAAATTAGCTCCTTTCAAGAAAATAATGTATGAAATTCTTAGAGTATGAAACAAAGACACCTGAATTCAAACAGTTATTTTTTTAGACTCGTTTCAAAGAACAATTTTGTGAAATTAAGACATGGTAACTTGCTCTGTTTTCTCCTCCATGAGAGTTGTCTCTCAGGGTTTGGAAGTTGTTATCAGAAAAATGCTCTCTTCCATGGAGTCATGATCTCAACTTGACTAGTTTTGCAGTGTAAGACAATTATAAAACATGAAAGTTTGCATGGAAACATCTCCTTAATTGGGGGTGTTTCCATGCAAACCCAAATTTTGTTTTATTTAACTACTAAAATTTTAAAAAAATCCTATAAAGGTTAGAGAAGTACATATTTTCCTTTAATAAACTGATCTCAGCAAGTTTTAACTTCTGACAAATGTTTCAGCAAGTACAAATGCCTTTTCTGCAATATTTCAACCATCTATAACTGGAAAACAATCAATACTTTTGATCAATTGGCCTGTAAAAGTGATATTAAGTGTGTTTTCTAGCATGTGTAAAAGTGAAATCAACAATTAATTCACATGAGTGTGTGTTTCCTAGCATGTGTAAAAGTGAATCAAAACTGGAAAATTACCTATCATATTGATTATCGTATTTTGTTCAGAGGTTCCATGCTACATTTAGGTGTTCAGTGCAGAATACAGAGACAGGTAGGCATAGTAAGAGAGAAATAATAGGTGAAGCGACTTGTGCATGAAAACTAATGTTTATTTGGTAGAAGATGAATTCCATTTTGTGTCTGTCCAGCTTATGGCAAATTAAGAAAGAAATATTTTTATGATGTTTATTATATCACTCTAGAAAAATTTGTGTTTCTCATGAGTCGAAGTACATGTAATATAATAATAATAATAATAATAATAATAATAATAATAATAATAATAATAATAATGAGGACTAAATATAGTACATAATCTTTAGAACCTATAAGCACTCTAATAATTATAAGACAGATTTCTTACTACTGTATATCAAGTTTTTTATTTATTATTGTGGACAATTTGAAAGCTCATAGGAATGGTGAATTATGTGCTTTAGTAGCAGTAACACCGTTATAATATGCACTGATTTTGTATACGGAATTAGGTATGTCGACTCATACTGAATACAAGATTTAATTTCTGTACACCATGGTGCACAAAATATTTACATGTATTGCATTTTGTAATATGGGCCAGTGACCTAAATTACTGAATAAAGTATTATTTTTATTTATATGTATTTTCCAAGATGTGAGAAGTTGATATAGTCTCAGACTGTGGTACAGTAAAACCTGTCTTGAAAGACCACTGCTATGTGAGACCACCTGTCTTGAGAGACCACATCCTCAATGCACAAATGTATTCATTATATAGCAATGTGATCTGTTATGAGAGACCACCTGTCTTGAAAAACCATAATTATTGGCATAAGAGGTCGTCTTGCAAGACAGGTTTTACTGTAATACAATCAGCATTAGCAGCTGCCTCGTGTGGTCTTGGTCAATTTCTGTACATTTAGAAACATCCATGTGTTTAATTACATGTAATTAAAAAAACTCTGAATTAGTGTCAGGAATTTCAATTTTATTATCATTTGGAAATTTGTTGATTGGAAAGAGTTAGTTCTGAAAGATCATAGTCTAACTTAATTATGTGAATCACCAATTTTAACAAACGATTGAAAATATTTGCAATTTGATTAGGATTATAAACATCATTACTTAGTGATAATATACATCTTATATTTGCACTTCTCTGCTCCATATTCCTGAAATATTTTCCAGATAGTTTTAGTTTTGGTATTATTTTTGTTGCCATCAAGAATATTTAGTATTGGTTTCTCTCGGCTTGTTTAAACATTTTGCTTTAGTTTTCAGCCATTGTGTTATATATATGTTTCATTAAATCCTAAAAATGTCGGAAATATGACAAGCAAGATAATGTGACGTCTCCATTGAAAGAACCAATTGGTTAGAAATTTAGTGAAACAGGGCCTGAAAACGGGGCTTTTATGTCAACTTAATGTAAATGTAATACGTTAATTCACTATTCTTTGTGGATAACATCAAGCAAACAAATCAATATGAAGGGCATTTTCAAGTGGAATAATAATTGTAAACTAATTGTATTGTAGTTATTGTCCCTGCATTTTCAAACAAGTGTTTTTTTTTTTTGTGATGTTCTGTCCATGGATCTACCAGTACTTATACAGTGTCATTGAACTCCATTACCATTAAAGCTAGATGCATGAAACTTGCATCAGTTATAGTCCAATGTGTGTTGATTCTGCCAGCCCTATTGTAATTTCGATTATATACTCGATGTTTGGCTAGGGGGTAGGGATGAAAACAACAAACACTGTACATAGCTAAATTAGTCTGTGTGTATGGGCTTAATATTAGGATCTTTATTAATAGAAGATGTAAATATGTTTATTTGGGTCAGGGTTTTGGACTTTCCTAAGTGAATTTTACAGGTTATGGTTTTTATTTTGTAAACATCAGGATCATTCTAGTAGGTTATTTTCTACTAGGTAATTATTTTTTAATATAGAAAATGCTAATTTAGCATTTTCATGGTGTATATTATATGTTGTGACCAGGAGTTTTGGGCTGGAATCTGTTTTTGTTTAAATTATTGAATTCAAATGATCATTTTCTTTGGCAATACAAAAGTGCTCTGATAAAATTCTTTGATAAAGACATTCACTGGAATTTATACTGAATTCAAATCTGGAATTACTGTGATTCAACATAAGACACAGCTACACTTCAATAGCTACCACATACGCTTCAGCTTTTGAATTTCATCTTGACTTTTTCTGAATTTTATTCAGGACTTTAAACCTCTAGGACTTGTGTCTGCAATTCTTGGAATATTTTGGGGCTTAATTTGCAATACCATAACTTGTTCTTTCTCATTTTCACTTTTTTTTCTAGGGAAATAAAATAATTTGTTTTATTTTACAAAGCCAGTTGTCTTTCACTCTTTTCTGTAACTTATTTATAGAGCATATACTCATAACAATAGATATCATCCTCTATGACCATATGCATAATTAGTAGACATGAAAATATATATTTCTAAATGCAACTGAATTGGGCTTTTGGTGTTCATTCTAATCTCCAAGTACTTAGACCCTTGGTCCTAAATATTAAGATTCCTTTCCAATAATCATGTGTACTCTTTACACCAAAACTTTATCAACCTGTTTACCCTAATTTAAAAGTCATTACAATAGGAACTACACTTTTGTTTGTTTTGTCCTTACTGCAGATGAAGACACTATTACACATACCTGATATTGACCCCATGAGGAGTTCTTAATGTCTGAGACATATCTAAAAGATTACTCCTGGAGGAGTTCTTACTCTCTGGGACATATCCTAAAAGATTACTCCTGGATGAGTTCTTACTGTTTGGGACATATCCTAAAAAATTACTTCTCAGACAAAGTGTTCTAGTTATTATTGCTGGATATGGCACCATTCTGTTTCAAACTTTTAACTTGAATAATTATTTGGTAAAAGGACTCTTGAAGTTAATATCAGCCCTCTGGTCACCAAAGTTATTTTACAAGATCACATAAAAAGACCTAGGTAAATAAAATTTGTTTGATAGAATCTACTTTCACATTTTTTTGTAATTGTTAACATTATTCAATGTTAGTTCTTTGGATTGCTTATAAGCAAATATTATTGCAAAGTTTAATATTGCTACCAGAAAAAACTGCTTGAGAAATTGAGAACTGGATTGGTTTTATAGTTCATATGCAAGTGTACTATGCTTGTTTGCTTATATTTTTAATGTTTTCCGTTTCTTCTAGGAATGTTACACATGGAAATAATCATCTTAATGGTATCTAAACTGTAAGCATTGTGATGTCATAAGACCTTTCATGCTCCGGTTGGCCGCAGGTCACCAAGTTATCGAGGGATGAAAGGTCTTGAGTTTCAGTAAAAGTTTAAGGTCAGAAGGTTGGATAGTAATATTTGTCAATCACAAAACTGTGTTGTTCGTTGGTATGGATAGTATAGATCTTTATAATTTATCATTTCAGGTCATATATTGTGGCAGCACCATCCATATTAGGACCAGGCGATAACTACAATGTTAGCATTGCATTGTTCAATGTTGCCAGCGAGACTGTCACAATTAGAGCATCTTTGCAACAAGGATTAGCAGAAGGTTCCGCTCCACTGTGGGATGCCAACATTTCATCAGAGCCTGCTACAAAGACGACCTCCATTCAGCGTAATAAACAGCTTTTCATTTCATAGTGTGATATGCAACTTAATAGTCTACACTTTTTTTTCTTCTGTAATATGTGGATGGGGCATAAGATGTTTCTGTAATCTTTGGATGGGGCATAAGATGTTTCTGTAATAATCTGTGGATGGGGCATAAGATGTTTCTGTAATATGTGGATGGGGCATAAGATGTTTCTGTAATCTGTGGATGGGGCATAAGATGTTTCTGTAATAATCTGTGGATGGGGCATAAGATGTTTCTGTAATCTGTGGATGGGGCATAAGATGTTTCTGTAATCTGTGGATGGGGCATAAGATGTTTCTGTAATAATCTGTGGATGGGGCATAAGATGTTTCTGTAATAATATGTGGATGGGGCATAAGATGTTTCTGTAATCTGTGGATGGGCATAAGATGTTTCTGTAATCTGTGGATGGGGCATAAGATGTTTCTGTAATAATCTGTGGATGGGGCATAAGATGTTTCTGTAATAATCTGTGGATGGGGCATAAGATGTTTCTGTAATCTGTGGATGGGGCATAAGATGTTTCTGTAATCTGTGGATGGGGCATAAGATGTTTCTGTAATCTGTGGATGGGGCATAAGATGTTTCTGTAATAATCTGTGGATGGGGCATAAGATGTTTCTTTAATAATCTGTGGATGGGGCATAAGATGTTTCTGTAATCTGTGGATGGGGTATAAGATGTTTCTGTAATCTGTGGATGGGGCATAAGATGTTTCTGTAATCTGTGGATGGGGCATAAGATGTTTCTGTAATCTGTGTATGGGGCATAAGATGTTTCTGTAATAATCTGTGGGTGGGGCATAAGATGTTTCTTTAATAATCTGTGGATGGGGCATAAGATGTTTCTGTAATAATCTGTGGATGGAGCATAAGATGTTTCTGTAATCTGTGGATGGGGTATAAGATGTTTCTGTAATCTGTGGATGGGGTATAAGATGTTTCTGTAATCTGTGTATGGGGCATAAGATGTTTCTGTAATCTGTGGATGGGGCATAAGATGTTTCTGTAATCTGTGGATGGGGCATAAGATGTTTCTGTAATCTGTGGATGGGGCATAAGATGTTTCTGTAATCTGTGGATGGGGCATAAGATGTTTCTGTAATCTGTGGATGGGGCATAAGATGTTTCTTTAATCTGTGGGTGGGGCATAAGATGTATCTGTAATATGTGGATGGAGCATAAGATGTTTCTTTAATAATCTGTGGATGGGGCATAAGATGTTTATGTAATATGTGGATGGGGCATAATATGTTTCTGTAATCTGTGGATGGGGCATAAGATGTTTCTGTAATCTGTGGATGGGGCATAAGATGTTTCTTTAATTTGTGGATGAGGCATAAGATGTTTTTGTAATCTGTGGATGGGGCATAAGATGTTTCTGTTGTTAGTTCATCAATTCTGTGCACCTGCCCATCTGCTAGTTCATCTCCAAAAACTAAAATTTTGTTTCAGTTTGTATCACTAAATTTTAAGACAACTTTTAATCTTGTATGAACATTATTAGGTGGTCTAACTGTCAGGCATTATATTGTCTGGCTCTTATAGACATTATTAGGTGGTCTAACTGTCAGGCATTATATTGTCTGGCTTATAGACATTATTAGGTGGTCTAACTATCAGGCATTATATTGTCTGGCTCTTATAGACATTATTAGGTGGTCTAACTATCAGGCATTATATTGTCTGGCTCTTATAGACATTATTAGGTGGTCTAACTATCAGGCATTATATTGTCTGGCTCTTATAGACATTATTAGGTGGTCTAACTATCAGGCATTATATTGTCTGGCTCTTATAGACATTATTAGGTGGTCTAACTATCAGGCATTATGTTGTCTGGCTCTTATAGACATTATTAGGTGGTCTAACTATCAGGCATTATGTTGTCTGGCTCTTATAGACATTATTAGGTGGTCTAACTGTCAGGCATTATATTGTCTGGCTCTTATAGACATTATTAGGTGGTCTAACTGTCAGGCATTATATTGTCTGGCTCTTATAGACATTATTAGGTGGTCTAACTGTCAGGCATTATATTGTCTGGCTCTTATAGACATTATTAGGTGGTCTAACTGTCAGGCATTATGTTGTCTGGCTCTTATATACATTATTAGGTGGTCTAACTATCAGGCATTATATTGTCTGGCTCTTATAGACATTATTAGGTGGTCTAACTGTCAGGCATTATATTGTCTGGCTCTTATAGACATTATTAGGTGGTCTAACTGTCAGGCATTATGTTGTCTGGCTCTTATAGACATTATTAGGTGGTCTAACTGTCAGGCATTATATTGTCTGGCTCTTATAGACATTATTAGGTGGTCTAACTATCAGGCATTATATTGTCTGGCTCTTATAGACATTATTAGGTGGTCTAACTATCAGGCATTATATTGTCTGGCTCTTATAGACATTATTAGGTGGTCTAACTGTCAGGCATTATATTGTCTGGCTCTTATAGACATTATTAGGTGGTCTAACTATCAGGCATTATACTGTCTGGCTCTTATAGACATTATTAGGTGGTCTAACTATCAGGCATTATATTGTCTGGCTCTTATAGACATTATTAGGTGGTCTAACTGTCAGGCATTATATTGTCTGGCTCTTATAGACATTATTAGGTGGTCTAACTATCAGGCATTATACTGTCTGGCTCTTATAGACATTATTAGGTGGTCTAACTATCAGGCATTATATTGTCTGGCTCTTATAGACATTATTAGGTGGTCTAACTATCAGGCATTTTACTGTCTGGCTCTTATAGACAAAATTGCAGTGAAGGTGTGCTGTACCATTCCTTTGTCAAACTCTCATCTCAACATGCTTAATAATTTTTAATGGATAAGAAATAATCTGGTATGCAAGTAATACTTTACTTTGTCATTTTTTCAGGAAATGGGCAGACGGCATCTATCACTTTTAAGGCAAGTATAAATACGTGTATAAAGAAAACACAACATGTATAAAAAAAAATTTGTAAATATTCTAACCTGGAAAACTATATATATGCAATTCCTATAATCTTTGTCTTTCTTCAAACTATTGTTGCATGTCATGGGAATTAATATGTTTCACTCTTTTATCACCAATGGCTGCATATGCAGAGATTTCCTTGTTTCACATGAATATACAAAACCTGCTTAGATCTACATTTTGTACTTATGAAAGTGACAGGTGTAAGGTAAAGTTGTATACATTTGCAATATGCACAACGGAAATAAATTTGACATACTTTTATATTACTTTTAAGTACTGTGACAGCAAAGTCTTTGATTATTTTACCTGCGGAAACTGAACATTGATCTAAGTGGATAGCTAACCAAAATGGCTGCTCCAGTGTGCTAAAGGATCAGTCTGGATTAGTTTAAGGTACACTATCTTTAACTTTTAAAACAGAGATAAGGAATTTTGACAGAATAGACAATACTAGCTTTTCTGAAAGTGCAGTGAATGAATGACCAAATATATAAAATGTAAAAATAGATATGGGCTCTCTTTTTTGCAATTTATCTTTGAAGGAAGTGAAAATGACCAAGCAGAGCTAGCATTTTTTGCAATTTATCTTTGAAGGAAGTGAAAATGACCAAGCAGAGCTATCATTTTTTGATAGGTACACATCTAAAGTAATGCTTAGCTGTATATTCTCTAACTCAATTACGCATATCAATCCAAACTAAAGGGAATTTAATGTTATTTGAACAGCATCAAAGATATACAAGGTATTGCTTTAAATGGCCAGGATAACCAGTGAGATAAAAACCTGGGAAATATTTTTCTTAAAAAATCAAATCCTGTGCAAACTGTGAAACTGTAGAGTGCCACCTTTGCATATGAGTGCTAGTACATGTACAATCTTCCCATCATTGTGACCCAACATGACCTTTCATGCTGTTTAAATGAGCCAATCAGAGTTTCTCTTTCAAACATGATTATTGCAATGGACACTTTCATTTATGTTTTTCATTGTTGTGTTTATGACATATTTCTGGATAGTTCTGACTGATACCTTGCTGTCTGCTATCTGTAAATTTCTGTTCTCTTTGTCACAGATACACTCACATGAGAATGAAAGGTCCAGTTAAACATAGAAATAAGCTTGGTCATTGCCTGAGAGACATCTCGGTCTTTACCTGAGAGATATCTCGGTCATTGCCTGAGAGATATCTTGGTCATTGCCTGAGAGATATCTCGGTCATTGCCTGAGACAGATCTTGGTCATTGCCTGAGAGAGATCTTGCTAATTGCCTGATGAAGTGAGCAATCCTACCTTGAATGATGGTACTAATAACAGAAGTTTCATAGTTGTAAAAGCACATCACATTTATTGTTTTAAACAATCTCAGTCTCAGTTGAATCACTTTTTCATAAAATGATGCATCACTGTTGGTGTGCACTGGACAAAATACTGTACATGTTTGCTTATAAGCCAGGTCTCACTACAAATATCACATACCCAGATCTGTCATTGCATAATGTGCCAACAAATCATTAAGTGTGCAGTTTCTTGTTATTCATCTGGAGAACAAACAACATAGATCTGCCAGTGCATTATATGGTGGCAGATCAGGGTCTATGTTTGAAGTTGGACTCGACTTATAAGTGAGTAGCAGTTTATTATTATAGATTTTAATAGATTTAGAGATCTGAATAGCTTTAATGTGAAGATTTGATACTGATTTATATTTCTGATTTTTATAAACTGAAACTGAATTACATTTATACGAGTTCAGATTTAAACAGAACATTGAGAAACACTGTCAGCTTTAGAATACAGTACAAGAGACCCTTTAGATTCTTTGCTCAGTGGCTTCACAGACATGACACTTATTATAACATCCTGATTTCCTATTGAACTTAATGGCTTTTATTATATGAATAAAGTCTGAAGGAAACACTTGAGTTGGCTAACATGAAAATTAATGTCTGCATGGAATTTATCTATTTGTGAAATGCTTAAAAATAATTTTAAATGTAAATTTTTTTTTTTAAATGAGGTAATAAAGAGCTTGAAAATGTTAGATTATATAGATACAAGATTTCAGAACTTTCTGAATATTGTTACAAAAATGTTATTTTCCTTGCAGATATTTGTGAAGATATTGTGAAATAAAGTTTAACGTAGATTGTAAATTGCTGATTTCTGGCAAAATAACAAATAAAATAGTTGCCTTTTTCTCTGCTCACTGCCTTTTATGGAATTTGTAGTAGGATAATAGGTAAAACTTCCATACATCACACGTGACACAGAGCCTCAACATGACCCCCAGAAATCCCCTGAGTGGTGTAATTCACACATCTCACTTGTTCATTTGGGTTAGACCTTGGCTTGGTCAACGTGTGTATGTGAGAAAGTTTGCCAGCAGATCCTTCTGGGTCTGTGGTTCTTTACAGGTTCTTCCTCCAACAAATATGCTGTATAGGTTATGATGTGCTGAGTAATGGCATTAAATCCACAAAACAACAATCATTCACAAAACATCTCAATCTCATGTACTTGTCTACTAAACTCAAGTTTTTGGTCTCCATGACCAGCCAATGATCGTTTTGTTGTTTTAAAACATTTGGTATTTTTAAAATCATTTTTTTTCTCCATATGATAGATGAAGAAAAAAAACAAGAGTCGGCTATGTACTCAAGGCTTGTCAAAGCTATCCTTGATCTGAAAAACTTTTCTCAATCTGAATTGGACTTGAAATTAAAAAAGTTGAAACATTAGTCTTGGAGTTTTAGAATTGGCAATATAAATAGTGCTTGTGAAAATCCTGAATATTTTGACCAAAGATTTCGCTATATGTGGTCATAATCATGCAAGAAATAAGATATAAGTGCAATTTTACAAGAATCATGCGTGTTTTATTTCGAAGAAATTTAATGAAGAAATAATGTTTTGCTCTTGTACAGTGTTGCTATTATAGAACACTGTTTCAATTCAACAATTGGCTGAATATCATTAGACATTCATTAAAGAATGCACCCCTAGCACAGCTGCTTTTTGCATTCCTTGGCTACTATTGTTCTTCAGACAACTTAAATGGCAGTCAAAGAAAAACATTTGATTATTCCTGGATTTACTTTAAAAATGTGTCAGGGAAATTACAGTAAAAAAATGCTGAGTTGTGTAAAATTTGTCAATATGGGCTGTCTGTGTTATTTATTCTTGAAAATCTGGCCTTCAGTACACTGTTGATGTTGTCAAGAGCCGAGATACAATGCACTGTAATGGCAGTAAGACATTGATTCCCCCAGTCATACATATCAGGATTGATGTCATATTGTAGGATTTGTATCAGATAATGTCATCCACACTATTATTCTTTATAAGCCTTTGGCCTCACATGTATAAATTAGCATTTTCACCCAAATTCTTGTTTGAGAGGCACTCAATAAAGATCAGTATAATCATGTGACACCTGATAAGTCCACAGTAAAGTCATAAAATCACTTTGCATAAGCAAGAGGCACAAGAAGCACAATACTGAGCACAGACTGAAATTCTCAACTGTGTGGTCAGTATTTCTATGGGGTTTTGTTCAAAAGAAATAAATGATAAACTGTGAATTGCATTGTTGGTTCTGTATATTATATTGTTGATACTTTTAATAATGCAGCTGATTTTCAAATACTGTTCAGGTTAATATAACCATGCCTTTGAACAGTTATAGAAATTAAAAATGCCTGCTGACTATACTGTCACTCAGCCCATCTGACTCCCAAGAAGTAAGACTGGTTCAATATTATAATATTGCTAATGCTATGTCACTTTGGTCTAGGGTTATAATATTAATAATATATTTTATTTAGACATTTAGGCCACTGGTCCATAGTACAAATTACAGTATCTGTAAATATAATGTGTGCCTTGATGAAATGAAGCTATGAATAATTAATAATTAATAATTCCTAAAATCAGTGCATGATATTATGAATAATGAATTAATAATTCCTAAAATTGGTGCATATATTGAATAATGAATTAATAATTTCCTAAAATTGGTGCATATATTGAATAATGAATTAATAATTTCCTAAATTGGTGCATGATATTATGCAGATCTTACTACCTATTAGTATATTATTATAGTAAGAAAGATTTCTTATAATTAATATTACAGTAAGAGACCACTTCTATGAGAGACCACCTGTTTTAGGAGACCAGAATCTCAGTGCACAGATTTATTGATAATATAGTGTTATGACCTGTTATGAGAGACCACTGGTCTTGAGAGACCATTATTGTTTGGCAGAAGGGGTGGTCTTTCTACTTTGAATATGTTCACCAATCACATTAACATTAGGTGATATGTTCACCAATCACATTAACATTAGGGATATAAGCCTGCTACCTCGCGAATCCAGCCCTATCAAAAGACGAAAATTCGTCTTTTCTGTCTGTGTCCTATAGACAAAGGGCAATAACTCTTGCCCTTACCTCCCCATTCCACCGCCAGGTTATGCCAGTTTTTAAGCTTCGCTTGTACTGTGTAACCTCGTACAATTAGACCTCCATGAATCCAAAGCCATCTTTGTGTAAAATTGGACCATCCGAAGTTAAATTTGGAATTATTGTGTTGGACAATCATTCTTCTACAGGTTGTATACATTATTTTACAATATTTTCAAATTTTGAGTGACTTTGTCACCTTTATGGACTTCGTCTTTGGACGACCACGTTGCAACGTGGACAGAGCACGCTAATGGTGGTACTCATGTTGTCATTTACGAGTTCACATGGCACTGAATAATTTCGCTTACTCCGTTAGTAACGGTTATGGTATTAGTGAATTAATAACGTGCTGAATTGCTAATTTGTGCTTTGTTTTATCTTCTTTTGTCGTTTCAGTAGATTTCTTCTTTAAACGACCACGTTGCGACACGTTAATGGCAGTACTCTAGTTGTCATTTACGACTTCTTGCGGCACTGAATAATTTCGCTTACTCCGTTAGTAATGGTTAGTGGGCGTAAGTCCCCCCGCATGTCCGAGCATGGCCTTCAGGCCTGTAAGTCAGGACTCATGGGGTTTTTACTGGATCCATTGGATCTATTTCATTATACAACCTAGACGTCACCGGCCGTCCAGCCGTCCCATCGTATTGCTAAAACGGTCCGACCAACTATGATTTACGGGGATTTTAGTGAAAATCCGTCTGTCAAGCTGTACTGCCGGCAACATGCCAATACTATGACTGAGATTTTAGTGAGAAATCTGTCCATCCAGCCAGGCCATGGCAGCGGCCGGTACCAGTGATAGCCGGACTGTCGCTCACATTCCGGCAGACCACACACCAGACAAACCAGCCGTCAGTGCCATCCCAGTATGGGGACCTTATTGCTCAAATGGCCGACCAACTATGATTTACGGGGATAGTGACAAATCCGTCCATCAAGCTGTACCGCCGGCAACATACCAATACTATATGGAGATTTTAGTGAGAAATCTGTCCGTCCAGCCAGGCCATTGGAGGGGCCAGTACCGGTGATAGCCGGACCATTGCCGACATTCAGGCTCTGAGTGAATCGTAGATGTGCGCGCAGTGCTCGCTGTACTGCGCAAGCATTACAAAATTGAGAAAAATTTAAAGTTGGATTGAAAAAAACCCAAAAAAAACATGACTCGGCACACAGTGCGTGTGATGAAACACTTTCAGCCGGACACAGATCCAGTCATGGAACAAACTGAGCTTATTCAAGGCTGCAGTGGAAGAAATTTATAGGGTGTTGGCAACTTCAGAATGCCCACCACCTCCTACCGCCATTCAAGACTACATAGTTAAGGTGTCTGTAGATCTTGAATGGGAGTAAGAGACGATGTCCTTCCTGCTCCTTCCCCAGTCGGTAAAATTCAGGAAGCTAAGTATCAACAAAGTTCTAGTGTAGCTGGTACAAAACTCAATCAGACGCCTTCAGTACTGATCTCCAATGCCATGTCAAAGCTAGTCCCATACATAGTCACTACGTCTTCAATGTTAGACTTGGCTTCACTAGCCATTTTTCCGACTCCCTAGGCAAATCCGGCTTTGCTTGTGAAGCGACGGCCTGGATTGCCAGAGTTATTAATAGGGCAGCTTACCATTCCATAGCCAATGAGTTGACTGCTTCTGCCAACTTCGACCTGATATGACTTGACGCATGTCAGCAGTCCAAGTCGCTCAAGCCCCATCCTACTCAGGCTTTACGGATGTCTCCGTTTGGGTCACCTTTACTCTTTGTGGGGAAAATTGAAAAGGTTCGGAGGCAGGCAGGTGAGGAACTGCCCCTCCAACTTGCTGCCCAACTTTTGCAGGCATTTCGAACCAATCATCCCTTGCCACAGCGGAAGGATGATAGGCGGACAAGGGAAAAAGGGATCCTTACAATCAAATGTGCAGTATAGATCCCAACCCAATGCTGGGAGCCAACAGTTTAATCAAGCTAGGAGGCAACCATACAGAGGCAGCAAGAACCAAAGTTTCTCCGCCTTCAAGCCTCCTAACTCTAGACGTTGATATACCCTGCCCATCACCAGCGGACTGCCTACCTGTGGGCGGCCGTCTCCTGCATTTTCAGGACCACTGGACCACTTTATTACCTCAGAACATTTGGGTGATTCAGGTCATTTCGGAGGGACTTTGGACTTCATTTATCCATCCCCTCCTCTGTCCTCCTCTCCCTTCTTCACGGATGTACCGTCAGATGGGAGAAAGATGCCTTTCTGAGAAAAAAATTCACAAAAAAACCCATAAATAAACCCTGCAATAGCTGAGGTTTTATTCATGGCTGTTTCTTATCCAGAGGCCGTTCATCGACCAGAGTCGCCTCAACCTATACATTTTTATCCCAGAAATTCAGTGTGGTGATGGCATGATCAATCTGTCTTTCCATCTGACGGGACGGGTATGACGTCAGTCTAGATATGACCAACGCATATTTTCCCGTCCCTATCCACCGAGTCATGGACATTTCTCCATTGTGCTTATCGGGACTTGGTTTATCAGTTCCAGGTCATACCTTTTGGCCTCAACATCAGCCCTTGGGCTTTTACCAAGGTTATGGATTGCGTTGTCACCCTGTTCCGCTCGACTTCAGAAACATATGTTAAGTACTACTCTGCTGAAAGGCAGAAACGATTTTATATCACTTTTACATCATCTAGGCTTTCTTGTGAACTGGATAAAGTCCGATCTCTGTCCATCCCAGAGTTTTGGTTGATATGGGTATGGATTTTCTCACCGATCTGAATCGTGTAAGGCTTCCTCGCATATGAGATCATCCGGATAGTCGAACTCGTCGAGTCCGTTTCCAACAGGATGTGCATTTCAGCGAGAGAGTTCTTGCAACTCCTCGGATTATTCAATGTGGCGGCAGACTTGATCCCTCTCGACCGTCTTTTTATGCGCCCCTTACAAATGACGTTATTAGCATAATGACGCCCTTTTTTCAAGTCCCCTCAATCACACAATAATGATCACGCCTGAGATAAGATCATTCTTGCGTCAGTGGCACAACCCCTGTTGGCTGTCCACAGGGATTCCTCTGGAGATACCCCAAGCAGAGATAATGGTATGTTCCGCCGCCAGTACCTACGGTTGGGGTGCCCACCTGTTGTCGAACTTGGATACCGTCAGTGGCACGTGGGTGCCAGGGGAGAGCCCTCTCCACATCAACCTTTCAGAAATAAAGGCTGTCATCAATGCCTTTCATTTCTGGAAGGATCAACTCTTATTCAAAACTGTCTCCTTATGTCAAACAACTTTGTGGTGGTGACTTGCCTCCTCAAACAAGGGGACACCAAATCGCCAGACCTGTGCAATCTGATCTGGCAGTTTCTACATTGGTGCGACAATCTCCACCTTAATGTACAAATCAGACACATTCCCGGCAGACTCAATGTCTTGGCTAACACTCTTTCCAGGAATGGTCAAGTCATTCAAACGGAATGGTCAAGTCATTCAAATGGAATGGTCACTCCATCAATCGGTCTTTCTTCCAATCTGCACACTTTGGGGACGTCCGATGATCGATCTTTTGCAACAAGGTGGAATTGCAAGTTGTCCACCTTCATCTCTCCAGTTCCAGACCCAAAAGCTTGGGCCGTGGATGCTCTGTCAATCAGCTGGGAGGGGTTGTGGGCATTCTCCTACCCTCCCACGGTCTTGGTACTGAAAATAATCCAGAGGTTAAGGGGTCATAACTGTCAGATGATTCGGATTTCCCCTCTCAGATGGAACAATGCCTGGGTCTCCGATCTACTTGCTCTGTCGATAGATCTACCCAGGAAGATTACAGTCAGCCCAAATCTTCTCCGACAACCGCGGTCACGGGTGTTCCACCCCTGTCCGGACCGTCTTCATTTTCACCCTTGGCTCTTGTCCAGACGGCCTTGTGAGACAAACAATTTAAATCTTCGATTGTGGAGAGAATCTCGAGAGCAAGAAGGCCCTCTACTCTGAAGTTTTACGAGGGAAAGTGGCATGTTTTCAGGACTGGTACCATTTAAATAACATCGTTCCTTTGAGTGTCTCAATCCCTCAACTGGCCGACTTTTTTCTCTGGCGTTTCGAGGAGAAGCAGTTGGCCCCAATTACTATTAAATGCTACCGCTCCATGATATCAGACGCATTCCGCCATCATGGTAAATGTGCTATCAGCCATGACAAAGATCTGTCCGATCTTTTAGCCACTTTAGAGTTCAATCAACTAAAATCCCTCACCCTGTTTCCAAATGGAATCTGTTCTGGGTTTTAACATGACTCATTTCAGACAGTATTGAGTCTTTAGCCCACAATTCGTTAATGCTACTATCCTACAAAACGGGTTTCTTGATATCTTAGCTTCAGCATGCAGGGTGAGTGAGTTACAGGCCCTTTCCAGTGACCCGAACTATCTTCAGTTCAGATCAGATGGTTCGGTGGTCCTCTTAAAACAGCCAGGCTTCGTAGCCAAAAATAGGTTACCATCCATTGGCAATCAAAGAGTCGTCATTAGCTCGCTTTCTTTTATTGACAAGTCAGGAGCAGCAGCCATGCAAGATCCTGTTTGTGCACTCTAGCACCATTTAAACACACAGAGGTGAGTGAGGTCACATGCAAGCACCTCTTTCTTCTGGTGATAGCTGGGAAATGGGATATCACCATTCAAGCCCTTGCTGCATGGCTAAAGTGGGTTATATGCTCAGCGTACTCAGAGGTTTCACAAGATCAGAGTTGCCTCATGAAGATTACCACTCATGAGATTAGAGCCATCTCAGCGAGCCTTGCATTCGAACGCAATGTTTTGACTGAGATATAATAGAAGCTGTTGGCTGGCATGCAGAGTCAACCTTCTCCAGTTTTATCTCAAAGATTTGACCTCGCAGTGCAAACCTTGAATCTAGTAGGTCCAGTGTTGGCAGCCCAGATGCCCACCAAACCCATTTAAAACAATCAGCACAGCCTATCAGCTTCGCTGGATTCGGCAGAATTTTTTTTTTGTAGGTAAGAATATTTAATTAACTATCTTCTTAACCGTATAAAGGGGTCACATATCACGTGACCCTGGGCTGCGTTGCTGATTAAATTAGGAGAAATGGTTATCGTTCAAATGGGGAATCCAGCCATCATTCCCTAGAGGATACCCGGGGTAGAGGTAGGATGCTCAGCATTCCCTCCTCCTATTACTCATTCTCCTAATGTTAATGTGATTGGGGAACGTATTCAAAGGAGAAAGCAAATTTTTAAGTAAATTATGTTTCTACAAGAATACTTACCCAATCACAGTACTTAAAACCCCTCCCAACCACCCTGCCATGCGAGCATCCTCGTATGGCATATATCGCTCAGCTTAAAAACTGGCAACACCTGGCAATGGCAGGGGGAGGTAAGGGGCAAGAGTTATTGCCCTTTATCTAAAGGACGTAGACAGAAAAGACGAATTTTCATCTTTTAGTATGGCTGGCTTCAAGAGGTAGCAGGCTTATATCCTAATGTTAATGTGATTGGGTAAGTATTCTCGGAGAAACATAATTTACTTTAAAAATTTGCTTTCAAGACAAGTTTTACTGTACTATGACTCTTGAGGTATAGAAATTTTTCTACAGATAGAAAGAATTAGTAAACATTAAAGTATTTCTTTCTTAAACGGTCATGAGCTGGACAAACACAAACAAAATGAAATTCATCTTCTAGCAAGCAAACATTTTTTCCGGCATAATTCAATTTACTTTTTATTTCTCTCAATCCTGCTACGCCTACATGTCTCTATTTTCTGAATATGATAATCCACAAGAATGGTATTTTACTGGTTCTAATTCATTTTTTTTATGGTATAATAAACACATTTATGTGAATTGTCAATGTCATTTTGCCAGTTTTGGAATGTCAGATCCTTAATTCTTTTCAAAAATATTGAGATTTTATATATATATCTCCAGCATCTTGAATTAGCCAAACATACCCCAAACTGAAGTGAAATAACCAGTCTTTAACTTGGGTTGTTACGACTCTATGGTCACAAACTTAAGTAGCAAAAAAAGCAAAACCAGCAAGTTTTTTTAAACTCGACATTTTAATTATTAAAGTGATAAATGCAAAATGTGAGAGGAACTTACAGTATAATGAAGTGAATCCAAATTTGTCATTACAAAAACCTTTGAAAGTCCTAAACAAATGAAAAAGTTCCATATAATTTCAATACCAGAAATGTACTGGTCCGCCAAGAACCATGATGTCATTGTCCAGAATTCTTTAGATTAGATTATGACAGTTTCAGAATAATATTTTTGTCCAAATAATGAGCACTTTCTATCACAACTGAACAGTCCAAAACTAAGGTTTTTCCTCTCGTAATATATCTAAGTACAACATAAAACACATCTTCAGACTTTCATCAGGAACACAAAATGTGTGAATGACTCCAGAAATTGGAATTAATCTGAATGCTTAACGTTCTCTTTATATACATCGTAAAATGTGACTGTATTTCGCAATCCTCTTACACAATCACACTATTGGTAGTTTTAGGAACTCCTAAATACTGTTTGCAAAAGTTTTATTGCACAATATCAGAATCTCAACAAACTTCATATCCCCAAATTTTTAGCAAGCATTGGTTTTATTACAGAATCAAGCATTTTAATTTTAAACAGCATCCTCTACACGAAAATTTGATGATTAAAAATTCTTTACAAGATCCACTATTATTTTGCTTAGCCTTCAACCAAACCAACTTTGGGTGGAAAAATATACCCCTGTACATATAATTGTAAAAAGCACACACTCAGTAAGAGTTTCTTTGAAAACCATACTTACTTTTACCTAAGATATCCCCCATTTAAAAAAACAATGATTTTAGTTTTATTGAGATTAACCATCATACCAGTTTTATCACAAAAATGTTTGATATGATGTATTTGGGTCTGAAGTAGTTGTAGTAGTATTGGCACAGTTAGCAGCATCATCAGTATAAAGTCTTGCAAAAATATTCTCAGTAACATCAGAGCTGTGTAATTAAATCAATAATAAAAAGGTAAAACATTCAAAATTCAACCTACATACTGAATTAAACTATTCTGAGAGAGAAATGAAAATCAGTTTCAGATATCTGAATAGATCGTTCTTTATGTTGTCATAGCCCGTGCGAAACATTCTTACAAATGACTGTATATTGTCTTCAGAAAATATTCCGATTTAGTAGTTGTTGTTGTTGTAGGGTTTAATGCCATTTTTCAGCACACGATAGGCTATACATGACGGCCAGTATTAAATGGTGAATGAAGAACCCGGGAAAACCCCTGGAAAGAACCACCAACCCACGAGAAGCTACTAGCAAGCTTTCTCACATAACTGCATTAGCCGAATCTTAGACTTGAACCCACGCAGACAGAGGTGAGATGGCAGTGATCCGTAATGGAGAGTGCTTAGACCACTCGGCCACTTGGGGCCCCCTCCCATTTAGTAGTAGTATAAGTGTTAATAATAATTTTCTCTACATCACAATAAGTTTGATGATCATTAACATCGACAGTTTGGGAAATCTTACCATCATTTTTCACATGCCAAGTTTCCGGTGGTCTAATTGAGCAGTATATGGGAAAATGTGTTGATCCATCTCGAGTCTGCAGTCCAAAGCTGGGGATTTTGCTGAATAGTTCAAAAGAATATATATAATCAACTACACTGCAACCATTATGAGTTATGCATGAAAACTGATGGTTTTTATTATCAAAGAGTCTTCATTCATGACATGAATATTAATATTTCTGCATTAATCTATTAACAATAAGCCAAAGTTGTTTTACATTTTATCACCTTTTAAATACCTACGCATAGACACATTATCTGTATCCCAATCTAAATTGCATCCTAATCAACACAACATCAAGTTTATCCTCAGGTATAAAATTTTTAAAGTATTTAATTCTAGCATTAAAATCTATGATAAGAAACGATAATTTCTACATTGATGTTTGATTATACATAACTTCTTACTTAATAATTTAATTCCATCTTCATTGTTGTTGTTATAACTTGGAGAAATGTGCCTTATATCTTTATCAGTATGCAAAGTTGATGACTTAGATCGCAGAACTCCACATCAAATGTATCAAATACTCTTTAAAATTACAATATCTTTCATTATGACAGATTTGCACACAAAAATAGCTACTCCTCCTGAATTTCTTCCTTTACTCACCTTTTTACGAACTATAAGGGACATAATTTTCAAGAAAATTGTCAAACTCTGCTAATGTTTTTCACGCTGTTTAATATATACCAATACAGTCATATTTTTTTATGACAATGAAGAAATGAGTTCAGGTTTTCATAATGTGCCAAACCTTATATTTTTCTTGAAAGAATGTCTAGGTCAACATTTCGATGATTCATATTCTGAAAAGCATATAGGCATTGACCTGTAACCTAGTTTGTGAAGTTCCTTCATATGAAGAAGGATATCTCCGTAACACAGAGATTCATTTTTGTTGTTTCTGTAGTATTTCCTTAAGAGTCATTTCTTGCATCACAGCAAGTTTTCAAGTAAAGTTGGCAACTACATCATCCAGGCCTTGTGAGGGTCTGTGTCTATGGTCTGTAATGTAAAGGGAATATTTTTTGTGATTGGTGAAATAAGAAACATGTTAATCCTAGCTGTCCCCTCTATGAGGGCTGTGGCAGGCTGTTTTCTGTACCTGGTCAAAGAATGAGAATGTTGCTTTGGCTTTGGGCTATAGGGATACTCAAGTTCATGACATGTCCTGTCATTGATTCAGACTCTTTTTCTTTCTGATCAATCATGTAAATTATGTTGAGCTGCAGAAACTGGCACTCACTAATGCCTGGTTGGAGTCTTTGCATGTTGTGGGCCTTGTCAAAGCTCCATTATGAACTTATGAGTGAAGCTTCTTTTGAGAATTGTTGGCCTTGTCAAAATGTCACTATGAATTCCTGAGTGAAGCTTCTGTTGATTTTATGTGCATAGTGATTTAATTTCATTTTATTCTAAAGTTAGTATTCCTTATTATTATTCATATTATTGTCAATCTTGCCAAGCTGGGCTTTGACAAGTTGCCAAGTTATTACTAGGAAACAGTAAGAATATTAATCCTCTGATGGCTGTTCCCCTCAGTGGCTTCTTGGAATTTGAGATACTAGCAACACTGGTCCTTTGCATCTGCTCCTGAGAGTTTGTCTAAACTGGCCAAAAGATGAAATTCATCAGATATCTACATTCTTGAGAGCCATGTAGCCGCAGTCCAAGCATGATCCTCATTCAGAGCTTCCCTTGGCATCAGGCCATAAATGTCCCATGGCACACACAAAGGCCCAGGGAGGAAGTTTGCATGTCCTTCCCCCTTGTTCAATTATGTACATTGATATACAGCCATAGTGACTTGCTTCCTTTTTTGCAGTTGCCCCTCATCAGTTATTTACTGTAGGTGCCAGACTAAATCTTTTCTGCAAAGGCTTGGTCAGGCACCACAAACAATGCTTTCTGTCTTTAAAGGTGGATACTTTGGGAATCTTCCTCAAGTAAGGTCTTATTGTTGGACCATAGTGACCAGGTCTTTTACCTAGAGAGAAATCACAACATACAGCACTTCAAAATTTCATCTTCAAGACACTCCAGTGTCTCCTTCAGTTTGACCACTTGAGGTTACAAAGGTACTATCAGAATGCTCAGATTACTCTGAATCTGGATGTCCACGATTATCTTATTTGATGTACAAAATTGGGTCTAAATTCTGGCCCGAGTTCTCATGCATGCCCCCAAACCCTATTCCTGTCAGTCTTCAGATGTGAATGATTCATGGTGGGGTGTTCATGTGGAGTCAGAAGGACTGTGTTTTCAGGGTTCATGCTTGTAGGAAGAATTTAAATTCCAGATCAACAATTTAGAGATGGAGGCAATTTGCTGTACCCATCAAGAGTTGCATCTAGAAATTAAGAGGTGATCTCTGATAAGATCTCAGTGTTAGCATACTTCATGAGACAAGGTAGCCTCAAATATCTATGTAGACGTTTTGGAACCTCATTCCTTGGGCAACCTCAGAAGAGGTTACTATCAGAGTTAGTTGCATACCGGTATATGAAAGAATTAATTTTTGACAAGAGTGTGAAAATAGTCCTGATGGAATGGTCACTGCAATAGTCTGTAGCAGATTTCCTGCTTGGAGTTGGTGGACTTGTTTGCAACAAGGATAAAAAGCAATCTCTCCTTTTACATTTCTCCAGTCAATGTCCGGAGGATCTGAGCAGTGGATGCTTGCAACCATAAGTGGGATCGTCTGCCAAGAAAAGTTTTTGAAGTCACCAAATTAATCATTGAGCCTGAGAGATGATCTATATCCAAAACCAAATATACCAAGTGGAGAATCTTATACGTTTGGTGCAGTAGGAAACTAATTCTAGCTGTTTCTGTAATGGGGTTTATTTTTTCTTTTTAAGTGAAACTTAACTCAATTTCTGGTATAAAGGGCTAGAGGGCAGCAATGTTCAGCATGCTCAAAAATCCTGGCCATTGTTGTGGATTTTCATGCAGTAGAACTGATTAGGTATTTTGAGCTGCAAAGATGTTGTTATTGGACATATTGAAAACCTTGAAAACATTGCTTCACCTTCTGAATGGATGGTTAAATCAGCATGGGATTTTGGGCTAAATATTTCTGATGATGCCAAGTTAGTCCTAAGTGAAAGTGGTTCCAATCTGATGTCATGGCAGCCAACTTTAAAATCTTTTTATTGTTACTCATTCAGAAGATACAATCATAGCAACTTGGGTCTTTTACCAGAAGTCTTTGTAAGATATTCTTGCTGATTCAAATGAAAATGGTGTTGATCTCTTGTCCAATATTGCTGCCACAGCAGCCATTTTAAAAATCTTCTTATTGTGACGGATTCTGATGGCATAGTTGCAGCAACATGGGATTTTTTTGCTAAATAATTTTTTTTATAGTGCCTAGTTCCTTATGCAAATCGCTTTGATCAGATATCAAATAGTGATCTTGAAACTCTTGTTATCATTGCTTTTGAATAAAATGGTCATTTTAGCAGGGTGTTTTCACTGAAATGACTTTTAATATGGCAATGACAATGACCATCTTCATAATCTTGTTATTGCAATTTTTCTTAGTTGTTATATCAATATTGTGCTTTCACCAGACTTCTTATGATGACTAGTTGGTTATAAATGAAAATCGTGCATGTCTGATATCCAATATGGCCATCATGGTAGCCATCTTGTTTGCTGTTATTACTTTTCCAAAACAGAAAGTCATATCAACATGGGGTTTACTCTAGAACATTTCTTATGATGTTTTGTTGGTTTTAAAGTATGTCTTGCTGCTCATAATTTAAGTTGATGTTGCCAGTCTTACATCCAATTTGTTACCACAGCAGATAATGTGAAAATCTTGTTATTGCTGAAGAATGTCAGATGGTTTCAGTACTCAGTACTGGAAGAAATGGTGTTTCTTAATTTCTTGGAAATTCTTATTGGGAAGTAGACTCTTGTTATGTTTAATAAATTCATTTTGTGGAGTTATGTTAGGTAATGATTGTTGTCTACCTGGAAAACATGGTATCTCAGCTAGTAGTTCCATCAGATCTGTTATCAATGGTTCATGGGTTTGATTCCATCAGGTCTGTTATCAATGGGTCATGGGTTTGATTTCATCAGATCTGTTATCAATGGGTCATGGGCTTGATTCCATCAGATCTGTTATCAATGGGTCATGGGGTTGATATATGCCCCATCCAGACTTGGTCAGCTGCCTCAGTGTGCTGTTCCAGTTAAGAACAATTAAGAACAAACTGGCTTATTAAGATAGCTGTTCAATCCAATGTGTGAACAGTAAGAAGGTAAAATTCAAGTAACTTCCAAACATAACATATTTTGCTTGGTTTCTCTGGTACAAAAAGATAGGGTTTGGTTTTGTTTGTTGCTTTTGTGTTTGATGGCACTTCTAACACAATATTGGCTATATTATGTTATCTCAAGGACACGATTATGCAACTGGCCTTGACCAGATTGGTATCCTCAATCCTTCGATTATAAGTCTGAGACTTTACTAACTAAGCTACTATCCCACAGAAAGGTGGATGGTGTACCTGACATACCAATAGCAGGTTTCTGTACTACTATATACCACAGAAAGGTAGATGGTGTACCTGACATACCAATAGCAGGTTTCTGTGCTACTATATACCACAGAAAGGTGGATGGTGTACCTGACATACCAATAGCAGGTTTCTGTGCTACTATATACCACAGAAAGGTGGATGGTGTACCTTACATACCAATAGCAGGTTTCTGTGCTACTATATACCACAGAAAGGTGGATGGTGTACCTGACATACCAATAGCAGGTTTCTGTGCTACTATATACCACAGAAAGGTGGATGGTGTACCTGACATACCAATAGCAGGTTTCTGTGCTACTATATACCACAGAAAGGTGGATGGTGTACCTGACATACCAATAGCAGGTTTCTGTGCTACTATATACCACAGAAAGGAGGATGGTGTACCTGACATACCAATAGCAGGTTTCTGTGCTACTATATACCACAGAAAGGTGGATGGTGTACCTGACATACCAATAGCAGGTTTCTGTGCTACTATATACCACAGAAAGGTGGATGGTGTACCTGACATACCAATAGCAGGTTTCTGTGCTACTATATACCACAGAAAGGTGGATGGTGTACCTGACATACCAATAGCAGGTTTCTGTGCTACTATATACCACAGAAAGGTGGATGGTGTACCTGACATACCAATAGCAGGTTTCTGTGCTACTATATACCACAGAAAGGTGGATGGTGTACCTGCAATACCAATAGCAGGTTTCTGTGCTACTATATACCACAGAAAGGTGGATGGTGTACCTGACATACCAATAGCAGGTTTCTGTGCTACTATATACCACAGAAAGGTGGATGGTGTACCTGACATACCAATAGCAGGTTTCTGTGCTACTATATACCACAGAAAGGTGGATGGTGTACCTGACATACCAATAGCAGGTTTCTGTGCTACTATATACCACAGAAAGGTGGATGGTGTACCTGACATACCAATAGCAGGTTTCTGTGCTACTATATACCACAGAAAGGTGGATGGTGTACCTGACATACCAATAGCAGGTTTCTGTGCTACTATATACCACAGAAAGGTGGATGGTGTACCTGACATACCAATAGCAGGTTTCTGTGCTACTATATACCACAGAAAGGTGGATGGTGTACCTGACATACCAATAGCAGGTTTCTGTACTACTATATACCACAGAAAGGTGGATGGTGTACCTGACATACCAATAGCAGGTTTCTGTACTACTATATACCACAGAAAGGTGGATGGTGTACCTGACATACCAATAGCAGGTTTCTGTACTGCTATCACACAGAAAGGTAGATGATGTACCTGGCATACCAATAGCAGGTTTTTTGCTACTATCCCACAGAAAGGTAGATGATGTACCTGGCATGCCAATAGCAGGTTTCTGTGCTACTTTCCCACAGAAAGATAGATGATGTATCTGGCATACCAAAAGCAGGTTTCTGTGATGTCCAATGTTACGTTTAGATCCGTTTCTGGAGCACTATTGCTGAATCACCATTTTTGTTGTACAGTTATGAATCTTGATGTGTGCATGCATCTTGGAAGTAATAAAATGCATTATCAAAATTAGATATCTGTGACCTTCACTTTACACTTTATGTTTAAGAGAATTTATTGAGTGTTGCTGATTATATAAATGTTATGAAACTTGGTATGATCATATATCCAGAGAAAAGACTGACCTAAATCAATTTATTTGTCATCACTCAGTTTTGATCATCTTGAGGCATTTCCAAATACATGTAGTTAAAGGTTATTAGGTTTTGAGCTTCTAAACCATTTTGTTTGTAGTGAAATATCAAATACAATTTTAATAGAATGGAAGTCACTGGTTGGCAGAAAATAATTACTAGAATTTCAAATATGACCTTTTTGGGGGTAAAATGCAGGGTAAAAATTTTCTGTATTCTGATGGTTCATTTTTTGTTATGCATTTTTGAAGATGTCACACATAGTTGCAGATTTCATCATTATTTATAGGAAATTCATGAGATGACTTTGTGCTTTATAATATATTTTGTTTTGCAGACACCAGTTTTAAACCCAAGAACCTGCTATCTCCATGTAACTTCCACAGGAGGCAATGTGAAGATCAGCAATTTTACGAATGTGCAAATAGTTTCAGTCAAGACCCGTTTTTTGCTAATCCAGACTGATAAGGGCATTTATAAACCAGGACAGACAGGTTAATATTCAAACCTTTTTCTATTCAGCATTACAGATACACTTCGGATTTAGATCTAAAAATTTCTATTGTCAGGTAAAAATCCATGATGCTTTTGTTTTCACCCATAGCTGCCTGTGATATTCTCTTGAATATGCATAAACCTGCTTAACCAATCAGTGTCATTCCAAAATATTTTTAACCAATTGGAGTCATTCAAAAATATTCTTAACCAATCAGTGTCATTTCAAAATATTCTTAACCAATTGGAGTCATTCCAAAATATTCTTAACCAATTGGAGTCATTCCAAACTATTCTTAACCAATTGGAGTCATTCCAAAATATTCTTAACCAATTGGAGTCATTCCAAAATATTCTTAACCAATCAGTGTCATTTCAAAATATTCTTAACCAATCAGTGTCATTCCAAAATATTTTTAACCAATTGGAGTCATTCAAAAATATTCTTAACCAATCAGTGTCATTTCAAAATATTCTTAACCAATTGGAGTCATTCCAAAATATTCTTAACCAATTGGAGTCATTCCAAACTATTCTTAACCAATTGGAGTCATTCCAAAATATTCTTAACCAATTGGAGTCATTCCAAAATATTCTTAACCAATCAGTGTCATTTCAAAATATTCTTAACCAATCAGTGTCATTTCAAAATATTCTCCGAAATTTGGGCCATAGAGATCTTGATTGACCGATCCAGTCAGATAGTCTCTTCTAAAAACACAGTTGCTCATTGATTGATAAAAAGTCACTTCCATTGATGTTTATTTTTAAGAAAACTGCCTGCCCTGGGTACAATATATGTGTAAATGGAACAGCTCTTACCAGTATTTTCAAGACATGTATTTTTAAAAAAATGCCTTCCCCGGGTACCATATATATTTGAATGGAACAGCTCTCACCAGTATTTACAAGAAATTTTTGTAAAAAAACCTGCCTTCCCTGCATACCATATATGTTTAAACGGAACAGCTCTTACCAGTATTTTTAAGACATATATTTTTTTTTAAACTGCCTTCCCTCGGTACCATATATGTAAAAATGGAACAGGTCTCACCAGTATTATCAAGACTGTGCAGCTTTATTAATACACTGTCATGCCAAAAAAAGACACCATTACAAGTATGTCATTACTTTCACACAAAACAAGTTAGTAACTTGCATTTGAAAGAATTTTTAATGTCACAGTTTTAACCAACATTATGCTAAATGATCCATCTTCATAAAAACTCCATTCATAAAAACTCCATTCATAAAGATACATATATGCAACATAAGAAGAACGATTGCTGAGTGACCAAAGTAAATGGAACATTTCTAGTTTTGAGACCCTTTAAATACTCATTTGAAATGTAAGATGGCAACATTTTCTTTTGAAAGCAATTACATGCCTATAGAAATAGTGTTGTTCTGATTATTGATTATAACCAATCATCAGTTGGTTGATAAGATAATCGATTGTGAACTCCATAATTGATTGTATGTAAAGGGAGATTACTTTTTAGGTGTATGCAGAGCACAAAGGTTAGTAAAACTCCCAACCACTAACGTTGACCTGAAATTTATTAATTCCCTTCACAACTACAAATATGAAACCTTATGATTCATAATTAGGAACATATAGTCATTATTACATGGTCAAGTTGTTAAATTGTTGATTGGTTTCAGTTAAATTGCAACATCTTTTGTAGTATTTATAAACAATGACAAACAAGAAAAACTTGTCCTTCTATACTTTAAATTATGGACACATCACATGTGAATGAAAGAATTTCGGGGGATTGTAGCAGTATTTCAGTTACATATGACTGATCAGTCATAAAAAGTTGCATTAATTTAACAAAGTTGTAGAACAAAAATAACACGATGTAATATTATTGTCAGGTTAAAGCATATGTGTCATTAAAAGAGATTACTCCCAAACATTTATAAACATATTGAACTCTTGATCAAAGATATAACTGTTTAACAAAAATTAAAAATTGCTTTTATTAATCGATTATAATCGATGATCAGTTGGTTAAAGGAAACTGATTATCGATTATGAATTTTTGATCGATTCCCATCACTATATAGATATATCTGCTGGCATCTGCTAATGTCAGTAAAGCTTCAGGCTTGAAAATACTGGTGAACATTGGTAAATATAACATTGTCTGACAGGATGAAAAAGTCAAGAAAATTTTCACATTCTCCATCAATAGCTTCTTAGAGGTCTGACTCATTTAAATGTACAATGCCTCATTGAAAGGGGACCTTCCTGCACCTCAAAATGATGCCTAAATTACTGAAAAATGTCACTGTAAATGCAAACAGCATTATGAAATCAAGAGCTGTGTGTGCTGCTGCAACAACATATGTTTATAATATTGACTGAAGTAAGTACCTGTTTAAAGATAAAAATAATTTCCATTTGAACATATTCTAGACCACCAGTTATGTGCATCAGCTGTTAGGCAATGTTAACATCAGTACTTTTCGAGGGTAGATGATGGATTTGGATATATTTGGAAGCTTAATCTACATTTTCTCAACACTTGGATCAGTATGTAGTTAAGTTTTAATCGGCACAGAGTCAAGTATGTGGTAAAGTTTTACTCGGCGCAGAGACAAGTATGTAGCAAAGCTTTACTCAGTACAGAGACAAGTATGTAGCAAAGTTTTACTCAGCACAGAGACAAGTATGTAGTGTAGTAAAGATTTACTCAGCACAGAAACAAGTATGTAGTGTAGTAAAGTTTTACTCAGCACAGAGACAAGTATGTAGTATAGTAAAGTTTTACTCAGCACAGAGACAATTATGTAGTGTAATAAAGTTTTACTCAGCACCGAGACATGTAGTAAAGTTTTACTCAGAACAGAGTTGAGTATGTATTTAAGTATTACTCAGAGCAGAGTTGAGACTACATGTAGCCAAGTTTTACTCAGCACAGAGACAAATATGTAGTGTAGTAAAGTTTTACTCAGCACAGAGACAATTATGTAGCAAAGTTTTACTCCGCACAGAGACAAGTATGTAGTATAGTAAAGTTTTACTCAGGACAGAGACAAATATGTTGTAAAGTTTTACTTGGCACAGAGACAAGTATGTAGTAAAGTTTTGCTCATCACAGAGATAAGTATATAGTGTAGTAAAGTTTTGCTCAGCACAGAGTCAAGTATGTAGTAATAGTTTTACTCAGAACAGAGTTGAGTATGTAGTGTAGTAAAAATTTACTCAGCACAGAGACAAGTATGTAGTGTAGTAAAGATTTACTCAGCACAGAGATAAGTATATCGTGTAGTAAAATTTTGCTCAGCACAGAGACAAGTATGTAGTTTTACTCAGCAAAGAGACAAGTATGTAGTAAAGTTTTACTCAGCACAGAGATACGTACATAGTAAAGTTTTACTCAGCACAGAGACAAGTATGTAGTAAAGTTTTACTCAGCACAGAAATAAGTATATAGTGTAGTAAAGTTTTGGTTAGAACAGAGACAAGTATGTTGTTAAGTTTTACTCAGAACAGAGTTGATTTGTAGTAAAGTTTTACTCAGTACAGTGACAAGTATCTAGTAAAGTTTTACTCAGCACAGAGACAAGTATCTAGTAAAGTTTTACTCAGCACAGAGTTGAGTATGTAGTAAAGTTTTACTCAGAACAGAGTTTAGTATGTAGTAAAGTTATATTTAGCACAGAGATAAATTTATAGTGTAGTAAAGTTTTACTCAGAGCAGAAAGTTTTACTCAGAGCAGAGTTGAGTATATAGTAAAGTATTACTATGCACAAGGATGAGAATAGAAATTGCACATGGATGCGTTGAATGTTACAATTTCTCTTTGTTGAGATTTCTACTAGCATCTGAATTGGTGGGCAAATTGGGACCGGCTTCTGGGAGTCACCATGCGCCACTATGAACCCAACTCCTACATATTCACAGATATGTCAGATTCAGGATCGGGCACTCACCTAGGGCTGAAGGGTCTGATTCTTTATGGTATATGATCTTGCAAAGAATCTACCTTTGATATCATTAATTTGGAAAAGAGGGCCCTTTTCTTCAGGCCTTCAAGGCAACAAATAAGATGTTGTGTGATGGTCTCTTCCTACAACACATCTGTGGTAGTATACCTAAGGAGACATAGATGTACCTTCTTTCTGCTTGTTGGTTTGAAACCTATTTCACTGGACAGCTTCAGAATGAATATTCCTTGAGTGTACCACATTCTGAGGAGAAAAGAAAAACATTTTGGCAGACCATATTTTGATGCAATGGAAGACAGCTCTTGTGGAATTTTGTCTACAACAATCTTTAGCAGACTGCCAGTTCCATATTTGGTAAATACCCTTGGTGGACTTGTTTTCACCAAGCAAGCTCTGCTTTTCGGTTTTTTCCAGTACCAACTAGAGGGCCTGGGCACTGGATGCCTTCAGCCTGAGGTGTGATTGTATGTTCACTTATGTCTTCCCAATTTTTGGATGATCCCACAGGTCCATCACTAAGTCAGAAAATCCATGCCATGGCTCATTTTGATTGCCTCTTTATGTCCTCAGCAATTGTGAGTCACTGATCTTCTCGATCTGCCATTGGACCATTCCAGGACCTTCTGTCACAGCACAGAGGCTATCTTCTACACTATAGCCCACCAATTCACCAATTCACCAATTCACCAAGGCTCATCTTATATGATTATTCTACAAAGAAATGTATTTGAGCCAACATGATAAGTGCATCATTTAGTCTAGGAGAAGAAAGGCTTTTAAGGTCTATGATGCCAAATCTTTTGTGATTGGTGTAGTAGAAAACAAGTCAGTTTCAGCTGTCCCTCTGTGAGTGCACTGGCTGATTTTCTTTTCCTGAAAAGAAACAATGCTAGTTTTATACTGTTCATTGCTATCAATCAACTTTTCTGAACATGCTAAAATTCTCACTTCGCAGATCAGATCTGTTATTATGAATTGCAGAGTTCAGCATTTCACTCTCAAATGTCTCAGTGGGATCTCTCTTGTGTGTTGGGGTCTTTAAATACCTGATACCCCACCCTTGTACCTGTGGGTTATGCTTACTTTAAGTATCTTGCCCACACAATGCTTTTCTTGCTCACCTTAGCGTTTGTAAGATTAAGGAGCAAGCTCCTTACCCTTTTTCATTATCTGTGCTGGGATTGACCAATTAGACCTTGATGTCTAGTTATGGCTCTCTGCTTTTACTTGGCATATTCTAAAGGCATTAGGAAGGATTATAAAGGAAGCATTTTTTTCTACCCATATTTATGGTTCAGCTGATATCCAGCTTCCATCATTTGTTGGTGGACTGCATGAACTATCAAGAGAGCTTACTAATCCCTTACTGATACGGACTTGTCATTTATGATAATTAAAGCCCATGGGGTTAGTGCCATCATTCCTTCTTGGGCTTATCAGTCATGTTCATTTAAGGAGAATGTGATGAAAGCCATGTTGTGGCACTCTCACACTACTGTCCCTTTTTACCTTCATTTGCTGGCCTATCAAAAGTGAAATCATTTTCTCACTGGACCCAGTCTTCATTGCTCAAAGAGTGGCCTGTGTTGATGCCATCCTACAGTAGTCTATTGTTCTTAGTTTTTTTTGGTATTCACCAGTTTTGGCTTCATCAGACCTCCCACCAAAGTGACACAATTCAGATATGCAATAGCATCAGATAAGATATTACTGATACCAAAATGTGTTTTTTGTGTGGGGTAAAAGTAACTTTAATTATGTAATATTTACCAGTTGTTATTGGCCGATTCCTGTCTCCCTCTCCACACCAATGACCCACCTTAGGCTGCTTCTTCAAATACATGTATAATGAAGGTTGCTTGTGCATGCCAGAGATCTATGGGTTGATCCATAGTTCTGTAAGATTTTGGTTTACTTTACATTATTCATCATTCAGTTGGTTATTTTACTAGCTCTTCAGTAGTAACAGATAAGCATTACATTATAAACTGTCTCCCCAACCTCCTAAAAAAATAACCAATTAGATTTTGTTGCTGGGAACAGACTTGTTTGAGAATTAGGCAGTGGATGTTTTTTTGTTATTACAAATGTCTGAGAGGGAGGTACAATTTGTAATGCAGGCATATTTTCTGCACGAGTTGTCATATGTATGGTAAATTTACATTTTCGCTTGGTTTATATTGGGGACTGTCTATCTGAACATCTGATGTTGTTTGGGAGTCTGTCTGGATTGCTGTTTCCCGACGAGATTAATTGCACATCAATCGTTGCATATGCTGACTTAATAACATGTTACTTTGATTGTTTCTTTTGCACCTCCAGGGCTGCTTAGTTTTCTTTGATGTAGAAATGACTGGTTTTAGTAATCACTGGAATAATCTTGATAGATAGATCATGTAATTGCATGGTAGTCTGCATGGGTATGAATTTTATCGTCTGTCACTGAAATTAAAGACATTAGGAACCGTTTTATGCTTGGTAAATATAGCTACAGGTGTAGATGTCAGCTAGCTTAAGAAACTAGATATTAGTGCACCGATGAGAAGTGAATTAATAACCACTTGCATTAGTCTACACTAAGAAACTTTTTTTTAATGTTCATATTATTCAGTCAGTTTCTACTTTCCCACGTCTTTATTTACAATGACAATTTCCAAACCCATAACAGTAGAAGTGAAAGTTTATAATTTTACTTAATATTTGTAGAAAACTGACAAAACTTTTCTTATGCAATATAAAAATGCATATTCTTCTCCAGTGCCTTTTTTGAACTAATTTTTATGAAAATATTAAAATAATAATTTCAATAATATTATTTATTGTTTTGAAATGTAAAATGTTACAATCCTCAAAGCAGGCTCTGTGGTTTGACCATCTGCCTTGGATGTGAGAGGTTGCGGGTTTGAACCCCGACCAAGTCATGCCAAATGTATAAAAATGGTACTTAACAGCTACCAAGCTAGGCACTCAGCATTAACAGATTAGTGTAAGGACCTGTCGAACTAGTGCCAGGACAATGTGACTGGGTGGGACATCATGCTACATGTCTCTGACATGATGCCTCAGTGCTAGACATCACTATAAACTGCCACACTGCATATATCAAAGCAATGTTGACTGAAAAATTGTAAAAGCTATGTTAAAAATCCAAATCGCAAACACAATCTTCATGTCTTCTGTATGATAATTGTACTATAATTGAGCATTGGCTTATTTGAAAGAAATGATTTATTGTTTGGATCCTCTCAGACACATCAGAGAAGTTAAAATTCTAAGATTATTTATAATCTTCATCATTTTATAAATTCATTTTTACTTTTCAGTGGGAAATAAAATATATTTTATATATATTTATCTCTATTTCTTCATATATGTTTAATTGTTATGGTTTTTAATAGATTTATGTATTTTAATGGCGCAGTTTAATATATCTTGTAAAATATCATTTTTCCATGCTGTTTATGCCTTTAAAAGACCATTAATAAAATAGCTAGAATATCTATGAACAATTTATGCTATGACTTAATTTTCGGACCCCGAGTGGTCTAAGCGTTCACAGTTACAGATCATTGCCATCTCACCTGTGTCTGTGTGGGTTCAGGTCTAAGATTCGGCTAATGTAGTTATGTGAGAAAGCTTGCTAGCTGCTTCTCATGGGTCGGTGGTTCTTTCCAAGGTTTTCTCGGGTTCTTCCACCACTATTAATACTGGCCGTCATGTATAACCTGTCTTGTGCTGATAAATGGTGTTAAACCCAATAACAACAACAACAATGACACAATTTTATTTGTCATGTTGTGTATTACAATAATCTCATTGAAACCAAAAGGGGGATTTTATGATGTAAACAATCTTTTTTTTTGGTGGGGGCACCAGACAGATGCCCCCTACCCCTATTGAAAAAACTAAAAAAGTGTTTTTATGTGGGGTGTGTTCCCCCCGATGTGTAGTTTTTTGTTTTTTATGAAATTCCATTTATTTTAACCTTACCTTAATTTTGTCCCATCGGGATTATATGAAAATAGTAGGATATTTTGGTCCTTAGTGTTTTCTATGACGTCCTCACACGAGCTCAAAGGCTCATCATGGGTGTCCTGTCTTAATTTCTTAAAGTTAACCCTGGCTAGGGGTTTCCTGTATCCTGTGTATGTTATTTGTGTTGTGCTATTTGTATGTTGCTATATGTATACATATGTATACAGTGTATCTTGTAAGGATAGCCATTTTGGTCAAAGTTTCCCAGTTTTCTAATCATATAAAATACCTCTAAACGGTATTTTTTAAAATATATTTTATGATTTCATTTAATTTATATTTAAACATTTTGAATTTGGTACAAACACATAGTGTATTAAACTTTAGTTTAATTGGTTGTTTCCAACCTATTGTTTTAATGTTTGCATTATGGTGTTCCATGTTTTGTAATCTTCCTTATTTATATAATAGATCACTTGGATCGAAACAGGATCCGTACAATTTCTTTATTTTGTTTGCACTTCACCCGTCTCAATCTTTTTTGTGATCTTTATTTATTTATCATTAATTCCCTATTCTGTTCTGAAAGAATATTTTTAATTTCCCTTTAATCAGGCTTTCTGTGTAGATTCTAAATAATCTCCACAGAGTATTAATGATTTTTTATCACCAGTGACTTTATATGATAGCATGCTTGTGTTGGGGAAAGGTATAAGAAAACTCGTGAGTTGTTTTGATTGTGAGTAAGTCTCCAGGTGAGTTTGTTTGCCATGTGATTTAGCCCCATGTTTTCATTGCTATTACTTTCTCCTCCTGAGTTCCCTGTCCCTCCCTTCTATTTAATTTTTTTCCCCATATTTAAATACTGGTCAGCATGCTATCATATTCCTAACTATAAATTTTGTTATTCCATGTAAAGTTTCTTTGGGAAATTTACCGTCTAAATATAATAAATGAGCTTCATTGTATATTTGTTTTTTATTAATTATAGAAATAATTTCATTTCTTTCTTTTATATTGACTGTGCATTTTGTAATAATATGATTTTTTGAAGAAATAAAGTTTTAGCACAGTGGACATTTCGGCGACACTGCGGTCATATGCCGTCTCACTGCTATTTCTCCTGTCAACCATGCATCGTGCATGTATTTGAACAGGATACTTTTCATTTTTAGGGATCCTAGTATGACCCAGTTTCCCCATGCCCTATCCCAATTAATGTTTATGTGTTTTTGTTCTACATTATTTTTATCCTTATTTATTGTGTGTTTTGTTAGCCATTTGTATGTGGATTTTGTATCAATTTCCCATAATTCCTTATCGTCCCTATATTTAAAAAATAAATTTTTTATCGATCTTAATTTTCTTGGCTCCTCTAAACGTTTTGTTAATTTATTATTCCTATATATGTCATTTCTCTGCTTCATAGAGAAACCAAAGTAATAAATATAGAGCCCATGCCAAGCTATTTTTGGCTCCGCTTTTATCTCCTTAAACCCGTTTAAAATGTTGGTGCTTTTAATTAGGGTGGGGTGCCCTCCCTATATAAAGTTTCTTTGTTTGTGTAGTGTATTTTAAATTCCCATAAGTATTTAATAATTTCTTTATCAATTTTTTTTAGTGTTGCGTTTTTAATGTCTACCATTTTTAGTTTGTAATTAAGGTGCACATACATGTGATTTTTGCAACTTATGCTCATTCCATTAAGCATATTGGCATTGGTGCCCAGATTTGCAAGTTTTTTTGTATACTTTCCCTGATTTCCTTCATATTTTTTTGCATTTCGTCTTTCCCAAAATTTATACCTAACGTTTTTATATTGTCTTTAATTAGAGGAGTAGGCAGCCCATGTTTCTTACCTCTCCAGTTTCCTATTAATAAAATTTCTTTTTTTTTCAGGATTTATCTTAGATCCCGAAACTTTCCCAAATATTTCAAATTCCTTTATTAGTTCATTATAGGATTTTCCATCTTGGATAAAGTTTGTACAATCATCAGCGTGTTGTATCATCTTCACTTCCTCTTTGATATTTGGAACTTTAATCCCTACTATTTTTTGGTTGTTTTTAACTTTGATACTTAGTATTTCTATTGCTATTATGTATAATAGCATGGATAGTGGGCATCCCTGCCTCGCCGATCTTTGAATTTCAAATTTATCCGTTTTTGCCCCATTTACCTGTACAATTTAGTTTATAGCCTTGTACAGGATTTTGGTCCAATTTTGGAAGTTTTCTCCAAATCCAAATTTTTCTAGTGTCTTATATAGGTAGTTTTGCTCAAGTCTATCAAAGGCTTTTTCCTGGTCAATTAGTACCACAGCACTATTATTACCGTCATATTCATGTGTTCTATAGTTTTAATGTTTGGAATGATGTTTTGTATGTCCCTACCTTTTGGCCTGCTAGTTTGATTCATATTTATGATTTGGTCAAGACACTCTTTGACCCTTTCAGCTAATATTTTACTATTAATTTTATAGTCTATATTAAAGAGTGAGATGGGTCTCCAATTTTTAATTTCATCCCTATTATCTTTTCCAATATATATTAATGTTATCATTCCCTCTCTCATGGTGTTGGACAAGTTTATATTTCTTAGTGCAATGCTATTATATAACCATTTTAAAACTGGCAACAACTCCCCGCAGAATTTTTGATAAAATTCCGCTGAGAGTCCATCTCTCCCTGGTGATTTATTTTTGGATAATTTCCCTATTGTCGATCTGATTTCGTCTTGCGAGATAAATTCCTCACATTTGTTTCTATGTTCTGAGGTAATTTTCTCACAATTCGTCTCTCGTAAGTATGTTTCTATATCTTCGTCTGCTATCTTCTGTGAAGTATATAGGTCCTTATAGTAACTCCGTATGTAATCTAGTATTTGAGTTTTGTTCTTCAGTATCTCCCTTCCCGTATTTAAAGTTTCCAGTGTTCTTTCCCCCCCCCCTCTTCTTAATTCCTCCCTTTTTTATATCCATTCTGCATTTTCATATAGTTTTGTAAATATACCTGCTTTAATTTCCCTCCCTTTATAATCTTCTTATTTTTTAAATTTGCTAATCTTAATACTAGTGTTTCCCTTGTGCTCTGGGTTGTTGTTGTGTTTATTAAATTTTCTAAAGCTTCTATTTCTAATTTAAATTTCCTAATCCTTATTTTTGAATGATATATTGCTATCTTCTGAAATTTTACTTTTAGTTGATCCCACTCTTCTATAATATCTTTATTCCCATTATTTTTAAAATCTTCTATTTCCCTTTTAATATCTCTTATAAATTCCTCATTTTTTAATATTTTATTATTTAATTTCTATGATCTCCTTCCCCATTTAGTTTTTTTTTTTATTCCTACTTCTAAATAGATTAGTTTATGGTCCAAAATTTTATAATCTGATATCCCAGCTTTTATATATTTATTTGTTCCAAAAGATGTGCCCCAAAATTTATCTGATCTACTTGCTTTTTTCATTTCCGTTGGTGTAAGTGTAAGTTTAACCGTCTATATATGTCAATCAAATTTCGTGATTTCATGGTGTATTCCATTATATCCTTAATGTTTAAGTCATTGTGTGTCAGTTTTCCCTTTCTGTCTATTTTGTCCCCCACCCAATTAAAATCCCCTCCTATTATCAAATTTTCCCTTGTGTAGTTCTCTAAGTACTCTATAATAAGTTGTGTTGCAAAAACTACTCTCAGATTGGTTTTGACTGGCATATATAGATTTAAAAAGTGATTATTTCCCATTTTTAAATGAATTAGTCTTCCCTTAAAAAACTCCCCTTCATCTCTATTCTTTCCCATTTAACTCGAAAAAATTCACGCCTTATCTTCTCGCTGTGAGAATAACAACTGCTTCCTGTGGCTTGATAATAAATGAACAAACTTGCATTCAGTGTGAAGAAGTTTAAAAGCAAAACTGGTCATGGAATTTATGTGTTTATATTGAAGTAGATTTATTTGGGTAATATGTATTAGAATGTAATGATATAAATTAAAATAACAAAGATAAAGATATATATATATATATATATATATATATATATATATATATATATATATATATATATATATATATATATATATATATGTGTGTGTGTGTGTGTGTGTGTGTGTGTGTGTGTGTGTGTGTGTGTACGCATTACCTACATTAGGAGGAAAACCCCATGTATACACACCAACATTAGGAGGACTTCCGACATTAGGAGGATATCCTCCTAATGCTTCCTCCTAATGCATGTGGCGCAACATATGAAAAATATTAAATATTGGAATTTGTGTGATTTTGGAAGTTAGATCGTAATATAATTTGGTCATATTTGTTACGCCGAAATCTTGGATGGATATCATAATAGTTAAAGAAAGTGTGTAAAACAATATTTTCCTATGTTATTTGACATACCTTAGGAGGACCTAATTGAAATGTGTACCAATTGTAACTTAAAAGACTTGCTAATGATATCCCTAATAGCAAAAAATATGTATATCTTAATTTTCTAAGATTCATACGAATTGTTTTATAAATGAGAGAATACACACCTGATCTGTCCAGTCCTCTCAACGTTGGTGTGTAAACATGTCGCATTGAAATTCCTCGCAATGTTTGTGGGTAAACAAATTAACTATTGAAATATCTCGTCTTGATGTTAATTTCAATGATACGACCTCAACGTTTATTGGTAGTCAGTTCAGCGAGTTATATTGGACACATAGCCTGTAGTGTGCTGACATGCTGTTGAACCCTACATTCATGAATG
Organism: Unio delphinus; assembly: GCA_029339505.1. NCBI lineage: Eukaryota > Metazoa > Mollusca > Bivalvia > Unionida > Unionidae > Unio > Unio delphinus. Next base: position 16,110,010 of record JAQISU010001235.1, read on the forward strand.
CATACATACTTACATGCATGCATACATACGTACGTGCGTGCGTGCGTACATACATATATACATACAGACAGACAGACAGACAGACAGACATACATACATACATACATACATACATACATACAAACATACCACCTTGCTGAGATGTAAATTTAGTGGGTGTAATCTACCTTTAATAAAGTGTGAAGTTATGACTTACTAGTTTATGTTCGCAGGTTCACATATTTAATTATGCAGATAGTGTTTAAAATGTTTCGGAAGTCTTATAAATGTTTCGGAAGCTTATGGACCTGCGCAAGATGGACTGAAGTTATCTTAAATATGATTAGAGTTCGTGCTAATAACCGAACCGCCTGCTAATGTCAGCATTTTGATGATGAATACAATTTGCTGACCAAGTGCAAAAAAAAAACATTTATGTGTCTGTTCATTTTAACAGACAACATCGAAATTTTTGTCGAGAGTGAGAGCGGCAGTACAATTATTGGCAAAATAACAGAATTTCAAGAAAATAGACTTTGTTCAATACGCTGACCAAACCGCTACGCAAACTGATACATGTATAAGGACAACTGAATGCACCATGACTGCCTTGTTACTCGGTTGTTTTGGAATTACATTACTTTGTAGAATATTACTCAGGCATATCTTCGCAGATATCCTGAATAAACCTGATTACGTAAAAGAATGTATTTCATTGCAAAATTCCAACCTGTTTTTATTAGAACCATAGATTAAATTTATTGTTTCATGCAATAATAACGATACTGTAAGTCGTCCTTTGTATTTACGTTCATATTTTGAGCCAATACTTGACTAAGCAGCATCAAATCTTGCCATGAAATTTGTCTTCAAATGTAAGCAACACGCACATTATTTGTGTCCCTAGGCTTTATGATAGTTTCGATGACATTAGTATTAATAGCAAGTACTTTTATGATTGTGATAACAGTGACACGCGCGCACAATTCATTCAAATGTTAAAGTAGCACCATTCATCAGTGGCCAACACGACACTTTCAGTAGAAGTAAACATACACATTTTAAGGCCAATGCTGAAACAATGTGGTTACAAAAACATTTTCATTTCTTTGACGAAGTTATCTACATTTATTTTGTATGAAAAGGATAACTGAACGAGTGACCTTAAGGTACATCGATTTCATACACTCATATGCAGCTACGTTCGTGGTGATCAGACCTAACATTACTAGAATATACCTTAAATTTAATTACCATTATGCAAGCACATTTCTTCAACAGTTACACGTTTAAGAGTTTTGCATCAAACAAGAAGAAAAAATTAACTTCTTTAAGATGAACAATTGTTTACATAGGCTACTTGTTTAATTTGCCAGGGGTAGTTGTTTAAAAAGGATTCTACAGTATTCAAAACCAGTATGGAAAAACACGTATTTATTTTATACAGTAGAAACACCGATCACAGGTAAACAAAACACAATACCATTTTCAGTGCAGCCAATGAAGGCCAAGCAAATATTTACCTGGCATAAGTCGATTTATTAACTAGAAAGAACCTAAAGCTGACAACTTTATTTCGCACTTCAATTTTTCACTATAGATAAGTTTTACAATGGACATTTTGCAGATCACATTTTACCAAATTTTAATATTGAGTGCATTTATTTAAGGTATTAAATTTGGAAGTCTCTGTATATATTAAGTTATTCTTCATCACATCAGAAATGACCTCGATTTTTTATAAAATGTTTTCAAAACGTGTGTTTTATATTAACCGCATTTCTTGAATAAATAGCAATTTACCACACCAAGAAAACATATATTCTTGAGTTTCTGGATATAGACTAATACATCGTGTTATAATGCCCCTTCTAAAAAAGATATAAGGTGAGCACATTGTTTTGTTGTAAACATTTAAATCTGCATTTTTATTACCTTAATTCATAAATAGATGACAGTTTCTATTTCCAGACAAATACAGCAATAAATAATTACAGTTCTAAAATTGTTGTTTCACATTCATAGGAAAAGAGTAGTTTTGTAAGAAATTGTTACAAAAAGTGTTGCTCAACATTATATAATATGCTGGCCTCAGTATTGATTTCTTCCCATTAGCATATTCCATCTCCAAAATAGTAATTCCTTTCAGAACGTTATACATGGCATTTTTATTCTTATATTGTTTACAATATGTATATGTGGTAAGATAGTTCAATAATGGGATCTAAGATACACTGTTGGATTAATTTGACTTATTCAGAACTGAACTACTTTGTAGTTATTATTATTATTATTATTATTATTATTATTATTATTATTATTATTATTAAATAGTTTATTTGTGTTGCTGTGATGTAAAGAATCAAACTAAACCAAAACATCCACATTTGGAGCAAATATTTACAAGAAGGAGTTTATTAAGGGATAGAATTGCCTTGGGTTTGGATTCCTTAATAAATTACTCTTTTTCAGACTTACTAAAAACGTGCGTGGTTTGTTTTTTTTGTTGATTTTTTTACATCACAGCAGCAGAAATTGACAATATGATAGCCATCCCGTGCTGATGTAATATCAGCAATCTATTATGCACAGTTATACTTATAAATTCACTTAAAGTTACATATGTTCCGGTTTACACGTGTTACTTCACATACATTAGGAGGATATCCTCGTAATGTCAGAGGTCCTCCTAATGTTGGTGTGTAAACATGGGGTTGTCCTCTTAATGTAGGCGATATGTGTATAATATGTTCCCTACATCAATTAAACGAGTTTAGGCAATTACACGATCAGTTTTGCTTATGTAATCAATACTATTTTGAGGATAAACATTTCTAGTGTTGGGCATATGAAAACGTATATAAAGGAGGTATTCTTGCATATATATCATCTTTATAACACTTGGGCTCTACTATATATGTTGATTATTAGAATCTTAACATCTATTTACAAATCCATGCAATTTCCGTGACAGAATTAAAACCAAACCTTAGATAGAGACGTGAAACAAAAGGAAAATGAACGTATAAATACATAAGACCTCATCTCATAACGGAAAAAAGATGCATCATGAAAATACAAGATATGTAAACCAAAGCAGTATCGTACAAAATTAGGTGAAAGTACATCTGTAATCAAATTCCGATTTCTATAAATGTTACAAAATCAGTGGCGTAACTAAGGGCGTATATGTTGCCCCGGAAGCTGTCTTGGGTAGGGGATTGGGGCGCCGGAAGAAGAGAATTGGAGGTATCAGTGTATACTTTTACAATGTGTGCTTCAGAAGAAACAACTAAGTAACAACTAAGTCCATGCCAGGACGTCCGGATGATTGAGATTAATTCTGGTTCAGAGTGCATCTAGGTAACGCGTAGTTTTCCAGTCACCTCGTGCGCTAAACACTCTCTTCTACGCCAGAGGGGAGTGTGTGTGTGCAAAAAATATGAACCTTGCACCGGGCGCCGGACATCCTTGCTACCTTGCTGCATCACTGTGCCTAATTGCACAGTTATATTACTGCAAGATCGAGCCTTAACATCAACACGTAAACCTTGACAATCTTTTACATTATTTCCTTCAAATTTTGCACAAGCTTGGCAAAAACTTACTTTTAGTCCAAAATATTGTCAAATTTGTCTCATGGAATAAAACGAAGAATTTCCTGATTAGTTTCCAGGTGCAAGGTCTCACTGTGTATAATGATGTATTCGATATTTTTATCAGCACCATCTACATGAGATGTACCATGTTCATTAAACACTCGAATATTGAGATAGAATTTTTCATACCGAAATGTATCACTTTTAACTGGTAAAGTCTCTCCGGAAACGCAAAAAACGACATTATGTTTGCTCTTCGTCAATGGAATTTGCCCAAATTTTCTCTACACATAGAAATTGATGACATATTCTTCATTTCCAAATTTAACATTTTGTCATTGTTTGTTGGTATTGCAAATACATTCGTTGATGGATGAGTTGTTGAATGCTCTGTAGAAGGCGCACATAAATAAGTATGTAATAATTCTTGTTGGAATAAGAGCACACATTCACAAATCAGCCATTTTAACCCATACCATACTTGTGCATGTAGATGCGAAAGTGTCTGGCCAAGATTATGTCAAATATCGGAATTCAGAAGACTGGTTACGCCAAAGTCTATACAGTCTTATTGCAAGAAAATACTGTAATGCGAATTAAATCCCAAGTATTCATATTAGCGTTATCACAAGTTCAAATGTATGATGTTTCAGCTATAGTCCAGTGGTATTCCAAAAAACTTTTAATAATAACTATGTTGGTGCGCGTGTAATCTAAATTATGTTAATAAGCCAGTGGACTGTAGTTTGACAATGTGCTGTATTTTAATCTTTATCAAAATTTAATGTTCCAATCCTAAAAATATTTTTGGTGAACACTTTATAATTCTGGTGAACAATTATTTGAATAAATAATGTTACGTATATGTGAAATATGTCATTTATATTTATTTTTTATTGTTTTTTTGTTAGATTTAAATTTGGCATTTTAAGTTTAAGATTCGTTCATTGGGGGGGGGGGGGTGACCTGTACTTTAGAGAGTAAACACCAGGTGTTGACCTCATTTTTGACCTGGCTTCAGAGTTGTAAACAAGCTTTTAAAATGATTGGCTAGTTCCAAGGACATTATGGAGCTTTATATAACATCTTTCTATTTTAATTGGGTCATACACTGTTTACGTGATTTCTTGAACGTAAAATTGTTCTGAGAGATTCTAGAAGATCGTGACCCCTTTCTTGTTTACGTAAAAACAGCCATATTAACTATGTTTTGGAGCGAGCTATTCTGTAGAAAATTCGACTGTTAGAATATTAAGTTGTGTCTTTTTTGAGCTATTGTAAATTACCTTGTACTGGAAATTATGTCAATTCATTTGGATCAAGAGGAATTATTTTGTTATTTATCTTGAAAAGAATTGTGCTCATAGAAACTTTATTAACAATACCTGATTTCATAATGTGTCATCGTCTTTCATCTTGGATACATCGATGGAATTTGAACTTAGAATTATTTGGACATTATATTAACAGGACCTTTGCAATTTCTCTAGTGGATAATATTTAGTTTATTTTTGGAATAATTTTGGAAATGATTCTTAAAACCGTAAGTTTTTTTTTCTTTTCTGAAAAATATTTGTACTCAATAAATTGTTTATTAAGTTTTTACAAGCTTGTTATTCGAGCCTAACCACGTAACATAGAAATTGGGGGCTCGTCCGGGATTGAGATAGATTGTAATTTGGCTAGAATTGTTTTCAGAAAACTTTTGCTTAAAATTTGAATTCCTAGTTTTTGAAAGTTTTTCAAATGTTTAGTGAGATTGACAGGTTTGTATTAAAATGACATCGAAGGTAGAAATATTTTTCTTTCTAATCCTACTTAGAAGCAATTAGATCTTTTCAAAAAAGATGAGTTGATTCAACTTGCCAGAAAATATGATCTTTCTGAAGTCAATGCTTCTTTAACGAAACAAGATATCAAAATGATTTTGGTCCAGTATTTGGTAGAAGAGAATGTTTTGGAAGAAAGTGCTTTGATTTCGGTCAGTAAGTCTGCATCAGACTGACATAAAAATGAAGAAATTAGATTTAAAATTCAAGAAGGAATTAGTGTTGAAGAAGCTGGAATTTTAGGAAAGGGAGAGAGAGAGACAGGAAAGGGAGAAAGAAGGACAATTACAAAATGACAAAGAGGAGAAAGAAAGATAATTACAATATGACAATGAGGAGAAAGAAAGACAATTACAATATGACAAAGAAAGGGATATCTATATAGAATGAAAGAATTAGAGCTGGTAAGTGAAAAACACCTTCATACTTCAAATCCAAATTTAAGTTTTGATTTAGCAAGGAATATTAGAATAGTGCCCCCTTTCAGAGAAAAAGAGGTAGACAAATACTTCATTTATTTTGAAAAAGTTGCAGAAAATGTAAAGTGGCCAAGGGAGCATTGGACTCAGTTATTGCAATGTGTACTCACTGGAAAGGCTAGTGAGATTTACACTTCACTGTCTGTTCACCAACGTGGTGACTATAATGTGGTTAATGAATGCATTCTAAAGGGTTATGAATTAGTCCCTGAAGCTTATCGATAAAAATTCAGAAATTACAGAAAAGAAGCTGGACAAACTCATGTCGAATTTGCTAGAGAAAAAGAGCAGTTGTTTGCTAGATGGTGCTTAGAAAGTCGAACAAGATTATCAAAATCTCAAGCAAATTATATTAATTGAAGAGTTCAAAAACTGTGTCCATACTGACGTTAAAACTTATCTCGATGAGCATAGGAATGAAACCTTGGAGAATGCTGCTCAAGCTGGCGACGAATATTCTTTGACACATAAAGTTAATTTTGTTAATGTCTTCTACTCAACATTCTTCTGGCAGAAAAGTATTTCAACCTAATACCAGCCCTTTTAAAACTCAAACAAGCACAACTTTCAAAAATCAAACTTCAGAGAAGCTTGATTCTAGATTCTTGTCTCTTCCGACGTGTACCTATTACAAGAAAAAATGACAAGTTATTTCTGATTGTTACAAATTGAAAAATTGGCATCAGAATCAAGACAGACATGTTCCAAATGCTCTTATTTCTAAGAGGTCAAGGTCACGGTCATGTATTGAAAACAACACATTTGTTGGGTCTAAAAAATTCCAGTCTGATTTTATTATGGAGAATTATGAACCATTCATATTGAAGGGTTCTATATCACTCTTGGGTGATTCAGCCAATCCCACCCCTATTAAAATTTTAACGGACACAGGAGCTTCTCAGAATCTTTTATTGTCAGGTACTTTGCCTTTTTTTGAGAAGTCTTCATCTAATGAAAGTGTTCTTATTCAGGGAGTAGAGTGCGGCTTTGTTAATGTTCCTCTCCATTGTGTAAATTTGTCATCAGACTTAGTGTCAGGACCTGTGACAGTCAGAACAGTCTCGGTTTTACCCGTTGAGGGCATTTATTTATTGCTAGGTAACGAATTAACTGGAGACAAGGTTGTAATTAATCCACTTGTAACTGACAAGCCTGATTTGGATCAGAAAGTTGATCCAATTGAAAAAGAATTCCCTGATAGATTTCAAGCTTGTGCAGTTACCAGAGATATGGCAAAGAAAGCTCTAGAGAATGATGTTGATGTAGGCAGTATTCCTTTAGCTGACATGTGTATAGGTCAGGCTCTTGACGAGGTCACTTTTAATCCTTGTTTGGATCAATCAGAAGGTATTGATCATAGTGATCCTCTTTTAAAAACTAATTCTCTTTATTCTAATTAGGGTGATAAACGACAGTCACTTGTCGTCGAACAGGAAAAAGATCCTGAGATCTCCTGTTTGTTTCAAAGGGCCATAAGTGAGACTGAACCAACTGAAGTTCCTGTCTGTTATTTCATTAAAAATGGAATTCTTATGAGAAAATGATGACCTCCCGAGGTACCTGCTGGTGATGAGTGGTCGGTGAACTATCAAATAGTAATTCCAAAACCTTACAGACAGGAAATACTTAATTTGGACCATGAAACACCTCTGGCTGCTCATTTAGGGATTAATAAAACTTATCACAAGACCTTGACTCACTTCTATTGGCCAAAAATCAAAAGTGATGTTGCTAAATACTATAGATCTTGTCATACTTGTCAAATGGTAGGGAAACTCAATCAGAAGATACATAAGGCTCATCTACAACCTATTCCTGCCTTTGACGAACCATTTAATGGACTTATGGTAGATTGTGTAGGTATCTTATCCAAGACCAAGTCAGGTAACCAATACCTGTTGACCATTATGTGTGCGTCAACAAGGTTTACAGAGGCAATTCCGTTGAGGAATATAAAATCTAAAATAATAGTAAAAGCTTTGATAAAGTTTTTTTTACTCAGTATGGCCTTCCCAAATCTGTTCAGTCTGATCAAGGTTCAAACTTCATGTCTGGAATTTTCCAACAAGTTATGTATGAATTAGGCATTCAGCAATTCAAATCTTCTGCCTATCACCCTGAGAGCCAAGGGGCATTAGAAAGATTCCATTAGACTTTGAAAAATATGATTGGATCATATTGTTTTGATACGAATAAAGATTGGGATGAAGGCATTCATTTACTATTGTTTGCTGTTAGAGAATCAGTTCAAGAATCTTTAGGGTTCAATCCGTTTGAACTGGTTTTTGGACACACTGTGCGTGGATCATTGAAATTATTGAAATAGAAACTTCCCTCTAATGAAGATACTGAGATCAATCTTCTTGATTATGTTTCCGATTTTAGATACAAGTTGTCAAAGGCTTGTGAGGTCGCAAGAGCAAATATGTACTCTGCTCAGTCTAAAATGAAATCAATATATGATAAAAAAAATCGAAGGAACAGAGTTTTCAGCCTGGCGATAGAGTCCTGGCTCTCTTACCTTTGCCACAAAATCCTCTTCAGGCCAAATAGTATGATCCCTACACAGTTGATAGGAAATTAATTACTTAAATTACATCATAAATACTCCTGGGAGGCGCAAACAAAAACAACTCTGCCATACGAACATGCTAAAAAAAGTATATTGAAAGAGATAGCCATGTTAAACCTGTAATTAATTTAGTTGTACCTGTCCCACTCAGTGAAGAAATAACATCATATTCTATTGATATTGGAATGACGACTCATTGTAATTCAGAAATTATGAAAGATCTAGACCAGAAACGTTCACATTTGCAAGTGCCAGAAAGAAATGAACTGAAACAGTTTTTATTTGAATATGAGCACTTATTTCCAAATGTTCTTATAAGGACAAGCAAAATTTTTCATGACGTTGATATTGTAAATTCCAATCCTGTTAAACAACATCCATACAGGATGAATTCACCCAAACAGGAGTACTTAAAAAAGGAAATTCAATATTTGCTGGAGAATGATTTTACTGAGCTCAGTAAAAGTGATTGGAGTTCACCATGCATACTTATTCCCAAACCAGATAAAAGTTTCCGTATGTGCACTGATTATAGGAAGGTGAACAGTGTGACAATGACATATTCATTCCCATTACCAAGAATTGATGATTGTATTGATAAAATCGGGAATGCCAAGTATGTCACCAAATTTGACCTTCTGAAACGATTTAGACAGATTCCACTTACGGAAAAAGCAAAGGAAATCTCGGCATTTGTGACTCCAGATGGACTTTACCAATATAAAGTAATGCCATTCAGGATAAAAGGGTCACCAAGTACATTTCAACGTCTCATAAAAATGATCACCTCTGGTCTAGAAAACTGTGATTCATATATAGATGACGTCATCATCTACAACGACACCTGGATAGAACATCTAGTAACAATTCCAAAAAGTCTTTGACAGACTCACTGATGCATGTTTGACAGTTAATTTATCTAAAAGTGAGTTCCACTATGCTTGTATGACTTTCTTAGGACATATTGTAGGACATAGACAAATTAAATCAATAGTTTTTTTTCCCAGTGTATAACAATATATTATATCATATACACTGTAATTTATACGAGATTTTTTAACCTTAGGTGTAAATTGGTTGGTGGTAAAAAGAAAGTTTTATCATAAAAACCTTTCTTTTTATTTCATGGGGGAAGGTGTTACGTATATGTGAAATAAGTCATTTATATTTATTTTTATTGTTTGTTTGTTAGATTTAAATTTGGCATTTTAAGTTAAGATTCGTTCATTGAAGGGGGGGGGGCGGTTATCTGTACTTTACAGAGTAAACACCAGGTGTTGACCTCATTTCTGACCTGGCTTCAGAGTTGTAAACAAGCTTTTAAAATGATTGGCTGTTTCCAAGGATATTATGGAGCTTTATATAACATCTTTCTAATTAGTTGGATTATACGCTGTTTACATGATTTCTTGAACGTAAAATTGTTCTGAGAGATTCTAGAAGATCGTGACCCCTTGTTTACGTAAAATGAGCTATATAAATTATGTTTTCGAGCGAGCTATTCAGTAGAAAATTCGGCTGTTAGAATATTAAGTTGTGTCGTTTTTGAGCTATTATAAATTAACTTGTACTGGAAATTATGTCAATTCGTTTGGATCAAGAGGAATTATTTTGTTATTTATCTGGAAAATAATTGTGCTCATAGAAATTTTATTAACAAGAACTGACTTCATCAAGTGACATTGTCTTCCATCTTGGATACATCGCTGAATTCGAACTTAGAATTATTTGGAAATTTTATTACCAGGACTTTTGCAATTTATCTAGTGGATAATACTTGGATTATTTTTGGATTAATTTTGGAATTGATTCTTAAAACCGTAAGTTTATTTTTCTTTTCTGAAAAATATTTGTACTCAATAAATTGTTTATTAAGTTTTAACAAGTTTATTTTTTTCACTCCCTCTATGTTACTGTTTATTCGAGCCTGAGCATGTAACAATAACAATTCTGCCATTATGAAATACTGAACTTACCAATAATACGTATTCTGAATCAGATGTTAACTGAAAGAATGAATTATTTCTCAAGCAAACATTTTTATATAGTTAAAACGTTTAGACATAATAGAACATTGATGAGAGTCAAATGTTGATTTCTATAAGCTCATTAAGCTGTCAAAAACATCAGGTCTAATGTCTAATAATAGAAAGAAAAAAATACATGGCAAATATCAGAGAGACTATGCTTGTATTGGGAATTTCAAGTATCAAAGAGTCATGGAAAAGATAAATATACTTACCAAATAATTTTTTGACTATATGTTCCGAAATCATAGCACATTAGTAGCTATATATTATGTTGTTTACAAAATAAGTGTTACGAAACATCATTGCATACGCTCTCCACAATATTGTTTTCTTTTCCTGAGCATATTACATTAAATGATAGGAATTCCTTTCCGAACGTTATATATGGCATCTTTAATGTATTTATTTTATATAGTTTAGAATAGGTATCTGTGGAAAGTTACTTTAAGAATGAGGATGTAAAATACACTGATGGATTTACCTGACTGTTTTTCAGAAGTGAATTACATAGCTGTTTTTATGAACATAATAATAATAATAATAATAATAATAATAATAATAATAATAATAAAAGTAATAATCATGATAATAATAATCACAGTCGTAATTTTTATTATTATTATTATTATTATTATTATTATTAGTATTCTTATTATTAATACCACTACAATTTCAATTGCCATGGGTTTGGATTTCTTCAAAAATTACTCCTTTTTAGACTTGCTCCTAACGTGCATGGTTATATTTGTTTAGATTCCACACATCACAGCAGCATAAATTGACTATTTTTAATTGAAACAATAATGCGTTACTCGAGAACACATAATGGCAGCCATCCCGTGCTGATGGAAAATCAGATATCTAATATTGATAGTTATACTTATAAACTCACGTATTTGTTCCGGTTTTACGTGTTACTCCACATGCATTAGGAGGATATCCTTCTAATGTCAGAGGTCCTCCTAATGTTGGTGTGTAAACATGGGGTTGTCCTCTTAATGTAGGTAATATGTGTATAATATGTTACCTTCAATAATTTTTTGACTGTATAATCCAAAATCATAGAGAATTAGTAGCTATATATTATGTTGTTTACAAAATAAGTGTTACTAAACATCATTGCATACGCTCTCCACAATATTGTTTTCTTTTCCTGAGCATATTACATATAAATAATAGCAATTACTTTCCGAACGTTATACCTGGCATTTTCAATGTTTATAATTTATATAGTTTAGAATAGGTATCTGTGGAAAGTTAATTTAAGAATCAGGATGTAAAATACACAGTTTTTATTAAAATAATAATAATAATAATAATAATAATAATAATAATAATAATAATGACAGTAATATTCATAATGATCATAATCGCAGTCGTCGTTATTATTATTATTATTATTATTATTATTATTATTATTTCTAATACAACTACTACCACTACTACTTCATATGCCATGAGGAAGGATTTCTTGAAAAATTACTCCATTTTAGACTTGCTTCTAACGTGCATGGTTATATTTGTTTTGATTCATTTCATCACAGCAGCATAGATTGACTATTTTGAATTGAAACAAGGATGAGTTAACCGAGAACACATAATGGTAGCCATCACGTGCTGATGTAATATCAGCAATCTAATATGCACAGTTATACTTATTAATTCAGGTATAATTACATTTGTTCCGGTTTTCACGTGTTACTCCACATACATAAGGAGGATATCCTTCTAATATAAGAGGTCCTCCTAATGTTGGTGTGTAAACATGGGGTTGTCCTCTTAATGTAGGTAATATGTGTATAATATGTTACCTTCATCAATTAAACGAGTCAAGGCAATTTCACAATCAGTTTTGCTTATGTAATCTATACTATTTTGTGGATACACATTTCTATTTTTTGGCATATGAAAACTTATATAAAGGAGGTGTTCTTGCATATATATCAAATTTCAAACTCTTTGGGTCTACTGTGGTTTTGGACTGACCCGATCATTCATTCATTCATTCTGCAGAATCAACTACCCTTAAGTAAGAAAAATAGTAACTCTGTACATTATTTCAACGCCCACAGTTTTGTCTGGGAAAACCATTTGAAAGTGAAAACATACTTTCATAATGTACGTGTGTATAAGTTGACGTAATGCAATTTGTTGTATGTAATGAATCTAAATAAGAAATGAACTAATGTCTCAGTTCTATCCTTGTTCACATCTCACGAAAACTATGATGACTATATTTTATCAATATACCCTATTTGATTGACCTTACTATTTCATCAAACATAGCACAGGGTTTTCTCATGTATACAACCACAAGAGTTTAAATAGCCGATGATAGCTCCAAATTAGTAAATATGCTGAATATTAGAATCTTGACATCTGTTTACAAATCCACGCAATCTACGTGATAGAATTAAAACCAAACATTAGATAGAGACGAGAAACAAAAGGAAAATTAACGTATAAATGCATAAGACCTCATCTCATAACGGAAAAAAGATGCATCATGAATAATACAAATGATGTAAACCAAAGCATTATAGTACAAACGTAGGTGAAGGTACCTCTGTAATCAAATTCTCATTTCTTTAAATGTTCAAAATCAGTGACGTAGCTAAGGGCGTACATGTTGCCCGGAGAGTTTTCTTGGGAGGGGGGCGGGAGGCACCGGAAGAAGAGAACTGGAGGTATCAGTGTATACTTTTACAATGTGTGCATCAGAAGAAACATGATGAGAGTCAAATGTTAATTTCTATTAGCTCTTTGAGCTGTCAACAACATAAGGTCTAATAATTAATTATAGAAAGAAAAATATACATGGCAAATATCAGAGAGACGAGTTTTTTAGTCGGAAAATGTAGTGTCATTGGGGCAGGGGAAAAAAGATAGATTGAGGTAATAATTTTTGACTATATAATCAAAAATCATAGAGAATTAGTAGCTATATATTATGTTCTTTACAAATTCAATGTTACTAAACATCAATGCATAACCTTTCCACGATATTGTTTTCTTTTCCTGAGCATATTACATACAAATGATAGCAATTCCTTTCCGAACGTTATACCTGGCATTTTTAATGTTTTTAATTTATTTCAACGCGTGCATTAATTTCACATCTGCGAGATGACGTTGTTGTCGATCACAGCTCCGGTAAGCTATATCGTGTATCCGACACGCTTCATCAATTGCATTAATCGGGTTTTCACCCGGGTTAGGATTATCTTGACTATCAAGTCTGATATCTAATCGTGTTCCCGGTCCACAATAACTATATCCTGGAATGTGTTTTTCACCTGGATACTCTGCCCATGGTGTTCCTAGGAGTTTAGATAGCTTGGCGGCGATATCACCACCGCTTTTTTGTTTACAAATCGATATTTTCTTGTCCCGCATATTTCACATTTGCCGGTGACCGCTTCTCTGTTATTTTTTGTGGTAACAGTCGTTGGGTCAATAGTGGTGTATGCTTCTTACATTTTGCACAATATAAATCCATAGTATTATTATGTTATATCTAATGGAAGTAATTGATTTTTCTGCGCTAAAGAGAAAACAACAAGTTAAACATCATCCAATGTTACCAAACTCTATTTGGATGATCATCATCGGGCCTTCAGGTAGTGGTAAAACTCAGTTGTTGTTAACGTTGATAATGAAATACCTAAAATGGGACAAATTATATTTAGTTGCCCCAAGTGTAGACGATCAACGTTGTTATCAAGTATTAAAAAATTACAACGAAAATGCTTCAGAAATTGCCGCCGAAGATGTTATTGAGTTTATTACAGAGATTGACGAAGCGCCATCCGTGGAAGACCTGGATGGAAGCGTTAACAATGTACGATGATGTGATGTTAGATAAACCAAAAAATCCAGCTAGAATATTTTCCCGAGGGCGTCACAAAAACATTGACGTGACATACCTCGCTCAACGCTACACACAAATTCCAAAGGTAATCAGAGATAATTGTAGTTTGTTGTGTATATTTAACGGAGGTGATACTCATATGCTACGAAATATTTGGCAAACTTGGTGCTCCGGTATGAATTATAATCAATTCCAAAATTTCTTCACTGGTGCTCGAGCTACCCCACATGGATTTGTAACGATAAATATACACGATCCTCGGACACGATATCGTATTGGATTAGACCGTATTTATAATTTATTCAGTTAACCCCATAGCAGCAGCAGGGGGAGCGCCAACGACTTTGGCGTCTTTTGTTTTTATTCTGGTTTGCCAAATGGACGCTTTTCTACGATTTGGAGGAACCCATGGTTTGGCAAATGGACGCTTCTAACAGTTTTCGGATACACCCTCCTTGCTACTCATATAAATAATAGCAATTCCTTTCCGAACGTTATAGCTGGCATTTTTAATGTATTTATTTTATATAGTTTAGAATAGGTATCTGTGGAAAGTTACTTTAAGAATTAGGATGTAAAATACACTGATGGATTGACTTGACTGTTTTTTCAGAACTGAACTACATTGTTTTGTTTATAATATTAATAATAATAATAATAATAATAATAATAATAATAATAATAATGATAATAATAATAATAATGATAATAATAGTCACAATCGTCATTATTATTATTATTATTATTATTATTATTATTATTATTATTAATTTTACTAGTACTGCTCCTTCTTCAGTTGCCTTTGGTATGGATTACTTGAAAAATTACTCCATTTTAGACTTTCTCATCATGTGCATTTGTTTTTTTTTTCTTGATTCTTGACATCACAGCCACATAGATTGACTATTTTGAATTGAAACAAGAATGAGTTAACCGAATACACATAATGGCACCCATCTCGTGATGATGTAATATCAGCAATCTAATATGCACAGTTATACTTTTTAATTCACGTATAGTTACATTTGTTCCGGTTTCACGTGTTACTCCACATACATTAGGAGGATATCCTTCTAATGTCAGAGGTCCTCCTAATGTTGGTGTGTAAACATGGGGTTGTCCTCTTAATGTAGGTAATATGTGTATAATATGTTACCTTCAATAATTTTTTGACTGTATAATCCAAAATCATAAAGAATTAGTAGCTATATATTATGTTGTTTTCAAATTTAATGTTACTAAACATCATTGCATACGCTCTCCACAATACTGTTTTCTTTTCCTGAGCATATTACATATAAATAATAGCAATTCCTTTCCGAACGTTATACCTGGCATTTTCAATGTTTATAATTTATATAGTTTAGAATAGGTATCTGTGGAAAGTTAATTTAAGAATGAGGATGTAAAATACACAGTTTTATTTAAAATAATAATAATAATAATAATAATAATAATAATAATAATAATATTAATGACAGTAATATTCATAATGATCATAATCACAGTCATTGTTATTATTATTATTATTATTATTATTATTATTATTATTAATATTATTATTATTATTACTACTTCTAACACTAATACTTCATATGCCATGAGTAAGGATTTCTTGAAAAATTACTCCTTTTTAGACTTGCTTCTAACGTGCATGGTTATATTTGTTTTGATTCATTTCATCACAGCAGCATAGATTGACTATTTTGAATTGAAACAAGAATGAGTTAACCGAATACTCATAATGGCAGCCATCTCGTGATGATGTAATATCAGCAATCTAATATGCACAGTTATACTTTTTAATTCACGTATTGTTACATTTGTTCCGGTTTCACGTGTTACTCCACATACATTAGGAGGATATCCTTCTAATGTCAGAGGTCCTCCTAATGTTGGTGTGTAAACACGGGGTTGTCCTCTTAATGTAGGTAATATGTGTATAATATGTTACCTTCAATAATTTTTTGACTGTATAATCCAAAATCATAGAGAATTAGTAGCTATATATTATGTTGTTTTCAAATTTAATGTTACTAAACATCATTGCATACGCTCTCCACAATACTGTTTTCTTTTCCTGAGCATATTACATATAAATAATAGCAATTCCTTTCCGAACGTAATACCTGGCATTTTCAATGTTTATAATTTATATAGTTTAGAATAGGTATCTGTGGAAAGTTAATTTAAGAATGAGGATGTAAAATACACAGTTTTATTTAAAATAATAATAATAATAATAATAATAATAATAATAATAATAATAATGACAGTAATATTCATAATGATCATAATCACAGTCGTCGTTATTATTATTATTATTATTATTATTACTACTTCTAACACTAATACTTCATATGCCATGAGTAAGGATTTCTTGAAAAATTACTCCTTTTTAGACTTGCTTCTAACGTGCATGGTTATATTTGTTTTGATTCATTTCATCACAGCAGCATAGATTGACTATTTTGAATTGAAACAAGATTGAGTTAACCGAGAACACATAATGGTAGCCATCACGTGCTGATGTAATATCAGCAATCTAATATGCACAGTTATACTTATTAATTCAGGTATAATTACATTTGTTCCGGTTTTCACGTGTTACTCCACATACATAAGGAGGATACCCTTCTAATATAAGAGGTCCTCCTAATGTTGGTGTGTAAACATGGGGTTGTCCTCTTAATGTAGGTAATATGTGTATAATATGTTACCTTTATCAATTAAACGAGTCAAGGCAATTTCACAATCAGTTTTGCTTATGTAATCTATACTATTTTGTGGATACACATTTCTATTGTTGGGCATATGAAAACTTATATAAAGGAGGTGTTCTTGCATATATATCAAATTTCAAACTCTTTGGGTCTACTGTGGTTTTGGACTGACCCGATCATTCATTCTGCAGAATCAACTACCCTTAAGTAAGAAAAATAGTAACTCTGTACATTATTTCAACGCCCACAGTTTTGTCTGGGAAAACCATTTGAAAGTGAAAACATACTTTCATAATGTACGTGTGTATAAGTTGACGTAATGCAATTTGTTAAATGAATCTGAATAAGAAATGAACTAATGTCTCAGTTCTATCCTTGTTCACATCTCACGAAAACTATGATGACTATATTTTATCAATATACCCTATTTGATTGACCTTACTATTTCATCAAACATAGCACAGGGTTTACTCATGTATACAACCACAAGAGTTTAAATAGCTGATGATAGCTCCAAATTAGTAAATATGTTGATTATTAGAATCTTTAAATCTGTTTACAAATCCACGCAATCTACGTGATAGAATTAAAACCAAACATTAGATAGAGACGAGAAACAAAAGGAAAATGAACGTATAAATGCATAAGACCTCATCTCATAACGGAAAAAAAGATGCATCATGAATAATACAAGTTATGTAAACCAAAGCATTATAGTACAAACGTAGGTGAAGGTACCTCTGTAATCAAATTCTCATTTCTTTAAATGTTCAAAATCAGTGACGTAGCTAAGGGCGTACATGTTATTTGTTAATTGTTATTTGTTGCCCGGAGAGTTTTTTTGGGAGGGGGGCGGGAGGCACCGGAAGAAGAGAACTGGAGGTATCAGTGTATACTTTTACAATGTGTGCATCAGAAGAAACATGATGAGAGTCAAATGTTAATTTCTATTAGCTCTTTGAGCTGTCAACAACATAAGGTCTAATAATTAATTATAGAAAGAAAAATATACATGGCAAATATCAGAGAGACGAGTTTTTTAGTCGGAAAATGTAGTGTCATTGGGGCAGGGGAAAAAAGATAGATTGAGGTCATAATTTTTTGACTATATAATCAAAAATCATAGAGAATTAGTAGCTATATATTATGTTCTTTACAAATTCAATGTTACTAAACATCAATGCATAACCTCTCCACAATATTGTTTTCTTTTCATGAGCATATTACATACAAATGATAGCAATTCCTTTCCGAACGTTATACCTGGCATTTTTAATGTTTTTAATTTATTTCAACGCATGAATTAATTTCACATCTGCGAGATGACGTTGTTGTCGATCACAGCTCCGGTAAGCTATATCGTGTATCCGACACGCTTCATCAATTGCATTAATCGGATTTTCACCCGGGTTAGGATTATCTTGACTATCAAGTCTGATATCTAATCGTGTTCCCGGTCCACAATAACTATATCCTGGAATGTGTTTTTCACCTGGATACTCTGCCCATGGTGTTCCTAGGAGTTTAGATAGCTTGGCGGCGATATCACCACCGCTTTGTTGTTTACAAATCGATATTTTCTTGTCCCGCATATTTCACATTTGCCGGTGACCGCTTCTCTGTTATTTTTTGTGGTAACAGTCGTTGGGTCAATAGTGGTGTATGCTTCTTACATTTTGCACAATATAAATCCATAGTATTATTATGTTATATCTAATGGAAGTAATTGATTTTTCTGCGCTAAAGAGAAAACAACAAGTTAAACATCATCCAATGTTACCAAACTCTATTTGGATGATCATCATCGGGCCTTCAGGTAGTGGTAAAACTCAGTTGTTGTTAACGTTGATAATGAAATACCTAAAATGGGACAAATTATATTTAGTTGCCCCAAGTGTAGACGATCAACGTTGTTATCAAGTATTAAAAAATTACAACGAAAATGCTTCAGAAATTGCCGCCGAAGATGTTATTGAGTTTATTACAGAGATTGACGAAGCGCCATCCGTGGAAGACCTGGATGGAAGCGTTAACAATGTACGATGATGTGATGTTAGATAAACCAAAAAATCCAGCTAGAATATTTTCCCGAGGGCGTCACAAAAACATTGACGTGACATACCTCTCTCAACGCTACACACAAATTCCAAAGGTAATCAGAGATAATTGTAGTTTGTTGTGTATATTTAACGGAGGTAATACTCATAGGCTACGAAATATTTGGCAAACTTGGTGCTCCGGTATGAATTATAATCAATTCCAAAATTTCTTCACTGGTGCTCGAGCTACCCCACATGGATTTGTAACGATAAATATACACGATCCTCGTACACGATATCGTATTGGATTAGACCGTATTTATAATTTATTCAGTTAACCCCATAGCAGCAGCAGGGGGAGCGCCAACGACATTGGCGATTTTTTTTTTATTCTGGTTTGCCAAATGGAAGCTTTTTTAAGATTTGGATGAACCCATGGTTTGGCAAATGGACGCTTCTAACAGTTTTCGGACACACCCTCCTTGCTACTCATATAAATAATAGCAATTCCTTTCCGAACGTTATAGCTGGCATTTTTAATGTATTTATTTTATATAGTTTAGAATAGGTATCTGTGGAAAGTTACTTTAAGAATGAGGATGTAAAATACACTGATGAATTGTCTTGACTGTTTTTTCAGAACTGAACTACATTGCTTTGTTTATAATAATAATAATAATAATAATAATAATAATAATGATAATAATAGTCACAATCGTCATTATTATTATTATTATTATTATTATTATTATTATTATTATTATAATTATTAATTTTACTACTACTGCTCCTTCTTCAGTTGCCATTGGTATGGATTACTTGAAAAATTACTCCATTTTAGACTTTCTCATCATGTGCATTTGTTTTTTTTTTCTTGATTCTTGACATCACATCCACATAGATTGACTATTTTGAATTGAAACAAGAATGAGTTAACCGAGGACACATAATGGCAGCCATCTCGTGATGATGATGTAATATCAGCAATCTAATATGCACAGTTATACTTTTTAATTCACGTATAGTTACATTTGTTCGGGTTTCACGTGTTACTCCACATACATTAGGAGGATATCCTTCTAATGTCAGAGGTCCTCCTAATGTTGGTGTGTAAACATGGGGTTGTCCTCTTAATGTAGGTAATATGTGTATAATATGTTACCTTCAATAATTTTTTGACTGTATAATCCAAAATCATAGAGAATTAGTAGTTATATATTATGTTGTTTTCAAATTCAATGTTACTAAACATCATTGCATACGCTCTCCACAATACTGTTTTCTTTTCCTGAGCATATTACATATAAATAATAGCAATTCCTTTCCGAACGTTATACCTGGCATTTTCAATGTTTATAATTTATATAGTTTAGAATAGGTATATGTGGAAAGTTAATTTAAGAATGAGGATGTAAAATACACAGTTTTATTTGAAATAATAATAATAATAATAATAATAATAATAATAATAATAATAATAATGACAGTAATATTCATAATGATCATAATCACAGTCGTCGTTATTATTATTATTATTATTATTAATATTATTATTATTATTACTACTTCTAACACTAATACTTCATATGCCATGAGTAAGGATTTCTTGAAAAATTACTCCTTTTTAGACTTGCTTCTAACGTGCATGGTTATATTTGTTTTGATTCATTTCATCACAGCATCATAGATTGACTATTTTGAATTGAAACAAGGATGAGTTAACCGAGAACACATAATGGTAGCCATCACGTGCTGATGTAATATCAGCAATCTAATATGCACAGTTATACTTATTAATTCAGGTATAATTACATTTGTTCCGGTTTTCACGTGTTACTCCACATACATAAGGAGGATATCCTTCTAATATAAGAGGTCCTCCTAATGTTGGTGTGTAAACATGGGGTTGTCCTCTTAATGTAGGTAATATGTGTATAATATGTTACCTTCATCAATTAAACGAGTCAAGGCAATTTCACAATCAGTTTTGCTTATGTAATCTATACTATTTTGTGGATACACATTTCTATTTTTTGGCATATGAAAACTTATATAAAGGAGGTGTTCTTGCATATATATCAAATTTCAAACTCTTTGGGTCTACTGTGGTTTTGGACTGACCCGATCATTCATTCTGCAGAATCAACTACCCTTAAGTAAGAAAAATAGTAACTCTGTACATTATTTCAACGCCCACAGTTTTGTCTGGGAAAACCATTTGAAAGTGAAAACATACTTTCATAATGTACGTGTGTATAAGTTGACGTAATGCAATTTGTTAAATGAATCTGAATAAGAAATGAACTAATGTCTCAGTTCTATCCTTGTTCACATCTCACGAAAACTATGATGACTATATTTTATCAATATACCCTATTTGATTGACCTTACTATTTCATCAAACATAGCACAGGGTTTTCTCATGTATACATCCACAAGAGTTTAAATAGCCGATGATAGCTCCAAATTAGTAAATATGTTGATTATTAGAATCTTTAAATCTGTTTACAAATCCACGCAATCTACGTGATAGAATTAAAACCAAACATTAGATAGAGACGAGAAACAAAAGGAAAATTAACGTATAAATGCATAAGACCTCATCTCATAACGAAAAAAAAGATGCATCATGAATAATACAAGTTATGTAAACCAAAGCATTATAGTACAAACGTAGGTGAAGGTACCTCTGTAATCAAATTCCCATTTCTTTAAATGTTCAAAATCAGTGACGTAGCTAAGGGCGTACATGTTGCCCGGAGAGTTTTCTTGGGAGGGGGGCGGGAGGCACCGGAAGAAGAGAACTGGAGGTATCAGTGTATACTTTTACGATGTGTGCATCAGAAGAAACATGATGAGAGTCAAATGTTAATTTCTATTAGCTCTTTGAGCTGTCAACAACATAAGGTCTAATAATTAATTATAGAAAGAAAAATATACATGGTAAATATCAGAGAGACGAGTTTTTTAGTCGGAAAATGTAGTGTCATTGGGGCAGGGGAAAAAAGATATATTGACGTAATAATTTTTTGACTATATAATCAAAAATCATAGAGAATTAGTAGCTATATATTATGTTCTTTACAAATTCAATGTTACTAAACATCAATGCATAACCTCTCCACAATATTGTTTTCTTTTCCTGAGCATATTACATACAAATGATAGCAATTCCTTTTCGAACGTTATACCTGGCATTTTTAATGTTTTTAATTTATTTCAACGCATGAATTAATTTCACATCTGCGAGATGACGTTGTTGTCGATCACAGCTCCGGTAAGCTATATCGTGTATCCGACACGCTTCATCAATTGCATTAATCGGATTTTCAACCAGGTTAGGATTATCTTGACTATCAAGTCTGATATCTAATCGTGTTCCCGGTCCACAATAACTATATCCTGGAATGTGTTTTTCACCTGGATACTCTGCCCATGGTGTTCCTAGGAGTTTAGATAGCTTGGCGGCGATATCACCACCGCTTTTTTGTTTACAAATCGATATTTTCTTGTCCCGCATATTTCACATTTGCCGGTGACCGCTTCTCTGATATTTTTTGTGGTAACAGTCGTTGGGTCAATAGTGGTGTATGCTTCTTACATTTTGCACAATATAAATCCATAGTATTATTATGTTATATCTAATGGAAGTAATTGATTTTTCTGCGCTAAAGAGAAAACAACAAGTTAAACATCATCCAATGTTACCAAACTCTATTTGGATGATCATCATCGGGCCTTCAGGTAGTGGTAAAACTCAGTTGTTGTTAACGTTGATAATGAAATACCTAAAATGGGACAAATTATATTTAGTTGCCCCAAGTGTAGACGATCAACGTTGTTATCAAGTATTAAAAAATTACAACGAAAATGCTTCAGAAATTGCCGCCGAAGATGTTATTGAGTTTATTACAAAGATTGATGAAGCGCCATCCGTGGAAGACCTGGATGGAAGCGTTAACAATGTACGATGATGTGATGTTAGATAAACCAAAAAATCCAGCTAGAATATTTTCCCGAGGGCGTCACAAAAACATTGACGTGACATACCTCTCTCAACGCTACACACAAATTCCAAAGGTAATCAGAGATAATTGTAGTTTGTTGTGTATATTTAACGGAGGTGATACTCATACGCTACGAAATATTTGGCAAACTTGGTGCTCCGGTATGAATTATAATCAATTCCAAAATTTCTTCACTGGTGCTCGAGCTACCCCACATGGATTTGTAACGATAAATATACACGATCCTCGGACACGATATCGTATTGGATTAGACCGTATTTATAATTTATTCAGTTAACCCCATAGCAGCAGCAGGGGGAGCGCCAACGACTTTGGCGTCTTTTGTTTTTATTCGGGTTTGCCAAATGGACGCTTTTTTACGATTTGGAGGAACCCATGGTTTGGCAAATGGACGCTTCTAACAGTTTTCGGATACACCCTCCTTGCTACTCATATAAATAATAGCAATTTCTTTCCGAACGTTATAGCTGGCATTTTTAATGTATTTATTTTATATAGTTTAGAATAGGTATCTGTGGAAAGTTACTTTAAGAATGAGGATGTAAAATACACTGATGGATTGACTTGACTGTTTTTTCAGAACTGAACTACATTGTTTTGTTTATAATAATAATGATAATAATAATAATAATAATAATAATGATAATAATAATAGTCACAATCGTCATTATTATTATTATTATTATTATTATTATTATTATTATTATTAATTTTACTAGTACTGCACCTTCTTCAGTTGCCTTTGGTATGGATTACTTGAAAAATTACTCCATTTTAGACTTTCTCATCATGTGCATTTGTTTTTTTTTTCTTGATTCTTGACATCACAGCCACATAGATTGACTATTTTGAATTGAAACAAGAATGAGTTAACCGAATACACATAATGGCACCCATCTCGTGATGATGTAATATCAGCAATCTAATATGCACAGTTATACTTTTTAATTCACGTATAGTTACATTTGTTCCGGTTTCACGTGTTACTCCACATACATTAGGAGGATATCCTTCTAATGTCAGAGGTCCTCCTAATGTTGGTGTGTAAACATGGGGTTGTCCTCTTAATGTAGGTAATATGTGTATAATATGTTACCTTCAATAATTTTTTGACTGTATAATCCAAAATCATAAAGAATTAGTAGCTATATATTATGTTGTTTTCAAATTTAATGTTACTAAACATCAATTCATACGCTCTCCACAATACTGTTTTCTTTTCCTGAGCATATTACATATAAATAATAGCAATTCCTTTCCGAACGTTATGCCTGGCATTTTCAATGTTTATAATTTATATAGTTTCGAATAGGTATCTGTGGAAAGTTAATTTAAGAATGAGGATGTAAAATACACAGTTTTATTTGAAATAAAAATAATAATAATAATAATAATAATAATAATAATAATAATAATAAGAATAATGACAGTAATATTCATAATGATCATAATCACAGTCGTCGTTATTATTATTATTATTATTTTTATTATTATTATTATTATTATTATTATTATTATGATTATTATTATTATTATTATTATTACTTCTAACACTAATACTTCATATGCCATGAGTAAGGATTTCTTGAAAAATTACTCCTTTTTAGACTTGCTTCTAACGTGCATGGTTATATTTGTTTTGATTCATTTCATCACAGCAGCATAGATTGACTATTTTGAATTGAAACAAGGATGAGATAACCGAGAACACATAATGGTAGCCATCACGTGCTGATGTAATATCAGCAATCTAATATGCACAGTTATACTTATTAATTCAGGTATAATTACATTTGTTCCGGTTTTCACGTGTTACTCCACATACATAAGGAGGATATCCTTCTAATATAAGAGGTCCTCCTAATGTTGGTGTGTAAACATGGGGTTGTCCTCTTAATGTAGGTAATATGTATATAATGTTACCTTCATCAATTAAACGAGTCAAGGCAATTTCACAATCAATTTTGCTTATGTAATCTATACTATTTTGTGGATACACATTTCTATTTTTGGGCATATGAAAACTTATATAAAGGAGGTGTTCTTGCATATATATCAAATTTCAAACTCTTTGGGTCTACTGTGGTTTTGGACTGACCCGATCATTCATTCTGCAGAATCAACTACCCTTAAGTAAGAAAAATAGTAACTCTGTACATTATTTCAACGCCCACAGTTTTGTCTGGGAAAACCATTTGAAAGTGAAAACATACTTTCATAATGTACGTGTGTATAAGTTGACGTAATGCAATTTGTTGTATGTAATGAATCTGAATAAGAAATGAACTAATGTATGAGTTCTATCCTTGTTCACATCTCACGAAAACTATGATGACTATATTTTATCAATATACCCTATTTGATTGACCTTACTATTTCATCAAACATAGCACAGGGTTTACTCATGTATACAAACACAAGAGTTTAAATAGCCGATCATAGCTCCAAATTAGTAAATATGTTGATTATTAGAATCTTTAAATCTGTTTACAAATCCACGCAATCTACGTGATAGAATTAAAACCAAACATTAGATAGAGACGAGAAACAAAAGGAAAATGAACGTATAAATGCATAAGACCTCATCTCATAACGGAAAAAAAGATGCATCATGAATAATACAAGTTATGTAAACCAAAGCATTATAGTACAAACGTAGGTGAAGGTACCTCTGTAATCAAATTCCCATTTCTTTAAATGTTCAAAATCAGTGACGTAGCTAAGGGCGTGCATGTTGCCCGGAGAGTTTTCTTGGGAGGGGGGCGGGAGGCACCGGAAGAAGAGAACTGGAGGTATCAGTGTATACTTTTACAATGTGTGCATCAGAAGAAACATGATGAGAGTCAAATGTTAATTTCTATTAGCTCTTTGAGCTGTCAACAACATAAGGTCTAATAATTAATTATAGAAAGAAAAATATACATTGCAAATATCAGAGAGACGAGTTTTTTAGTCGGAAAATGTAGTGTCATTGGGGCAGGGGAAAAAAGATATATTGACGTAATAATTTTTTGACTATATAATCAAAAATCATAGAGAATTAGTAGCTATATATTATGTTCTTTACAAATTCAATGTTACTAAACATCAATGCATAACCTCTCCACAATATTGTTTTCTTTTCCTGAGCATATTACATACAAATGATAGCAATTCCTTTCCGAACGTTATACCTGGCATTTTTAATGTTTTTAATTTATTTCAACGCATGAATTAATTTCACATCTGTGAGATGACGCTGTTGTCGATCACAGCTCCGGTAAGCTATATCGTGTATCCGACACGCTTCATCAATTGCATTAATCGGATTTTCACCCGGGTTAGGATTATCTTGACTATCAAGTCTGATATCTAATCGTGTTCCCGGTCCACAATAACTATATCCTGGAATGTGTTTTTCACCTGGATACTCTGCCCATGGTGTTCCTAGGAGTTTAGATAGCTTGGCGGCGATATCACCACCGCTTTTTTGTTTACAAATCGATATTTTCTTGTCCCGCATATTTCACATTTGCCGGTGACCGCTTCTCTGATATTTTTTGTGGTAACAGTCGTTGGGTCAATAGTGGTGTATGCTTCTTACATTTTGCACAATATAAATCCATAGTATTATTATGTTATATCTAATGGAAGTAATTGATTTTTCTGCGCTAAAGAGAAAACAACAAGTTAAACATCATCCAATGTTACCAAACTCTATTTGGATGATCATCATGGGGCCTTCAGGTAGTGGTAAAACTCAGTTGTTGTTAACGTTGATAATGAAATACCTAAAATGGGACAAATTATATTTAGTTGCCCCAAGTGTAGACGATCAACGTTGTTATCAAGTATTAAAAAATTACAACGAAAATGCTTCAGAAATTGCCGCCGAAGATGTTATTGAGTTTATTACAAAGATTGATGAAGCGCCATCCGTGGAAGACCTGGATGGAAGCGTTAACAATGTACGATGATGTGATGTTAGATAAACCAAAAAATCCAGCTAGAATATTTTCCCGAGGGCGTCACAAAAACATTGACGTGACATACCTCTCTCAACGCTACACACAAATTCCAAAGGTAATCAGAGATAATTGTAGTTTGTTGTGTATATTTAACGGAGGTAATACTCATATGCTACGAAATATTTGGCAAACTTGGTGCTCCGGTATGAATTATAATCAATTCCAAAATTTCTTCACTGGTGCTCGAGCTACCCCACATGGATTTGTAACGATAAATATACACGATCCTCGGACACGATATCGTATTGGATTAGACCGTATTTATAATTTATTCAGTTAACCCCATAGCAGCAGCAGGGGGAGCGCCAACGACATTGGCGTCTTTTGTTTTTATTCGGGTTTGCCAAATGGACGCTTTTTTACGATTTGGAGGAACCCATGGTTTGGCAAATGGACGCTTCTAACAGTTTTCGGATACACCCTCCTTGCTACTCATATAAATAATAGCAATTCCTTTCCGAACGTTATAGCTGGCATTTTTAATGTATTTATTTTATATAGTTTAGAATAGGTATCTGTGGAAAGTTACTTTAAGAATGAGGATGTAAAATACACTGATGGATTGTCTTGACTGTTTTTTCAGAACTGAACTACATTGCTTTGTTTATAATAATAATAATAATAATAGTCACAATCGTCATTATTATTATTATTATTATTATTATTATTATTATTATTATTAATTTTACTAGTACTGCTCCTTCTTCAGTTGCCATTGGTATGGATTACTTGAAAAATTACTCCATTTTAGACTTTCTCATAATGTGCATTTGTTTTTTTTTTTTCTCTTGATTCTTGACATCACAGCCACATAGATTGACTATTTTGAATTGAAACAAGAATGAGTTAACTGAGGACACATAATGGCAGCCATCACGTGATGATGATGTAATATCAGCAATCTAATATGCACAGTTATACTTTTTAATTCACGTATAGTTACATTTGTTCCGGTTTCACGTGTTACTCCACATACATTAGGAGGATATCCTTCTAATGTCAGAGGTCCTCCTAATGTTGGTGTGTAAACATGGGGTTGTCCTCTTAATGTAGGTAATATGTGTATAATATGTTACCTTCAATAATTTTTTGACTGTATAATCCAAAATCATAGAGAATTAGTAGCTATATATTATGTTGTTTTCAAATTCAATGTTACTAAACATCATTGCATATGCTCTCCACAATACTGTTTTCTTTTCCTGAGCATATTACATATAAATAATAGCAATTCCTTTCCGAACGTAATACCTGGCATTTTCAATGTTTATAATTTATATAGTTTCGAATAGGTATCTGTGGAAAGTTAATTTAAGAATGAGGATGTAAAATACACAGTTTTATTTGAAATAATAATAATAATAATAATAATAATAATAATAAGAATAATGACAGTAATATTCATATTGATCATAATCACAGTCGTCGTTATTATTATTATTATTATTATTATTATTATTATTATTATTTCAAACACTAATACTTCATATGCCATGAGTAAGGATTTCTTGAAAAATTACTCCATTTTAGACTTGCTTCTAACGTGCATGGTTATATTTGTTTTGATTCATTTCATCACAGCAGCATAGATTGACTATTTTGAATTGAAACAAGGATGAGTTAACCGAGAACACATAATGGTAGCCATCACGTGCTGATGTAATATCAGCAATCTAATATGCACAGTTATACTTATTAATTCAGGTATAATTACATTTGTTCCGGTTTTCACGTGTTACTCCACATACATAAGGAGGATATCCTTCTAATATAAGAGGTCCTCCTAATGTTGGTGTGTAAACATGGGGTTGTCCTCTTAATGTAGGTAATATGTGTATAATATGTTACCTTCATCAATTAAACGAGTCAAGGCAATTTCACAATCAGTTTTGCTTATGTAATCTATACTATTTTGTGGATACACATTTCTATTTTTGGGCATATGAAAACTTATATAAAGGAGGTGTTCTTGCATATATATCAAATTTCAAACTCTTTGGGTCTACTGTGGTTTTGGACTGACCCGATCATTCATTCTTCAGTATAAACTACCCTTCAGTAAGAAAAATCGTAACGCTGTACATTATTTCAACGCCAACAGTATTGTCTGGGAAAACCATTTGAATGTAAAAGATATTTTCATAATGTACGTGTGTATAAGTTGACGTAATGCAATTTGTTGTATGTAATGAATCTGAATAAGAAATGAAATGTTTCAGTTCTGTCCTTGTTCACATCTCAAGGAAACTATGATGACTATATTTTTTTCAATACACCCTACTTGATTGACCTTACTATTCGATCTAATATTGCATAAGGTTTACTCATGTATACAACCAACTGAGTTTAAATAGCCGATCATAGCTCCAAATTAGTAAATATGTTGATAATTAGAATCTTTACATCTATTTACAAATGCATGCAATCTACGGGATAGAATTAAAACCAAACATTAGATAGAGACGTGAAACAAAAGGAAAATAAACGTATTAATACATAAGACCTCATCTCATAACAGAAAAAAAGATGCATCATGAATAGCACAAGATAAGTAAACCAAAGCATTATAGTACAAACTTAGGTGGAAGTACCTCTGTAATCATATTTCCATTTCTTTAAATGTTCAAAATCAGTGACGTAGCTACGGGCGTGCATGTTGCCCCGAGAGTTGTCCTTGGGAGGGGCGCGGGAGTCACCGGAAGAAGAGAACTGGAGGTATCAGTGTATACTTTTACAATGTGTGCATCACAAGTAACATGAGAGTCTAATATTCATTTCTATAAGATCTTTGAGCTGTCAACAACATAAGGTCTAATACTTAATTATAGAAAGGAGAAAAGTACATGGTATATATCAGAGAGACGAGGTTTTTATTGGGAAAATGCAGTGTCATTGGGTCAGGGGAAAAAAGATACATTCACGTAATAATGTTTGGACTATATAATCCAAAATCATGGAAAATTAGTAGCTCTATATTATGTTGTTTACAAAATAAATGTTACTAAATATCATTGTATACGCTCTCTACATTATTGTTTTCTTTTCCTGAGCATATTACATATAAATGATAGCAATTCCTTTCCGAACGTTATACCTGGCATTTTTGATGTATTTAATTTATATAGTTTAGAATTGGCATCTGTGGAAAGTTACTTTAAGAATGAGGATGTAAAATACACTGATGGATTGACTTGACTTTTTTTCAGAACTGAACTACATTGCTGTTTTAATAATAATAATAATAATAATAATAATAAGAATAAGAATAATAATAATAATGATAATCACAATCGTATGCAATGGGTTGTCTTCTTAATGTAGGTAATTTGCATAAGCTGTTACCTTCATCCAACAAACGAGTCAAGGCAATTTCACGATCACTTTTGCTTTTGCAATCAATATTATCTTGAAGACAACCATATTTAAGAAAGAAAAAAGTGTATTTCATGAGGAGAAACATTTATATTATTGGGCATATTAAAACGGATATAAAATAGATATTCTTGCATATATATATATATATATATATATATATATATATATATATATATATATATATATATATATATATATATATATATATATTAACACATTTGGTCTGCTTTTGAATTAACTCGATCATTCATTATTCAGTTTAAACTACCCTTAAGTAAGAAAAATGGTAATGCCCTACATTTTTTCAATGCCCACATTTTTTCCTAGTACATCCATTTTAATGTGAAATGAAATTTTCATAATGTACGTGTGTATAAGTTGACGTAATGCAATTTGTTTTATTTAAAGAATCTGAATAAGACGGGAAGTAATGTTTCAGTTCTATCCTTGTTAACATCTCTACGAAATTATGACGACTATTTTTTTCCCAATATACCCTACTTGATTGACCTTACTATACCATCTAATATAGCACAAGGTTTACTCATGTATACAACCGCCTGAGTTTAACTAGGCGATCATAGCTCCAAACTTGTAAATATGTTGATGGTTAGAATCTTGACAACATTTACAAATTCTGTGGAGAATTTAAACCAAACATTAGATAGAGACGTGCACCAAAAGTAAAATGAACATATAAATACATCATACCTCATCTCATAACGGAAAAAAAATATGCATCATGAAAAATACAAGATATGTAAAACAAAAAATTATAGTACATAATTAGGTGAAAGGACATCTGTAATCAAATTCCCATTTCTTTTAATGTCCCTAATCAATAGCGTAGCTACGGGGTGCAAGTTCCACTAGGTGTCGTGTTGAGCAGGGCGGTGGGGGGGGGGTCGCCGGAAAAGAGGGGTGAGGTATCAGTGTATACTTTTACAATGAATAAACAACTAAGTAATTAACTTGGTCCATGCCATGATATCCGGATGATTGAGATTAACTCTGGTTCATACCGCATCTAGGTCACGCGTACTTCTCCAGTCACCTCCGGCGCCAAATACTCTCGTCTACGCCAGGGGTGGGGTGGGGGGGGGGGGGAAAAACAATATGAACCTCGCACCGGGCACTGAACACCCTCGCTACGCCAGTTTGCCTAATTTCACAGTTATATTACTGCAAGATCAGACCTTTACTTTAGTAGGTAAACCTTGACAACGTTTTACATTATTTCCTTGAAAACACAAGATTGGCAAAATCTCAATTTTAGTCCAAAATATTGTCAAATTTGTCAATGAATTTTCAAATAGTTTCCATGGAATTTCTCAAGGTGTCTCTGTGTGTAATGATTTATTCGATATATGCATCAAATTCATCTACATCAGATGTACCATGTTCATTACACACTCGAATATTGAGATATAATTTTTCATACCGAATGTATCACTTTTAATAGATAAAGTCTATCCGGACATGCCAATAACGACATTGTGCTAACACTGTTTTAATGTATCACAATAATATTATACGAAAGTCTTCTTGTCTTAATTCCCCAAATTTTCAAATTAATGTTCCAGTCACAACAATATTTTTTGGTGAACACTTTTTATTTCTGGTGAATAATTAGTAGAATGAATAATTCTGCCCTAATGAAATAATGAAATTAGCAATATTACGTGTTCTGCATCAGATGTTAAATGCAAGTATGAATTATTTCTCAAGTAGACATTTTTATATAGTTAAAAAGTTTAGACATAATAGAACCATGATAGGAGTCAAAT
The DNA here is from genome assembly GCA_029339505.1 of Unio delphinus. Lineage (NCBI taxonomy): Eukaryota > Metazoa > Mollusca > Bivalvia > Unionida > Unionidae > Unio > Unio delphinus. Next base: position 16,142,328 of record JAQISU010001235.1, read on the forward strand.
GTTCATTTCTATAAGATTGCTGAACATTCGTTTTACTCTGTAATATTTCAATAACTGGATTGCAATCATTGTAGACGTTCTAACAATACAGTGAAAGGTCACTTATAGAAGATGTATCAATATAAGTGTGCAAGACCCCTCAATTTCAATACAGGTTAAGGGTAATGTGTATGACGAAAGGTCGGATAAATGTAATATTTCAATTATGGACTGTAGTCATTATAGAAGTTCGAACTCTACAACAAAACGTCGCTTCTAGAGACTGCAGCGACGTGAGCGTGTAAGACCACTTAATGGCGATATAGATCAAGGTTACTGTGTGTCTTAAATAAAAATTTAGTGTGTTTGATAAAATATCGGATAAATGTAGCGATTCAACAATTCAAGGTGTTACTGTAGTCATGAAGAATGTTCTAACAAAACCACGAATAGTCACTTCCAACGGAGATTATTATTATTATTATTATTATTATTATTATTATTATTATTAATATTATTATTATTATTATTATTGAATACCTTTTTTTAATTGAAGACTAATATTATCATTATCATTAGTAGTATTATTATTAGTTGTTGTTGTTGTTGTTGTATTATCAAAAGACAGCCTCGATAAAAACTGCTAATATTACTACTGCCACTATCATTTTTTCTAATACTCTTACAACTATTACTAATTTTCTGCACTATACCTAACTCATTTTTCGCAAACCTAAACCAACAGGTATCAGTGAAGTAAGGACATTTATTAAAAAAGTACTAGTGACAGAAGTTTTGAGTATATAATATATTTTTTAACCTAACGACATAAGAAGAAAATCTAACGATTCGCACAGAGGCGTAGCGATGATAATTTCCGCCCGGGGACGAACTATAAAATTGGCGCCCCAGCGATCTTGTGACCGATTTATTACCCTTGTTTACTTATTATAATGTAACGTTGTAAGCCTCATTTTGGCGCCCCTGTACCTTGGCGCCCGGGGACATATGTACCCCCCTGCCCCCCCCCCCCTTGCTACGCATCTGGATTCGCGTACATTATATCTTAAATTTGATACATATTACCAGAATCCATATCATGCAAACATTTTAGTAAAAAAAAAATATATACATAATTGGTATATACACTGTAATGAGATAAATAGTACAAGTATTAAATATATAATGTAAGGACTGGTTTAGTAAAAGCGAATTTGTCTTGAACTGGTGGAAAACGAAAGAAATCCGCCATACAGCAAACCTACAATCAAAGTATTCTCTCACAGACTTTCCGCTCACATCACCATAGCAACACAGCCATCTGTTGTAGCTAAAGATGTGGTGTTATGCAAAACTAACGGTTAAGTGCAGGTCAAGTCGGCATCGTAGATAACATTTTCCTAGTCTAATGTTTTAAGCTTAGTTAGATCCGATTATTAAATGTACTGATAAAATAAAGATTGATACTTAATTAAATAGTACGTTTTAAAGTAATGTTACGTATTCGCTGTTTACGAGACTTTAAATGAGTATATTTCAACTTTCAAAATTTTATACACATTTTAAAGTTAGTTGAAGTTAGTGGCAGATGAATAACTATATGAGTGTAATCTGACGAACTCTAGTTATTGTTTATGATGACGTGTTGGAAAACTTAAATATTCTCCATGTGAAAGCAGGATTTAATAACATGCTTTAATATCCTTTGGAATTTTTCGATGTAAGTTAAAATAGCCGAAATATTCTGGTCGGTACACACACAAATAAGATTACGGCAGATATTATGGAGTGAGAAAAAAAAAGAAACAAAAAAACCCCCACAAAAAAACAAAAAAGCAACAACAACAACAAAAAAAAAGCTACTTATATTATATGCACAGAACAATCAATCTAGAATAAAAATGATTCAGCTCAATACTATCATACAGATGTTTACGTGATTTAAAGACGTTCCACAAGGTATATTCTTTCTTTGCCAGGAGGAGAACCTAAATAAAACCTTAAAAGTTCAAAGAATGCAGAATTACTATTCTTCTCGTAAGAACGATTTTATCACAGCTCATACGCAGTAACTATTTACATAATCACATATTTGTGCTGTTAAAAAAGAAACTGTATGCATTAACAACGGTCTTTACAATTTACTCCCAAAATAGGTTTATTGAACTCATTACTTAAGATTTCATTGAACTTAAGTTTAATATTCACTAAACCATAATTAGATCTTTAACCCAACAAATACAAACATTTACTATATATATATATTTATATATATATATATATATATATATATATATATATATATATATATATATATATATATATATATATATATATATATATATATATATATATAACTGACGCTAATGGCAAGTAATTCTTGCATATAAATGCGAATCTTAGTATTCATTTAATGCTTATTAAATCATAATGTCAAATTTTTAAACGCTTAAAATAATTCATATTCTTTAAACATCATTTTTCATACAGTTAAACACATTCATTTTCATCTACTTAATAGTTATATTAAGATAAAAACACTTATAACTATTTGAAGCTAGAGGCAACTATGTACTTATAATTAATATTGAATTTGTACATATTACTGACAAACGTTGGACCTTATCATCATAGGCAAATTGACCCAAAAAGAATTCGGCCCAACTTAACAATTGTTCTTTTTCTTCAAACAACAGGGATATACTACGTAAGATAGGTTGTAGGAATAGGTTTTAAGGAACAAAAAAACAATCTTTAAACAAGCAAAATTATCTTGATATTCATTACAAGCAAATAATCATACTTCTTTACGTAAATGTATATATATATATATATATATATATATATATGAGAAAAAACATAAACTGACATATCTTGCTCATTCTAGTTAGAATATTTATATACATTTATTTTCATGCTAATAAAATATATGTAACTCTCACTGTATGTCTTCCGCTCAGATCATTGATATCGATTTATAAACAAAAATACTTGACAGGCAATATTCTATAGATTACGAATTCACGTTTCTAAGGGTAGCGAAATGAGATATTATAACAAATATATTTCATTTAGGCTTCAGATTGTAACACTGATGCATATAATACACACTCGATTACACACGAGACAGATGGAGAGGAAAGGGAGAGACTTGTCCTAGCGGATGAGCGCGTAAATTGCAAGCTTGTCATTACTAGTCAGTATCGTCAATCATATTTGATAAATTATTACATACAAATAAGAAAGGAACTAATTGTGTGTTGAATTTGTGCCCCCACCCCCACTCCCACACACCACACACACGGTACAATAAAATTGATAAACAAAACATTCGTTTGGAAATAAAAGGAAAGTAATTAACTTTGCATTGTTATAATTTATTCCATCTTTTTTCATCATGCGAAAATACTAACAACATATATGCACGAACTCCGTTTATGTGGCGGATGCCGGCTTGCGAATGCATCCTTTCTGTTTGTGTTTATCGCTTATGTCAGATAACAAAATCGCAAAAGCGACGAAAATATCGTTCGATTTCTTGAGGGCACCTGCCGTTCATGCATTATTAGTTACAAGGTGCAAGATGACCAAAAGTGAATTGCATCCAGGTCAACTATAAGACGATATCTCGCAAATAAAAATGTATTATTTTAGAATACATTCAATGTGAGTGCAAATGTGAGTACAAATGATAATCTTTTCACTAGCATGGGTTACGAAAGTATTATTAAAGCAAGTATATACTATTTGCTTTCGCAAACATCAATTATGATTACATATAGCAAAAACAAATATAAGCCAGGGTGATGAATAAACAGAACTGACAGCGAGCAATACAGTCCTTGCTTAAACTAACCAACAGGATATCACGTACAATGTTTTTTCTTTACAAAGCAAACCAGCCAGGAAACTTACTTTGGTATCTTTTAATTGTACTGATTTTTTATTAGGGAGTCTGCCGACATAAGGACTCTAAGTTCGGTTTCTTTGGATTATTTCAAGTGTGCCGATTTTTTCTTCTTCATAAAGTGTACCGACATAAGGAAGGCAGCAATTATTACTTTTTACCAGTATTAACAGGATTTTTTAAAAAATAAATTGAAACAACGGAACAGTTTTTAAAGCGACACAGTCTAGTGCGTTGTGCAAAGAGTAAATTAGTTTTCAATAGTTTAATCGAAATATCTTTATTAATAGTTTAGAGTGTTTTATTTTCCGATAACAAAAAACGTGTACTTCGTCTTGTGGGGATACATGTACGTCATTTCATATCGTAGCTAAAAGGAAGTAACAATGTTGTATATTTCTATTTTGATTATATTAATCATTATTCCTTCTTTAAACTTGATTTTTTTTTTTGTACGAGTATAGCTATTTTTAATCATGTTATGCAAATTTGAAATTAAATTCCTCTCATGCGCAATTTGTGAGGGGGCAAAAAACTCACAAAAAGACGATTAAATTTAAATTTCTACTAAAACGAGCCATTACGTGAAAATTTGGCCTACCAAGAGCAAATATAGGTACTATAAAGTGTTGTATTGTCTTGGATTCGGCAATCCTGAGTTCTTTATGCTGCTGAAACATTTTCCAGTAGAATTCTTTTTCTACAGTTTAAATGCCTTTGGATGTTTATAAACATACATATTTAAATGTACTGTTCACATCGTCGAAATAATAATAAATACCTTGCTGGATTTATATAGAATCTTTTAATAATCATACAACTAAAGGTGTCATTGATTAAAACCAATATATTATTTTACAATAACCAGCTAATGAGAACAGAACATTGACAAAAATAGTACTTAGAGCTATTGAATATTAATGAGTTCATCTTGGAAACCCGACTGATATAATTTATTACATGGGGTAAATGGTACGGGATTGAAATGGAACCGTATTTAATGAAGTGTTAGGATAAATGATACCGTTGTTAAATAACATTGTACATCATAGCTGAAAACAGTGCAAGCCAGTGTACATATTTTCATTATTTTGACACGAGAAATATTGTAAAAAAAGAAAGGAATTTCTTGACCAAGCAATATCAAACCCTGGCGCGAATCCTGCTACGAGTCATACGTTTACCTTGATTCCAAGGATCCCTACACAACAACTTCTGTAGATTGGAAAGTCCAACGTGTCTATGTATGTGGTTTAGACTTACATGTTAAAATGCTACAAGTATCATATACTTGTATGATAGTAAGAAAGACTTATTTCTTTATTTGCATTATCTAGTTTGTTTGCTTGGTGTAGTGTTGTAGTGTTTTACCTGAGAAGGTATGGCTAAGGCAGTACCGTCAGTGGTTAATGAACAGTTTTGTATCTATTTCATTCTAACGTATTATGTGTGCTGGTAGTCTAATAATTCCCAATATTACAATTTTGTACTAAGCCATTTTAACACAGTTTGTACTGCTTGATTTCGTTTTAACTGTACTATTATTTATTTAGTTACTATGAGAGTCTGTACTATTGATGAGTTAAAGGCATTGTATTAGAAATGCCAAGTTAATGTATAACCGGAAATGATTTAATTTTACTAAAAATTCTTAAATAAAAGCCAAGCATCTAATGAACGTTAAAAGGCCAATGCTAGCCGACTGTCGCACATGTAATTTTAACTGTTCTACATTGTCACCGTGAAAAATATACCAACACACGACACTGAGATAAATATTAAAGCAGACAAAAGTCCAATGAGATGATCTAAATAAGCAGATACATCAACACGTGCCTTTTCGACTTGTTTTAAGTCCAGACACAGATAAAGTGAACAAAAGCAGTAATCGTTAAGAATATTTTAAGATCAGACAGGTCATCTATTGGTCTTTATATATTTAGCGTATGTTTATTTCTTTAGGTGGAATGGTTATTGCATAATCGTGTTAATAATCGTTGGACGGTCAGAAAGGCCGACCAAATAAAACAAATTTTGCACATCAGTATAATAGAACGGATGGTATTTCACCGTGTTTTCATTAAAAAATGAAGCACCTTTTTCGACAGACATAGTCCTTCCAGCTAAATATCTTTCCTAAATGACCTCAAAATGAAAATCTGTCTGATTGTTTTGTCAAGATACCTGGCTTCACCGTCTTTATGATAATCTGAGATGATCGGACTGATACGAGACACTGTTTTGTTTAAAATATTTGAGGTGCACAATTAATGTCACTTGTTCGATATTTTTTTAATCCTCTCATGAATCGTAGGGACCATTCATGAAACATATTGTATTGTGTTCTTCATGATTGGTATGATAAGTCAAGGTATCTCATGATACGTTGAACACAATGCAACAGCCCAACACCCAACATACGCACACACGTACACTATCATTAAGCGCAATATATATAAACATTTTCTGTTGTTTCTTTCAAAGTCAATCTAATTTGTGTCAAGTTGACTTCTCTAACAGTCACTGTACATCACACTGGTCTAAAAAAATATTTTTTCATAATCAGGATACCATTAATAAGAAATTAAAGGTTTACTTTGCATTTTTTGCACGTGCTTCGATACTGTAATATATTACAAAAATACCAACGACCCATGGTGTTACTTTCAGATTGTATAGCTTAAATACACTCTAAAAACTATACATATGTGCTCTTTAAATCCTCGATAAATCTGAACACGTTGCTAAAATCTTGCAGCACTAAAAGAATCCATGTATACCGTTGTAAACAGCGATCCAGCAAATCTACAGTTACCAATAATCAACAGAGTGTAGACAGTGTGTTTCAATATTGAATTATATTTTCATATAACCTTAAATCGGCATGAAAACAAACGTCTTTCCCCGGGCAATATAACATAATTGTACGACAAAAAAATTAATTACAGCCGCTTCTTTGGGGAGTCATGTGTGACCAGTTTTTATTAATATTGTGTTAGAAAAAGTATTGCGACAAACAAAAGTAAAGAAAAACAGTCACTTTTGTTCAATTAGTCCATATCGTTTTGTAGATTATACTGCATACATGAATTCAGTAGAACCCAGAAGAATTTATTCATGCAAGCACATCGCGATTGAGGTGTTTGCACATTTATATCAAGTGTGATTAGTGTACATGCAAAGTATACATTAATACTCCAAATGAGACAACACATACATGCATACGTACGTACGCTGTTGTTGTTCCTGTTGTTGTTGTAGGGTTTAACGCCATCCTTCAGCACACGATAGGCTGGCTATACACGGCGGCCAGTATTATTGGTGGATGAAGAACCCGGAAAACCCCAGGAAAGAACTGCCCAGCTTTCTCACATAACTACATAAGCCGAATCTTAGATTCGAACCCACGTAGACAGAGGTGAGATGGCAGTGATCCGTAACGAAAAACGCTTTAGACCACTCGGCCATTAGGGGCCCCACATACTTACGTACTTACGTACATGCATGCATACATTTAAACCATCAATAATGATAGGACTACACTACAGAACAACAAATGACAAAAACAATGAAATTGGAAAACACAAAAACATGCTAAAAACATATAAGATACAAAACATGATTAGGTCGCTAAGTTTGTCCCTGCAGTCGAAACAGGTGAGTCTTAAGAGCACTCTTAAAAGGGACCACTGTGTCTTAGTGTCTAATTTCAATGGGCAATTCGTTCCACGTCACCGGGCCCTGGTGTGCAAATGAACGTTGTCCATATGACTTTGTTTTCACCTTGGGAACAATGAGTATACGATTATCAGAAGAAGGGCGTAAGGATCTAGCTGGTGTATACACATGGGTGCGACTGGATAGGTCTGTTGGATTGGAGTCTGTCATTAAAACATAGCACAGAGAACAAATTTTGTGTTTGATTCTGTATCGAATTGATAGCCAGTGTAGGGTACACAGCAGTGGTGAGGTGTGCTCTGATCGAGGTACCCTAAAGAGTGTGTTTTGAACTTTTTGAAGTATCTGGAGTAAATATTGTGACGAACCAGACAGAATTGAGTTACAATAGTCCAGTCTTGAAAGTACTAATGAACACACAAGTGTTTTAGTGGCATTAACTGAAAGATAATAACCATAATATCAAACATCAGCAAGCAAACAAGTGAACTCCGTAAGATAGGAAACATTTTTAGTTCTTTACGATTTTTGCTGGCAGTCAAACGGGAGGTTAGAAATTGGTCGATGGCCCATTTTATCATCATGGGCAAGTGTTAATTTCTGCAGCAGAGGCTTTACTATGGCAGTTTTGAAAAATGATGGGGATTCCCAAGATGAGAGAGAGATATTAAAAAGATGAGTTAATCAATGCAATATTGGGTCAAATCACTCAAGCAGCAATGATGTCGGATTTGGATCAGGTTCACATGATTTTGTTGCATTTTTCATCACGATTTTCCGTTCTAAATCCATAGAGGCAGGTTCAAGTTCTTCTGTTGGTTGTCGCTGAAATTCTGTATCGTAATTGTAAGGTGACGACGAGTCAATTGCAATTGTGTTGTCAAGTGTGTCTGTAATGGTTTGTACTTTGTCAAGGAAGAAATTTGCATGTAGGTCCGGAAGGTCTACTGGAGAGAAGGTAGTTTTGAAGTGGTGTACATTTTTTTTTTATTGATATTAGTTTGTTAGTTATCTTGAAGAGCTTTTTCCAGCTGGAACTCCGTGATCTTAGTGCTATAGTGGGATAATTTGGATACATGGACTATGCGACGTTCTTCTTCGCGGCTTGATAGGTTTGTTTATAAATAGTAGTCTGGTGGAAAGCCAAAGCCTCTCTACTTTATGGTGGTGTCTTTTAGCAGTGTGACGTGGGTCCCAAACACTGCTACACCACGGAGAACACGTTTTATTTGATGCTCTGCACTTGGTGGCTTGAGCATGTTTTTCAAGCAACGAACACGGGCAGTTATCGAGTTGTTCTGCTGTAAGAAAATTTGTTAGGTTTTCATGGATGTCATGCATTAGTTTGATTTTATTTATCATACGGAGGTTTCTCTTAGTAGAAAATAAGGGTAGAGGGTTAGGGACTGATACGTCGAGATGGCATACAATGTAGAGGTGATCTGATGTGCATTCGTGGAATACAAGGGTGGGTCGCATATTATTATCATCAGGTATATGAAGAATCCAGTCTAAAATGTGACCAAGTTTATGGGTGGGTTGGTAATCTGACTGTTGAAAATTGAAAACATTAGTGGAATCAGGGAATTTTGACGTGTATGGGTTTCCAGTACAGTCAATATGAAAGCTGAAATCTCCAAGAATAATTAGGTTGCCACGTATCGAATTTTCATCTGCAGAAGATTCGGAAACTGCTCCAAAATAGAGATTCAGTGAGCTTGTTTTTTATTAGGACAAGGACGGTAGAGGCAGAAAAACCTTTTAGTACTTCGAGCGTAGTAAAACAGCTGTTAGTAACATTTTTATAAGCTTTTGGTATGACTCATCCGGTGTTCGAACCCGCTACCCTTCCCCATCCAAAACGGACTCTCTAACAACTAGGCCACTGGAGCTGTTTTTTTTCTAGAAATGAGACAATTATTGATCCTATCTTAACAATTAATAAGCTACTACGTTATAAATCATGTTTTAATATGTCAAAACAGGGGCGAAATGAAAAACAAAATCACATTGAGATATGAATTTCTGCACTGTTTTATACACATGCAATAACATCCGTTCTATCATTCTGTAAAAGATTTTAAACTGACAAAAAATACCACAACAAAGACAGGCAGATAGCCAAAACCTCGGTTAATCAAAGACAAATATACTCCGTTTTGTTGCCTGATTTCTGAGCAAACAAATTTAGATTGACCCGCACAATTGAATGTTTAATTCATATGGTAGCATTGTATTACCATATTAAATATATTTAAAGTTAATTTAACATATGTAAAGGGTTTGGAACATTGCATGGCCTTGTTCTAGGTAATATTCGCAAGAGAAAATTATGTGTGGTATACTTTCTTCAATGAAACAACAATATAGAGGTGATCCAATTAAATCATTTTTAAATGTTTGTTCATTACTTGAGACGCAGTTTGTATTAAGTCGAAAAGGAAAAAATAATATTTCATTCTTCGCAATAACAGTGTTCGGGAACATGAGAACATGATTGTCACGATTGTTGAATGACCTTTTTATTAATGGAATCGCTTAAACGAGTCTTGAGAGATAATGTGCTTCTTTGTCGGATGACTGAAGGAAGAAAAAGTTGTAGTAAAGACTTACTCCAGCTTTTATTGGTTCGAAGCTTTTTACGTCATAAGCTATGTCAATAATAATTGGTGCAATCGGAGATATTATAATTAATACAGCCTTGAGTCAGTTGCCATTTTGCATAGAAATGCAAGTTAGGGTTTTTGTAGTCTGGATCCACGAGTATCCAGCCTTTTTCTTTCCTTGACATAAAACTTTCTGAAATTTTCTCATGGACAAGGAGGAGGTAATTCTGCGAAGTCCTCTTAAGTGTAGTGGAACTACAAGCGTGTAAAACTGTATCCCCTTAGTGTATGTCCTATACCACATATGTGTCATCCCCCCAATGTATGTAGAAAACACATCAAATCAATAAAATAAAAACGTAATTTTTCAACAAATTTGGACCATGATATATATTTTCGTTTAAAATCAAACACAATCCGCTATAAAGGAAACATATAAATGCTTTCCTTGAGGTGGACCTCCTAATGTATGTGGATTTACAAGGTCCTCCTAATGTAGGTAATGCTTGTATGTGTGTGTGTGTGTTAATTTTTTTGATAAACAAAGGGAGATAAATCTTAAAGTTAGAAGATTTCCTTTCTGATTTCAGTTAAGTACCGTGTTATTTACTTGGATCAAGACCAGATTCCAATTTCAAATGAGAATGTGATAGTGACTATAAAGGTAAATATTTTACATAAACCTAAATATTGTAGACATTATAGCAATATGATTGAAAAGTTACAATAAAAACACACACGTGTATGTACATGTATAGCTAACTGGTTTCCAACTTGAATTAAACATCTGAAATATATCTCTTAAGATAGAGACTTTTTGATATATTTTTTATTTTAATTTTCTTGGAAACAATTAATTTTCTCCTGAATTTTCAGGTGGCATTGTTATTTCATATTGTCCAAAGCTTGTATTTCTCATGGAGAGAATATTCTTTAATCTCTGAGAAAACATGTGGATTTAATTAAAAATGTAGGAATTCTATTTTCAACTCATGTTGAGAAGAACAAGATTGCCAGGCATGCAGTTGTAAGATTTATTTTACATTCTTTTAAAATCCTAATTTTGTTAAAAGTATCATAAGCATGATTGCTATAAAATCTCAATTTGAGGAAACGTTTTTAAATTGAGTCCAGATCCTTAGTGGTCTCGAGCAAGTAGATCTCAGGAATTGATTTTTTGGAAATGAAGTAATTTGGTTGGGTAGGGAGTATTTTGTGTGTGTTCAAGATCAAATACTCAGTTAAAGATTGAATTGAGATTTGAACATAATGTTTTAGTCAGATGTACTCCATCATTACATTGCTATCCATGGGAGTCTTATAAGATATATATACAATGACCAATCTTGCCTCTATAATATGGTATTACAGTGAAGGGCCTTAGAGTGAGGGAGGGAGTGCAGTACATACCTATTTCTTTGCTTGTCACTATACAAAGTGCCCTTTCTTTATACAAAAGACATGTATGAGCGGACTTTATACTGAGGTATTTTCCCACAAGTAAATAACAGCACAAAATTAAGAAAAGATGGTAATTGACTATGTGAAACAGCAGAATTGCTTGTCAAAGGCAAACAACTAAAATCTGTTGAATAAAATGTAAGTATAAATATTAAAATAACAAAAATAAACCTACTAAATGGCATACATGATCATGCTATTTATTATAAGAGGGACACTTTGTATACTGATGTTTTTTTGTGAGGGACCACTATATTTTGTTTCATTATGATGTTATGCACTGGGTGAATAATAATGAGGACTTTGTATAGTGCCTAATCTTTCGAAGCTCTAAGCGCTTTACACCATCAATAATGATATGACTACACTACAAAACAACAAATGATAAAAACAATGAAATTGGAAAACACAAAAACATGCTGAAAACATATAAGATACAAAACATGATTAGGTCGCTAAGTTTGTCCATGCAGTCGAAACAGGTGAGTCTTGAGAGCACTCTTAAAAGGGACCACTGTGTCATTGTGTCTAATTTCAATTGGCAATTCGTTCCATGTCGCCAGGCCCTGGTGTGCAAATGAATGTTGTCAATATGACTTTGTTTTCACCTTGGGAACAATGAGTATACGATTATCAGAAGAAGAGCGTAAGGATCTAGCTGGTGTATACACATGAGTGAGTCTGGATAGGTATGTTGGACTGGAGTCTGTCAGTGAAATATAGCACAGAGAACAAATTCTGTGTTTGATTCTGTATCAAATTGATAGCCAGTGTAGGGTACAGAGCAGTGGTGAGGTGTGCTCTGATCGAGGTACTCTAAAGATAATCCGTGCAGTTGTGTTTTGAACTTTTTGAAGTTTCTGGAGTAAATATTGTGATGATCCAGACAGAATTGAGTTAAAATAGTCCAGTCTTGAAAGTACTAATGAACACATAAGTGTTTTTGTGGCATCAACTGAAAGATATTTACAAATGGAACTGATGCATCTCAATTCAAGATATGCAGCCCAGCAGATGTTCATGACATGTTGGTGCAATGTGAGAGTACTGTCTAGAGTAACGCCTAGATTCCGTACTGACTGTGAGAATTTAATGTTGGTGTTGCTGATATTTATTGTCTTGTTGTGTTGTGGTTTCTTCAGCAGTGGCTTTACAATGGCAGTTTTGAAAAATGATGGGAATTCCCCTGATGAGAGAGAGATATTAATAACATCAGTTAGTGAAGGCAATATTGGGTCTTAGCACTCAAGCAGCAGTGATGTCGGAATTGGATCAAGTTCACAAGACTTTGGTGCACTTTTCATCACGATTGTCTGTACTAAATCTATAGAAACAGGTTCAAATGCTCCTAACGGTTGTTGGTGAAATTGTGCAGTCAAGCGAATCTCTAATGATTTGAACTTTGTCATCGAAGAAATTTACAAATTGGTCTGGTAGGTCTAGTGGAGAGAAGGTTGTTGGAAGTGGTGTACATTTGTTCCTTGACATTATTTTGTTAGTTATCTCGAAGAGCTCTTTGCAGCTGGAACTCTCCGTGATCTTAGTACTGTAGTGGGATGATTTGGCTAAATGGACTATGTTTGTGACGTTCTTCTTAGCGGCTTCGTACATTTGTTTATGAATAGTGAGTCTAGTGGAAAGCCAAAGCCTCTCTGCTTTTCGGCGATGTCTTTTAGCAGTGTGAAGCTGGTCCCTAACACTGCTATACCAAGGAGAACACTTTTTTATTGATACTCTGCATTTGGTGGCCTTTGGCATGTTTTTGAAGCAATGAACGCAGGCAGTTATCAAGTTCTTCCGCTATTGGATGTAAGAAAGTTGTTATGTTTTCTTGGATATCATGCATGAATTTGGTTTTATTTATCATATATGTATTGACACCATTGACATGATAACAATGCACAAGTGTGTTTATCCATGTAGACACAGTAAAACTACCTTTCACTGGTAATTCATAAAACAGTTCTTCTGTCCCTCATGAGAAGGTGTTTAGGGATTCAACACCAATAAATAAATTCTTGATTTTCCAGAAATGTTATTTTTGTTTATTCACAGAGTTGTGGATTGAGTAAGAGATCTTCTTATTTTTTTGTTGTCATTTGGTCTTTACCTTCAAAAGTCCACAAAAATTAGTTCCCCATAGTTCTTCAGGGTTCGTACGGTCTTTGAAGGTCTTTGAGAGTTTGGGAAAAATGAGGTAGCATTTTCAAGGCCTTGAAAGTTTGGGAAAATCGAGCATATTACCCTGAGGTCTTTAAAAGTCTTTGAAAATTGAAATAAACCCCAAAAAAAATTTCTTTCCAGAATCACAAATAAAATTATCCGAAGTTGTTAGATTCAGATGTAATCTAGTTATCCTGGTTTCTTTCTTTTGATGACCCGTTCAGTTTATTGCCGCCGCATTCACAAAAGAGGCTTTGTTTTGTTAGGCCATCCAAAGTATGCCTCGGCGGCGACTTCAATCACACAAGCACTCTTCATCAAAGCAAGACGGTGCCGCTACACACTTCATCAAAGGAAGTCACCAATAAAATTGCCCAAGGTAGTTAGCTTCGGATGTAGCAGGTTTTCCTGGCTTCTTTCGTTTAACGAATAGTTCAATTTGATTGGACGAGTCCATCAATTTTAGCCAATCAAAATGTTAATTACACTAATTCTACGTAGAAAGTTCGTGAAAGTTACACGCTAGAGAATTCGAAATTTGTTCATTCGATTTACATCTTCTGCAAGTTCAGTGTTTAAAAATGCCAGGTCTTTCAACGATATCTGACTTGAACAAGAGAAATACAAGGAATGGCTGCAAAAGGATAAATTATGTAAACGAAAGACGGGTTTGTACATTGTGTAAAAAGACGAGCAACTTGGCTTCAATAGGAGAGGGATTCGATGCAAATTAGTAACTACATACTGTTCATTTAGTGGAACGAAGATGCAGAATTATAAGCTATTGATAATTTTTGGCAAAATAATGTTAACTCGTTACTCTTTGGGTATAAAATAAAATATTGTTTAATGTGATGATTTGGGAGATATGGCAAAAGAGGGCCCGTTTAAATTTACTTATTCCGTCGGTTTATTTAACACGTTTGAGGGACAAAAATCATTTTCGAAAATTTTGTTCTTCATAATAATGTTCCTTGGTTTAATATAAAAACATACATTGTAATAAATTCAATTCACGGTTATACAGTTTCAAAGTGCGCATGCGTACATTATAGTAGAGTTAAGCAAGATTTGTTCTTGAATTGTGAGTATATAAAAAAAACGTGTGCTGTGAAGCTTTAACTGTGAGAAATCAAGTCATTTGATTAGGTAAATAAATAAAAGAATTAAAAAAACGTATTTCCAGTTGACGGAATATCCCTGTTTCTCATTGCCGACCCTCGACTTTTTCTCCAATGGTATTAAAAAATTTTTTTAAATCACATTGCTGAAATTGATTTGTGTATCTATAGTCTGACTATACATCCCCGTTTGTTTGTACCCCTATCGATTTCAAAAACGAAAAAAATTAAATGATAAGAAGTGCACAGAACTAAGGCAACTGAATCATTGATTTATAATTTCTAACCTGAATGTGACCAGAATGGAACTAATACTGCCATCTCCTGCACATTTCATGATTAACGGACTTTCCAAAGAAACAAACGGGTTGGTATAGTTAGACAATAATTGAGCCCGTTTTGCCCAGTACTTTGAAAGTGCTTGAAATATTACTAAATTTATAGATAATTTATATTTTTTTAAAAATGGAGAAAAAAAACACGCCCAAACTTGATGAGTGTTTTATTCTGTCCTTTTCAAAATAAAGGAATATGTCGAACTTTAATGTGGTCTCCAGGAAATGTTGTTGTCACACGGGCAGGCAACAGTGGAGAAAGGATTTTCTGTCAACAAACAGGTATCTGTTGAGAACCTCAGCAGAGAAAGCCTCAGAGCTCAAGGGCTAATCATTGACACAATGAGAAAAGCAGTTGGACCTTTGGAAATCATCATTAGCAATGAAATGATGACACATGGCTCCTTTGCAATACATAAGTACCATGCCTATCTGGATAAGAAGAAAGCAGAGAAGGATGAGAAAAACCAAAAAGGAAAGAAACATGAGTTAGCCTTGGATGAAGTGGAAGAACTAAAGCCAGAAAACTGCCTCTTGAAGCTAAAATTGCCAGCCTACATGTTTCCTCTGTACAGAAAGCAGAAGAGGCAGAGTTAAAAGAACCCATTGTGCTTGTCACAGAGTCAAATGCTCTTAGGAGAAAAGCAGAGGAAGAGATGACAGTGGTGGCGTCTCTTTCCAAAATGATTGAAGAGAAAAAAAAGCAAATATAATAATGCATTTAAAGCAATGATGATGTCTGTTAAGAGAAGAATTATTTTATATTAAATCTGACACATATGTTACATATTTCTGAAAGAACAACGAATGTTAAACTATCTTCCAGATAATTATAATACAATTTTAGGAAATTAATTATAGTTTGACTTGAATCAGTAATCAATATTGTAGTATTTGGCATTCATTGTTTTCTCAAATAACCTGTATACAAAATGTTAACAAAAATAGGTCTTGGAAATCTCTGTTTGTGGTCTTTGAAAGTTTGGGAAAAGTCTTTGAATTTATCATCCACAGTTAAGTATGAACCCTGTTCTTTACTAACCTAAAAGTCCACAAAATTAGTATCTTAAGGTTCTTAGTAACCCAAAAGTCCACAAAATTATTATCTTAAGGTTCTTAGTAACCCAAAAGTCCACAAAATTATTATCTTAAGGTTCTTAGTAACCCAAAAGTCCACAAAATTGTTATCTTAAGGTTCTTAGTAACCCAAAAGTCCCAAAATTGTTATCTTAAGGTTCTTAGTAACCCAAAAGTCCACAAAATTGGTACCCTATAGTTCTTTAGTAACCCAAAAGTCTACAAAAATTAGTACCCCATAGTTCTTTAGTAAAAGTAAAAAAAATTGGTACCCCATGGTTCTTTAGTAACCCAAAAGTCAACAAAATTAGTACCCCATGGTTCTTTTGTAACCCAAAAGTCAACAAAATTTGTACCCCATGGTTCTTTAGTAACCCAAAAGTCTAAAAAATTATTACATACCCAATAGTTTTTTAGTAACCTAAAAGAACACAAAATTAGTATCTTAAGGTTCTTAGTAACTCATAAGTCCACAAAACTGGTATCCCATGAACGATAGTGATTTGACAGTAGTATAAATGGTACTATACAAGTCATGGGCAAGCATGACCAAGAATACAAAAGTCACATTGAAAAATGAAACAGATCACATTCATACCATGTATGTAAGTGATAACAGTATCCTATTTCATACATAACTTCATAGAACCACTCTGGTGGCCTAGTGGTTATAGTGTCTGCGGCTGAAGCGGGAGGTCGTGGGTTTGATTCCCAGTCAAGTCATACCAAAGACTTACAAAAATGGTACAAACAGCTGCCTTGCTTGACGCTCAGCATTAAGAGGTTAGTATTAGGACTGGTCAGCCTGGTGTCAAGATAATGTGACTGGGTGGGACATCATGCTACATGTCTGCTAAACATCACTATAAACTGCCTCACTGCAGACATCATAGCGATATGACTGAAAAATTGTTAAAGCTACGTTAAAAATCCTAATAAAACAAACAAACAAACCATACAAGTCATCTTTGAAACTCCATATCTGTTGAATGTTCTTAAAAATAATAATAATAATAATAACGATGATGATGATAATAATTAAATAATTCAGCTACCTTCAGGCCTGTTGTTATGTACAACATATGCATCATATACAGCACATTTTGATAATTTGGCTTGACACTAAAGAATTTAATTATTGTGAAAATCAAAGTTCAAACCAAGAACATATTGACTTTGATCAATGAGCCCATAAACATGTATAAAATATTGTGCCATACTGAAAAATTCATCTGTGAGAAAGATTTTTAAGAAGAGAAAAGCAGGAGGTTTTTATATAGAACGGTTATACCATCTTAATATTTCATGCATGTGATAACCATCTTATTATTTAATGCATGTGATAACCATCTTAATATTTCATGCATGTGATAACCATCTTAATATTTCATGCATGTGAGACATTGCTTACCAAGATCCTGCCTGATGCCAGTGGACCAGTATATTGAGAACTCTTTTTGAACACTTTTTTTTTTTTATCTTTGCTAAAATGTATTTTTTTGTACCTCTAACAGATCTTAAAAGAACATAATCCCATTTTATTTGTTGCTGAAAGATATTCCTGATGTAGACAGGTTTTGCTTGACACTTAATTGATTTATTGTCCTTTCTATGAAATACACCTAAGTTTATGTCATGCTAGACACTTTATTAATTATTAGCCTTTCTATAAGAAATATGTCTAAGTTTATGTCATCATATTGTCATATAGAACTCGAAGTTTGTTGTGTTCATTTTTGTTATTTTCTAACTTGTTGGACTTCGTTATGTTTTGTATTGATAATCATGGCATTTTCCTTCAAGCCTGTTAAGAGCATGATATAAATTGTTTTCAAGTACAGGTTTTGTTATACCTGACTCTGAATAAAGGTCAGTGGAAGAAATTGAATTTCTTATCTTAAGGGGTAAGTTGTTAATAGATTGAATAACTGGTCTGAGGATATGACCTTGTGGTATTCCACAGTTAATATTTTAACTTTCAGAAAGGTGACCAGTAAAAGATACTTTATGAACTCTGTCATTTAGGTAATAAGTAAACCAGTCCAGGCAGTTTTCATTACATTGATTGGTTTTCAGTTTGATATGCAAGCTTGTAAGTAATCTTCCTGAATCAACATCAACATTGGGTTTTCACCAAACGTTTTATAATGGTGCCTTTTAGAGCAACTAAATGAATATGGTACCAGTCTTACACCCAGTATGGCTGCCACAGTAGCAAATTTAAATGGCTTATCGCAAAATATTAGGGAGGTATTCTTGAAGTAATTGAAACTTGATTGAAAGATACAATTAAAACATGAATTTTACTCAACAATTTTTCTCTAATTGGTATGTATTTTTGGTACAGTGTTGTTGCCACTTAGCATTTAATATTGTTTACATTGATTAAAATATTTTGTGATTTGAGAAAATCTTGTACATGTATTTGCTGTATTTGCTGGCCAATAGGTCAATGTGGAGTAAAAGTCGAACAAGCACTTTTGGTAAATTTTCCATCTTGCTTCCATGTACATTTTAGCAAAGCTAAAAAAAAAGTGTTCAAAAAGAGTTCTCAATATACTGGTCCACTGGCATCAGGATTTAGAAAGTACCACTCATGCCAAACAGAACTTACCAAATTAATTGATCTTTGGCTGAAGGAAATGGATAACGGGCATATGACTGGGATTGTTTTCCTTGACTTCAAGAAAGCTTTTGATCTTGTTGATCATGAAATTCTGCTGCAAAAGTTGAACTGTTACAGGTTTGACAATCCTTCTTTAAACTGGTTTAGATCATACCTAAACCAAAGGTCTCAACAAGTAAGCATTGGCAATATTAGCTCTCAAACTCGCACTACGCATTCAGGAGTCCCTCAAGGCTCAGTTTTAGGCCCTCTCCTCTTCCTTATCTATATCAATGATCTACCATTAAATAATGAATCCACCAATACAGAATTGTTTGCAGATGATGCAACCTTGTATACATCTAGTTCTGATACTGAAGTTATCCAAACAAGATTAAACTCGGATCTTATTAGAGTCCAAAACTGGGCACAACAAAATAGGATGGTAATTAATGAAGGTAAAACAAAATGTATGATTCTGGGGACGACACAAAAGCTACACAAGTCAGGGAACCCAAAACTATCGCTTGCAATAAATAATCATCCATTAGAAAATGTCAATCATGAAAGGCTTGTAGGTGTGTCCATAGATAATAATTTATTATGGAATGACCATATTGATAAGCTTTGTAAAACATTGTCATCCAAAATTGCCCTTCTCAGAAGAATCAAGAAATATTTACCTATGGAAACTTGCAATCTATACTACAAGGCGTATATTCTTCCAACAATGGATTACTGTTCTAATGTATGGGGAAACTGTGCTAAATCTGAGATTGACAGAATTTATAAACTCCAGAAACGAGCAGCACGTGTAATTTTAGATACATCTGTTGACCATCCCTCAAAAGCATTATTTACAGAACTCAAATGGTTCACAATATATGACAGGATAGATTTTCACAAGGCAGTTCTTTTATATAAATGTCTACATGGAACTGCACCAGAGTATCTTCAGGACTTATTCAGGCCTTTTTCAACACAATACCAGTTGAGATCAATCTCACATGGAAACCTTCTAGTACCAAAACCAAGAACAGAGCAATTCAAAAAGAGTTTTCAATACTCTGGTACAGTTCTGTGGAATAAGCTTCCATTACATGTAAAATCGGCTGAAAATATTAGAGTATTTAAGAAGAGATATTAGGAGCATGCATGTGTTTCTAACAGATAATGGAATTTAGTATTTTAATACGAAACATGCTAATATAAACACTAATTATTGCTTCTTCACACAATGTGCATTTGTTATACTTTCATTAAGAGGGCCTCAAGGGAGAATAGTCCTTGACTAATGAGTCACCCTCTATAAATAAAGCATTATTATTATTATTATTATTATTATTATTATTATTATTATTATGTACAAGTCAATGCTGAGTATTGGACGAAGCCAGATCAATACCCCAGCTTCATTTATTAAACTTTGTTCCACACAACAGCACAAATTGTATCCTATCTGTAACTCAGTAACTTTTCTTGTTTGGTTCATTAAATTTAACTAAAAGTACCTAATTTGTCTGACACATTGTATTTTAAATAATAATGACTTTATTTAAAGAGGGTAACACAATTAGCTAAGAACTAATCTACCTTGAGGCCCTCATACAAGGAATTTATTTAATTCAGCAGCATCTCAGAAGCCACTGGATATATTGGGTTTGGAAGATGGAAATAGAGTGGGCATTTCTAATCTCAACTGGAATACTATTCCAGAGCAATGTTCCAGAGTATTGGAAACTTTTCTTGACTAATTCCTTTTTTGGTTTTCTGAATTTTATACTATTTTGTAGATATTGATCACAGGTGGGGTATATTACCAGGTAGCCTATACTAGAATAGGGATTGTAAATATTCAGGAGCACTATTATTGGATATCCTGTACATGAATTTGGGTTTTCTTAAACAGATTCTGTCTTTAATAGGCAATATTTTTAATTTGCCAGCTAAATTTTCCTTGCTTTCTTTATGGTTTGATATTAGCCTAAATGCTCTTTTCTGAAGATTTTCCAACTTTGATATGTTTTTATCATTTGAATTACCCAATACTGTATTACAGTAGTCTAAATACAGTTGTATGTAACTGTTATAAAATAGTTTTCTGTGCCTTTCAGGGAGAAAATGTCTTATCCTACTGAGAAGCCATAAACTTGAATTGACCTTTTTACTTATATGTTTGATATGATCAGTCCATGATAGATTATTATCTACCCAAACACCAAGTAGTCTGTCATGACAGACCATTTGCAAATTTGTATCCTTCCATGTCAGACATAGTTCATTGCTATCAAGATTTTTCCTTTTTTTCCTTGTTGAGATAAGTAATATTTTAGTGTGCACCAGTTTTCCAGCTTGTTTAATGCATTCTGTAAAGAAATTTCGAGTTCATGCTTTGTGTTTTGGATGCCTGACAATGTTGTGTCATCTGCATAGAGATCTGTAGATAATATCGAGTATCTTAGTAAAAGTGGTAGGTCATTAATAAATAAAATAAATAGTAATGGACCTAGAATTGAGCCTTGTGGTACTCCATATCTAATTGTTTCAGGTTCAGACAGAACGTTATTTATATAAAGATGTTGTGTTCTCTCACTTAAGTATGAAGTAAACCATCTAACTGATTTTTCATCGCATCGGTAGATTTTCAGTTTCTTCAAAAGGATTTCATGATCCACCATGTCAAATGCTTTCCTGAAATCAACAAATACAGATCCTATTATTTTACCTTGGTCAAGTGCTTGAAGCCATTTATCAGTTAGGGAGATCAAGGCAGTCTCACATGAATGTTCTGTCTAAAGCCTGATTGATTAGGGTGTAACAGCAAGTGTTTGGTTAAATATGACATGAATGAGTCATGGACATGTTTTTCAATCAATTTTGAGAAGTTTGGTAGTATTGAGATTGGTCGGTAGTTATCAGCATCATTCTTAGATCCAGATTTGTAAATAGGAGTTACTTTTGCAGTTTTCCATATTTTGGGTACAGATGAGGTTGCAATACTTAAATTGATTATGAATGTTATGCTATCTAAAATAGCAGAGGCAGAAGATTTAATGAGTCTTGGACCAATCCGATCAAGTCCTGTGGCTTTCTTGGTATCAAGTTCACTGAGACATTTTTTAACAAAGTTTTTTTATACAGGTGGGATAGAGAAACATACTTCCTTAGAGATTTTGCTGCTGCAGAACTTTTTCAGTTCACTAAAGTTGTTTTCTATCACTGGTTCTTTTAACTTTGTGGAGATACTGGTGAAATAATCATTGAAAACATTTGCAATGTCAGTTTCATCAGTGGCTATGGTGTCATTTACCAGAAGTGAGTTAATTTTACTTGTCTGATTGTTGTGTGTTCTTCCAGTGAGTTCATTGAAGACTTTTCCAAATGGAGATTATGTTGCTCTTTTTATTTTCAAGCAAAGACTTATAATACGACTTTTTAGCTATTTTAATCATATTTGTTATTTTATTTCTCCATACTTTATATTTTGCATGGTTTCCCCTAGCCTTGAATTGGTCTCATGTTTTCATAGCATGTAGTATTTCAGTAGTAAGCCAATTAGGCTGGATTTCATTCTTTACTCGATGTACTTTCATTGGTGCATGCTTAGAGACTACATCCATAAATAAGTCAGTCCACACTCTCAGAGCTTCATCTATGTCATCCAAATTTTGGATCATTTTCCATGGAACTTTATATAGGTCATCAAGAAACTGTTCTTCACTAAAATGTTTGAACGATCTGTAAGTGATCGTTTTGTGTGTGTGTTTTTATTATTTCTTTGGCATTTAACCTTTTTTTGTCAAAAAGTAGGATAGTGGTCACTAAGACCAACATTTGGTACATTAACACAAGCCACATTGTCTGGTAGGTTGGTATAAATGTGATCAATAAGAGTGCTTGATTTTTCTGTTACCCTTGTGGGCTCATTTACCATCTGGACTAAGCCTAATGATTCAATAAATTCCATCCAGTTGTCCCTTATTTGAGTGTTGAGAAGGTCCTTATTTATATCACCAAGTATATATGTTTCTTTCTCCTGTGCAAGAACATTTTCCATTTGTTTTAAAAAATTATCATTCCAGATTGCTTTGGAGGAAGGTGGCCTATAAATGAAACCAATTAGGAATGATTTTGCATTATTTTGAGAAATTTCCACCCAGACACTCAATTTCATGTGACTCCAAGTCAAGTCGCCTTTCTGCATTTACATCTTCTCTAATGTATACAACAAGACCTCCCCCCGCTGTCTTTCTGTCCCAGTGTAATAGTTTATTGTAGCCTTGACAGTGAAATAGATAGCATTTAATTTAGTTTCAGTGAGTCCTAAAATATGTATATTATTTTCTTTAGAAAACAACATTAATTTTAATCTGGTCTATTTTTCCCAATATACCTTGTACATTTAGGTGACCTATGTTTAAACCTTTTGAATTTAGTTTCATATTGATTATATGTATGTTATCATGCAGTGGGGCACACAATGAGATTGTCTCCGTACTACTTTTAAATGTATTATTTACTTTTAGCTACATATAATGATGCTGACCTAAAAATTTAATGAGATACAGATAGAATACAATTTACGATGCAGTTTGGAATTAAACTGTAATAACTTCTGGTTTCATAAATATTAAAAGTATCACTGTATGCTGTTTCAGACTAGGGAAATTGCATCATTAATTACTAAAATGCTATTTGTGGGAAGAGAGATAGAGAAAGAGATGCATATGTATTCCCTCACATTTTTCTTCTTGCATACATGATCAAAATAAAATATAACCAGATTCTTCACCTTATTGCCCCTGTTTAGCTGAAGCTTTTGTCAAAGAAAAAATAAATAAATGATAAATTTTAACTATGAAAATAAATAATATGCTCTTTCAGGGTTTGAATATTAACAATAGTTATGTCTATATCAACTCCATTTAGGTTGAGAAATTTACACAAGTAATCACCTAGTCAAGAAAGCTCTCTCTCTCTCTCTCTTTCTGTCTCTCTCTCACACACACAGACACACACACATACATGGTTGTTCATCTTTTAACTTGTCAATTATAATGCACCTGTATCAAATTTAAACAAAATATTTCATAATCAGTGGCGTATATTATTAATGCATACTACTTTAGATGTTAATTTACGTTAATTAAGTTGATTTTTAATACTGACGATAATGTAATTGTTTAAAATTCTTCTTAATGTTGTCTCCTATATTTTTTCATATATGATCTCTTCCCCAAAATGAGATATGTTTTTACACATTATTTTTGTATTTATGGAGAATTTTTATGTGACATATAATAAATTGATTTGATGACAAAATCCATTACAAGTTTATTCTGAGTATAAAATGAAGCTATGATTTTCTGATAAAAAAAAGAATCATTTTATAGGCTGGTAAATATGGTAATATGATTTTGCGTTAAATTACTTCAATTTCATGATCATAATTCTAGATTTTGTGTATTACTTTGACAAAATGTGTATGTTATATTGAGTCATTACAATTTGTAATACATTTCTTTTTCTTGTTAAGAAAACTGAAAGCTGTAATCCTTGCTTGTCTCTGTAGTAAAAGCAGCTTTGCAAGTTTTCTGAGTGCGCTGAAATGGGGAGTACATTTCTAATGAATTAATATTGATAATTTTGTTAACTAAATTTAAATATTTTCTGAGTGCGCTGAAATTGGGAGTACATTTCTAATGAATTAATATTGATAATTTTGTTATGTAAGTTTAACTTTTTTGAGTGCGCAGAAATGGGGAGTACATTTCTAATGAATTAATATTGATAATTTTGTTAACTAAATTTAAATATTTTTTGAGTGCGCTGAAATTGGGAGTACATTGCTATTGAATTAATATTGATAATTTTGTTAACTAAATTTAACTGTTGTGTGTATTTTAGGATCCTAGAGACAATTTATTGGTGCAGAGGAAAGAAACAACAAACACAGGTAAAGTAGCTATTAAAAGTTATACATTTATTTTAAATCTGTTATGCATGGTGCAACATGCTTTTTCTCTTATGTGCTTCCATTATAATTGCTATTGCATCTGCTTACAAAACTCTCAACAAAGTTTGACCAAGTTTGAGAGCATCATTGTTTTTTATTGGAGGTGTGGGGAGGGGGCTTTCAGATTGATCCAGTCATCCTGATCTGCCATCAGTTATGATCAACATTACTACTATAACAATACCTGCTGTCTCATTAGAGAAACATTATTTTATTTTATTACTCTCAAACCTATCTATGAGAGAGAGAGAGAGAGAGAGAGAGAGAGAGAGAGAGAGAGAGAGAGAGAGAGAGATTTGCTGGATTGTGAATGCTATCTACTTATCTACCTGTCTTTGATCTGATAATTAAAATGTATATGCATGATGTGTTCATTTTTGTGGATCGTCAGAATTGGGTTTGATGGTCTACAATAACTGTTCCAGTTTTTCAAATTAAGTTATAAATGAATAGTGTCATTGCAGTCTCACAACTGGTATAAAAAGTCATGTTTCAATAAACTGCCTCGTTTAGCTGGGTACATGCATGCATGAATGCATGTAAATTCTTCTTACGCATGAACTCAATATAGATGCACATATAAAACACTTACCATTTTTCACATGAGAAATGTTTGCTGATTTCTAATTAATTGCTTATTGTAACATTAATATAAAAGTGATATATGCCTTTTCAAGGTTTAGTGTTGTGTTTACATGCTTGCAAGAAGACAAATGTTACTATTGTCAGCTTGAAATTCAATTTATTTTGACTCTGTTTTTTTATGTACAGACTTAATTAAGAGAAAACGCTGTGGTGTATATATGGATATTTATAATGGATTGTCCTTAATTTTCCATGGAATTTAATATAAAATTCATTAAGATGGGGAAGTAAACATCATAATATGTTTATAATGGACCATCTTTAATTTTCCATGTCATTTAATATAAAATTCACTAAGATGGGGAAGTAAATGCCATAATATGGTACAATTTATTTCAGAAATGAATTCCTGAATTAACCACTGAATATACAGGATATTAAGGGATAAATATAGTGGATTAAAAAGTGATGAGATAATGTTGAGTTCTAGTTGGGTATGCCAAAGTAATGATGTCAGTGATAAGAGCATGGGTAGGGAGAGCACTCAAGCAAATACAGTTATATTAATCTATCTTAATGTAATTCTTGTTTTTTCATTCCATCCATTCTGGAGAACCCTTTTGATCTATAAAAATACACCAGTGCCTGTTCACTATTAGTTTGACAATATATCTATTAAAACTGATATCCTTGATTGGTGAACTAATAAAACTGTTCTATGTATGTTGAACAAGTGTCTCATGCTGTATAATTTGCAGCTATTGTGTGCTCTCTCTTTCTCTTTCGAAATGGATTGAAATATATCACATTTTAGAATCAATCATCAACATAAAGAGAATTTCTATGCTGATGTTGCTGCAATTATTAATGTACGAAGTGTATGCACTACAATTTTTGTGAAACAAATGATCACAAATACATAAATTGCTTTTTTGCCTGGGTGATTCTAGCAAGAATACGATTGAAACTCAGTGCCAAACACATACATGTGTGAAATGCTTTAAATGAAAATGTGCGTCAGAGATAATCAGCCTAGAAGAAGCGGCTGAACAGAATTGATTAAACTTTGACACAGTGACCTGTGTTGATATGGATTAGTGATATGGATGAAGATAGAAAAACCTGGCAGGTGTCGTACTGGCACAGATTTTTTTTACCAACTGCTATTGCTCAGCTGGCCCACTTGGTCTTCTTGTTAACACTCCTAATTTTCCAGTAATACTATATATGTATTTATAATGCCAGATTGGAAAAATGAAGCACTTTCTTTGAGGTAGGGATTAGAAACCTCCTGTTAGCTCAGGGTTGTAAAATAGGTCTGATGAAATAAAATAGGTCTTATGAAATAAAATAGGTCTTACGAAGTCAAGAGCCACTGTGACAGTAGATCAGTAATAAGCATGCTGGACTTGTAACAGTTTGGGTGTGAATCCTGCCATCAGATTAGCCCTGTGTCGTTTGGCTTTTTTCTGAATTGTGTAAGCACTAAATAACTTGTTTGTGTTGTTGTGCCATAGAACACTAAACCAAACCAATTTACAATCTGAAAAGCGTGGACTTTTGTTTAAGCTTTCTGAAATTTTGTTAATGAATGAAAAAGAATGAATCCCTCAAATGTTGCATACTCAGGGGAAAAATGCTTATAGATTTCAAAGTCATGTTTATCACATCAGTTGAACGTTACTGTCTTTTCAGGGAACAAAATAAGTTTATTTAGCTCTAATTACAGGTAAACACCTGGTTTACATATTTGTGAAAGATATTGTGCAATTTGTTATTTCTTTCTTTCTGATTGGATCTAGAGCAAGCTATGTGCCTGTTGCATATTTATATTTGGCTAAATTCAGTACAAAGTAGATTAAGTGTTTTATCTTTACAGAGCAGTAGAACTTTGTTACAATGTACAGTTTGTGAAATTGACACAAAACACAGAGGGTTTACAGTGTTTAGAATGGTAGGTTTCTTATAAAAGAAATTTATGGCAGATTTCTGTATTCCCTTTTTATGGCATGACATAGAATGTTCAAATATCTGAGACATTGGTATGTGGAAATATGATTAAAAATTTTGTCTGGTGTTTTTTATCCCACTGGATTCTTGTTCATCTTGTTGGGGTCAAAATGTTATATATTCATTAGGGTATATTGTATTTTTCTAGGTGTAATAAGCCTCGAGTTTGAGCTATCCAAAGAACCAATACTAGGAATGTGGAGAATCAAAGCTGAGGCTCCCAATGAGGTAACATGTTTCATATAGACTGACATTGTTAAGCAATAAATACACATTAAAGTCTTTAGAATTACCCCTTTTTCTTGAAATATTTACATCTGTAAGCCCCATTTTCTTGAAATATTTACATCTGTAACACCAGCAGAGACGGCGAACAGGCCACTTGTTCAAATGTCTGTTTAGTAAAAGTAAAACTTCATACAAAAATGAAAAATACAAGCATATTAATGCCAAACCAAACCAAAATCGAGAGTTTTGCTAATTTTGTTACTTTATCTTTGTCATTGCAGGGTTTTCAAATTTTGCATGTGTGTATGTTAACCTTTAGAAAACCCAGTGTTGGTCGTGCTCTCTTTGCTGCTGTTTCTTTTCTCCTTTCTGCCTGTAAATTTATAGTGCAATATTGGTTAAGTGCAACATAAATTTTAACGATTTTTCTTTGTATATTTTTGTTAGTTATACGTAAATTCAATAGTCAAATCTCATATTTGTAGTTGTAAAAGTGAGAGTGGAGAGTGGAGAATCTACTGTCAGTGACCCAGGTACTTTGAATATATCTTAAAGAACAATCATGTGATGTGACATAATGGTGATTTACCTTGGATCTTGTGGTTTGTAATAAGGGGTTATCTCTAAAGGTTATGCTTTGAAAGCCAGCAGAAAATGGCTTTAACTGTAGTTGTCAAAACACACTAACATGTGGATGGTACACAAGCACCCAACTGCACTTGTATGGAAATCAGATGGAGATGTTAAATAGTGTTTTAATTAGAATGTGGTCAAGTCATCTTACCGTTTTTAGCATATATGTTGAGACACAATAAAATAAATAACATTCTTCCTGTCCCAGAATTTGTGGTGACACATGTTTTCACTTTGGTCAGATGTCCCATGACTTAAGATATGAAATAAATGTATATTGCATTTGTGCTTGCCTCCCCCCACTGCACGTTGCAATAAGATTGATAAATAAAATTTAATTAGTAATAAAAAGAAAGAAACTAACCTTGTGTTGTTATCATTTATTCCTGTTTTCAACATGTGTATTAAAGAATAAAATATATCCACAGAATCCTTATGTGTAACGTAGGCGTCCATAATGTAGTGTGTATCAATTATGTTTGATAACACACGCCATGTTGTTCCTTGACGTGAACATTGAGAAACAAATTGTGTGTAGATGCGCTTAAAAGTTTGAAAATGTTATCTGACTGAAAACATTATCCAACAAAATGGAAAACAAAATGGAAATAATCATCCGATATCTGGAAGACACCATTCACACATTAAATGGTGTTAGGTGCAAAATAATCAAGATTAAATTATATCCAGGTTTACTGTATGAGATTATTTTGCAAATAAAAATCATTTGAAAACACATTCACTGAATGTAGGTGACAATTTTTTTTCACCAGCTCATGTTACAAAAGTATCCATACTATTTACCCACAGACATCAATGCTCCTTTGTATTAATGTAACTACAGATGCCAAGCACATAGAAGCCCTGGCGGTGAATAAACATGACTAACAGCAAGCAATTAACTCCTTCTTTGAACTTACTGACAGGACATCAAAGACAAAAGGTTTTTTTTTTACAAAGCAAGCCGATCTCAGAAGCTGACTTTGGTTACTTTGTTTTTGTAAAGGATATCAATACAAAGGTTATTTTATTGCAAAGCATGCCATCATCAAAAGCTGACTATAGATTCTTTGAAGTGAGCCATTTTTTTGTTGAATATACAAATATGGCCGAGATATTGAAGCAAACTTTGGTTTCTTTCTACCGGTATTCATAGGAATTTTTGAAAATAAATTGAAGCAATGGAACAAATTTTAAAGCGACACAATATAATGCTTTGTGCACAGATGTCGATGATCCAGCATTGCCCAGAAGATTTGTAGAAAATAAAATCATGTGATGAATTCGTGAAGGCCAGAAGAGAAGCACATGATTTTGCAAACAAGAAAGAAATAATGAACCGATATATTTAAAAGACAACTGCCATTCATGCATGACACTGTGTTAGGTGCAATTAAGTCGAGATTAAATTATATCCAGGTCTACTATATAACAGTATCTCGCAAATAAAAATTACCGAAAGGAGATCAAAGACAAAGGTTATTTTTATTACAAAACAAGCCGACCTTGGCAGCCAAATTTTGGACTCTGAAACCAGATTCTTTTAAAAGGATATTAATGCAAAGGTTATTTTATTGCAAAGCAAGCTGACCTTAGATTCAGACTTTGGATTCTTTTAAGTGTGCTGATTTTTTTTTTCTTTTTACATTTGAATAAACAAAGTCGGCCATGATATCGATACTAACTTCTGTTCCTTTTCATTAGTATTCATGGAAATTTTTGAAAATAAATTGAAACAATAGAACAGTTTTTAAAGTGACACTATATAGTGCTTTGTGCATGAACAAAGGTGACCTAGCATCACTATTAAGATTTGGAGAAAATAAAATCATGTGATGAATTCTTGAAGGTCAGAAGAGAAACAGATCATTTTGCCGACAATATGATCATTAACATGGATGAAACTCTAGTGTACTTTGATCGTAATCCTGGACAGACTGATGATAAGATGGGGGTCAAAAGTGTGAGAATTAGCAGGACTAGTGCAGACTTGAAAAATTCAGACTCTTGTCCTTGCAGTTTCCGCTTCAGTTGATGTGTTGCCTCTAACAATATTTCAGGGTATGAGAAAGCTAAAAAAAATATATTCATGTACCGAAATAATGGATTGCATATGTGCAGGAGAAAAGTTGCTTTGATGAGATTCTGCTGCGATAGATTAAAAAGTTTTATCTTGCATACAATTTTGTATTTTTTAAAATAAAATTTCAGTTGTACTGCATTTTCTGACATGTTTTTTTAAAAATGATTTAAATGTTGTTCAGCAACAACTTGACATGAAAACAATGTTGTGTCCCAGAACATACAATGCATAAGAAATTACTGTTAAATTTAATTTTTGGTGTCCCAACAAATATGGTGTCCCAACATATACCGTAAATATGGTATATATGGTAAAGAGTTAATTGAAGGGCAGTGAGTTCATTTAAATCCGAGAAAGCTTTATTCTCATGTGCAAGTACATTTTTATTTCTTTGCCTGTTTAGTGATTGGTTATGAAAGATTGCATAGATAAGTTAAATATACTCGTCCATTTATTGCAGTGTTGGTAAAATATAGAATAGGTACAGTGAAACCTGTCTATTAAAAATATTGAAGAAAAGACTCATTTACAGACATGTGTATCAAGGAAATGGTATGATGATTTAGAAAAGGGATTCATAAACATGGTCATCTATCAGTGGTTTTCTTTGTATGGAGGTGTCAATTAAGACATATTTCAATGTAAAACTTTAATAGACTTAAAAAACTCCACACAATATATAGATTCAATTGGCACTTTATTTTACATCTAAAATAATCTTTGGCATTACGGGAGCAAGTCCTGTCACAGCACACGTACTGCACCAGCCCAGCTCTGAATTTTGTGTTGAATAGGAATGCCTCAGGAAGAGAGACTCCAGGGAGTTTGTAGGGTTGTGAAGAGTGTCTGACACCGGTATGTGGAGCTGATATGAGGTGTATGAGGACAGCAGCAGAGGGGGTGAACCCTACAACTTTTCAGACAAAAAATTGATTGAGTCCTCAAAACGGAAAATAGAGCCTTCCTTCGAAATCTCATATTTTAACCCCCCCAAAAAATAAGTCTCCATTTGGCAAACGGAGACTTTACGATTTTTCAATCAATTTTGGTCGCAACATCGTTGTCGTTCATCCTCTCTGCTGCTGACTTTCAGTTCTGGTTAACAAAAATAATAAATGATTTCAACCGAATATTTGATCGAGTCCTAGGACTTCACAAACAGACTAATCGCTAACACCTCCTCTTGTAGATCAATCAAATTATTTGACTGGTCTGTGAGTTTGAAATTAATTCTCGTTAGCGAATCATTATGACACCGCATATAGACTGGATTAACTGGAGACTCAATTATTAAAAATCCTGGAGGGGCTGTTGGTGCAAATGAGTATAGAATATATCCTTGCTGAGTTTGATTTGATCGTTCGAGATTAATTTGATAGCTTCCTTCGATAACATCGCATACTAAATTGAGCGCAATCACTGAGAATATATTCATGTTGAACGGAGCGATATGTCTGCCGCCACCGTCTGGGTCATTGTTATGTTTGAGGATTTTTATTTCTGGTGATGCTGTTTTTCTCCATGCATCATGAATTATTTTAAAACCAACATCGATGGCATCACTGAGAAGTTTTTTTAATTCCGGTACGTTATATCCTGGTAGTTTGACTGTTGGAATATCTTTAACGGGGATATTAAAGTTTGATGCAAACTTTATTCTCGATAGGGGATTATCGTCATCTAATATATCCTGAATAATTTTCAAATTAAATGTTTCCATATCGTCGATAATTTTATTGCATTTTTCTACGACGCTGATAAATTCATCTCGGGTGAGAGAGCCGGATTTAAGAGATATTAACAACAGTGAAATATCATTATTCATCGCTGTGAAATTTTCAACGATTTTAGGTTCGTTAATAAAATGATGTCCCTCTATTCTTTCCCCTTCCTTCTCTATCCCAGTTGCTTGGTATCCGAGACCAAAAAATTCTATAGTAATTCTGTGATCTATATAACTCTTTATTGGATTATAAGATTTTATTCTGTCGGTGATATAATCAGTTTTTTGTGGTTCGGGTATATCAACGAGTTTTCCTTGGGGTGGTAATTCAGGCCAACCTAGTACGGTTCTAATAGAACTCTGATAGATATCTACGACGTATCCTTCTGTGCTTATTTCAATTGCGGATGATAGCGTCGGCTCATAAATCGTTAAAGCGATTTTTTATTCTTTTCCAGTAATCGATTTTATTCTACGCGCGAATTCATTATAGATTTGTTCAATTTGATATGATCCGGTTGGTATCGAAACAACGTTCCAGTCTGGGGTACTGTTGTCTTAATTCTTATTCGCGAACACCAAGGAATTATTCAGTTGTTGACCACCAAATAATTTTGATCTGATATTAGGCCAACTGTGATACATTTGTAGTTTTGCTAGCGCTATCTCCTTCACGGAGACTGGGATAGGGAAATTCACACTGAATTCTGGATTTGTATAGGTTATTGATATCATGCATGTTTGTACTGGGTTCGTGTTCTCCACTATTTGTTGAAGTAATTCCATCGGTGTTGTCATCGTTGCTATACTCATGATGTATTTCTAATTTTGATATCGTGGAATCGTAAATACTGACCATCACTGAGAATTCACTATCTGATATCGTTGAGGTTATTGAGATCATGCTGGTTTTTGGGTTTGTGTTTTCTAATTCCATCAGTTTTGTCATTGTTATTATACTGTTGTTGTCGCTCTAATTTTGATATCGCGGAATCATAAATACTGACCATC
Organism: Unio delphinus; assembly: GCA_029339505.1. NCBI lineage: Eukaryota > Metazoa > Mollusca > Bivalvia > Unionida > Unionidae > Unio > Unio delphinus. Next base: position 16,175,549 of record JAQISU010001235.1, read on the forward strand.
GCTGAGAACTCACTATCTGATATAATTGTATTATCGAGTGATGACGATATCATCGAGGATAATTGCGAGTATGCGGTTGATACAACATGAAATTGAATTAAGTAATCTTGCAGTTTACTCTGGCTGCATGATGATATCTTTTTTATTATCCTGGTTGATATACCCGCGATTGTAGCCACTGCAGAAATGCAAATTGGAACTACGACCGGGGCAATCATTTCAACCGATGCAAGTATTATTCCGGCGCCAGCGAGAACGCTTGACACCGAGTACATAGTAATATCAATTGCGGTGATTCTTCGTCGGTATTTTTTTTTTTTATTTGATACTCCTCGGTGAGGGTTTTGAGTCTAGTTTGAAATTCTCTGACCTGATCATAGCGACATTGCGTTGATGAAAACATTTTTATTTTAAAAACGCTAGCGTTTTCAATTGTGAAATCCAAAGGATTTCCCTTTCAATTTAGTTATTTACTTAAATCCGCTACGAATTCTACATACCACGTTGTTGAAACCCTAACCAAATTTTTATCAGTAGATGTTATCGTGAGCTTTTCCGTTGTATCCTTGTCGATGATCGTTGAAATCGTATTGTTGACCCCAGATGAACTTGATGATGAAATATTAAATTGAGTCGTTGTCACTAGTGTTAATCGATAAATACCCTTAACGGTTGCAGTGATACTTAATATATTGTTTGTAGGAGTCCACGCAAATGATCCGTGTTGGATCGTGTATACTACGTTATTGGGTTTCTCATGAGGAATTTTTGTTTTTTCAATGATTGTTATCATCCTCGGAAAATCAGTTTTGATGGCTTCGTTGAAGTTTTTCATTTTTTCGATGGATTTTTTTATATCTGGGAGTTTTATGTCGAGTTTATCGAATGTAGTTCCAAGAAATTTATCCACGATGTTTCTACAAAAAATTGAAAACTGTTTTCCGTGTTCTTCAATTTTAGATTGAAGTACTGCTATTTCCAACACAGAATTTTTTAACTCATCGTTGAGAGTTTGTAGTCCATCTATAATAGTCGAGAGGAGTATACCCCGTTTGAGTTTACCCTGATCGGAAAATAACGCGATAGTATTCTCGATTGTGTTTTGTTCTTTAACCAAAATGTCATCCAGAGAAATATTACTAGTTTTCAATTTACCCTGACGATCTTGAAATACAACTATTTCATTGGGATCAACACTTGCTAAATTCAACGTCTCAGCTATTTCATCATCGATTATTTTTTTATATCACCGGTTGCAGTGTCATCGGGTTTGGGTTTCAGAGGTCTTCCCCAAATATCAATCATGTTATTGTAAAACTCTCTCTCTCTCTAAAATTGCTTCGTTAAAAAATCTATGATTTTCGCCAGCGATTGCTGGTGTATTCATTTACGACAACATGTGGTGGTTTTCCCCATGGGTTATCCAAGGAGTTAGAAATAGCGTCAAGGATATTTAATACTTCGCTGCCGCATATTGGTGGATCATTCATTTGTTGTGTTGGTAGCGTAGAATACCAAGTCTTCATTGGAAAAGTTTTTATATAACGCATAAACTCTTTTGGCGGGGCTAATCCATATGAATCAAAATAGACAATCCCACGTGGATCAATAGCGTATGCAACCCAGTGAGTTCCAGGTCTGGTGCTGTTATCGAGATTAATGATACCGGTTTCAACACTGTTGGGTTGTGTCGGTAATTGATCCTTCATAAAGACACCTCTGAAGTTTTTAATCGCGAGTTTTTTAGCAGCATCGAGTAAATCAAAATTGGACATTGGCGTGAAATCCGAAGGATTTCCAATCGAAGATTTCTGAACCAAAGGTTCCCGAGTTAATAAACCGGTCCTAGTCTTAGACCTTTTCCGCTGTACCACGAATACGGGGTTCCTGGTAGTCTCAGACCTTTTCCGCTGTACCACGAATATGGGGTTCCTGGTAGTCTTAGACCCTTTCCCTCTTTTTTATAACCCTGCCCAGTTGCTTTTTTTTAGTGCCATTCCTGCCGCGGTACCAACAGCCCCTAACGCTGCCGCTTTTGCAACTGCTGGGGCTGCTGCCGCAATCAACGCTGGTAACGCAGCAAACAACGGGAATATACCGCCTGTTTTAATCATGTTTTTTATAGCAGCCGCAGAAATAGTAATCTGGACACCCTTTTTTGCTACAAGTGCATCATTGTAATGTTTTACTTGACGAGTTGTCAACGATAATTTATTCGCCCCGCCAGTCATTTGACCGGTTTTCAGCGTGATTGTGGTTCCACATTGCTTAGCTGATTTGGATTGCAATGTTTTTAATTGACCGGGTGTCAACGACACGTTGATATTACCATACGACATTATACAATAACAGATTGATCTAATTGCTATAAAGTTTCGATTACATATTTTCCACTGGCGCATCTACCACTCTCATTCTTCCTCCAACACCTTCGAGTAGCATTGATTTATCACTGAGAATGACGGCAACCGCTCTATAATTAGCAATAGCACCACGAAGCACATTAGCTCTAAAGTGTATATCCACGACAGACTGTCTTGTTAAACCAAGATGTTCCAGCGAAAAGTAATAGATCGGATACAGATTCTTAAAATCCAATTGTGATATTTGCAGACCAGTATCGACATTTTGATCACGTGTCATAAACAACAGCAATCTATGATACACGCGAGCAATATGATTTTCTGTGTAATCAAGTTGTACATCTTCAGATGGTTCCTGCTGGCCGTTTATTCTCAGTGAGACGTCTTTAACACCTAATGGATCAAATATCATATGACTGAAACGTTGATCGCCAACTCGTGTGTTATCCTGTAATGCAATAAATATATGACGTGGCGCAGCAGCTCCTTGTTTTGATGCTAGGTTCCAAGTGAATAACCCGTTGATATTTGATTGTTTAACATCTGTATTCACGGTTAGCCAACTTAATAATGATTTTCCTCCTTGGTCCATAAATGATAGTAATCATCCTTCTGCGGTGATTGCTGGAGTCAACACTGGCATCCACAATGATATTTTTGTTAAATTGACTTTACCGGCATCAGCATTGGGATTTGCATTGTCTGCTGGAATCCTCCAAATTGCGTCATTATCATCACTCTTTCGTACAAGCGATACTGTATGCTTCGCCCCGTAGATAACTTTTCGGACGTTTCTACAGAATCCAAATATGTGATGCAGTGGAATCGCGCATGAAAATGATTTACGCGCTCCTTGCAACATTGAAATACGTGTTGCAGCCCCTTGATTGAAGTTAGGATCGTTGTTTATAATCATATTCTCGACATCAACATTAGCAGCACCAGCATTATTCTGTGGTCGTCTTATAATAAATTGATTTCCTGCAGCGGTATTTTTAACATCTTTTGCAAACATCATAGAAGGTCCCGCCGATCTTGTATAATCATCAGAATATCTCGCTAACCCGATTATTGTTGTAGCCACATCAACATCGCGATCTATAGACTTGATTTCTTTTCCATCGATGAGGTATCTTGCACTCTCAAATAACGCCATAATACCATTATTGACAAAACCGACTTGAGTACCAGCTGGATACGGTGCTGGTACAGCAGGAGTATCAGCAGCTGTTACAAGTTCACCTTCGATTTCAATAAACGCTTCAGCGGGTAGAAAGTATTTACTGGTATCATGGACTTGAAGTTCAATTCGCGATCGACTATTTGAGTCTATTGCATGATGGGCGTAATATTGATAATCGCGTACAGAATCATCCTTGCCAACTGGGGCGTCTATATCAAACGCTGGATCAGATGACTTTTTGAACATTTTATTCTATTTATCAGAGTCTAAATCGTGGAATCGTAAACGATTTTCATCGTCGTAGTTTTTTAAAGCCGCTTCCTGCTATCATATTTGCAATATTGCTTTGGTCGGGGGTTATCAACGATGATAGTTTCTGTTCTACTACGTTATTTATAATTTTACTAACACTCGCAGGCATTTCCGCTGTAGACGGTAACGGTTTCTTTGAAAATCCTTTGGATTCCCCCCGTGATTTCACTAGCGCTGTTATTTTATTCTTCGCGGCTGAAAACGCTTTTCTGGCAAGATCTCCAACAGCACTAATACCCATATCATGAATAACATCAATTGCTTTCATTGATAATTGTTTAGCTAACGGCATCACTTTTGGGGCCATTCTTGCAAATAACCCAGCAATTGTATTACCTAAACCATCACCATAGTATGCTCTATAAACTGGAAACCGTGAATTAACTACATAGACGGGGGTTGGTTTATCATGATTGTAGTGTATGATCATTATTTGAAATCAGAAACAATTTTTCAATTGTAAAACAATTTGTCAATTTGAATTCAGTCACTGTGATACCCACTTTCCACTAACTCGCCAATGAAATCTCGATATGTGCTGATATCCATGATACCGCCTTGAAATAACCGCCCGCAGATATCAGCTGCTTCATTAATTATTTCCGGAGAGTTATTTCCAGCTTGTTTTCCTCCAATGAGAACTTCTAATCGTGATATATCACTGAGAACACTACCAGGACAGAAACCTGAAGAGTTTCCAACGCTAGCGTTTTCACAGGAATCTGGCAATCCACTTCCGCTATAACCAGTTGCTTTATTCAGTTCTTTATCCAGTTTTTCTAAATCGGTTTCTTGTAAATAATCAAGAACATCATCATCTCGATCAGGTAGTTGTTGTTGTTTTTTAGGCGAGGAAGATATTTTCTTTGCAGGTTGCTGTCGCTTTTGCGGTTTTTGCGGTTTTTGTTGTTTTTTAAACTCTTCATATTGTTTATACACTATATCCACCGCATTGATATATTCAATGTATGATGCACTATCTGTCTTAATTTGACTTGTTTTAGTTTTGATTTTGTAGAAAATATATCAGCCCAATGAGTTATACTCCTAACAAACTTATGATATTCTGGTTTCAACATTTTTTTTCTGTTTTCATAAGTCGTAACAACATGCGCAGGAATTTCTGTTGGATCAGTCTTATCAATTTCTGCTAACCCTTCCTCGTTAAATCTCACGCGTAAATCATCTACTGTTCTTTTTGATTCCAATTTTGTACAACCTGTTTTGTTTCTTCAGTTTTCGCTGCTATTTTTTCAAGTTCACCGATAACAAATTTCCTCGTCTCGGGAACATCTCCCAGTATAGCACGCTCTACCCCTTTCGTTGCTGTGGTTACTGGTTTAAACAATTCTTCAGATCCCACAGTAAAATTAGTTTGTAAACTCTGTCGTTGTTGCAGTTTATTCCTTACAGAGTCTCGAATTGGTATAAATCTCTTGATTGCATCTAGTCGTTCACGAGCCAATCGGGTCGTTAATGCTTCAATGACCATTATTTGAAATCGCAAACAATTTTTCAATTGTAAAACAATTTTCCCGTAGCCCTTTCGATTGATACTTGTTGTATTGATTTTATTTTTTTATAAACAGAAATTTCATTTTTTATTCGCTCTGGAATATTTTTTTTAAACAGAAATTTCATTTTTTATTCGCTCGGAAATATTTTTATTTTTATCACATTTTAGTGCCATTGACTCACATTTTAGTGCCATTTTTGCCTGTGTTTCATTGATTTTTAACTGTTTTGGTGGTTTTCAGTCGGGTAAAGTAGTCGATTTTGCATGGAAATTCTCGTAAAGAAAAGCTGTTAGGATTCATTTTTGATGATTTTTTACTAAAAAGTCGGTGATTTCAATCAAAAAATGCTAAAAAATGACTAAAATGACTAAAAATCATCAAAAATTTCAGTTGGGTAAAGTAGTCGATTTTGCATGGAAATTCTCGTAAAGAAAAGCTGTTTGGATTGATTTTATTTTTTATTCAGTGTGAAATATTTTTTATTCAGTGTGAAATATTTTTATTTTTTATTCAGTGTGAAATATTTTTTATTCACTTATTTTGTTGTTTTCAATAAAAAAATGCTAAAAAAAAAAAAAAAAATCTCTCTGAGAGTCGGTCACAATAATAAAATGCCGAAATTTCTTTGAGGGTCGGTCACGGTCAAAATCGTTCATTTTCTTGAATTAACGCTCTTATGTTTCTAATTTTAGATTTGATATCCTTTTTCAATTCGTATTCGTTACCTTATTCTTTTCGTATTCCCTCTACGATAGTAAATAACGGGACAAACGCACTTACGTCACTGGAAAATGAAAGAGAGTCCCGAATAGAATTCTGAATTTTTTTGATGAGCGCATATTTCTTGGGCAGCATATATTTGTTAGTGTTAACTCTGTATTCTATATCCTGAAAATCTGACATGATTTGATCAGGATTTAACCCATCTGATAGTTTGATATCCTGACTTTTCAATTTTAGAATTTCATCAATAATGCTATTCATTTTTTCAGAATTCATATTCTATGGTGATTACATATTTCTAAATGAAAAATATGACGTATCAGACATAACTGAATTGAATTTTCTGTTCGGTCTTTTTTGAAATGGCAGATCGATAGATTCCTTCTGCAACATATCGTACAGAAGATCGACAAATATCAAAATATTTTCCGGCTTCATTCATTGATTGAAATATTTTTTCTTCGTTAGTTATCATATTAAAAGATTTTACTGGTCTCGCTTTTTTTGAGCAAGTGCCAGTCTTTCCCCGTTTAAAATTCTCACTCTGTGTAACAGCTTGCAGATTTGATAAAGAATTATTCTTTGGATTAGAATCCTTGTGATCAATAACAAGACCATCCTCGATCAATCCATTGTGACATTCATACACGAAACGATGATTGAGATAAAATTTCCCTCCAGCGCAAAACTTCAAATACCCCACACCATTGTCAGCACCAACTGGTTTCTTCAGTCTACAGTGTCTGACAACACCATCACTAGATGCTTCATAATTTGTAATCATAGGGTGTAGTCTGAATTCTTGGTTCATTCGTATACTAATACTATTTGTCTAATTCATTGTTTGGTCTAATGATTACATCACTGGAGAATCTTTCGATGTAGTCTTGGGGGGTTCTTATGATTTTGTCGATGACAGAATCAAGGTCAGTGTCAGAGTTTTTGATTCTTTTATCATAATAACGCTTCAATTCCCTGTATCGTTTGCCACCGCAATTCAAACACAACTGCGATTTTCCCCTAACCCCAACCCCACATCGTATGCAAGGTAACGGACCAAGGCTTCCACGACGAAAGCTTTGCATATGATACCCACAGAATTCATTTCTGCATGATTTGTTACACGGTGTCCTTGATCCAATCATGAGCCATTTGCAGTGATTCATTATACATAAATCTTTCATTTAAATGCTTGTTTTAATTATAGTATGGAGGAGTTCAAGAGATTATCGAAAATTAAGCCTTGGAAAAATGTTAAATTCAATCTCGATAGAGTCTCTGATACATCAAAACGTCTAATCGGTGATAGAACTATACTGGGTAAAATCAGGGAGTGTTTTAATGAATTCTACCGAGACGGTGCAGTACACTGTTGGTCGACATTTCGAATTATCAATGATGATGTCAATGTACCCAACATCGACGCTACGATGAGCGAGCAGCTGAGGTGATTTCACACCTTGGCCCGCCAAGAGGCTGGAAATCCAAAGGATTTTCATTGCAAAGTAATTCCCAACAGAAGTATTTTTTCAGAATAAAATTCATTATCGAAGTCGAAGGCAAATGGATTATCAGGGATAAATTTGAACCAATCCTTAGGGATAAAAAAGCTGTCATTGTGAGTAGAGATTCCAAACCAGGGATTCTAACTGGAATCGACAAACCATACTACAAGAGATCTTATCCTGTAACAGCAATCGTTTATGGAATATATCCGTTAAATGATAAACCCGATATTGCAAAACTAGCTCCTAGGAAATATTCTAGTTCACTGAATTGTGTAGCAACACGGGTAATGGAACACTTCACAAATGCATCCCGAAGAAATAAATTAACTGATCTGTGACGTAGGAAAATAACCAAATGGGAACTGACAATGAAACAGCACGGTGCAAAGATTTCTGATATAGCTAAATTAGAAACATTATTAAGATTCCCAATAACCGTTATGACGATAACCGGAGAAGTTTTATACGAACCGAAATATAACAAAAATGGAGCGCCAATACAAATTATTGATCATAACAAACACGCGTGGACACCTGCAGTAACAATATTTCCACGAGATAGAACTGTGAGATATATCCCTGAAGAATTCCTCGGGGATGTTTTCTATGAAGAGAAATTATTCGATGCTATTCATGCGTTGTGTAAAGATGATCCTGTGTCAGTGTGGTTACTTAGTAGTGCTGGTTCCAAATCAGGATTCGATCAATTTGTAAGACCAAATGGTGAATTATATCGTGTTGAAGAGTTAGATACTAGAATGAGAAAAATTGCTAATGATTTTTCACCGGAGAGTTTCCATGAAAAACTATTAACGGATAGTCTTACTATTCCATCAGTGGTAGCTCACTTCGCAAGAGAAAAAAACTCATGGCGTCCAACACGAAGTGATTTTCTCGAGGATGTTAAATTGAGTTGCGTTGAATTCGGTCATGGAGGACTGTGGAATACAAAATACTCACGCGATGGTATGATTTCAATTGATATATCCACGTGTTATCCTGGAAGTTTTCTCGGGTATGGGGAATGTAGTAACCACTTTAAACGATTTGGACACCCCACGCATGAAATGACTCGTGTTGCGATTAATGGTCCATTGTCTGATTTTGATTTAACTGGATTCGCTCGTGTGATATCATTCGAATTAGCTTCAGGGTTACATCCGTGTAGTTATCTTTGGATTGGTAGACACCTATCTGAAAAACACTGGATGCCAATAGTGTTACTACGATATATGATCGATTGTGGTATGCTAATATCGTTGATTGTTAGTGAAGCTATTATATGCTATCGAGCTCAGAAAGAAGTTTGGCTACCACAACCTGATTTAGATCGTATAATTAGCGAACAGCGAAAACAATTTCCTGATTTCAATGAAGAACAAATCATGAATTATTCTAAGGAGTTATTTGAAATTAAAAAAGAACAAGCAAAAGATTTTGGACGAAGAATAATCGGTAAATTTACCCAGGGTGGAAGATACGACAATGCAAAATACTCTTCGCGGTTGATCATAGACGTCGCTGAATACAATCTTATTGTAACGGATTTAACGAAACAGGGAAAACTTGTATCCCGTAAGGATGCTTTTCTATCCAATGGTGAGAAATTAGGTACAGTTGTTACCTACTGTGATGGATATAATTCCCAGTACACACATTTGAGAAGTTCTATGCTAGCCTATGCTTCTATTAATCTATTTTCGATAATAAATAGATTTCCTAATACCGCGGTTAGAGTAGCCACTGATTCGATGTATACACACAGTAAATACAAATCAGCTGTAGCGTCATTCACAGATCCCGAGGAAAATTGGGGACGTTGGCGATTTAAAAAGGAAACACTACATGAGTATTGTGAATCCGCAGACGTTACCATGGATGATAAATATCTTTCATATAACCGTATTGAAATTCAATCAGAATTTTCTAATGCACCACCGGTATCTGATCCAATATGGAGATACAAGACAGTTTATTTAAACGGTTGTGGTGGGTCAAGAAAGACAACTCGTGCAATCGAATTATTTCGTCGGTCAACCATGATTGTGCTAACACCAACTCACAGACTCGCCAGAGAGATGATACAGCGAGGGGTAAATGCCTGTACTTAACATAGTTTCTTTCGATGGAAAGGCGATGAATGGACCCCTGATCGAATGGGTGATAAATTCATTCCTGAAATCATAATTTGGGATGAAATATGCACAGTGTCATTAGATGTATTACAAACATTTCTCGAGTGGTTGTTAAACAAAAACACAAAAGTCGTCATGTGCGGTGATCACGGCCAACCACCACCATTTATCGATGCATCCCCACATGAGTGGCTAAAGGGTTTTGTAGACTATTATGAAGAAATTAACACTGATTATAGATCACTTGATGAACGATTACGAGAATTCAAAGCGCTAATTAGATTACAACCGGATAGAATCCAGTGTGAAATAGCGCGTGAAGTGACTTCAGAGACTCCAATGAATGATTTTTGGGAAACGTGGAGACCAAACAATTTGATAATTGCAAGTAGAAAAATAGTCAGAGACACACTTCAGATGAAGTTATTTGAAACGCATAAAGAAAAATTTGCACCACTGCCAGTACCGTTGTGTTATAGGCCTTCGGATACACGAAAGCAAAATATAGAAGTTGATATTCCAGGACAAAGTGAAAAACAAATTCTCGTATTAAATGATATTGTGCTGGTTGATATCAGCGTCGTTGAAGATGCATTTAGTTGCTAATAAATCCTCATGGACGCTAGGTTACGCAGGGACGATACACTCCTCACAGGGATTGACTATCACAGACACAATTGTTTGGATGGTAGATAATCGCATCGAATGGTAGAATTTAGTCTATCTCGCAGTATCCAGAGTACGAAAAATAAATCAGCTTAGAAGAATTGTCTTTGAAAATCCTAATGACAATGCAATAAGTGATACTGTCACTGGTGATTTCATCACTAAGGACATAATCAGAAAAAAACTTTCTGGTTATAAACAGCAGGATAAAAAAAATAAACGAGAATTTGATATTGATGTTGAATTAATAATGACGTTGAAACAGCAACAGAATAATCACTGCGCGAGTTGCAATTGTGTAATGAATTGGTGTTGGTCAGATAGGGATTCTCGACAATTTACCGTGGATAGAAAAAATAGCAGTATTGGTCATACAAGAGATAATGTGATGCTAACATGTCTTGAGTGCAACAGGCGCCGGGGTGCCAGCACAATGCCTCTGGGGGGGTGCTAGTTAAGACCCCGCGGTGGTAATTGAGTATCCTCGGGTATTACTTGCAGTTGTTGTCGTGTAAAACCCCGCTGAGGGGCAGTTGAATCCAATTTATAGATTGCTGGTCTACCAGTTGATCATGTTATGCCGGATATTTTATGCGCAGTAACACTCCAAATAGGATCAGTAGCCCTTTTTGTGCCACCTTCCAGCTCTCCTGGTTCGTATAAATACCTAACAGTGACATTACTACCAAGAATGGGCTGAGAAACGCTTGAATCATTTTGTGAAACTCTTCGAATTTCCATTTTAGGTATAGATTTCTTTTTAATCGCGTTGATAGGTTTCATGTGAATTGTTCTAGTAATCTCATTATTCAGTGCGGTAATCACAGCTGGTAATCTTTTAACCCATTCACGGGATCGCTTTTCTTGGATGAATTCTTTTGCGTATTGATATCCAAATAACCGCTCAGCAAGAGTCCGATTAAATCGTTCTACAATTGCCTGATCGCGATGTAACGCAGTATGTTCTCGTCGTATGGTGACATTATGATGTTTCATTTTAGATGCAATCACACCTTGAAATTCCTTGCCAGGATCAACTTGTAACAGATTTGGCCAACGCAGAGGACCCTTTCGATAAATCTTTTCAAATGCAGAAGCTACTTCAGTTGCTGATTTTGTTTTTAACGGTTCTGCTTGCTTGTATCGACTTGCAACATCAACTACGGTTAACGCGTATTTGTAACCATGATCATGTGGCAAAAATAATATATCAGCTTGATGAACTTCATTAGGGACAGTCACATCAAAATGCGAGTAATTAATTTGTTTAGGCGCTGGTAGATAAATTTGCCATATTGCTTGTTTGGATAACCAATTAGCCGCAGTAGCTTTTTTCACTTTTGCAGCGCTAGCGAGTTTATTGATTGCAGCGCTACCCCGCCAGTATCCTTTTGGAGAATAATAAATAGATTCCATGTTGTTATTAATTACCGGCACCTAACATCAATTTGCTTTTCATAGCCGATTTTATCAAAAATGAAGCTAATTTTTCTTTGAAGGATTTATCAGGAATAGCATTTAATGCATGAATTAATTTCACATCCGCGAGATGCCTGTGTTGCAAATCACTGCTCTTATATGCAACATCATGAGCGTGACACGCCTTATCAATGGTGTTTATTGGTTCTTCACCACGTCGAGGTTGATTTTGATCATCGAGTCTGATATCAAGTCTTGTTCCCGGTCCACAATAACTATACCCTGGAAGGTGTTTTTCTCCTGGATACTTTGCCCATGGGGTTCCAGGGAGTTTAGTTAGCTTGGCTGCGATATCATCTCCTCGTTTCCTGCAGATCTCATAGACACAAATCTAAATTTCTTTGTACTACATTGTACGCATTTACCAGTAAGCGCTGATCGGTTATTTTTAGTTGTAATCGTCATCAAGTCATCTGTGCCAGTACGCGTTTTACACTTCACACAATATAGATCCAAAATTTATGTATAGAGATATGGATATAATTGATTTTTCAGCGACTAAAGCAAGAGAACCAGTTAAGCATCATGCAGCGCTTCCAAACTCTATCCGGATGATTATAATCGGGCCATCTGGATAGGGCAAGACGCAATTGTTGCTCAATTTAATAATGAGATGGATGAAGTGGGATAAGTTGTATTTAGTTGCTCCTAGCATAGATGATCAACGATGCTATGAAGTGTTAAAGGATTTTAATGAAAACGCTTCAGAAATTAAAGGCAAGAACGTCGTTGATTTTATAACTGATATTGACGAGGCACCATCAGTAGAAGGTCTCAATGGATGTATTAACAATTTATTCGTATATGACGATGTGATGTTAGATAAACAAAAAAATCCTGCTAGAATATTTTCCCGAGGCAGGCATAAAAGCACGGACGTGATATATGTCACTCAACACTACACACAGATTCCAAAAGTGATCAGAGATAACTGCAATTTATTGTGTGTATTTAACGGAGTTGATACTCATGCTCTTAGAAATATTTGGCAAACTTGGTGCTGCGGTGATATGGATCATAATCGATTTAAAAATTTCTTTAGTAATGCTCAGTCAACCCCACACGGATTTATAACAATAAATTTAGCAGACCCTCGGACACGATATCGTATCGGACTCGATCAAATATTCGGTTAAAATCATTTATTATTTTTGTTAACCAGAACTGAAAGTCAGCAGCAGAGAGGGTGAATGACAACGACGTTGCGACCAAAATTGATTGAAAAATTGTAAAGTCTCTGTTTGCCAAATGGAGACTTATTTTTTGGGGGGATTAAAATATGAGATTTCGAAGGAAGGCTCTATTTTCCGTTTTGAGGACTCAATCAATTTTTTGTCTGAAAAAGTTGTAGGGTTCAAGCCCTCTGCTGCTAGGACACTGATAACTGAAACTCATGAGTCTAATCCCAAGGATTGCCATGACAAAAAACATCACCAATTCTCCATACATGGACCATGGGAAGCATGCATGAAGTATACATGGGCAGAATAGTTGAATAGTTTGAGAAGATTGCATTATACTGATGTGAATCATAACCTAACCTATATATGCAGAGGGAATGTTCTTTTAGATTTAAATAATGTACTCCTCCTGTTCATGCCAAGTCACTTGCATGTTCTTTGTAGGGACACGCGCAATTTATACGACCTGTCGTATCTATCGTTAGCCTAAATCCAAAACATTGTATCAAAATTGTTAACTCGGAATATTGCAAAGCAGCTGGTATGTGGCAGTCCACGTATGTGCAGTATGAAGGTGTTCTATATCGTAAAATATTGCATGATTCTGACAATGTACAGTTAACAGATACGAAAATGAGCATATTATTACAGTGTATCCTGCATTGTATTCCAAATGAATTGGGTTTTAATTCTTGATAGCTGCTTGTATAATAGTACTACTGCAATGTTATCCCTTGTATATATATATACATGTACTAAGCTTGTTGTTGTAGCTAATTTAACCTCCACAGTTCCTCCTCCTCACAAGGTCAAAGCCGTACAGGTTTTCTATCAAGACTGATCTTCTTAGGACCAGCATTTCATCATCATATGCAGTGGTTGATGAATAGTATTGTATAAACTTTATTTATCATTGCATAGATATTAATCAGTGTGCAAAACACTTCACATAGCAGTAAATTATAAACAATCTTCACACTGCACCCCTCTCCTCTTTCATGGCAACAGTTGCCATATCTGAATGTATTTTTAATATCCTGCTGAAACTCTCTTTTGTATACAACAAGTTTCATTTTGCAATTTATTCTAAAACAGAACAATAATTTTACATTTGTAGTAAAGTGAATTATACATGTATACATGGAACCATTGTAGGGCTTTTGTTCTCTGTAGAACTTGTACTAACTCAGCCCTCATTGAAAACTTATGCAAACACCATGATATTAAAAATCCAATGACATAAAATGTTGAATGTTCAATCCTATGTTTGTAAGTATAGACAGATCCTTAATAACAGCTTCTATCTAGATAAAACAATATGAATTGCAGCATATCTGGATCTGCATGTGTTTGAAACATGTTATCAATTCTGCACCAAAGAGTTGAGTGCTAATTTCATTAATGAATTTTCCAAACTCAGTTCTGAAACTCAGTCAGTGAAACAATGTCTGTATGTTTTGTTACAATTTGTATAAGCTCTGAAAATATTCTTTTTACTTAAATCTTAATGTTCACCTATAGGTGATGATCTGTGGAAAGGTATATGGCAGAAATTTTGTTCTCAATACTAGGGTCCAGTCCAAAGATGTCTGGGTCTATAATAGTTAACTGGTCACATCAAGCGTGTAAAACAGTATACAATATTATGTACTACACACATCATAAATGCATTTCATGTTATACCTCACTTTTTCATTGCTAATTTCTGTACATATACTGTGATCCAGACAGAGTTATGTTATAAAGTCAGCAAGACAGTTATGTTAAACAGTGATCAAGACAGTAATGTTATACAGTGATCATGACAGAGTTATGTTATAAAGTGAGCAAGACAGTTATGTTATACAGTGATCAAGACAGTTATGTTATAAAGTGAGCAAGACAGTTATGTTATAAAGTAATCAAGACAGTTATGTTATCAAGTGAGCAAGACAGAGTTATGTTATAAAGTTAGCAAGACAGAGTTATGTTATAAAGTGATCAAGATAGTTATGTTATCAAGTGAGCAAGACAGAGTTATGTTATAAAGTGAGCAAGACAGTTATGTTATAAAGTGAGCAAGACAGTTATGTTATAAAGTGAGCAAGACAGAGTTATGTTATAAAGTGAGCAAGACAGTTATGTTATAAAGTAATCAAGACAGTTATGTTATCAAGTGAGCAAGACAGTTATGTTATAAAGTGAGCAAGACAGAGTTATGTTATACAGTGATCAAGACAGTTATGTTATCAAGTGAGCAAGACAGAGTTATGTTATAAAGTGAGCAAGACAGTTATGTTATAAAGTGAGCAAGACAGTTATGTTATAAAGTGATCAAGACAGTTATGTTATACAGTGATCAAAACAGAGTTATGTTATACAGTGAGCAAGACAGTTATGTTATACAGTGATCAAAACAGAGTTATGTTATAAAGTGAGCAAGACAGAGCTATGTTATAAAGTGATCAAGACAGTTATGTTATACAGTGATCAAGACAGAGTTATGTTATAAAGTGAGCAAGACAGGTATGTTATACAGTGATCAAAACAGAGTTATGTTTTAAAGTGAGCAAGACAGTTATGTTAAACAGTGATCAAGACAGTTATGTTATAAAGTGAACAAAACAGAGTTATGTTATAAAGTGAGCAAGACAAAGTTATGTTATACAGTGATCAAGACAGTTATGTTATAAAGTGATCAAGACAGTTTTGTTATAAAGTGAGCAAGACAGTTATGTTATAAAGTGAGCAAGACAGTTATGTAATAAAGTCAGCAAGACAGTTATGTTATAAAGTGAGCAAGCCAAAGTTATGTTATAAAGTGATCAAGACAGTTATGTTATAAAGTGAGCAAGACAGTTATGTTATAAAGTGATCAAGACAGTTATGTTATACAGTGATCAAAACAGAGTTATGTTATAAAGTGAGCAAGACAGGGTTATGTTATATAATGAGCAAGACAGTTATGTTATACAGTGAGCAAGACAGAGTTTATGTTATAAAGTGAGCAAGACAGTTATGTTATAAAGTGATCAAGACAGTTATGTTATAAAGTGAGAAAGACAGTTATGTTAAACAGTGATCAAGACAGTTATGTTATACAGTGATCAAAACAGAGTTATGTTATAAAGTGAGCAAGACAGAGTTATGTTATACAGTGATCAAAACAGAGTTATGTTATAAAGTGAGCAAGACAGTTATGTTACAGTGATTTTGACAGTTATGTTATACAGTGATCAAAACAGTTATGTTATAAAGTGAGCAAGACAGAGTTATGTTATACAGAGATCAAGACAGTTATGTTATACAGTGATCAAGACAGAGTTATGTTATAAAGTGAGCAAGACAGGTATGTTATACAGTGATCAAAACAGAGTTATGTTTTAAAATGAGCAAGACAGAGCTATGTTATAAAGTGAGCAAGACAGTTATGTTAAACAGTGATTAAGACAGTTATGTTATACAGTGATCAAAACAGTTAAGTTATAAAGTGAGCAAGACAGAGTTATGTTATACAGTGAGCAAGACAGAGTTATGTTATAAAGTGAGCAAGACAGAGTTATGTTATACAGTGATCAAGACAGTTATATTAAACAGTGATCAAGACAGCTATGTTATAAAGTGAGCAAAACAGAGTTATGTTAAACAGTGATCAAGACAGAGTTATGTTATAAAGTGACCAAGACAGTTTTGTTATAAAGTGATCAAGACAGTTATGTTATAAAGTGAGCAAGACAGAGTTATGTTATACAGTGATCAAAACAGAGTTATGTTATAAAGTGAGCAAGACAGTTATGTTACAGTGATTTTGACAGTTATGTTATACAGTGATCAAAACAGTTATGTTATAAAGTGAGCAAGACAGAGTTATGTTATACAGAGATCAAGACAGTTATGTTATACAGTGATCAAGACAGAGTTATGTTATAAAGTGAGCAAGACAGGTATGTTATACAGTGATCAAAACAGAGTTATGTTTTAAAATGAGCAAGACAGAGCTATGTTATAAAGTGAGCAAGACAGTTATGTTAAACAGTGATTAAGACAGTTATGTTATACAGTGATCAAAACAGTTAAGTTATAAAGTGAGCAAGACAGAGTTATGTTATACAGTGAGCAAGACAGAGTTATGTTATAAAGTGAGCAAGACAGAGTTATGTTATACAGTGATCAAGACAGTTATATTAAACAGTGATCAAGACAGCTATGTTATAAAGTGAGCAAAACAGAGTTATGTTAAACAGTGATCAAGACAGAGTTATGTTATAAAGTGATCAAGACAGTTTTGTTATAAAGTGATCAAGACAGTTATGTTATAAAGTGAGCAAGACAGTTATGTTATAAAGTGAGCAAGACAGAGTTATGTTATAAAGTGAGCAAGACAGAGTTATGTTATAAAGTGAGCAAGACAGAGTTATGTTATAAAGTGAGCAAGACAGAGTTATGTTATAAAGTGAGGAAGACAGTTATGTTATAAAGTGAGCTAGACAGGGGTATGTTATACAGTGAGAAAGACAGTTATGTTATACAGTTATCAAGACAGAGTTATGTTATAAAGTGAGCAAGACAGTTATGTTATAAAGTGATCAAGACAGCTATGTTGTAAAGTGAGAAAGACAGAGTTACGTTAAACAGTGATCAAGACAGTTATGTTATACAGTGATCAAAACAGAATTATGTTATAAAGTGAGCAAGACAGTTATGTTATACAGTGATCAAAACAGAGTTATGTTATAAAGTGAGCAAGACAGAGTTATGTTATACAGTGATCAAGACAGTTATGTTATAAAGTGAGCAAGACAGTTATGTTAAACAGTGATTAAGACAGTTATGTTATACATTGATCAAAAGAGAGATATGTTATAAAGTGAGCAAGACAGAGTTATGTTATACAGTGATCTAGACAGTTATGTTATACAGTGATCAAAACAGCTATGTTATAAAGTGAGCAAGACAGAGTTATGTTATAAAGTGAGCAAGACAGTTATGTTAAACAGTGATCAAGACAGTTATGTTATACATTGATCAAAAGAGAGTTATGTTATAAAGTGAGCAAGACAGAGTTATGTTATACAGTGATCTAGACAGTTATGTTATACAGTGATCAAGACAGTTATGTTATACAGTGATGAAGACAGTTATGTTATAAAGTGAGCAAGACAGAGTTATGTTATAAAGTGATCAAGACAGTTATGTTATAAAGTGAGCAAGACAGTTATGTTATACAGTGATCAAGACAGTATTGTTATAAAGTGAGCAAGACAGTTATGTTAAACAGTGATCAAGACAGTTATGTTAAACAATGATCAAGACAGTTTTTCTAAAGTATTTTTGATATGAATGGGAAATTAGAAACTGGGCGGTAGTTCTTTAAATCGTTATGGTCCAGTGTTGGTTTCTTCAGCAGAGGCTTTACGATGGCAGTTTTCAAAAATGATTGGAATTCCCCTGATGAGAGAGAGAGATATTAATAACAGCAGTTAGTGAAGGCAATATTGGGTCTAAGCACTCAAACAGCAGTGATGTTGGAATTGGATCAAGTTCACAAGACTTTGGTGCACTCTTCATCATGATTGAGGGGCCCTGAGTGGCTGAGTGGTCTAAAGCGCTGTCCGTTATGGATCACTACCGTCTCACCTCTGTCTGTGTGGGTTCGATTCAAAGATTCGGCTAATGTAGTTATGTGAGAAAGCTTGCCAGTAGCTTCTCATGGGTTGGTAGTTCTTTCCGGGAGTTTTCCGGGTTTTTCCTCCACCATTAATACTGGCCGCCGTGTATAGCCTATATTGTGCTTAAAAATGGCGTTAAACCATAAAAAGACAACAAAAAAAAAACATCATCATGATTGTCCATACTAAATCAATAGAAACAGGTTCAAATGCTCCTAATGGTTGTCGATGAAATTCTGCATCATAACTGTATGGTTACGAGTCAGTTGAAATTGTGCTGTCAACCGAGTTTCTAATGGTTTGTACTTTGTCACGGAACAAATTTGCAAATAGGTCCGTAAGGTCTACTGGAGAGAAAGTAGTTGAAAGAGATGTACATTTGTTCCTTCACATTAGTTTGTTAGTTATGTCAAAGAGCTGTTTGCAGCTGGAACTCTCCGTAATCTTAGTACTGTAGTGGGATAATTTTGCTAAATTAACTATGTTTGTGATGTTTTTTAGTGGCTTCATAGATTTGTTTATGAATAGTGAGTCTTTTGGAAAGCCTCTCTGCTTTTCGGCGATGTCTTTTAGAAGTGCGAAGCTGGTCCCTAACACTGCTATACCAAGGAGAATACTTTTTTATTGATACTCTGCATTTGGTGGCTGGGACATGTTTTTCAAGCAATGAACGCAGGCAGTTATTCCGCTGTTGGATGTAAGAAAGTTGTTATGTTTTCATGGATGACATGCATGAATTTGGTTCTATTTATCATACGGAGGTTTTGCTTAGTAGCAAATAGAGGTGGCGGGTTAGGGACTGATACGCCGAGATGGCATATAATGCAGAGGTGATCTGATGCAAGTTCGTGGGATACAAGGGTGGATTGCAGAATACTATCACCAGATCTATAAAGAAAGCAGTATAAAATGTGACCAAGTTTATGGGTGGGTTGGTTAACTGACTGTTTAAGATTGAAAACATGAATGGAATCTAGGAGTTTTGACGTGTATGGGTTTCCAGGACAGTCAAAGTGAAAGTTGAAATCTCCAAGAATAATTAGGTTGCCACCTATCGAATTTCCATACTCCAGAAGATTTGGAAACTGCTCCAAAAAGAGAGATTCAGTCAGCTTGTTTTTTCTACTAGGAGGAGGGCAGTAGAGATAGAAAAAATGGACTGACCTTTGTTCCAGTGTGAGCATTGTTTGGACTAGTTCAAATGATATGTGGCAGAAGTTGAAGGTTGTGTTGTACTTAAGGCATTTTATCATGGAATTCTTTGTGATGACAGCAATTCCACCTCCGCGAGAGTTGCGGGGGAACGACTTGATGGAGTAATTGCTGTGTGTTAAATCTGCACACTTGGGTTCATCGCCTGATGGTTTTAACCATGTTTCTGTCAGGAAGAAGATGTCAATATTCTGGTCGTTGATAAAAATTAACTAATTCCGTGTGCTTTTCTGGTGATCCTACTGATTGAGCTTTGAATAATGCAATGCGTAGCGGTATCCCTGGACAGTTGACACAATGTTTGATGATTTTAGAGGAATTTGAACCAAGTTATCAAAATTAATGGCAGAATTTTTGAATTGTTTATCTATTACGGACAAAAGGGAGATAACTGGAATTCTTCTTCCTGTTCAACACCGGCCAGCTTTGAAAAAGTTTTTTTTTTCTTGCTTCGTTTACATTTAAGTAATGATGAATGTAGTCCAGGTTCGTTTAGTCTTGAGCACAATGTAGTATCAAGAGCCAAGGTGTGGTCATTTAATGCAGTTAACGAGTTCATCATATTGTAAGCGGGTTGACTGGCGATCACGTGACGGCGATTTATTAAATAACAAATGATGTCTTAACAGTGGAACAAAACAGCTGAGAAAAATTCTAATTGTTCCAGTTTCCAACACAAGGAGATAAATTAACACATGCGAACTGAACAGCCATTGCATGATAAAACACAATAATGTAGACAAAGATAGACAATAAGCACATATATCATGAAAAATAGCACAAAATCGGAAGAGCCTTCCTCAAGCAGTTAAGTGATGGTGGCCATCTTTCTGGAAGTATATCAGTAGATACATAGATACCCTCTAGCACCAAAACTTAGAATAGAGCAATTTAAAAGATCTTCCAATACTCTGGTACTTTCTCTACAATCAAAATCTGCAGAAAATATTTAAGAAGAGATATCATGAGCATGAATATATTTCTAATAGAGATACTCCTTGACTAATGAGTCACCCATTGTAAATAAAGCATTATTATTATTATTATTATTATAAAATAACAATATTTTATGCTTGCAATTACCCCGTGTCATTTAGTGTTAATTTTTCATATACCTGTATACAATTTCGTGACAAATGATGAAGCTGTGACAATTTGAAATTGTTGTATAGTGGCAGTCAGCTATATGATTGGCATTTACAGGCCTGACTGTCCGACAAGCTTACATGGTACCAGTGATAGTATTGGTCAGTGGTCCATATATATCAGTAAGTGTTAATGGTGCCAGTGATAGTATTGGTCAGTGGTCCATATATATCAGTAAGTGTTAATGGTGCCTGTGATAGTATTGGTCAGTGGTCCATATATATCAGTAAGCGTTAATGGTGCCTGTGATAGTATTGGTCAGTGGTCCATATATATCAGTAAGTGTTAATGGTGCCAGTGATGGTATTGGTCAGTGGTCCATATATATCAGTAAGTGTTAATGGTGCCAGTGATAGTATAGTGTTGAGCCTCGTTACTCTCCCCAGCACAAGCTAGTTCAAGCTGATTGAGGTACACCGTCTCTACGTCAAAAGTGTCTTACGTTGGTGTAATGTTTTCCCTGTCCATCCCATGAGTGTATTAAGTATTGTATATATTATTGTATATATTTTTATCATTTATTTTATCAAAATTTTGTTGACTGTTAATCTCTGCTTTGTTCATCAAATATAATTAAGTCTCATTAACCCACTAAGAGAATCAGACTGATAATACTTTCTATCACAAGTCAGGGCTGACATATGACATATATTCTTCACATGTGCTGTGGTGAATACAGATTTCTTTACAATCCAATTCTCGAACTTAGGATCGTACTCTCTTTCCTTAGAACTATTGAGTTCCAGGGCCGATTTCCGCTCCTTTTCCCTAACAAAGTAATTATTGCTTGTTTCCCAGTTGACTTTGCCAGAGTCATTTGTCCATTATGTGTGCATTTTGTGTTTTTATTTGGATGTTGGAATATATTGTTGTATGGACAGCACTATCTAAATCATATCTTATGAGTTATAAGTCTATCTTAAAAAAATTTAATGAAATTTTGAATATTTTTTTCCATTTATAAAATAAAATAATAAAATAATAATAAAATAATAAAAGTTTAATTTAGATTACAATTCCAAAGGTGTGATTTATTTAAATACTTTATGTGTTTTTGTTTTCTAATAATTTCTTTTTATATGCTGTGGCATAACCAATTGTTGTGTCTATTAGCGATGTGTTTTACCATGATTCAATTGGGTTGTCCAGTTCTCGCAGTTGTTTCCCTTTATTCACTTAGTCTCATGAAGACTGTTTTTAAGAATATAATATAATATTCTTTCTGTGATTTTTTAAAATTATATAATCAAATATATTTGTCCAAATTGTAAAACCCCTTAGTTATTGACATGAAATTTGGAATTAATTTATAAAAAAACAAATAGCAATTACCTCTATTTCTTTGTTCATTGTGTGTATATAATAAAAATAGTGATAGAAAGAAGGATGAATAAAAGGTAAAGTTCTCCACAACTAACTGTAGGTGGCAGCATAAGTTTTGCATACATTAGTTATTTCTAAGAGTCATTTCAAGAATGCATCTCCTGTGATAGCATTGGTCAGTGGTCCATAGATATCAGTGTTTAATGGTGCCAGTGATAGTATTGGTCAGTCCATAGATACCAGTAACTGTTAATGGTGCCTGTGATCATATTGGTCAGTCCATATATATCTGTAAGTGTTAATGGTACCAGTGATAGTATTGGTCGGTGGTCCACATATATTTGTAAGTATTAATGGTACTAGGTGATAGTATTGGTCAGTGGTCCATATATATTTGTAAGTTTTATAAATGGTACTAGGTGATAGTATTGGTCAGTGTTCCGTAGATATCAGTAAGTGTTAATGGTGCCAGTGATAGTATTGTTCAGTGGTCAGTAAAGTGCTTGGGTTTAACTGGCATTCAGCAGTCAGACTTCATGATTTTAGGTAGTTGTCTGTGTTTATTAGTTATGTGTTAGGAGTTACTTTTACTATTTTTTGTTTCTTCTTGTTCCTTCAAGACAACACGTAAATGCCATTGCAGTGTCTTACAAAATTTCGTATTGATTATAAAAGTAGACAGATTTTAACCATGATTGCTAAAGATTAATGAATAAATTTGTCAAAATAGTCTGCATAACAAAAACATGGTAGGTCTAGATTGTGTTATAATCATGTGAAGACCATTCATTTGTACTAAAGGACTACTGTAATTTGCAGGTAATTAATGTTTATGTTCAGGAATAGAAAATATCAGGGTCTAAAAGAACTTTAATTGGCTTCTTCTGAGAGGCTCTGCTATTTATGGACTTGGAAAAACCATTTTATAGGCACTTTCACAAATATAAAGGAACTATTACTCTGCATGTTTATCATAAAGATTTGTGTTGACATCAATCTGTCTTTCTAGGATGAAAATATCTTCCAACTAATCAGATACTATATATTCTCATGCCGTTAAGTTGAGTTAACTAAAGCCTCCGTCTGGTTGGTAGACTGTGTACATGTAAATGGTTAATAATAAGTTTCAGCATGGAAATAGTGCATTGTGATATTATTTCACATTAATCTTTTAAGGAAGAAAATATTTTGGGCTTTTTAAAGAAAAATATTATGGTAGTCATCATTTTGAATCACTGCATTAAAAATGGCTCATTAAGTTTTATATTTTGTAGTTAAAATTGAATGAAAATGTGAGAAACATTGACATAATTGATTCCATGAGTAATTTTTCTAAACAGAATCTGTCATTGCTTGGAGATTTATACTCTCCTGGCACAATAGTAATTTTGTAACCTCAGCTTGGAAATGAAAATTGACTCAAAAATATGTTGCCTGTGTTGCAAAGGAAAATTGACTCAAAAATATGTTGCCAGTGTTGCAGAAAAAGTTTTGATTCATGTAAAAAAAATAGCCTTGTATGTCTTCACTTGATTCCGTATCCATCAGAGATCTCACACAAAAGCTAACTATTTTTATAGCTTGGCGACTTGATGGACTGGTTGATACCAATACTTTTAAAGTGTGAATAGCTTTTTTGTAAGTCAAATTACTTAAGTTAGCTAAACAATGAGTCCTTTGTCTGTTTCACATTGATGTGTAAGCTGTTAAAGAAAACAAAGTCATATCAATGATTTTTTTTTAGCTGTGATGCTTTTTATTTTGGCTGCTTGGCCCTAAATGAAAATGATGCAATATCAGCCATCTTGAAAATCTTGCTTTTGCTATTCCTGAATGGAAGGCCATATTGGCATGGCTTTTCCCTGATGACTTCTTATCATGTCTAGTTTGCATAGATACAAATAATAACTGATATAACCTCAAATATGATTTCAACAATGAATATATTGAGCTGATGGTCATATCAACATGCTGTTTTCCCCACAGGATCCTAATGATGTCTAGTTTGTTCTAATCGAAATGGTGCTGAGTTTACATTCAGTATGGTTACTACAGTGAATAATTTGTAAGCCTTTTCACCCAAGAGATGGTTGAAATATTCAGCCATTCAAAAAAGCAGATGATCATATCTTGAAGTCTTAGAAGGTCTTTTTGAACAGGAACTTGATCCATAGTAACTTTGACATGTGATCTTTTGACCCCAAAAGCAAGAGGCCCATTTCATAATTAAAGTGCATGACCACCACAAACTTTTGTTATGGTACAGGTGTAGAACTAAAGTTATTATGTCAAAGCTGTTTTTAACCTTTAGGTCACAAAGACCTTGACCTTGACCTTTTGTCCCTATATGATTCAGCTTCTTTCTTACCCAACATGTAAGTTATACACAAATTTTAATGAAGGTGCATGCACAAGAACTGAAATTTTTGTGCAGAAACCATACTTATTCTTCCATTAACAGTAATGATCTTTGACCTTTCGACTCCAAAATAAGCATTCTGTCCAGTACCCAAATGCAAGCCAGTGTCCAGGTCTGTGTAGCAGAACTAATGTGTAGGAATTATTTTTTTCGTCTATCAGCCAGTGACCTCGACTTTGAAATTTTAAAGCTCCCAAAATTAGAAACCTATTTGTTAACACCAGTACACCATCCAAAAATTATATGACATGGAACCAATGTTATTGTGCATAAAGTAGTTTTCTTTTGGTAATAGTTATAAGATCTTTGACCTTTGACCCCCAGATTAATAACCTTCTTCCTTATTGAGAGCTCAGCCATCCACTTAGTTTGGTGCAAGTCTGTTTTGTAGAATTACTGTTATTGTGTTTTGTAGATTTAGAGACTCATAGAAAAAGAGGTGGTATTTCAAGACAGGTTCTACTGTAACAGTGTTGTTTTTTTTTTGGTGCAGGTTTGCAGGAGTCCTGGAGTTCATGACAAGCTGGTCAAAATTGAAAGATAACAATGTGTCAAAAGTCAAAATGATGCTGGCACAAATTCTGTAATTGGATGCAGGATTAAGAAACAAAACAAATTTAATAAAACAAAAGACAACAAGTGTAAACAAAATGGTGTACAAAAACAGAGATTTCTGTTCTTGTTTTATGCTGTGGAATCTGTTAACACATTTATCCCTGGAGGTTTTTGCTGTTTTCGCATGAAATGCAAGTAGGAAACACATTTTGGGGACTATTTCTGAATACACCCTAATACATCGATTTTCAAGCAATATTCCATTAGACAAATGGCTAGTTGTGCTAAAGAAAATGTTTTTCATTGGTTAGTTTGCTGGGGCATGATCAGAAGGTGAAAAGTTGGACTTTTTTTTTTTGCTTAACGGACGCATAATTTTCATATGGAGAAGACACTTTATTCAAATGTCCACCTTATCCTACTTTATGGCGATAATGGAAATACTTCCGAGCAGAGCTTTTTCAATGGGTGTATTATGTTGATAATGGTAATGTTTCCTAGCAGAGCTATTTCAATGTGTGTATTATGTTGATAATGGAAATACTTCCTAGTAGAGCTTTTTCAATGGGTGTATTATGTTGATAATGGTAATGTTTCCTAGCAGAGCTTTTTCAATGGGTGTATTATGTTGATAATGGAAATACTTCCTAGCAGAGCTTTTTTAATGGGTGTATTATGTTGATAATGGAAATGTTTCCTAGCAGAGCTTTTTCTATGGTGTATTATGTTGATAATGGAAATACTTACTAGCAGAGGTTTTTCAATGGGTGTATTATGTTGATAATGGAAATACTTCCTAGCAGAGCTTTTTCAATGGGTGTATTATGTTGATAATGGAAATACTTCCTAGCAGAGGTTTTTCAATGGGTGTATTATGTTGATAATGGTAATGTTTCCTAGCAGAGCTTTTTCAATGGGTGTATTATGTTGATAATGGTAATGTTTCCTAGCAGAGCTTTTTCAATGGGTGTATTATGTTGATAATGGTAATGTTTCCTAGCAGAGCTTTTTCAATGGGTGTATTATGTTGATAATGGTAATGTTTCCTACCAGAGCTTTTTCAATGGGTGTATTATGTTGATAATGGAAATGTTTCCTAGCAGAGCTTTTTCAGTGGGTGCATAATGATGAGTTCCTGTCTAAAAAACAGAATCTTGGATATTCTGGGCAATATGTACACCGAATGGGGTTCAAAAGACAATTGTTTGAACTGAGGACTGAAGATTGATGATAACAGTGATCCCCTCCCATCCTCCCTCCTCCAATTTCTTTAGAATTCTAAGAATTGCACTTAAATGGGGGAAGAACATGTAAATACTACAACATGCAGCCAAGGCAGCAACAAATGATGCTTATGGGTCTTGTTTTTATGAAATGTATGGTAGCAGCTGACATCTGGTCTTGAGGCATATACCTGAATATCACATTTACCAAATTATGTTCAATTTTCTGGAAATTTTCAGGCTTCAACCTGAGTTTCGAATCATAATTTGGTTAGCATGATAGATCTTCGGCCTCCTGTTGCTTAAGGAAGGAGTCTGCTGCTGACATAGTGCCAAAGTAAAGTAAACGAGGAAACAGTACTTATCAGAGTCTGATTGTCTTTTAGAAGAGTCATGAAATGTGAAAGTACACCCGGAACTATTGAAAAAAATTCAAACACACTTTGTTAGTAGCTAAAACCACAAACTGTCTACTGACAAGTCCTATGTGTCATCTAATGTGTCATCTCAAGGGGTCTTTTAGGGTACTATACAAATCCTATGCCAATGTGTAATCTCAAGGGGTCTCATAGGGTACAAAACAAGTGCTATGCCAATGTGTCATATCAAGGGGTCTCTTAGGGTACTGTTACGTATATTTGATGTAAGTCATTTATATTTATTTTTATTGTCTGTTTGTTAGATTCAGATTTGGCATTTTAAGTTTTAAGATTCGTTCATTGAAGGGGGGGGGGTGGCATGTACTTTACAGAGTAAACACCAGGTGTTGACCTCATTTCTGACCTGGTTTCAGAGTTGTAAACAAGCTTTTAAAATGATTGGTTGGTTCCAAGGACAAAATGGAGTTTTGTATAAACATCTTTCAATTTTAGTTGGGTCATAGGCTGTTTACGTGATTTCTTGAACATAAAATTGTTCTGAGAGATTCTAGAAGATCGTGACCTCTTTCTTGTTTACGTAAAAACAGGTATATAAACTATGTTTTGGAGCGAGTTATTTAGTAGAAGTTGGGCTTTTGGAATATTAAGTTGTGTCTTTTTGAGTTATTATAAATTACCTTGTACTGGAAATTATGTCAATTCGTTTGGATCAAGAGGAATTATTTTGTTATTTATCTGGAAAAGAATTGTGCTCATAGAAATTTTATTAATTAACAAGAACTGACTTCATCAAGTGACATCATTTCCCATATTGGATACTTCGCTAGAATCGAACTTAGAATTATTTGGACATTTCATTACCATCACTTTTGCAATTTCTCTAGTGGATAATATTTTGAATTATTTTTGGAATAATTATGGAATTGATTCTTAAAACCGTAAGTTTATTATTCTTTTCAGAAAAATATTTGTACTCAATAAATTGTTTATTATGTTTTACAAGCTTGTTATTTTCACTCTTTCTATGTTACTGTTTATTCGAGCCTAAGCACGTAACACAATACAAGTCCTATGCTAATGTGTCATTTCAAGGGGTCTCTTAGGGTACAAAACAAGTGCTATGCCAATGTGTCATCTCAAGTGTCATAGCAAGGGGTCTCTTTGGGTACAATACAAGTCCTATGCCAATGTGTCATCTCAAGGGGTCTCTTAGGGTACAAAACAAGTGCTATGCCAATGTGTCATCTCAAGTGTCATATCAAGGGGTCTCTTAGGGTATAAAACAAGTCGTATGCCAAAGTGTCATCTAATGTGTCATATCAAGGGGTCTCTTTGGGTACAATACAAGTCCTATGCCAGTGTGTCATCTCAAGGGGTCTCTTAGGGTACAATTCAAGTCCTATGCCAATGTGTCATCCCAAGGCGTCTCTTAGGGTACAAAACAAGTGCTATGCCAATGTGTCATCTAATGTGTCATCTCATTAGGTCTCTTTGGGTACAGAAGGTTCAGTAAAATGCATATTATTCTTTATCTTTTTGCTCAGCTTTCACTGTCTTTTCTTGCTGACCACAGTGTTGTATAACACGACAAGCAAACAACTAGTAGCCATAGGTCATAAGTAATGAGTTAAGGAGATGCTTAGTTAATAAGGTTATAATTGGCTGACATGTGGAACTAATGTGATTCCATCACTACACAGTATTCCATCATTATAATGATGAAAGTCATTTAGCATACAGTAAATCTACTTTATAATGATATATTTTATACATATAATTTTACTCATCATAATAAAGTGGGATCTATAAGGATACCTGCCTTATAAAATGACCTATGTTTTAAGGAAAGGTGTTATGGTGAGAGAGTGCATCTATAAGGCTACATGCCTTATAAAATGACCTGTGTTTTAAGGATAGACCTTGTAGTGAGTGAGTGGTAAGTCTTTGGTATGACTCGGCCGGGGATCAAGCCCACAACCTCCCACTTCTGCAGCGGATGCTCTAACCACTAGGCCACCAGAGTGGTACCTTGTAATGAGAGAGTGCAGGATATTCTTAGCAATCATATACTTGTACATTGACTGTTTATAAAAGTGAGGGTAATCCAGAACAATTCTTCTTGCTTGATCTCTACAGATATGTAATAAATGAATGTATCAAATTATAAGACTGGAACATATATTATTTTGTGTTCAGGATTAGTTTTGCTAACATTTGATGCAGACTTGGAAATAATAAAATAATTTGTAGACAATTTTGGGGGTTGGTTTGATCATTCCCCATGGAGCAAGAAAGAAAATGGAGCAGACTACCATATTAAGAATGATTTGGAAATCTGCATGATAATTTCTGTCTTCTTCTTCAAAATTATACATAATTATGCACAAGTAACAGTCTCATTCCTTTGGATGTCGGTAGTATTGTCAAATCACATTATGTCCTCATCACATGTTACTAACTCATAATAACCGTGTATCCCTTTTTAGCATATTGGCAATTAAGAGCTCAGTTTCCAACAGAAAGCCAAAGCAGTTCATGTAGTGCTAGAACAAGATTCATGATAAAAGAGTCATCAGTTTGATAACCTGTTTAGACTAGCTGTGTGCCCTTCGGAAATTCATTTGCCTCCTGACTTCTGAGAATGATGCAGTGTATATATAGTCAGTAATGTGATGAATGTACCATTAAAAACCAACCAGTGGTTTCTGGTAGAAAAAACAGTTGCTTTACCCTGGTCTTTTCCATGGTTAACACCATAACCATTTAAGTTAATAAAACTGATGTTGAGAAATGTTGGGAATATACTTATACTACTTGTGACAAACATTTAGTTCCCGAAACAATAATAATTGTCAAGGTGGAATATTTTTGTGGTGTAGAAGTAATTTTGCTATGCAATATTTATCAATGGCTATTTTCAAATGTCCTCCTTCCACCCTGCTCTCATGTCCCGCTGTAATAATCATCAATGGAAAAGATAAGCTTGCTTTGCACATAGCATACTGAGGACACAATGAGTTGCACAAGGACTTTTGTCATACTGACAATTCTTCACTCTAAGGGAGGATGTATGCGTATCACATGTACCATTCATTGTTTAGGCATGAATAAGATAGGTAAACAATAGCCATGGGTAAGTATTGCATTTATTAAAATTAGTTTTGATTTTTTTTAAAAATTACATATCAAGATATATAATGTTTCATTAGGAGCAAGATTTACAGATATTAATAAGCTCATCTTGGATAAGATTGCCTAAACTTCTGACCACTTGAATGACCATACTTCTATGCCAATATTGGATGAATTGTATTACAAGTGAGATCTAGTCATATTTATCAGATGATGTTCATCTGATTGGCAATTTTATTTATTTTTGACCTTTAACCTCAAGATCTCATGAGTATGAGTATAAACAAAATTTATGCAAATCATGTGACCTGGGATGTGACTGATATTGTGAACACTTTTGTTTCTGATCTGAATGGGCCTCTTGTTGTACTGTTAAAGCGAATCTTTCTCACTTTCTTTACAAGGTTTTCAGCTATTTGGAAATGCATTGGTTTTGCAGCATGATCATCTGTATTTGCCAACACAAATATGGTGTTCAGCTGATTGTCAGAGAAAAATTGTGCATCTAGATTGAATTGGAAAAATTTAATTTCCAAACTGGACCAGAGAGTTGGTCAGAGGTTAAGATGGGTTAATTCGCATTCTGTTGGTGGGACTTGTCAGAGTGCTGGTGGTATGCAGTGCTGTTGAATTAGGATGCTATATGAACTTAATAATCAGTCCACATACAGAAAATTTAAACGGGTAATTTCTTTATTACTCCTAAATATGTTTTTAGATGCTCTTTTTATTTGTTATTAGCCACTTGACTACATCAAATAATAAGTAGCAGCAGAGAGGGTGAATCGGATGTCTCTAATTGGGTTGGATTTTAAGCAAAACATTTTAAGTCTCCTTTTGCCAAATAAAGCCTTAACGATTTTAGAGCCCTATTTGTCAAATTAGGTGTTTCTCCTCATCCTCGAAAATTGTAAGAAAAAAAGGCGTCCACGGGCAAAACAGAATCGACGCCAATGTCGTTGTCACCATCCCGTTGCTGCTATGACTAACCGAATTAGCTATAGATACAATGATGAATTAGCGATATATTTTTTATATAAATGACTAATGTCGGAGAAGCACAAATAACTAGATTAACTAGAGAATGGTTGGCTGCGATTAAGAAATTTCTCCCGGTGAGAGATTCTTTCAGAGATAATTTGCAAACTCGACAATAAGCAAAGTTAGATTTTACCGCTGATACTGAACAGTTATTTAAGCCGATAACTACGGCAAATGGAGAGGTTGTAACCGTGATAAAAGAATCACAACCTGCGGTTGCACAACCAGAGGTTAAACCTCCTAAAAAATATGATGAACGAGTTCAAGATCTCCGAGATAGATTTACCGAGGAGGCTTTAGCAAAGATTGCTAAAAATAATATAACTGATTTAGTAGATTTTGCTGTGTTGGGATTTTATAATAAAGGAAATTATTTTAAACCTGGACAATTTGGTTATATCTCAAGTGTAGATAATATGGCTAAAGCTGTTTATAGAATTAAAAATCATCTACCAAAAATTAATAATAATGATCCTATATATCAGGCATATTTAACTGCTGTTGGAGGAGAACATCTCGACTATCAACAAAAAACAGGTTTGTTAGTATCTGAAGAACAACGATTAAAAATTGAACAAAAACAATGAAAAAAGAAGAAGAACAACGACTAAAAACCGAACAAAAACAACGAGAGAAAGAGGAACGAGAACGATTAAAACAAGAACGAGCAGAAGAACGAAAACGTAAACAAACAAGTCGAGGAGGACGAGGGCGAGAAACACGAAGACAAAAGGATCCTCTTGTGGAAGATCCTCAACCCCAAGAAAAAGAACCTGAAGCTGATCTCACACAAGATATATCTGAAAAATCCGGTATGGGTTATCACGGTGGTAATATACCCTGTTCAAGAAGTTTCCTCGATGATATATCACGATTAGAAGTTCTCATTGGAGGTAAAAGAGCTGGAAATAATTCTCCGGAGATAATTAATGAAGCTACTGAAATCTGTCAACGGTTATTTCAAGGTAGTGTAATGGATATTGGATTATATCGTAGTTTCTTCGATGAACTTACTGATGATTATTACAGCGATTAATCACCACGACTGAAAATCCAAGGAAGTTTTCATCACCGATTAGATATATAGCATTTAAATAAAATTATAATACATCGTAGTATGAACAGAGCAAGACCCGTTTATGTCGTAAATTCACGATTACTGGTTTACAAACTCATATATGGAAATGGACTCAGTGATATTGGCAACGGATTATTTACTAGAGTTGCTCCAAAGCTGTTACCGATCGGTAAAGAAATAGCGTCAAAAGCTATTGGGGTTCTAGGTGATAAAGTTGGTACAGAGGTTGGTAATAAAGCATTTGATGTGTTGGGTGCAGCAAAAGAAAAACTTATGTCGTTGGCAAGAGGAAGAAAACCAGTGAAATTACAATCTTCAGAGCAAATGCCACCTAAAATAGGTGGTGCAATTAATACAATAGCAAGAGCAAGGTTGAGATTAATTGCTTGTTCCGGTTTGAAACGGTTAAACATTTAGATCAACTACGCTATAGTATAAATGTTTAAAGAAGAAATCGATGATGCTTTCGATGTAGATGCTCCTGTAAGAAAAAATGATTCTATACGGGATTATCAGTATTTTTCGTATCAAGCTCAGAATCCAAATACAAGGTCACGAATTGAACTTAGATTTGATGATACATCTAAATACTTCTTACCGTGTGAAGCGTACATTGAAGTAGAGGGACGATAAACAAAACATGATAATACCCCATTTGTCGCCGGCGGTGATCTTGAAAATATTCCGATTGGGTTTGTCAGTAATGGCATAATGGCGCTATTTAATAATGCGCAGTATATAATCAATTCTACTAGAATCGAATCCATCGATAACGATGTTAATGTTGCAATTACAATTGTAGGTTTTGCTAGATACTCCTATGATTTTATTAGATCTGCGGGTCATTCAATGATGTTTACAAAGGATACTACGGATCACGCTAATTATAATACACTTACACTAAGACGACCAAAAAAGGCTTCAGCTGCTAATGATGATGCTGATGTTGAAGTTGTTGTTGTAAATACTAATCCCGAGTACAACGCAGGATTTGCAGCACGAAAAAAGAACATAGACTCCGTTGGTAGATTTTCATGTGTGATTCCACTATCACATATATTTGGATTTTGTAGAGATGTACGAAGAGTTATCTTTGTGCTAGCCATACTGTAGTACTCACGCGAAGATCAACTGACGATTATGCTCTTCACCGTGGTGCTGCTCCTGTTAGAGATGGTAATGTAGAATTAACAAAGTTAGCACTATGGATGCCAATTATGACTCCATCGTTGACTGTTGAGGCTCGATTGCTATCTTTCATGGATCAAGGAGGAAGATCATTATTGAGTTGGTCTGATATCACAACAGCTTCAACAACCAGTAACGTAGTTGGTGTTTTTACTTGGCAGCTTGCGCTTACAAAAATGTTTCCGCGCCAAGACATGTCTTTGTTGCGCTACAAAATGTGAATCGAACAAAAAAGCGAGCTGGGGTTGCAGATGACAGTTTACAATTACGGTCTCATATGATATTTGATAAATGTGACGTTAGTGAGGTATCATTGCGAATAAGTAATCAGCAAGAACCCGCAGAACAACTTACTATCGATTACGGTAATAATCAAATAGGGCGGGTTTACCATCGATTATGGTCTTTTATGGGTCGTGATCAAAACGTTGATACTGGACTACAAATATCACAATTGGATTTTAAAGAATTATACCCGATTTATTACTTTTCATTGCAACATCTTGATCTATCTAAACACTCAACCGTTGATGTAAAATTTCAGGCTCGTATCGGTGATGCCCTTGGAGGATTTAGAGCAATTGCTGTTATTCTTAGTGATAAATCTATGACGCTCGAAGGTGGTGGTGGAAAAATGCGAGTCATTGATGCACCAGTAGAAAATATGTAATGGGACAATTAGATGATCACTATGGTCAGGTAAAGAAACTTCAATCGAAAAATTTTACTGCGTGTGGTACAACGATAACGCTTAAAAAAGAACAGATGACAGGTGGATCAAATAAATTATCGGTGACGAAAACTCAGATTAATCACTTCAACAAAGCATTAAAGGGTAACACAGGAGTTAAATTGACTTTTTCACAAGCTGCTGTCAGCAACATGATTAAAACTGGAGGTATATTCCCGCTGTTAGCTGCGATTCCAGCGTTGATTGCAGCAGCGGCTCCTGCGGTGGCTAAAGCAGTGGCGCTAGGAGCTATTGGTACCGCGGCAGGGCTTGCAGTAAAGAAAGCAACCGGTGGATCAGTTAGAACTAAAAAAAGGGAAAAGGATTCAGACTACCAGGAAGTCGATTCACAAGACATTACCCCAGTTAAATCCAATGTCAAATTTTGATTTACTCGACGAAGTAAAAAAAACTCCCAATAAAACATTTCAGAGATGTATTCATGAAAGATCAATTACCAGCACAACCACAAATACCAGAAACTGGTATAATTAATCTCGATGATAACACTGGACCTGGAACTCATTGGGTTTGTTACGCAATACATCCAGCGTCGATTATTTATTTTGACTCATATGGATTACCACCCCCGAACGAATTTATCAAATATGTGTCTAAGTTGGTTACAACTCAAACTAAAATCCCAATTTGGTATTCAACGTTACACACGCAGACATTAACGGATCCTCCTATTTGTGGACGAGAGGTTCTTAACGCGCTAACAGCTATCTCGACGAGTTCTAAATTACCTCACAAAGCCATCCACGAGTACACAATGAAAAATCAAAAATTTTTCAAAATCACTTAAAGAGACTTGTGTAATATATAACATGGCAGATATTTTTGGAAGATCAGTACCACATCCTTCCGAAACAGTTACTATCGGACAAGTAAAAAAAATAATCAACAAAGCTATCTCATCGATAGCAAACTTAGATGAATTAAAAAAATTATATGATCAAATAAATGCTATAACTGGATTACAAAAAACCATCAATGACATTAAAGTCACGCTGGTGACACCGCCATTGATATGAAAAAACTACGTGACGATTATAACGATCATGTAACCAAATTTAATCAACTCCAACAGGATATCATTGACACCATTGAAACTCCAATAAATAATTTTTTGGGTGTTCCGCGTGTGACTGCACCGAATCTCACAACGATAAAAGATTCTATGTTGGAACTAACAACACTTCAATCCAAATATGAAGGCCACGTAAAACAGTTTTCAGTGTTTCGTAGAAACATCGTCGATAAATTTCTCGAGCTCCACATGACGAAATTGATATAAAACTTCCTGATATTAAAAAGTCCATCGATGATCTCAAAACGACCACCAATGCCATAGTAGCGGATGCAACAAGGATGATAGCAATTGTTGAAAAAACAAAAATTCCTCACGAGAAAACCAACAACGTAGTATACAAGATTCAACACAGATCATATACGTGGACTCCACTAAATAATATATTAAATATCACTGCAACCGTCAAAGGTATTTATCGATTAACATTAGTGACTCCAACGTTGTTTAATATATCATCGTCGAGTTCATCTGGAGTCAATAATACGATATCAACAATCATCGACAAGGATATGATTGAACAATTCACGATAATATCCACTGATAATAATCTAGCTAAGGTTTCAATGTCATGGTATGTTGAATTCGTAGCGGATTTAAGTAAACAACTTAATTAAAGTGAATTTAAGTAAATATGATGACCACATCTCAATATCGATATGATACCGTCAAAGAATTTCAACATATAAATTACAAACTTTGATTGAAGAATATACTGTAAAAAAGAAAAAATATCAACGAAGAATTTCCGCTATTGACATAGCCGTTTACTTGGTGTCTGGTATAATTGCCGGCAATGGAATAATATTATCATCGGTGACAATGATAGCTCCGGTTGCTGTTCCAATTTGTATATCTGCGGCCGCAGCAATCTCAGGAGTATTCACCGGGATAAAAACAAAATATCATCATGTTTTCAACATTAATTACATGAGTACGCGGTTAAATTTATCACCGCGTCAAATGCATATTCAGAATTGACATCGTTGATTTCATCATCGATTGACGACTAAACAATAACTGATAGTGAATTTTCAAAGATGGTTCGGTTGTATGATTCAACGATTTCAAAATTGGAAAATAATAATAATAACAATGACATCAAGGTCAGGAACATCATCGCAAGAACTGCTTCAACGAATAGCAACAAATACTACCACAACAAAGACAAAATTGATCTCATTGGTAACTAAAAAAAAACCAGAGTTCAGCGTTGAATTCGACCCTCCGCTGGAAGCATCTGAGATAGTGCTAACGCAATTAAGATGTTTCTACATTTGGCCAAATGTGCGATCAGAACCGTTTAATGATAAGCTCCCCAACAATAGTTTTACATTTTCGTATAGGAAAGTCAATCCGGATAAAACCAAAAGTGAACCAGAAACGCATACAATACACCTACCCACGGGCGCATATAACATCGAAGATATCAATGAAACAATCATAGAATCCATCCAAGCAATCACAGGACCAAATAAAATCGACATCAAAGATGAACCTGATAAATACCCTATTGAGATAAAAGGACACGAACCACTGTTGTCAACGGTCATCGAGATAAATTCACCTGACTACGCCTTGGATATATACAACAGCTCAATTAGAACCTTATTGGGGTATCCTGAGTATCTCCCAGGCACCGTCGACGTGAAAGATCTACCACGTGAGCCACTAAAATCCGACTATATATCCACGAAAGAAGATTATCACGGTTTTGATGGTCCACTTGTTATTAACCCCTATAGTGGTTTTGTCGATGGAAACAAATTAACATATACTTTAGAAAATTTAAGATCAAATACAAATGATCATGGAGTTATTGCTAACGCATTTAAATTAATGCACAGTGATTTTGAGCGATTTAACGGTTATTTAATAACTGAAATCAGTACAATCCCACCTGACCGAGATAACATCATCAAGTACGTGGAAGTGTGTAATAAAATTATCTCTGACATGGAAGAGTATAATCAGAACATTATTCAATTTGTATTAAGAGGTAGGTGGGGGGCTGATAAAAAAGCATTTGCAGCGCATTATAAAATCCGTGAGGAGGATCTTCCCACGTTTAAGCTTCCCGGATATAACGTACCAATGGATGCGTCAAAAACTCAGTGACACCATCGATGAATTCTTCCCGCGGATTCACAAAGCGTGGCTGGATAGTCTTCCTGCGGTTCATCACCAGTTACCAGAACCTGTAAAATCTGACTTTTTCACCGATGATTTACCCGCTGTTGACCCCAAGTTCAATTACAACAACTTCGACATTAGTTTTCTACGACCTCAAGACATTTATGAAAAGACTTTATATCAAGTCTTTGATGGAACAGAAAATAATATATCTTTAGGTTATGAATACAACATGTATGGTAAAATAATATGGCAGTTTACTCTTAGTGTTGGAGGTGTGATTATAATCACAGAGAAATCCCTTACTGGAATCTTCAACGCGATGAAACAAACATTCCAAACAAAACTAAACCAACTTCGAGATCTTCTACAACTCAACATGAGACAATCAAGCAACAACAACAACAACTAAATCAAATTATCGCTGATATGAATTAATTCAATGATAGATTACTCTCGTTTGTCTATGAAGATAAATCTTCTGAGAGAGAAAAATTCAAAAGAGTGTTTTCATCTGATAAAGTATTTCCACTCACTGATGACAATTTAGTTTTTATGAAATTTACAGGGTGGGATGTACCAGTGATGAAAGCGTCATTGAGAAAACTCATTGACGAATTCTTTCCACAGATTCACGTGCTATGGTTTAAAATA
Source organism: Unio delphinus (assembly GCA_029339505.1). Taxonomy (NCBI): domain Eukaryota; kingdom Metazoa; phylum Mollusca; class Bivalvia; order Unionida; family Unionidae; genus Unio; species Unio delphinus. The sequence goes on from JAQISU010001235.1 coordinate 16,213,571, forward strand.
AATCCTCTACAAGAAATTTTAACATCGACGAATTCAGTATACCGCAACAACAAACATAGATCCCCCGGAAACGTTGATATATCATCTGTTATTGTGATACACGTTATTTGTGATGCAATCCTAAGGAGTTTCGCAGTTAACATCGAAAAATCAGATAACGCTGATCAAGGATATGTCCTATATACGTTTTCTCCGAATGTTTCCCCGTGGAGTCTCATAGTGAAGGACCCATCTCATTTAACCTACTTGGAAACTGCTAATCAATTTATAACCAGGATAAATTTTAGAATAACCGATCAGGATTTCATCTTGATTGATCTTCGAGGGGAACAAACACAGATAACGTTAGATGTGAAATCGTAAATTGCTTTGCAATTTCAGAAGACTTTCAAGTTCTTAAGGAACTTTTTCATGGAAAATCGAAGATTTTCAGTAAATGATTTCACAATTAAAAATTACTTTACAATTAGAAAATCTATAAGATTTTTAATAAAATGTATCAACATGTTTTAGTATCCATCCATGACAAAAGATCTCCTTGAAACCGCTATCAGAGAAGTCCTTAAAAATCCTACATATTTTCATGGATCATCGAAAAGTGGGTTCTACATAGATGTAGTATTAGATAATCTAGGTAATGAGAAGTTTTTATTGACGGATTATCAACTATTACAACTTCAACAAAAAATTTTATGCGCGGTGAGATTAAACCGTGATCAAGTAATGCAGTATGCTCATTCATGTATATCTGTTGATGAGCTAAAAAAAAGTCTTTGAAAATTTGTAAAATTTTCCATGAAAAATCGTAAATGGAAAAAAAGAAATCACTAAAAATCAAACCCACCCCACCGCATAAACTATTATACTTCCGTGTAGTTAATCTACCTGTATGTTCCAACAGGTATTATACATGTCATACAATTTTACTTCCTAGTCGCGTATACTTGTCTTTACAAATTTTTTGTTCTAGTTGAGTAAGCGCGCGCTCTACCTGTATGTGTTCCAGGTATTACCTTGTATGCTGAAGTATTTATAACTCCACTGAGGTAACAATTGGGGTATTTTCAGATTCGCAAATAAGCATTTTAATACTTCGAATTTTTTAATTAATTTGGCGCTTGATCTCATATTGAAGACCTAAATCCTTTCTAATTTTTTCCACAATAGTAAATAACGGGACAAACCTGTCTACATCATTTTCTTTGAAAGAATCATAAATCGCCTGTTGAATCCGCTTAATAAATGCATATGACTTGGGTAATATGTACCAATTTCGTTGCATATTTTCTTGTATATATTCGTACTCGGAAAGAATCTGATCACAATCTAACCTTTCTGATAGTTTAATCCCAATATTTTTCAATTTTGTTATTTCATTTATAATCTTATTAATATTTTCATGATTCATTTTTGAAAAATATATTTTTTATATATAACTATATACTTTTAATTGAAAACGTCAAAAATGAAGTCTGTCCGTGGTAAGATGTTGGTCAACTTAGCACGTCCAGAAGTATTTATGCGTTATGGACCCCGTTCGTGGTAATTTGTTGTTTATTTTACTTACTCATAGGGATATTATGTGATTATATATGATGACCCCCATATGCGCCTCGGGTATCTTCATATCGGAGACGCACAGAGGTTATAACAATACAGGTACCACTAAACATAATCTCCTATGAAGATATCTAACTCGTCAAACAATGGGTTAGAAATCTAAGAAGGTATGCTTAGGGAATGACATCACAATTACATATATACATATTTACATATATACATATTTACATATTTACATTAGACTGAATTTGAATGGATTATAAATACAATGAATGACGTCAATGGCGTGATTATATTACAATTCCCAAATCGAGTCTTATGGCGAATTGTATTCATTGACAATGAATGATAATGGATGAATGATAATGAATGAATGATAATGATAAATGACAATGGATATATACAATGACTGGGGCGAGTCTACATTCATACATGATCATTACAACCTAGACAAAATCCTAGGTTGTATGAATACAAAAGAGTACCCATACACCGGGAAAGTGTATAGATTGTAATGATCATGTATGATTTTCGACCGCTAAAAACCCCCAATAGTATAAGAGACGATATGGTATATAAGCTGTTTATACATGAAAACAGCACATAGAGGTGTGGTGATTTTATTCTTTGTTGTGTTTAATAGTGATCATTGACAACTCTGAAACAACACAGAATACCTGAATAAAATACAAAAAATAAACAAATACAACTGTTTGTAAACACTTCATGTTTGATTCGTTTTCTACAAAAAGCGAATAATTGATTATATTTCTTGTTGAGATTCATGATAGTGAAACCAACCAATCAAAAACTACCATCAAAATTAGGTGACAGTGTTTAAGATCCGTAACTGTGTTAGGTCGTAATATACCTAAACGAGTTATTCCCCTTGATGCTATCAAAATATATAATTAGACATAAGTAAACTTAATTCTGTTTTTAAAATGCTTCGAAAAAGTCGTCTTAGTTATATTCTCTGCAACGCATTGAATAGAAGACGGATAAATATCGAAATATCTACCGGCTTCGGCTATTGACTGAAATACTATCTCCTTGTTAGTTGCCGTATTAAATGATTTTACAGGTCTAGCATTTTTCGAGTATTTCCCAGTTCTTCCTCGTTTTGTGTTTTCACGCTGTGTAATAGCTTGCAGATTTGATAAAGAATTGTTCTTAGGATTAGAGTCAATGTGATCAATAACAAGACCATCTTTGATCAATCCATTATATACTTCATACACGAAACGATGATTAAGATATCTCTTCTTTCCCCCAATAGTAAACGCCAAATACCCCATACCATTGTCAACACCAACTATCTTCTTCAGTCTGCGATGTCTGACAATACCGCCACGAGACGCTTCGTAATCACTGATCACTGGATGCGGTTGAAATTCTTGGTTCATTTATATACATAATACTTTGTCTAATTCATTATTTGGTTGAGATATATTATTGGAAAATCTCTGAACGTAATCCTGTGGAGTTCTTATGATCTTATCGTTGACGCTGTCAGATTCATTGATGGAATCTTTGATGGAGTTTTTAGTGGAATCTTTGATGGAGTTTTTAGTGGAATCTTTGATGGAGTTTTTAGTGGAATCTTTGATTCTCTTATCATAATAACGCTTCAACTCTCTGTATCGTTTACCACCTCAACTGTGATATTACTCTAACCCCTACCCCACATTGTATGCAAGGTAGCGGTCCATTACTTCCTCGACAAAAACTTTGCATATGATACCCACAGAACTCATTTCTGCATGACTTGTTACACTGGGTTACTGATCCAATCATGAGCCATTTGCAATGATTCATTATATAAAAAACTTTTATTTAAATACTTGTTTTAATTATAATATGCAAGAGTTAGATTATCGAAAATTACGCCTTGAAAAAATGCTAGATTTAATCTTGATAGAATCTCTGATATATCAAAAAATCTAATAGACGATAGAACCATACTGAGTAAAATCAGCGACTGTTTTAATAAATTTAAGCGCGATGGAGCATCTCATACGTGGTCGACATTTCGAATTATTGATGATGATGTCTTTGTACCCACAATCGATGCTACCATGAACAACGAAAGAGCAGCTAAGATAATTTCACATCTTGGGAAAAAAGGTATTTTTTTTAGAATGAAATTCATTATCGTAGATGATGGGAAATGGATTATCAGAGATAAATTTGAAATAATTCTCAAAGATAAAAAAACTGTCATTGTGAGTCGAGATTCCAGACCAGGAATTCTGACTGGAATTGACAAACCATACTACGAGAGATCTTATTTTGTAACAGCAGTTGTTTATGGGATATATCCGTTAAATGATAAACCAAGTATTAAAAAACTATCACCTATGAAAACGTCATCAGTGGCTTTACCACTCAATTGTGTAGCAGAATGAGTAATGGAACACTTCACGAATGCATCCCGGGGAAATAAATTAACTGAACAACGACGTAAACAAATAACCGAATGGGGAATGACAGTGAAGGAGCACAGGGCAACAATTCAAAATATAATCAAATTAGAAATGTCATTAATATTTCCAATATCGGTAGCGACGATAACCGTAGAAGTATTACACGAATCAAAATATAAATCAAAAGGAGCTCCAATTGAAATTATTGATCATAACGAACACACGTGGACACCTGCAGTAAATGTATTTCCACGGGATAGAACCATAAGATATATTCCCAAGGAGTTTTGTAAGGATGTGTTCTATGAAGAGAAGTTATTCGATGCTATTCACGCATTGTGTAAAGATGATCCTGTGTCAGTGTGGCTACTTCGCAGCGCTGAAGATTTCGAATCAGGATTTGATCAATTTGTAAGACCAAATGGTGAATTATATCGCGCTGAAACATTACACTCACGAATGAGAAAAATCGCTAATGAATACTCATCTGACAACTCGAAGAGTTCCCATGAAAAACAAATCACAGATAGTTTTACAATTCCATCAGTGGTAGCTCACTTCGCAAGAGAGAAAAACTCATGGCGTCCAACACGAAGTGATTATTTATTGGATGTTTAATCAAGCTGTCTTGAATTCGGCCATGGAGGACTGTGGAATACAAAATACCACCGCGAGGGTATGATTTCAATTGATATATCTGCGTGTTATCCAGGGAGTTTTCTAGGATATGGAGAATATGCTAAATATTTTAAACGATTTGGACACTAAACACATAACTCGTGTTTCGGTTCATGGCCCATTGCCTGATTTTGATTTAACTGGATTTGCTCGTGTGGTATCATTTGAATTAGCTGCAGGATTACATCCGTGTAGTTATGTTTGGATTGGAAGACATATGTCTGAAAAACACTGGATGCCAATTGTGTTATTGAGATACATGATTGATTGTGGTATGCTGATATCGCTGATTATTTCCGAAGCAATTATGTGTTATCGAGCTCAAAAAGAAGTTTGGCTACCACAACCCGATCTAGATAGTATAATTAGCGAACAACGAAAACAATTTCCTGATGGAAATTCTTCGAATTTCAGTGAACAACAAATCAAGGATTGGTCTAAGGAGTTATTTGAAATTAAAAACGGACTAGCAAAAGATTTTGGATGAAGAATAATCGGTAAATTTACCCAGGGTGGAAGTTATGACAATGCAAAATACTCTTCGCGGTTGATCATAGACAGTGCTGAATACGATTTTATCATAGCAGATTTAACGAAACATGGAAAACTTGTAACTCGTAAAGATGCTTTTCTATCCAATGGGACTAAGTTGGGTACAATTGTTACCTACTGTGATGGATACAGTTCTCAATATACACATTTAAGATCATCTATGCTTAGTTATTCTGCTATTAATCTATTTTCGATGATAAATAAATTTCCTAATACCGCGGTTAGAGTAGCTACTGATTCGATGTACATACACAACAAATACAGATCAGTGGTGGCTGAATTCACAGATCCGGAGGAAGCGTGGGGATGTTGGAGATTTAAAAAGGAGACGCTACACGAGTATTGTAAATCTGCTGATGTTACGATGGACGATAAATACTTGAAGTGTGACCAATTATCAGAATTTTCTAATTCACCGCCGATATCCGATCCAATATGTAGATATAAAACTATTTACTTAAACGGTTGTGGTGGGTCAGGAAAGACAACTCGTGTGATTGAATTATTTTGTGGTAAATCAAATATGATTGTGTTAACACCAACCCACAGACTTGCTAGAGAGATTAAACAACGGGAGGTGAATGCCTGTACTTATCACAGCTTCTTTAGGTGGAAAGGAGATGAATGGACTCCCAATTGAATGGGTGAGAAATATATTCCTGAAGTCATAATTTGGGATGAGATATGCACAGTGTCATTACATGTATTACAAAAATTTCTTGAATGGTTATCAACGAAAACAACAAAAATTATCATGTGCGGCGATCATGGTCAACCACCGCCATTTGACGGTTTATCCCCACACGATTGGTTAAAATCACACGTAGACTACTATGAAGAAACTAATACTGATCATAGAGCACTTGATGAACAGTTACGAGTTCAAGAAACTAATCAGATTACAACAGGATAGAATCCAATGTGAGATAGCGCGTGAAATAATTTCAGAAACTCCCATGAATGATTTTTGGGAAGTATGGAGACTAAACGATTTGATAATCGCAAGTAGAAAAATAGTCAGAGACACACTTCAGATGAAATTATTTGAATTGCATAAATGTAAATTTGCAACACTTCCAGTACCGCTCTGTTATAGACCTTCGGATACATGAAGACAAAATATCGAAATTGATATTCCTGGACAACGTGAAAAGCAGAATTTAGTGTTAAATGATATTGTGCTTGTTGATATCAGCGTTGTCGAAGATGCATTGCGTGCTGATAAATCTCCATGGACATTAGGTTATGCAGCGACAATACACTCGTCACAGGGATTAACTATCACAGACACAATTGTTTGGATAGTAGATAATCGCATCGAGTGGTCAAATTTAATTTATCTTGCAGTGTCCAGAGTGAGGAGAATAAATCAACTTCGAAGAGTTGTCCTGACAGAGTCAGGAGATGATAATGACACTACAATCAGCGCTGACAACGTCAAGGATATAATCAGAAAAAACTTTCTGGTTATAAACAACAGGATAAAAAAAATAATAGAGAATTTGACATTGATGCTGAATTAATAATTACATTGAAACAACAACAGAATAATCACTGCACGAGTTGCAATTGTATAATGCGTTGGAGTTGGTCGGATAAAGATCCTCGCCAATTTACCATAGATAGAAAGAATAGCAGTATTGGTCATATCAGAGATAACGTGATGCTGACATGTCTTGAGTGCAACAGACGAAGAGGTGCTAGTTAAGACCACGTGGCGGTAATTGAGTATCCTCGGGTATCACTTGTAGTTGTTGTCGAGTAAATCCTCACTGAGGAACGGTCAAATCCAGTTTATAGATTGCTGGTCTACCCGTAGATCGTGTTATACTAGATATTTTGTGTACGGTGACACTCCAAATAGGATCAGTAGCTCTTTCTTTACCACCTTCAAGCTCTCCTGGTTCGTATAAATACCTTACAGTGACATTGCCAAGAATTGGTTCTTTGAAATCTTTTTGTGAAATTCGAAGAATTTCCATTTTAGGTATATACTTCTTTTTAATAGCGTTGTTAGGTTTCATGTTGATTGTTCGAGTAATCTCATTATTAAGCATGGTAACTACACCTGATAATCTCTTAACCCATTCACGAGATCGTTTATCCTGGATGAATTCTTTCGCGTATTGATATCCAAATAACCGCGCAGCAAGTGTCCGATTAAATCGTTCAACAATTGCCTGATCGCGATGTAGTGCAGTATGCCCTCGTCTAATGGTGACATTATGATGTTTCATCATTGATAGCACTACACCCTGAAATTCTTTGCCAGGATCAACTTGTAATAGATTTGGCCAGCGCAGAGGACCCCATCGATAAATCCTTTCATATGCAGGAGCCACTTTAGTTGATGATTTTGTCCTTAGCGGCTCTGCTTGTTTGTATCGACTCGCAATATCAACTACGGTTAACGCATATTTGTAACCGTTATCATGCGGCAGAAATAATATATCAGCTTGATGAACTTCATTAGGAACTGTAACATCAAAATGCGAGTAGTTAATTTGTTTCGGCGGCGGTAGATAAATTTGCCATATTGCCTGTTTGGATAACCAATCTGCTGCAGTGGTATTTTTTACTTTTGCTGCGCTAGCGAGTTTACTGATTGCTGCCTTGCCTCTCCAGTATCCTCTCGGAGAATAATAAATAGATTCCATGTTGTTATTAATTACCTGCACCTAACATCAATTTACCTTTCATGGTGGATTTTATCAACCATGAAGCCAATTTTTCTTTGAATGAAACACTAGTGTTTGAAATACCAGTATTTCCCGTGATAGAATTCAACGCATGAATCAATTTCACATCTGCGAGATGACGTTGTTGTAAATCACCGCTCCGGTAAGCTATATCATGTATCTGACATGCTTCATCGATAGCATTTATCGGATTTTCTCCCGGGTTAGGATTATCATGGCTGTTAAGTCTAATATCTAATCGTGTTTCCGGTCCACAATAACTATACCCTTGAGGGTGTTTTTCACCTGGATACTTCCTCCATGGTAACCCTGGGAGTTTAGCTAACTTAGCAGCGATATTACCGCCTCTTTTTTTTTTTGAAAATTCGTAGAATTTTTCACAAATCGATATTTTTTTCTACCGCATATTTCACACTTGCCGGTGACCGCTTCTCTGTTATTTTTTGTGGTAACAGTTGTTTGGTCAATAGTTATTGTACGCTTCTTACATTTCACACAATATAGATCTATAATATATTTATGTTATATCAACAAATAGAAGTGATTGATTTCTCAGCGCTAAAGAAAAAACAACAAGTAAAACATCATGATATGTTACCAAACTCTATCAGAATGATTATCATCGGACCATCCGGAAGTGGTAAAACTCAATTGCTGCTCACGATGATAATAAAGTATCTCACCTGGGACAAATTATACTTAATTGCTCCGAGCGTAGATGATCAACATTGTTATCAAGTGTTAAAAGATTACAACGAAACCATTTCAGAAGCTTACGGCGGAAGCGTTATTGAGTTTATAACAGATATTGAAGAAGCGCCATCCGTGGAAGACTTAGATGTATGCATTAACAATCTTGTTGTGTACGACGATGTAATGTTGGACCAACAAAAGAATCCAGCTAGAATATTTTCCCAAGGTAGACATAAAAACTCTGATGTGATATATGTAACCCAACGTTACACACAAATACCAAAAGTAATCAGGAATAACTGTAATTTGTTGTGTGTGTTTAATGGAGTTGATACTCATTCGTTACAAAATATCTGGCAAACTTGGTGCTCTGATATGGATTATAATCGATTTCAAAATTTCTTTAGTGGTGCCTGAGCCACCCCACATGGATTTGTAACGATAAGTATACACGATCCTCAGACACGATATCGCGTTGGATTAGATCGTATCTATAGCTAATTCGGTTAACCCGTTAGCAGCAACAGGGGTGGTGACAATGACATTGGCGTCGATTCTGTTTTGCCTGTGGATGCCTTTTTTTCTTACAATTTTCGAGGATGAGGAGAAACCCCTAATTTGACAAATAGGGCTCTAAAATCGTTAAGGCTCCATTTGGCAAAAGGAGACTTAAAATGTTTTGCTTAAAATCCAACCAAATTAGAGACATCCGATTCACCCTCTCTGCTGCTTAAGTTCTTGAGTTCTGATTGACTGACTAAAGGAAACAGCATGTATTTTAGGACCGGGGTCATTCCTCTTAAATACAGGATGCAATTCTTTGCTATGGGAATTATTAAGAACAATATCAGTTTTGGAGTTAAAAGGTCAAATGTCAAGACCTTGTTTTCACACAATAATACTTGTTCTGTATCACAAATCTGAACCTAGCTTTGTTGATAGCTTGTACATGGTGTTAGAAACAAGAATATTGATTTTGGATTAGAAAAGTCATTGATCAAGACCATAGCAACTGAATAATGAAAAATGGTTTCCATAAAATCACATAAATTCAACATCACAAAGCAAATTGCCTCAGCACCAGATAAACTTGTGCTGCTGTGCTGTAAAGCCAAGCATAACAGACTGGAGTAGATGTAGTTGGCTTGCACTTAGGGTAAGAAAAATCTATTGATTTTTGGGTCGAGGTCAAAGGTCAAGTTCATTTTGACTCGCTGAAAAATGAGGTTTGTGGAATAAGTTTCTTTTATACAGCATGATCCTTAACCAAACATTTTGATTGGCTTGCACTGAGAGTATATAGAAACCTATAGACTATGTGTTCAGGGCTCAAATGTCAGAGGTCAAAGGTCTTGGTAAGTCTGATAAGAAAATGCATAATAAATTTAGATAAAGATTGCATACCATGATGAAAGGTCAATGACACTGAATAAGTAAACATGCAGCAGACATATGCTGTGCTGTTTATCATCAGTCATTAATAATTTAATACAAGTTTTTGGAATGTTTTTAGCAATGTGACTTACTGTCAGTTGCCCACTCCCCACCTCCTGTGCTCTTTGGATGACAGATTTGCATTTTAGAGAAAGAAATCTCAACTTATGAACATATATAGTACATTTCGATTGAGACTTATGATTTCATAATTCTTTATTAATCACTACCTTCTGTTCAGCTGTTCATATTTACTTTCAGATTTCCCATAATGTGACATTCGAAGTGGATAAATATGGTAAGATATATATATATATATATATATATATATATATATATATATATATCACTAAGTTTGGTAAGGTATAAACACTATATATCACTAAGTATGATAAGGTATAGACACTGTATGTCACTAAGTATGGTAAGGTATACACTGCATATCACTAAGTATTTTAAGGTATAAACACTATATCACAAAGTATGGTAAGGTATATACACTGCATATCACTAAGTATGATAAGGTATACACACTGCATATCACTAAATATGGTAAGGTATAGACACTGCATATCACTAAGTATGGTAAGGTATACACACTGCATATGACTAAGTATGATAAGGTATACACACTGCATATCACTAAGTATGTTAAGGTATAGACACTGCATATCACTAAGTATGGTAAGGTATGCACACTGCATATCACTAAGTATGGTAAGGTATATATGACTAAGTATGGTAAGGTATAGACACTGTATATGACTAAGTTTGGTAAGGTATACACACTGCATATGACTAAGTATGATGAGATATACACACTGCATATCACTAAATATGGTAGGGTATAGACACTGCATATCACTAAGTATGGTAAGGTATACACACTGCATATCACTAAGTATGGTAAGGTATATACACTATATATGACTAAGTATGGTAAGGTATACACACTGCATATCACTAAGTATGGTAAGATATACACACTGCATATGACTAAGTATGGTAAGGTATACACACTCCATACCACAAAGTATGGTAAGGTATATACACTATATATGACTAAGTATGGTAAGGTATAGACACTATATATGACTAAGTATGGTAAGGTTTATACACTATATATAGCTAAGTATGGTAAGTTATACACACTGCATATCACTAAGTATGATAAGGTATACATACTATATATCACAAAGAATGGTAAGGTATATACACTGCATATCACTGAGTATGATAAGGTATACACACTGCATATCACTAAGTATGGTAAGGTATAGACACTGCATATCACTAAGTATGGTAAGGTATACACACTGCATATCACTGAGTATGGTAAGGTATAGACACTATATATGACTAAGTATGGTAAGGTTTATACACTATATATGACTAAGTATGGTAAGGTATACACGCTGCATATCACTAAGTATGGTAAGATATACACACTGCATATGACTAAGTATGGTAAGGTATGCACACTGCATATCACTAAGTATGGTAAGGTTTATGCACTATATATGACTAAGTATGGTAAGGTATATACACTATATATCACTAAGTATGGTAAGGTATGGACACTGTATGTCACTAAGTATGGTAAGGTATATACACTATATATGACTAAGTATGGTAAGGTATAGACACTATATATGACTAAGTATGGTAAGTTATACACACTGCATATCACTAAGTATGGTAAGATATACACACTATATATCACTAAGTATGGTAAGGTATACACACTACATATCACTAAGTATGGTAAGGTATACACACTGCATATCACTGAGTATGGTAAGGTATACACACTACATATCACTAAGTATGGTAAGGTATACACACTTCATATCACTAAATATGGTAAGGTATAGACACTGCATATTACTAAGTATGGTAAGGTATGCACACTGCATATCACTAAGTATAGTAAGGTATATACACTATATATGACTAAGTATGGTAAGGTATAGACACTGTATATGACTAAGTTTGGTAAGGTATACACACTGCATATGACTAAGTATGATAAGATATACACATTGCATATCACTAAGTATGGTAGGGTATAGACACTGCATATCACTAAGTATGGTAAGGTATACACACTGCATATCACTAAGTATGGTAAGGTATATACACTATATATGACTAAGTATGGTAAGGTATACACACTGCATATCACTAAGTATGGTAAGATATACACACTGCATATGACTAAGTATGGTAAGGTATACACACTCCATACCACAAAGTATGGTAAGGTATATACACTATATATGACTAAGTATGGTAAGGTATAGACACTATATATGACTAAGTATGGTAAGGTTTATACACTATATATAACTAAGTATGGTAAGTTATACACACTGCATATCACTAAGTATGATAAGGTATACATACTATATATCACAAAGTATGGTAAGGTATATACACTGCATATCACTAAGTATGATAAGGTATACACACTGCATATCACTAAGTATGGTGAGGTATAGACACTGCATATCATTAAGTATGGTAAGGTATACACACTGCATATCACTGAGTATGGAAAGGTATAGACACTATATATGACTAAGTATGGTAAGGTATATACACTATATATGACTAAGTATGGTAAGGTATACACGCTGCATATGACTAAGTATGGTAAGATATACACACAGCATATGACTAAGTATGGTAAGGTATGCACACTGCATATCACTAAGTATGGTAAGGTTCATACACTATATATCACTAAGTATGGTAAGGTATGGTATGGACACTGTATGTCACTAAGTATGGTAAGGTATTTACACTATATATGACTAAGTATGGTAAGGTATAGACACTATATATGACTAAGTATGGTAAGTTATACACACTGCATATCACTAAGTATGGTAAGATATACACACTATATATCACTAAGTATGGTAAGGTATACACACTACATATCACTAAGTATGGTAAGGTATACACACTGCATATCACTGAGTATGGTAAGGTATACACACTACATATCACTAAGTATGGTAAGGTATACACACTACATATCACTAAGTATGGTAAGGTATACACACTGCATATCACTAAGAATGGTAAGGTATGCACACTACATATCACTAAGTATGGTAAGGTATACACACTACATATCACTAAGTATGGTAAGGTATATACACTATATATGACTAAGTATGGTAAGGTATAGACACTATATATGACTAAGTATGGTAAGGTATATACACTGCATATCACTGAGTATGGTAAGGTATATACACTGTATACATGGCAGCTATTAAAGCATAATCATTTATTTCCACACCTAAATATGTCTTATGCTTGCCTGTACATAGAATATGCCCTCTAGGTTCATTAAAGAAATAAAGAAGCCATATAAAGTAATTTTATTATCAATTGTTTGTCAAATGTGCCATATAAAATTGAGAATATTAAAGTAGAAAACTACTGTGTAAGAGTACATTTGTCTGTCATAGACCTCCATGTACTTTCCTTATGTGTATAGCAGCTGTATATGATATGTTTTTAAGAAAAAAGTCGGGTTTCTTCAGTTTGAAAATGTGTCGTTAGATTCATTGTATTTGTTTGAATATTTAGGTAACTGACCAGTCAGTGCTTTAAAAATAAATGGTGCCAGATGTGAGATAGACTTTATCGATGTAAGTCATTGATGTTATAAGACAGAAATTTCACACTATACTTAAAAAATAAATGGTGCCAGATGTGAAATAGACTTTATAGATGTAAGTCATTGATGTTATATGACAGAAATCTCAGACTATACTTAAAAAATAAATGGTGCCAGATGTGAGATAGACTTTATCGATGTAAGTCATTGATGTTATATGACAGAGAAATCTCACACTGTATTTAAAAAATTAATCGTGCCAGATGTGAAATAGACTTTATCAATGTGAGTCATTGATGTTATATGACAGAAATCTCAGACAATACTTTAAAAATAAATGGTGCCAGATGTGAGATAGACTTTATCGATGTAAGTCATTGATGTTATAATCATTTTTTTCAGATAATTGTGAGGACATTAAATATTGTGAAACTAGTGTCGTCGCTAGGGGGGGGGGGGGGGCGGGTTGCACCGGGTGACACCAAAGCAAAGGGGTGACACCAAAATGAAAAATTGCAAATTTTACAGAGCATACACTGCTTGGTCTAGTCGGAGGGGTGACACCATAAGTTTACCGCACTGGGTGACACAACCCTAGCGACGCCACTGTGTGAGACTATAAATTCAAATATTAAATATAAAGAGTTACTGTTCTTGATATGAATGAATCAAGTTTTCTTTTACAAGATTGTTAAAAATGAACCATTATGGAAAGTACTTAAGCACCTAATCATTCCTTTGACACGAGTGATACATTTGACCTCATTAAGAAAGAATTGTACGTTACAAATATCAGCATCAGTCATGTACTGATTAAAAATGATCTTGCATGTCAGACTTTCATAATTTTGCTTTTACATGAATTAGCTTCTAAACCATTTAATGAAGTGGAGAATAAGATGTTAACACTGGATTTCAGCTATCTACTTTTTCAAACAATATTTGACAGACATATGTAGATAAGAGAAAAAAAACTTTGCAATTAGCAAAACATGGATAATTCAGAAATAAAAGCAGCACAGTAAATTTGGGATGAACTTAATAAAAGAAAGAGTTGGAAGGTATACAGAGAATGGTTAAATAAAGCCAAGGAGTAAATAAATAAATTAGGCAAACAAAAACTATTTTTGGATAGTGATACAAACAAAATCGACAATTCATTTCGCTTTGCATGAGGGATCTACTTGTTGATTGTAAAATTGCTCTGATTTTTGTCTTTAGAACCACAGAGAAATATTTAACAGCATTAAATTTTTCACATTTCAAGTAGATAAATTCCTACATAATAAAAATAACATTGATTTACAGCCCATTGTAATTCTTCTCCAGTAGTGACAAGGTATATTACTTCATTAACCAATGTATCCAGATAGGTGTCTTTCGTGACATTGAAATGTACCAGGTTTGAAATGTACCAGGTTTGAAATGTGCTAGGTTTACATGAATCATATGAGTATCAGTAAAATGGGCCCTTAAAATTAGACTAGTATCAATACTCCCTACCAAATCGAAACTATGTACTAATAATACATAGCCATACAAGTTCAGGAATATTAAAAAATCATGTTGACATCATCATACTCAACATTTGGATTTCTGTGAAACCAACAATGGTCACAGCTCTTAAGTTGAATCTTGGTATAAAGAAACTGATAATGGAAAGTTGTCTGGTGTAATATTTCAAGATATAAGAAAGCATTTGGATGATTCAGATAAGAAAAGCATTTGGATGATTTAGATATTAAACAGCACTTAGAAGATTCAGATATAAAAAAGCATTTGGATGATTCAGATATAAAAAGCATTTGTAAGATTCAGATATAAAAATCAATTAGATGATTCAGATTTTAAAAAGCATTCGAATGATTCAGATATAAAAATGCATTTGAATGATTCAGATCTCTACTAGTACAAATCATTCTTTTGGAAAACATATCCCATAATCAAACTCATTGACATATGTGGTGTTGCGCAGTAGTGAATACTAGGTCCACCGATATTCTTAATTTTCATAAATGATTTTCCTTTCTGTACTGAATTTATTAACACACATCTTTGCTGATGATTCAACACTCAAGTAATGATGTACTGATCTAGAAGAGTAACTTAAGCCTAATTTGTACAATTTTCAAAGATAGTTAAGCAGAGAAAGATGGTAATCATTGAAAACAAAATGAATGATTATTAATATATCCAAAAACTCCTCATGCTTGTGGATATCTTTATTGAAAATGTACAAAAAAATAGAACTCTTTTGATTGTATGTAAATGGTAATCTTTATTAAGGGAAAGCTTCTAAACTTATCTGTTTATGGTAAGGGAAAGCTTCTGAACTTATCTGTTTATGCCTGCTTTGCAAGGTTACAAACTGAGTTCTTAAAGATGCAAGAATCCTTTTCTATTTCTGCCATATCCTACCAATAATTGAATACTTTTTAACAGTGTGTGTGTGTGTGTGTAAATTCAATAGAGCACAAGTATATAGGATTGTTGTTGTTTTTTTGTTTCAAGTATGAAGATGATCATGACATTAGTAACTGGTTTGGCTTTTGAGATCAATCTGATTTGTGCTCTGACCTGTCTGTGGCACACTTGACAGGATCTGTCGATACTTGGGTTTGCTTGATCAATAGATATTTCGGTTGTACACTTCTGCATTGCCTCAACAGTTTTATTCTGTTCCAAGTTATGTAACTCCAGTATAGATGAAACTCTACCAAGTGTAGCAATCCTGTGTGTAATCTTCCCAAGATGGGGTGGGTGGGGTAAATGCTGACATGTTTCAGGGATTGAGGGAATCTTTGAAACATTTCTTCTGATCAACCTAGGATTGCATTCACTCCTTTAGCTGGCTGTAGAAGATCTTTTTGTAGTCTCTCATCTGACATCCGGGTAGTATAACATGCTCATCTCATATTTGATTTTAAGAGCAGAGCATGGATGTTTGGAATGCCTGTGTGAGAAACTGAGTGTCAGGAAACCTGTCCTGCCATCTTTACCACATCAGTTTCCAAGGTAGCCCATGATTCATTTTTTGGCATGGCATCTGTATTGTCTAGGCTTCACAAGGATACAGCAGGGTTGGTAGCACAGTGGCTTTGTTGACCTTAAATTTTGCTTTTAGACTGACCCCTGTGAACTTGCACAGATTTTCACATAGTCTGTCAACACCATGCTTGTTAAAGCAATTCTGGCATTGGTTTCATCATTGATGTGAACTGCATTGCAGAAATAGGTGAACTTGTCCATGATTTTAGGATCTCCTTAAAGCTTTCCTGGTGCAAGTTGGTACATCACCCTTGTCTTCTTGACTGTAGACTGAAATTGTCTCAAGCTAAAGAGACAGTTGTCAGCAAATAGTAGACCAAAGACAATCACTTCCTGTAACTTGGTCTTTGCCAGTTTGCCAGTGGTCTCCTTAGACTAAACAGCTTGCCATCAGTCTGGCATCTAATGTCAATTGAAGTGTCATGATACTGAAAGGCATAAGTATACATGTAAGAGAACATCTAACAGAAGAGGGCTGGGGACAACACACCACCCTGCTTGACTCCATTGGTTACTAAGAACAGCATGCAGAAGAGGACTGGGGACAACACACCACCCTGTTTGACTCAATTGGTTACTGAGAAGAGCATATGGGGACAACACACCACCATGCATGACTCAATTGGTTAGTGAGAACAGCATATAGAAGAGGACTGGGGACAACACACTACACTGCTTGACTGATTGGTTACTTGGAGCAGCATACAGAAGAGGACTGGGGACAACACACCACCCTGCTTGACTCCATCGGTTACTGGGAACAGGTCAGATAATTTGCAGTCATCCACAACACTAGTGAGCATGCCATCATGGAACTACCAAGCCATTGTGATAAATTAGTCTGGGCAACCAAACTGACTGTCAGAGGTTTTTGTCACATCAATGAATGTTGTGTATAGGTTGAAGTTTTGTCACTAGAGTTGCTAAGTTTCAAACACCATCCTGTGGTCCCTCCTCTTTACCTGAAGCTACACTGATTCTCTGGCTATAGAACTTGATCCATGTGATGCTAAACACAATTTAGCAGAAACCTTTGGCTATTGACAGCAAATAAATATATGCCTGATCATTGTCACAGAATTGTCTATAGCTGTTCCTCTTGTACAAGTGGACTTTATATGCATCCTTGTACTCCTGGTTCCAAGAGTCCATATAGACTGGAAAATTCAGTAAGTTCATGTACCATTTCCAATCAGGAGAGGATACATGAAATGCCCCATTTGAAACTCCATGCAAACACATGCTGTATGCACCATACTAGCACATGCCATATGGACGACTCTGGTGGTTATTGCATCTGCTTTGGATGTGGGAGGTCATGGGTTCAACCCCGGTCAAGTCATACCAAAGACTTAGAAGAAAAAAAGTTGTACTAATAGCTGCCTTGTTTAGTGTTTAGCGTTAAGAGGTTAGTGTTAGGACTGGTCGGTCCGGTGTCACGATAATGCGACTAAGTGGGACATCATGCTAGACATCACTCTAAACTGCCTCACTGCAGACATCATAGTAATATGACTGAAAAATTGTTAAAGCTACATTGAAAATCCAAATCACACATACACACATTCTGTATGCACCATACTAAATGTCCAGTTTGAAACACCATACAAACACATGCTGCATGCACCATACTAAATTCCCCATTTGAAACACCATCTGCCACAAAGCTGTACTAATTTAAATCAGTGGATGGGGATATGCCTAAATACATGATTGCATTTTAAGTAAGCCATAATTTCTTTTTACTCAGTCACACATAGAGATTACAAAATTATGAAAGAACATGTTGGAAAATTCCAATGTAGCCTGCAACAATATAGTGCGATGATCTGGAATAAATGTCTGTACTGTATTTTTTAAAATATTAATTCAGAATTTTTAATTGCATGTTAGCCTTGGAGGTAGTTAAGCAAAATTTAGATGAGTGAATGTTTGATTGCACTGCAAAGGGTGACATCAAGAATGGCACTGTTAATAAAACAGAATTGGAGAATATCACTGTTCACAAATTATTATTGTATATACATTTGTTATGTCAACAATGTTCACTTGTGCACAACACTTGTATAAACATGTGCTTGAGGTTTTACAATGTATATATGATTTTACAAAATGTTATAATGTGATGGAGTGCAACAAGGTCAATTCATTAAAATTTTCCCATGCTTGCAAAACAGAAATATAACATGGAATTCTATGATTATTTCATTAATTTATTACCTACCGATTTAATCTTACATGGCTGATATGGCATCACACATTTCATATTGTACATCCAAAATTTCCATGTCATACACCTAGCCTGGAACTTCTTGGACAGTTTGAAATATTAAATAATAGTCCACTTATAAACTCTATATCAGGAATGATTTATTGCTATACATTTTAAATTATTTAGAATTGCTCAAAGCATTTGTAATTTTAATAAATGCAGTTATATTTGGTAAAAATGACCACTTTTGACTTTTGGCACTGGGGATAATAGAAGAGTACTGTTAGTACTTTTCTGGGTATCTTCTGGAGTCATGTCAGGATTCAAGGCAAGGTTTTGGCCAAAACATTATCCTTGTTTAATTCCCATGAGATATTCATTATGTAAATCATTTAATATAATAAACATGGTAAAATCCATTTCAGCTTCAAAATTTCAAAAATATGTTTTGCTGAATTATTTTTTTGAAGGAGCAAATTTAAGATAGGGGCTTGGAATTTGTTTATTTGAATTACAGAGGGATCAAATTGGTTTAAATTAGTAAATCTGAAGGTAAAACTGCCAAACATTTGCAACTTAAAGTTAGACATATTACAGTGAGCATCATCTGTTTTGATTGTGACTTCTTTAAAAATAATAATTATTATTATAACTATTATTCTTAACCTTGGCTGAGTCATACCAAAGACTTACAAAAATGGTACTAACAGCTACCACGCTTGGCGCTCAGCATTAAGAGGTTAGTGTTAGGACTGGTCGACCTGGTGTCAGGATAATGTGACTGGGTGGGACATCATGTCTGTAGCATGATGCTCCAGTGCTAGACATCACTATAAACTGCCTCACTGCAGATGGCATAGCGATATGACTGAAAAATTGTTAAAGCTACATTAAAAGTCCTAAGCAAACAAACAAACAAAATTATTATTAACAAGCTTGAAGTACTTTATTACTTATTTTGAAATGGGTTTTATTTTGCATAGCAAAGTTGACCAACCTGGTTAAAATGGATCAGTCATCAGTTCGGTTACAACATTTATAGTTTATCTATACACATGTTTGTTACCATGGTAGCAGAGGAAGACATTGTTGCAAAAATTAAGGACTGCTACTCAGTTTTCAGTTCTGCCAAGTTAGATGCCTATGTAATGGTGTAATACCTCAAAATGTTTAGCAGTAAACACCAGAATTATACATTTTACATGAATCTTATAGAACTTTATTCCATTATTTCTCAGAATAATATAACCTTTAATGTGGTGATGTATCAGTAAACATTAATATCATGGAACCAGAAATCTAGTTTTAAACCAAGACCTTGATTAACCAGTTAACTTGTATCAAATTTCTAGTTCTGTATATGATATATGAATGCTCAGCTTAGCCTGTGGGAAATTTGTTTGATCATAATGAATCCATAAATAAGCATTAGAAGCAGGGTTAGAATCTTTTAACATCTTAGGGCAAGTAATTTAAATGTTTGTTTTCTCATAAAAGAAAAATAATTGTCTCCTAAAAAAACCTATTGAATTTCCCTTTGGCTTAACACAAGATTACAAAGACTAAAATTATTTCAAAGTGAGGTATTTAATCATTGTGCCTAGTAAGAACGTTTTTAGAATGATAAGGCCATTTTACATCATCAGTAGTCTTATATCATAGTCATAATTAACTAGATTTTTTTTCTTGCCATGCAATTTAATCCAATTTCTAGGTTGGCTTCAGGGACTTTTTTACATGCAGAAAAGTAAAAGCTTGCAAGATATAAAGTCACTTCTGTGTTTGCATAAGATGAGAGCTTCAAATGGTGAAAACCCAATTTGTTTCGTTTGTTTGTTTGTTTTGGATTTTTAACGTAGCTTTAAAAAAAATTTCAGTCAGATAGCTTTGATGTCTGCAGTGAGGCAGTTTATAGTGATGTCTAGCACTGGGGCATCATGCCGCAGACATTGAGTATGATGTCCCACCCAGTCACATTATCCTGACACCAGGCCGACCAGTCCTAACACTAACCTCGAGTGGCTGAGTGGTCTAAAGCGCTCTCCATTACGGATCACTGCCATCTCATCTCTGTCTGTGTGGGTTCGAGTCTCAGAGTCGGGCCAGTGTGGTTATGTGAGAAAGCTTGCCAGTAGCTTCTCGTGGGTCAGTGGTTCTTTTCCAAGGTTTTCCCAAGTTCTTCCAACACCGTTAATACAGGCTGCCATGTATAGCCTATCATGTGCTAAAAAATGGCATTAAACCCTACAACAACAACAGTATGACTGAAAACTTGTTAACTCTAGGTTAAAAATCCAAATAAAGCACACACACACTGATATACCACATTGTTATGCAAATAAAGCACACACACACTGATATACCACATTGTTATGCAACAGCAAATATGTCTTGGCTATTTGCATTTTACAGCACAACACATATGAGCAGATATGCTATTTGATTACACAAAATCTTAATACACAACATATACAAGCAAATATGCTATTTAATTACACAAAATGTTAATACACACATAAATGAGCAAATATGCTATTTGATTACACAAAATCTTATTACACAACATTACACAACAGAGAGGATTGTTCATTGAAAAGCCTTCATTGCCAATATACACTTTTGTGTGGGATGTGCGGCTTGTGTGTTTAACTATTTTCTCTCTTTACAAGGCAATGACCAATTATCATTACATGAACTTACTATGAAGTTAGTCATGCTGCTTGCTTTGTTAACAGGTCAGTGGTGTCAGCCGCTTCACCTTATGCAGAGTAATGGCATTAAATTTGGTGTAAACAGTGTACATATACACGCTCCTTCATTGCAAAAACAATCTAAACCAGGTAAACATCTGGAGTCTTTTGTTTTTGAATCTTATCCTTTTGACAAAAAATTGTGTGTTGTTTCTTGTTTACAGTGTTATTTGCAATGGACCCAGCTTTTGAGAAATTCTGAAAGTTATTTATCGGCACACAATCTCCACATAAAAAAGTTGTCAAAAGCACAATATCAATCTGGATAAAGACTGTTATGAGAAAGTCAGGTATTGATACCTCAGTTTCCAGGCTCATAGCACAAAGGCTGCATCTGTTTTCTGCAGCCTGTGCAAAAGGGGTACAATTGGGTACAAGTTTGAAGGCAGCAGGCTGGGCTAGTGCCTGTACTTTCAGGAAATTCTATAAGAAGCCTGTTACAGACCAGACTGAATTTAGTACAAAGGTTTTGTCTGCATCCAGAATTGTATAATGGTAATGTAATGTATCTCTCAAATTTGGGTTGTCTGGTTTAATATCAACATATAAAAATTTTCCCATCTTCAGGCTTTAGTTGTTAATAATCAATTCCATAAATGGAAGCCTCGCTCTGAAATCTCATGGGACCATGAGGCACTTATGGGGGAAGTGAAATTGATAAATTAAACAAGACTTACCAAGTTAAAGTTTGATTGTAATTTGATGAACCCCCATAAGTGCCTTAGTTATCACATGCCCACCCTTAATACTTTCCACCCAATAAAACATTGAGGCTTCCATTTCTTTGTTCTCAAGACTGACCAGCCACGTGACCAGCGTCACCTCATCTCATGTGATCACTAAGACACTTATGGGGTTCATGAAATTACCAATCAAACTTTGACTTGGCAAGTCATGTTTAATCTATCAATTTAATTACACAAAATCTTAATACACACATAAATGAGCAAATGTGATATTTTGATGACACAAAATCTTACAGTACAACATATGACTCAATATGCTATTTGATTAAAAAAATTCTTAATACACCATATATGTGAGTAAATATGGTATTTCATTACACAAAACCTTACAGTACAACATATGAGTAAATATGCTATTTGATAACACAAAATCTTACTGCACAACATATAAAAGTATATGCACTCTTTGATTACACAAAACCTTACAGAATAATATACACGAGTAAATATGGTATTTCATTCCACTAAACCTTGTTTGCTTTAGCTTCTATTATTATATTATATTATGTTATTAAGTTACAAACTTATTCAAAAAAGTTTTCAACAAGGCAAATAATTTGTTAAGGAAATGGCTTATAACATGATTAGCAACATAAGCCTGGGGGTCCAAATCAACCTTAATGTTATGTCATCCTCTTATTCTTTGTGCAGCATCAATAAAGAAAAATCATTAATATGCCATAAAGGAAGCTCACTTTTATATTAATTAAAAATTTGTTTCTATGTGTTCAGTGCCATTTTTTGGGCACATGATAGGCTATACTGTACATGACAGCCAATGTATCTGCTGGAGGAAGAACCTGGGAAAACCCTGGAAAGAACCACGGACCCATGGGAAGCTACTAGCAAACTTTCAAAGATACCCATGCTGGCTGAGACTCAAACCCAACTCAGTGATCTGTAAAACATAGGTGAGATGTCAGGCATCTGTAAAGGTGGACACCTTTTGACCACTTGGCCAACTGCACCACCATTCAAAACATGAAAGTTATTATAGATTTTACTTGAGAAAATATAAATTCGTACTTTTTGATTTCAAACTGTTTGCATGTCCAAGACAAGAAACAATTTTGAAAAATGAGTTTTCTTGTTTTTGATGAAAATATGTGTGAATACGTCTCACTAAACCATAGAAGTTGATTCCTAATAATGAATCATGGAGATGTTGAATCATGTTTATTGTTGACATCATGTGCAATTGATTTGTATGTCACTAATTGGCAACTATGCATGATAATCTTGGTGATTCTTTGTAATAATAATAATAATAATAACACAGGCTGTATTTAAAAAGCAGGTGACACAATTAGTTGAATGGAAATAATTTTCCTCATGTCACTTTATTATTGCATACTTACAGAGTACATGTACATATTTGTATGCACATTAAAGAAAAACAAATGCAAAGCATTGACAATAAGATATGTATCTATAGATGGTCACAGTGAACACAACATTTGAATAAACATGCTCCAGCTGGGTAATTGTGTATATACTGTTCAAATGTAGCAGGACAATAAAGTAGAAGGTCAACAAATTTATACTTTTAAGTTGTAATGTATTTGTAAAATTGAAAGATTTCCACTTTTCATCCATTACATTAGATTATAACTCTATGCATTTATATTTGTACTTTCTCTAATTTCCTTTTGGATTTTGTTCCAAAATAATGATCCAGAATATTGAAAACTTTTTTAAAAAAGAATTCTTCATTTGGTTTTGAAATGTAAAGTTGGTTAGCTGAAATTGATCTTTAATTGGGAGTTTTGCCTTGTTTTCTTTTTTGAAATAGTTCTTTGAGTTATAATTTGGCCATATTGTTTGACATTTTATGCATCAATCTAGCCTTTCTCAAAAACATTCGTTCACTTTTTACTGTTGCATTTTAATATCATTCATGGCATTTGAGATGTTTTCAGCTTTATTTAGGATGAGCTGGCGAGATTCTTTGTGCAAGTAGAATAAATTGCAAATAGTTTTGTCCAAAATATTTTCCCAGATCAAACTACAGGATTCTGGTAATAGTTTTATATAGCTTTTGTAATATTTTAACCAGTAGATGTAGCCTTGCCATTCCTAATTGTCAGAGACCCATAGACATGAATTGCCTGTATGATCTATGTCTTAGTTACATTCATTCCATTACAGATTGTTTTCGACCATCACCCCAAGGATTTTATCATGGGTAACCATTTGTAGAAGAATTTCTTTCAAGTTGTAATTCAGATTGTTTTTTTTTTCTCCAGTTTTGTTTTCCTTTTGTTGAATATTGATCATTAATACCTTAGTCTTGACCATCAATACTTTCATGCCATTTTCCTTCACCAGAAATTTAATACAAGTAAAGCTATCTGAAGAGAGACCTCTTGGTCGGATTTTAGCTGCTTGAAATTTGTTAGAGTGGCATCATCTGCATACAAGTCAGCAGATGAAAAACAGTTGCCAATGACAGATCATTTAAGATTGATTCCATTTGTATTCAACATGTATTTGGTTCTTCTTTGGAAAAACTGCAATTAATATTGAGACTTTGTTGTCTTGTTGTTAGATATGATGTAAGACTTCAGTTTGTGTGGTAGGATATTTGACTCTGTGCAAGAATGCTTGTATAATAATATGCCTTTGTTTTTAGAAAGAATTTTAATCATAGTACAGTATGTGATTGACATGATATAACACTACAGTGAAATAGGTAGAATTGACATGATAACACTACAGTGAAATAGGTAGAATTGACATGATAACACTACAGTGAAATAGATGGAATAGACATGATAACACTTCAGTGAAATAGGTAGAATTGACATGATAACACTACAGTGAAATATGTAAAATTTACATGATAACACTACAGTGAAATAGGTAGAATTGACATGATAACACTACAGTGAAATAGGTAGAAATTGACATGATATAACACTACAGTGAAATAGGTAGAATTGATATAACACTTCAGAATTTTAATCATAGTACAGTATGTGATTGACATGATATAACACTACAGTGAAATAGGTAGAATTGACATGATAACACTACAGTGAAATAGGTAGAATTGACATGATAACACTACAGTGAAATAGGTAGAATTGACATGATAACACTACAGTGAAATAGGTAGAATTGATATGATAACACTACAGTGAAATAGGTAGAATTGATATGATAACACTTCAGTGAAATAGGTAGAATTGACATGATAACACTACAGTGAAATAGATAGAATTGACATGATAACACTTCAGTGAAATAGGTAGAATTGACATGATAACACTACAGTGAAATATGTAGAATTTACATGATAACACTACAGTGAAATAGGTAGAATTGACATGATAACACTACAGTGAAATAGGTAGAAATTGACATGATATAACACTACAGTGAAATAGGTAGAATTGATATAACACTTCAGAATTTTAATCATAGTACAGTATGTGATTGACATGATATAACACTACAGTGAAATAGGTAGAATTGACATGATAACACTACAGTGAAATAGGTAGAATTGACATGATAACACTACAGTGAAATAGATGGAATAGACATGATAACACTTCAGTGAAATAGGTAGAATTGACATGATAACACTACAGTGAAATATGTAGAATTTACATGATAACACTACAGTGAAATAGGTAGAATTGATATAACACTTCAGAATTTTAATCATAGTACAGTATGTGATTGACATGATATAACACTACAGTGAAATAGGTAGAATTGACATGATAACACTACAGTGAAATAGGTAGAATTGACATGATAACACTACAGTGAAATAGGTAGAATTGACATGATAACACTACAGTGAAATAGGTAGAATTGACATGATAACACTACAGTGAAATAGGTAGAATTGACATGATAACACTACAGTGAAATAGATAGAATAGACATGATAACACTTCAGTGAAATAGGTAGAATTGACATGATAACACTACAGTGAAATATGTAGAATTTACATGATAACACTACAGTGAAATAGGTAGAATTGACATGATAACACTACAGTGAAATAGGTAGAAATTGACATGATATAACACTACAGTGAAATAGGTAGAATTGATATAACACTTCAGAATTTTAATTATAGTACAGTATGTGATTGACATGATATAACACTACAGTGAAATAGGTAGAATTGACATGATAACACTACAGTGAAATAGGTAGAATTGACATGATAACACTACAGTGAAATAGGTAGAATTGACATGATAACACTACAGTGAAATAGGTAGAATTGACATGATAACACTACAGTGAAATATGTAGAATTGATATGATAACACTACAGTGAAATAGGTAGAATTGATATGATAACACTTCAGTGAAATAGGTAGAATTGACATGATAACACTACAGTGAAATAGATGGAATAGACATGATAACACTTCAGTGAAATAGGTAGAATTGACATGATAACACTACAGTGAAATATGTAGAATTTACATGATAACACTACAGTGAAATAGGTAGAATTGACATGATAACACTACAGTGAAATAGGTAGAAATTGACATGATATAACACTACAGTGAAATAGGTAGAATTGATATAACACTTCAGAATTTTAATCATAGTACAGTATGTGATTGACATGATATAACACTACAGTGAAATAGGTAAAATTGACATGATAACACTACAGTGAAATAGGTAGAATTGACATGATAACACTACAGTGAAATAGGTAGAATTGACATGATAACACTACAGTGAAATAGGTAGAATTGACATGATAACACTACAGTGAAATATGTAGAATTGATATGATAACACTTCAGTGAAATAGGTAGAATTGACATGATAACACTACAGTGAAATAGGTAGAATTGATATGATAACACTTCAGTGAAATAGGTAGAATTGACATGATAACACTACAGTGAAATATGTAGAATTGACATAACACTACAGTGAAATAGGTATAATTGACATAATAACACTACAGTGAAATAGGTAAAAATTGACATGATATAACACTACAGTGAAATAGGTAGAATGGATATAACACTTCAGAATTTTAATCATAGTACAGTATGTGATTGACATGATATAACACTACAGTGAAATAGGTAGAATTGACATGATAACACTACAGTGAAATAGGTAGAATTGACATGATAACACTACAGTGAAATAAGTAGAATTGATATGATAACACTTCAGTGAAATAGGTAGAATTGACATGATAACACTACAGTGAAATAGGTAGAATTGATATGATAACACTTCAGTGAAATAGGTAGAATTGACATGATAACACTACAGTGAAATAGGTAGAATTGACATGATTTAACACTTAAGTGAAATAGGTAGAATTGACATAACACTACAGTGAAATAGGTGGAGTTAACATAACACTACAGTGAAATAGGTAGAATTGACATGATATAACACTTCAGTGAAATAGGTTGAATTGACATGATATAACACTACAGTGAAATAGGTAGAATCGACATAACACTTCAGTGAAATAGGTAGAATTAACTTGATTTAACACGACAGTGAAATAGGTAGAATTGACATGATTTAACACTTAATTGAAATAGGTAGAATTGACATAACACTTCAGTGAAATAGGTAGAATTAACTTGATTTAACACTTAAGTGAAATAGGTAGAATTGACATGATATAACACTTCAGTGAAATAGGTACAATTGGCATGATATAACACTACAGTGAAATAGGTAGAATTGACATGACATAACACTTCAGTTAAATAGGTAGAATTGACATGATATAACACTTCAGTGAAATAGGTAGAATTGACATGATATAACACTACAGTGAAATAGGTAGAATTGACATGATATAACACTTCAGTGAAATAGGTAGAATTGACAGAATATAACACTACAGTGAAATAGGTGTGATTGACATGATAAAACACTACAGTAAAATATGTACAATTGACTTGACATAACACTGCAGAAAATAGGTATAATTGACATGATGTAACATTGCAGTAAAATATGTTCAACCGAGCTGAGACTCCCAGGTCTGCACCAAGAATCCATATGCTTTTTTGTTAGTTGAAAGTTAAATGCAGGATATCAGAATAAAAGAAATTAAATTTTTCCAAGCTATAGTACATAGATTGCAGTTTGTGAATTTAATAATAGAGAAATACTGAATAAATGTATTACCTAATGAGTGCAATATATATATTAAAGCAATTCAAATTTCACAGTATTTCCTTTCCTTTTTAGTTTTGCCAAAGTTTGATGTTACATTGAAACTGACTCCAGAGTTTGTTGTGATGGATGGCAGTGGTAGCATCAACCTGAGAGGAGAATTTGAAGCCATGTAAGTGTGGTATTAACATTCAGCTAATTACATTAGTTCTGTCAATCTCTTATCTTTTTGTGGTGGAGTCCACTTTAGAACTGAGGTCAAAGTTAAAGGCCATTTCTGTAACGCTGCTTGATTCATGTGATACTGCATTTGAGGCTGGTTATTCTATTTCTGAAGCAAAAAGACCCTAATAAAAATTCATGAAATATTAGACAGCCTTCAAGCAGGTTTCAAGTCAGAAACAGTCAAAATCATATTTTTCAGGCTGCCCTACTTTGGATGACTCAGTTCATTCATAAATGTAGTAGATTTACAGAAAAACAGAGAGCTTTGGAAGAACATGGATGCATCTTTTTTTCTGTAGGAAATATGGTTTTTTTTCTACAAGTGCCAGTTAGATTATATTTTATCTCGCAGTTCTTTTTATCATTTGCTTTATATTTATAAAATATATTTTGTACCTTGAAAGCTATGATGAACACAAATTATGAAGAATCAGATTCAGAAGATGACAGAAATGCTGCAAGAATATCCTAATGCGACAGACATGATAATTTTCACATGCTTGGATTGTTGTTGTATAATTTTAACTGTTGTTCATGTATTATTTCAGCTGTGTAGTTAATAAGACTTCCTGCTATTTTTTCTTAATAGGGACAGTTATTATCCATTGTTTATCATTGTGTAGTCTTTTATACACTGGTCACAAGGTGGAGTCTACTGTGTTCTGAACAACAATTTGAGTTCTGATTAATCTTGTGATGTTAATCTAAAACATCATGTTCAGTGACTTTTGAAAAACGTTATTTCTGCATCATCTTTTGAGTTCTTTGTCACCGTCTTTAACCAATCCTTGTGGAAGGCTTGCATCAAAGACAAGGAAGATGTGTATTCATTTTGGGATATAAAAAAAAAGGTCAAAGGTCAAGGTCACAGATTGAAATAAGGAAAATTGATTTCCATAAACGAACTAAAGTTTGTGTACAATATGCCATGACTAAAGGTCATAGATGGCTAGCGTTTGAGACAAGGAAAACACTTGTTTTGAAGGTTAAATTATCCAAAGTCAAGGGTAGAGTTTTTCCAACAACAACTTGCTTGAGGTACATTGTGTAATTAACCCTCTTGCACTTGTTTGCATGGATATAACAAAGACTATCGCAGAAATTAGTTACTATGAAGTATTTTGGACTTCTTGGTCATGTCTTTACAAAAAATTCAAAAACATACTCAATTCTGGCAGGATTTAAAAAACAATGTAAAACAGCTTTGTGGCACTTTGATCTTGCTTTATGATTCAGAGATTAACTCATTAACAAATGCCCTCACATCTTACAGATTTCTTTTGTTAAGCAAAATGTTACTGATCTTTGCTATACATAAATTCATGATGTTATTGATGCATTTTCTGCAGTTATATCAATTCCAATACTTGACAGAGAATCTATATTATGGGACCCACTTATATATGTTTCTAGAGGAAGCTTGTGAAAGTGTCAGATTTACTTGACTAAAATAGAACCGTACAAGACAAAACCAAATGCAGTCAAATATGCCAGAATTCTCCATATCAGTACTGAACTCTGTTTTCCAAACTGTTTGATGCATTTATTACCTTTGAAACTCCCATTTATCCAGTGATCATGTTTGAAATCGGAAGATAATGAAGCAATTAAACATAAATGTTGCTCGATTACTAGGGAGAAAAGTATGAGGACATTTATGTTGAGCTGCCAGTTACTATAAAAGCTGTTTGGCATAAGTGGCAAATCGTTACAGAAATGGTATTTTAAAACTTTAGTGGATTGATGAAGGATTTGCTGATGCATTTTCTTAAACCTTTTCTGCATAAGTATGCATTGCTAAAAAATGGGTCAGATCTTGTGTACATGAAATAATGATTTCAAGTGTTGAATGTGATTGAAGATTTTGAATAAGAACTTGATTGAAACAAGTTTGAAAAGCTGATTATGTGTTGATGAGCTTGATCATCTTATCTGGAGTTTCCTACACAGACCATTATGCATTTGACCTGAAGGCACAACTTGATGCATGGCTGCAATAGCTCTTTAACAGTTCATAAAATATTACATTTCCAAAACTGATCAAGTTACTTAGAAAAGAAATATGTCAAGGCCTGTTTCAGAATATTGTAATTTAGATGAACAAAACTTTTGATGCACAATAAGGGAAAGATTCTGTGTTTTCTTTCACAAATAAAGGTTTCATTTTACAAGTCATGACTCAATGGTTTACTTATGAAGTTCTCAGTGATTATTGTCTTGTAAAATTAGAATCTTTCATCATTATTGGCATGCAAGGCAGGAAATATTGATGGACTGGTTCTTCAATCTTAAAAGATTATTAAATTTGATGCATGGCTGCAATAGCTCTTGAACAGTTCATCAAATATTACATTTCCAAAACTGATGAAGTTATTTAGAAATTAAAGACTGTGCACTTAATTTAAAAAAAATAATTATAAGTATCATAAATCCATAATTTCTCTGTCACATGGGTGAAGAAAAAAATGAAATCTATATAAAAACAATCTGTTAAGGTAATTATTAGGTATAGATTTTATTATTATAGGTATACCTATGGAGAACCTGTGAAGGGCACATACACAATCCTTATAGATGGCAAGCCTTTGCCGGGATCTGTTGATCGTGAGGTAGACTTTTAACTTATTTTTAATTGTGCTAACTTTACAGATGAGAATGTCGTTCATCAGGATTGAGAATGAAATTTAAGTGACATACAAGTGTTGCTTTGTTTGCAAGTGATGCCAGATATTCAAATAATTAAGTACAGTAGTGATTGCAGGTTACCGGTATTCTATTCAACATACATGGTGCCCAGGGAAGTCACTTTCTTGATACAAATTCCAGGGTACTGGGATTATTCAAAGTGCTCATATGAAAATGGTACAGCTGAAACAAGATAACTGTATGGTAATATACCTGTAACGAGATTAGCGTATGATTAATATACCTGTAACGAGATAAACATATGGTTAATATACCTGTAACAAGATAACCATATGGTAAATATACCTGTAACAAGATAACTGGGTGGGATTTCGGATTTACACTGAAACACTGATGTTGATACAAATACAGTGTTTAATGACAAATGATTTGAATGAGAAATTAATTATAATTAATATGTGCATGTATATGATCCAAATATTGAATCAATTACATAATACACATGGACTTAATAATGAAAACACAAATAAATGACCTTACACAGTACAATGACAAGAGGTGAGTATTTACAGGAATTTCACAATGAAAAGAATGATGCTTTATACTCAAATAGTAACACTCATAGTATTCTACTCTTATAGTAAATATGTATTCACTCAAATTGTGAAATAATATAAACATAAGAAACAGATATACAAATTTTCTTTACAGTCCCAAAAACTTACACTGGGTTTTAACCCAAAAATTAGCCCACTGCAAAGTTATTACATGTATGGAGTTGCACACTCAGCTACCAGTCACACTGGTCAATCAAGTCATAAGTATTCCAGGTTGGTCAATGAAGCAATCAGCACCCCCCAATATTGGTCAGCAATGCCTGATCACCTGCTATTCCAACAAGAACACTGTTTATCAGAGGCGTAGCGATGATATTTTGCGCCCGGGGACAAACTATAAAATTGGTGCCCCAGCGATCTTGTGACAGATTTATTACCCTTGTTTTCTTGTTATAATGTAACATTGCAAGCCTCATTTTGGCGCCCCTGAACCTTGGCGCCCAGAGACATATGTACCCCCCTGCCCCCCCCCCCTCCGCTATGCCTCTGCTGTTTATTCATCTCTACAACTGCTATGGTTCAGCTTCACATCTGCTATGGTTGACTTCTAATGCTGCTGATAACTTGTCAACTGTGATAACTCTGATTACTCTGGTCAGCTCAACATACTGATCACTGGTCACTCTTGTCAGCTACTCACACTGATCACTCTGGTCACTCTTGTCAGCTCTAAACACTAATCACTCTGGTCACTCTAGTCACATATCACTCCAGTTAGATATCACTCCAGTCAGATATTCTGGTCAGATATCACTCCAGTCAGATATCATTCTGGTCACTCTGATCACTCCATTCAGCTGAAAATACATCCCACATCATGTAAAATGTATGACATGGGCATATATGATAAAATGTAATGACATTATATGGGTAAGCTATACAGATTACATCATTAGCACAATACTTACAAAACAATACATGAGCTCAGAAGTGAACCTAACCATGCCAATAAGAAATCCTACGGTATTAAACGTTTCTTAAAAATGCATTTTAATATTTCTAATATAAATCTCATGCTAAGTACAAAGTGGACAGTGAAAGATAGTCGAAAGTGAGTACAAAGTGGACAGTGAAAGATAGTCGAAAGTGAGTACAAAGTGGACAGTGAAAGATAGTCGAAAGTGAGTACAAAGTGGACAGTGAAAGATAGTCGAAAGTGAGTACAAAGTGGACAGTGAAAGATAGTCGAAAGTGAGTACAAAGTGGACTGTGAAAGATAGTCGAAAGTGAGTACAAAGTGGACAGTGAAAGATAGTCGAAAGTGAGTACAAAGTGGACAGTGAAAGATAGTTGAAAGTGAGTAAAAAGTGGACAGTGAAAGATAGTCGAAAGTAAGTACAAAGTGGACAGTGAAAGATAGTCGAAAGTGAGTACAAAGTGGACAGTGAAAGATAGTCGAAAGTGAATACAAAGTGGACAGTGAAAGATAGTCGAAAGTGAGTACAAAGTGGACAGTGAAAGATAGTCGAAAGTGAGTACAAAGTGGACAGTGAAAGATAGTCAAAAGTGAGTACAAAGTGGACTGTGAAAGATAGTCGAAAGTGAGTACAAAGTGGACAGTGAAAGATAGTCGAAAGTGAGTACAAAGTGGACAGTGAAAGATAGTCGAAAGTGAGTACAAAGTGGACAGTGAAAGATAGTCGAAAGTAAGTACAAAGTGGACAGTGAAAGATAGTCGAAAGTGAGTACAAAGTGGACAGTGAAAGATAGTCGAAAGTGAGTACAAAGTGGACAGTGAAAGATAGTCGAAAGTGAGTACAAAGTGGACAGTGAAAGATAGTCAGAAGTGAGTACAAAGTGGACAGTGAAAGATAGTCGAAAGTGAGTACAAAGTGGACAGTTACAGAAGCGGTTAAATACAGTTAAATAGCAGAAACTACATTAGTATTTTTTTTAGACCTATTGCATTCCGTCCATATTTTCAATGAGCAAAGTATATGAAAAAACAAATGTTTAGATCATGCCTGATTTACATTACGATTTTTATTAGAAAAATTGTTACAAAAGTATGTTATATATATAGGTATCAAACCCAAAATCTAGTACCATTCTTACAAAACAGTTGAATTATACCATTTATACTCACTAATAAGTTGAGTCCAAGTGCAAATTGTAAAGACCCTGATCTGTCAATGTATTTACTAGCAGATCTTGGTCTCTGTAGTTTGTTAGGAATATTCATTTGTGACATATGATGGCAGTACAGGGCCTATATTGCTTGCCATTTAATTCAAATTGTCTTTAAGTACAACAGTGCATATTTCTAGATATGATCTGGACTGCTTACAAAGTCATATGGACAACGTTCTTTTGTATATACCAGGGCGCAGCAACATGGAATGAATTGCCTATTGAAATTAGACGCAAAGACACAGTGATCCCTTTCAAGAGTGCTCTTAAAACTCACCTTTTTCGACTTAGAAAACAAACTTAAAGAACTCATAATGTTTCCTACCATAAATATATTCAGGATTTTTTGTTTTCTAATTTCATGGTGGTTTTTTTTGTAGTTATATTATTATAGATTTTTTAAGCGCTTAGAGCTACTAAAGATTAGGCGCTATACAAAGTCCTCATTATTATTATTATTATTATTATTATTATTATTATTATTATTATTATTATTATGTGTTATAGGAAGCGACCTTTTTCTTTCTGTCAGACACAGCAGATGTAAACGCTATTTTGTAATGCTATTTTTTTATGTCGGGGTTTAGACATTTAAGAAGATTGTACCTACTTCATCACATGAAAACTTGTTTTATTGGATTAGTTTCCTATATACCAGACACTGTTGCATGAAGAAATTTTATTTAAGTAGCATGAAAATTGTTGTAATACCCCTCACGAGCTGATGTTGCTGCTTAAATAATTCATGACTTTTGAACTTTATAGCAATCCAGAAAAATAATCAAAATGGATGAAATCTGGTTTAAGTTTCAATTATAAAATACCTTAGTACTGTACTGGTATTAAATACAATCTTGTTTCATAATCTCAGCTGATTATCATTTCATCTTTAGGTTTGTCCATGAGAGTTCAAATGGTCTAGAGCACTCTAACACTTAGGCTGGATTTGGTTTGTGTTGGATGGCACAGCAACACAAGTAAGGTTATTTAATGTTGGAGTAAAGTGAAGGAACACCACAGGCCTGCACTGATCTGATGAAAGGATTCAAACTCTTCTCTATTTCATTTGCATATTTACCACTAAGCTAATCCTGCTACATAGTTATCTACCTGTATTTAACAAGGTGTGATAAACCTGATACACACTGCTTGATCTTGTGGTTCTCAAAGTGATATGCAAACTAGCCATCTGTAACCATAGTTATATACCTGTATTTAGGGGGGCCCCAAGTGGCTGAGTGGTCAAATCTCCAATATGAGGTCCCGAGTGGCAGAGTGGTCAAAAGTGCTGTCCGTTATGGATCCTTGCCATCTCACCTGTCAGTGTGAGTTCGAGTCTCAGATTCGGCCAATGTGGGTATGTGAGAAAGTTTGCCAGTAGCTTTTCGTGGCTTATGGTTCTTTCTGGGGTTTTCCCAAGTTCTTCCTCCACCATTAATACTGGCTGCCATGTACACCCTATTAGTGTGCTGAAAAATGGCTTAAAACCCTACAAAAACAACCTGTATTTAACAAGGTGTGTTATACCTAATACACACTGGTTGATCTTGTGGTACTTAAAGTGGTATGCAAACTAGCCAGATATCATTAATTGGTGATCAGTCAGATGTGTGAAATTTGACCTGGTAATTACTGTCAATAATTGTTAGCCCAACCAGCCAATCAGATCTTGATGGAGAGGAAATATTTTATTCATGTGGGGTTTTTGCTTTGAAGTCAAAATAGCATCTTGCTGGAATTCCTTTGCAGTTTGCCAGCTGGATGTCAGCATGGTTCATGTCTTAATAGCCTTAAGGCATAACACATCACAATTACATTAAAACATGATGTTTGATATTGAATACATCTTTCAGCAGTGCAGATAATTGTCAATGAGACATGTACATTTTTGCAGAAAAGTAATCTTCTACATAGATGCTATTTTAATTGATGTATCTCCATATTCAATTTCATATGCAGATACCCCCCTCCCCCTTTATAATATTGTTTGGTTACTTTGGTTACCATGCTGTATTCCACTACAGAGGGATTGTGTACACTTGTATCTTGTATCAGTTATTAGTTACAAGTAAATGCTTTGAGTAAGAACAATGACCCAGCCCTAGTACAATATGAATTGTGTGCTGGTATTTCTTCCTTTACTTGTCTTAATACCAAATTCAATGTCTTTTCATTTTTAATATTGTTTTTGTGTGTGTGTGTGTTTGCAATTGGTTTATCAATAAAAGTTTTTAATAATTCAAAGTCTTTATTCTTTCTGCAAAAGAAAAGTATTGATTGTTTACCTTGTACACTGGGGTGTATATAGCACACACCATATTAAGAACAGGTGTGTTCATTTGTGACATATTATAGTAGCATTATTCATTATTTTCAAGCAGAAAATTTGTATTTTAAGAGAACATGAGACAGTTGGTGAGAAAGTGTGGTCATATGTAAGGCCCGTGGGACACTCACACCCAAATATCTTCATTTGTTCAGGTGCAGATAAAAGTGCAGTGCATTTTGTCAATTATGGTCAGTTTAATTTCCCTGATTTCAGACACTCACATAAATGGCAGAATATATATTTTCCCATCCATCTCTCTTTCTCTCTCTCTCTCTCTCTCTCTCTCTCTCTCTCTCTCTCTCATATAAGTAAACAGTACAAGTAAGATCTTTCAGTACTTCAATACCTTGTTTGACCTTCAAAAATGTCTTTTTTACTTCAGGATCATGGTCACATAGTAAGGAGTTTTTTATGCTGCAGGCCATGGACCAGCATCTTCCTCTTGTGATGGGTGTAAATAAAGATGGGGATGTCAGTAATTCCCTCAATGTTTCAGGAGAGTTGAGAGTTCCTTTCACCTAATCACTGAGTATACTTCAGGGGAAAGTCTGTTAGCTCCTCATGTGGAGTTGCAGGTTGAGGTCCATCTTACCTGCAAGTCTCTCCCACAACAGATAGACTAAAAATCCCACAACCCTGTCTCCTAGAGCATAAATTTGATACAAAACTGGCAGGGATGGCCCCCTCTTTTATTTGAGTCCCCTGACTTATTACATGTATTAGTCATGGCAGCAGAGGAGGAATGGATCTAATACTTCAACAAAGCTTTTAAGAATGTATGCTCTCTTTTGACCAGTGATCTATATCCCAAACTTCCCTGCCTTGGTGACACTGAAATTATTCCATTTTGGAGAAGGTTTCTAGGGTTAACTCTCCACCTGATGTCTTCTTGCTTTATCACTTGGGTACAGTTCAGGAGCATTTCCAAAGATTTAGTATGGAACTTCATTGGACAACATAAGGTGTGGTCTGTTCTCCCCTCTTCTTTCAGACTCTTGGTGTATGCAGCTGTAGGGTTCATTCATTAAACCTCTCACTTTGTATACTAAAGTGGCACATGAGGATCTGATATTGCCTTCCAGTTAAAACACTGGAATCTTTAGAACAAAAGGCTAAATCACTAGTGACCATTGTCTCACATGCAGAGCTCTTTCTGGCAGCCTCCTTCAAGAAGCAAAATCATCATGACCACCACAGGTTCTTTCTGTGTACTTCTGTAAAGTTATGTACATCCAATCAGAGCAAGAACCTCAATTCAAAGCTCCTTCTTAGCAGTCAGGCTCTAGATGGATAGAAGCGAAGTCCCAGTCCAGGTGTTTGTGGAATTTTCCCCTTTCCAAAGGACAATAGTGGATGGCTTTAGCTACTGCTTCTACAGAGTGCTCTTCTGCTTGTTTGCACAAGTGTTATGCTAAACCTATTTTTCAAAGGCTTAGTTCAGCATTAAAGGTGATGTTTGGGTCTTTTATATAAGCTGGATATTAGATCTGGTACGGAATCTTCCTAGATTGGTTTAGCTCATAAAGTGGCTCATGTGGATTCCATCTGGCAGTAGTCTTCTCCTCTTCAGTGAGGAGAATAGACATTATTTGTTTTTGTTTCAACAGTTTTGGGATTATTAGCCTCCCACCAAACTGAAAAATTCTTCTACACACTAGCAACAGGTTGCATATTATTGATATTAAGATGTCCTTAGTTTGGGAGTAAGACTAATTGTAATGATGTAGAATTTACTGCTGCTGTTGCTAGAGTCCAAACTCCCATCCTGCAGTAATGTCCCTCTAATTAAATCTTTGTCCTGAAAAAAAATGAATGATTCTGTGCATGCACAATGTAGCCATGGGTTGGGTTCACAAGTGCTGTGGAATCCAGAACATTCTAATTACCATATGGGAGGATGGCTTTTCTTCATACTGGTTTTTTTTTTTAAATTCAGAAGAGCATAAGCTATGAAATAGCAAGAGGCAAATATTATATTGTTAAATTTTGTTTATCCCCTCACCAAGTAAATACCTACATATTACTGCTGAAACGTGGGCTTTCCTTCCAATAAAACAACTGAAGCTTGAAGAGAAATCCAGTTCTTAGTTACCATAGCTTCTCATGCAGTCGTCTTCTCAGTTTGCTAGAAGGCATCACTGAATCCAACTGTGATGAAGCTTGTTCAGAGAGCTGTGTCAAAAATCTCCTGGCATGCACTTAATGTTGCAGTGGCATTATTGGCAGAACTAATGCACAACTGCCATGATGCTGAGTTGGACTGCTGGAAGGTTATGCTGAGCCATAGTAAAGGCCTTCTCAGGGCTTCCCCTCTGAAGTAGATATCCTCTTTGGATGACTTTTTCCTATCACAGTTTTTTAAAATGTAAAGAATCGTCAGCACAGATTCTTTACAACTGCTCCAGGCCCTTTAGAATAGGTTTGGAAGTGTGTTAATATGTAGGACCCTCACGGGCCATCTGCAAAGTTCTTTAAAGAGATGTTCCTTTTGTCCAATCTAAAACCTCAAAACTTAAAATCTCCTTGACTATTGGGTCCAAGGCTTGGTCACCAATGACTTCCAAAGAGGAAGTTATTTGATGCTCCTTCCATTGCTAAGGAAAGGTGGGAAGGGCAACCCTAAGAACTCTGACCTTCTTCTGCCATGCATCCCTCACCCAAACACCCTTTTAGGTGCTTGTATTCTTTAATTCTTTTATGAGACTTGATCAAGTGTCACAAAGAGTGGGTTCCTCCTTTCAGTTGTAAGTGATACATTACCAACTAATTAAGATATACCCCCCTCTGTCATGGTCCACCATGTCTAAACTAGTGAAATTACAGGTAAAAGAGCACATCCTTATACAGCAAGGGGCACTTGTGAGGGATCTGAACAATGTCTACCACATTCTATTCCTGAATTTGCCAGACCACAAAGTAAAGCAGAACATTTCATCTCATTGATTTCTCTATTTTAAACTTGTTTAAACTGGTTTCTTCTAGAAGAACCTTTTAAGATGGAGACGACATACATAATACAAAATGCAATATACCCATCTGATTGGGCATTCTCAATCAACCCTCAAGATGCCTACATTCACATACTAATATTTCCTACCCATTGTAAATACCTTTGTTGTATGGTTGGACAAAGACGTTTTTAAATTCCAGGTTCTGCCATTTGGAATCACTTTCACATCTGAGTTATGGGAGTAGTAAGTAGCAGCATATCTCTGATTATTGGGAATTCTGAGTCTCCAGTACTTTGACATCTGTCTGATCCACAATATTCAGGCACAGTCCCTGTATCAGGATATGTTTCATTGATAATCTATAGTAACTTGGTATTTTAATCAATCTTAACATGTCAGCTCACTCCATCTCAAGACTTGTTCATGTCTGGATGAACTTCCTGATAGGGCAGGACCTAGTCCAGGGCACCTCCATATGCACCCCCTAAAGTTTCTCTTTGCAAGATGGAAATCACACATAGAATCCATCTTATGTTTGATTCCATTATGACCAGACGTTCATCATGACCAGCACTGGTGGATGAATTGGGACAGGTTCCAGACTGGGATCCACATGCATGTACCCAACAGCCACTCCTATCTGTTCACTGATGCATCATATTCATGTTGGGGTGTTCATTTGAAACCAGAGGGTTTAATTCTCTTTGGTCATTGTTGATGTGGAGAGATCCAGAGTCCAATCTTGAAATGAAGACCATATTTGTAGCTTTGCAGTGGTGCATTGAGAGTAAGAGGTTGATGTGTCATTGGCTCCTTTGACAAAATCTGCTTTGCAGCATATCTCTGATATCAAGGAGGCACATGTCTTTGCATGGAGGTCTGGAACCTCCTCTGCTGGGCAATATTGGATAACATAACCCACAAGAGTTGACATTCTGGGAGAAGAATGTATTAATGGTCAGTTTGTTCAGGACATGCAAAACAGTCCACATGTAATGATCCCCACACTGCTCAGCAACAGAGCTTCTTTTCAAATTGAAAATTGGAAAGCATCTGGTGGAAATGTTTATGACCAGGATGAGCAAGAGATGAACCTTTGATATTTCTCCATTCTCAGACCAGAGATTATGGGCTGTATTTAGCTTTTGGTAGGATTGTCTGTTCATGTACACCTTCCTTATATTCCGACTACTACCTTAAGTTCTAGAAAGAGTAAAAACTTCCTAGACTCAAATCATTCTCATAGCAGCACTGTGGCCACAGTAATTGTGGTTAAGGGATATTCTGGATCATTTGATAGATTAATCAAGGTTCTCACATTCTCAACCTTCATGCTTGGCTCATCTCAAGTGACCTCTTGCCAGGTCAAGTTTTCTGGCAAGCTTGCGAGTCACATCATTCAGATTGGGATAAATTGTGCATTCAAAGTCTAATGATAGCAAATGGAGAATAGTCTTTGAATCATTGAGTGAGGTTTCTGTCCAGGACCTCACACTTAGTTATCTTGGCATCTGACAGAATATGGACTGAGCTTCATGTCTTGTATTTTGATGCTGGCTATCTCCTGTGCAATGGAAGTTACAAATTTGTATCTCTTCTTTGCTGACCAGAATTTTCAGCAAATATATCAATTACTTTTCATTGTTCCACTATTTACCAAGATCCCCCTTCTCTGTAGAATCTGTGCTGTGGATGATCAAGATAGGCTTTTATTTGCTGTTCGGGTTTTATGTTTCTATGTCAATGCCTCCAAAGCAGAAATTGAAGGATCTCAAATGTAGTTTCCATTCCCTTAAGGGATTTGTTGATAATCGGCTTCACCATATATCAGTGTTTTGTCATTACCGTCAGAAGAGCCTGTCAGTCACCTATACAATAGACACCATTTTTCTATGACGTTAAAAGCCCATGAGGTTTGAGCAGTGTCTGCCTTATGGGCTATTGAAACCATTCTGAAAGTCATGAATGCAATGTTTTGGCAATCACATACTACCTTTTATTTCAACCTTCATTCTTTAACACATATTGTTCTGGGACCCACAGTTGGCTCAGATAGACACCAACATTCAGGAAAATAAAACTCTTCCCCAA
This sequence comes from Unio delphinus, assembly GCA_029339505.1. Classification (NCBI taxonomy): domain Eukaryota; kingdom Metazoa; phylum Mollusca; class Bivalvia; order Unionida; family Unionidae; genus Unio; species Unio delphinus. The sequence continues at coordinate 16,255,140 of JAQISU010001235.1, forward strand.
ATGATGAGCACATTATATTTCTGTGTGTTTTTAGTTCAAGTTTTGCTACATCAGCCAACCTGTCAAACTGACAAATTTAACTCAGCAATAGCGATGGATTATTACTGCCATTAAATATAGTATAGGTTAGTGGGTAAAACAAATTCCAACTATGTAATACTTACATGTCACAGTTGCCAATCACCCTCCTCCTATTCCACTCTGGCCTGAGTGTTTTGTTCATGGGCATTGTGAGGTGCATAAGTTGACCTTGTCTTATTGACAATTCTGCACTTGGTAGTTTGGATTTACTCACCTCAAATGGAAAAGATTTTTCTGCATGTAAATGAGTAAGCTATGACATAGTGACAAGTAAGCATTTTATAATTAAACCTCCACCTCCCCAAGATACATTACAACATGTCCATGAAAATCATGAGAACTTTTACCCCATAAATAGTACTGAATTCACAGGATTTCTGTTTGGTGTATTTCATGGACACAAATGGCATTTGTTATGTACCGGTAGTACACACATTAATATGATTGCAACCTTTTTATTGCTTGATTTCTATCTCAATCTTTGTTTTAGATTGAATACTCCTCTGGAAGTAATGGAAACAAAGTATTCTTTGTGGAAAAGATCCAGGAAGAGGAAAGAGGATTTGACATAACTGTGAATGTATCCGAGATCCACACCCTCATCTCACGCAGTGACATGAAGAGGTTTCAAGTTTACAAGAGAGACTTTAAAGTTCAGGTTGTAAAGCCAGTTCCAACCTTTACACCAGGGCAGAAATACGAGTTCTTTGTAAGTGTTTTCTTTTATGTCTTTTTTAACCTGTTGTGACACAGAAATGTAAAAACTATGGTCTTGTTGTTGTTATGGATCTTTAGGATATATATTGGACATATATAAATTCTTTAGAGCCAGTAGATTTTCAGTCATTTCAAGGGATTCTTGTTGTTTTTTAATCTCTGTGTGTGTGTACATGATTTTTAAAAAAAATATAGCTTTAACAATTTTTCGATGTCTGCAGTGTGACAGTTTATAGTGATGGCTAGCACTGGAGCATAATGTGGTAGATGTCTAGCATGGTGTCCCACCCAATCACATTATTCTGACACCAGGTCAACCAGCCCAAACACTATCCTCTTAATGCTGAGGCCAAGTGAGGCATCTGCTAGTACCATTTTTTTAATTCTTTGGTAAGACATGACAAGAATTCAAATCTATGACCTCCTGCATCCAAGGTAAATGCTCTATCCACCGGAGCGATCCTTTTAACCTGTGACAGTATTGGATGATGAGAAATATGTTCTTCTTGTTTTTATGATCTTGAAGTTTAAATTTATTGGAAGATATTGGAAACAATATCACTCTGCTGCATGATGTGAAACCTTCATTTATCAAATTCAGTGTTTTTTCTTCCAAACACTGTAACCAGCTTTGACTTTGGCGTTTTCCTCTTCAGGATGATTTAAAATCTCATTGAAATGGACTTGTGACTTGCATCTTCAAATAAATGGCAGTAGTGCATTGTGGGATTTTTTGACTGGGTCTCTTTTGATATAGATTTTGTCTATTAGGCTAACACAATATCAGCAAACCTGTTGTAAACACATGATCTTCAGGGATGTGTGGATTAGTTTTATGATACCCTGGCTACACTGACTAAGAAACTTGCTTTTGATATGCTGTTTTGCGTCCATTTGTCTAAATTTGACCTTTGTCCATCACAACAATGTTGTACCTGAACTTTATAGAAAGCACAAGCATAAAAAGTATAATTGTTTAAAATTATTAAATGAATACGTAGTTCCAATTAAATATCTAGGGAATATTGTAGCATTTAAGTCTGTTTTATTGTAGATTTGAAACTCCTCTCATTTGTTCATTTCAGTAATAGTTTAGACAGGGGTACATTGGGTGGATGCATGTACTTTCTATCTGATAAGAATTTGTTTTAAACTAGATTGTATTTTGGTTGATAACGTTTTTTTTCTTCAGCACAGTTATATGCTAAAAGTTATATGTGAACATCTATTTTTCTTTAGTGTGATTTTTGTGCATAATTTAAATTTGATTGTTCAAGTTTAATTTTCTTCAAGGGCTCATTTAAAGAAATGGATTTAATGCATTCTTATTTTTAAGTTTTTAATTTTAATTCTAATTTTAATTTTTCATCCCTAGAATGTTTCGTTATTTAACTGTATCATACATGCAGGATATCAAAATATGCTTTAATTGTATAAAATGAATGACATACAGTCAAACCCACTTATCTTGACCTCTGTTATCTTGAGAACCTGTGTATGTTATGTATTTTTGTCTGTTCCCAAACAGTCTGGACATAAAGACACAGGGCCCCTAGGCAGATAACAGTTGGAGCCCCATTTTTGGTAATTTAGCAAAAACAAAAATCGTGTACTTAATGTGCATCATTTCAACCCCTGGCCAGGGCCCCCTTCAAGGTTTGGGCTCTAGGCAGCTGCATAGTTTGTCTAGGCAGAAGTTTGCTGCTGTTCCCCAAAAAAAATTGTTCTTTGTGATGCTAATTTTTCCATGCTTATCTGTATCCCAGTTCAGTCGATAACCCCATTAGGTCAGTCATAAGTTTTGGTCCAATTTGACGAAATGCAACTTTCAATGTCCATCTTGGAGAAATTTTACAACTAATGATCTGGCTTTTCCACTACACCATCAAGGATGGAAAAAGTCTGTACAAGACCAAATTTGACCAGACAAATGTTAATCTACCAATCTCATCAATACATGGTTTATGACTTGCATAGAATGGAGAAAATTACAATACTTTAAAGAAATTGAATGAATGCATGACTGACCTTTACAGAAGCTGCATTCATAATGGACAGTGACATGTGAACACCACAACGGCATGGTTCGTTCCACAAAGCTCTTTTAGTAATTTAATGATGCTATTACAGATAGGATGAAATTAAAAATGCTTGGGGAACAAACTATAGTGCAATCGCATTCCAATATTGTCATGGTCAGTCAGCAACTTAATCCATACACAGTTAACAACTTTGGTTCTGTTGTATTTTGTTTTTAAATAAAGTTAATTGGTAGTTTATAAGTGTTTCTAAGCTTGGTGTAAGTGTAAGGCTTCAACTGTCTGCATGACTATATCACGTGACTTACAATCATCTATCAATAGAAACCAGCAAAATTCCAAACCTAGATGGCCCACCACCCCCCAAATCGTGGTTATTTTTTTTTCTTTCTTTCAAACAGTAAATAAAACCACAAATGGTATTTAAAAAATCCATAGCTCCCATTATTTTATTAAATGACATGGGACTACAACTGTATGAATAGAGTATGTCAGCTTCTTACAGAATTTGATGTAGAGACAGTTAACTTTAAAGACATTGAACACATTTTACAGTCTGTCAGTACATGAATACCAACAGCCTCACCTTTTTCCAGTACCAAGGCAAATTTTATTGGTAAAAATGGGCATACAGGTGTAAAGGAACCTCTGATAATCAACAAAAGCGCTTAATTTTAACACACAATTTTGGTTAGTTACATTTTGCAACTAGTTCAAGTCAACACAAACAAAAGGAAAAATATTTTTTTTAAAGTACAGTCTCACATGTACATGTACTTGTATTGGCTTAAACTTTGTTCAGGGTGAGAAACTATTGAGGTTACCAAAGGGATGAGGCTATTCACAGGGAAAGAAAAACAACATTAAATCACTGAACATACTTAAGTGTTCTAGAAGGGTGTAACTTTTTACTTAATCTCATTTAAAAGACCACCAATCTGTTTTTGTGCAACCTGGCATGACTGAATTATTATTTTTTTGTGCATTAGAAATGCCATTTGTTTTTAGAAATAAAACTCATTTTTTGGTGCTTCAGATGCATAAATATTGTTATGCAATTAGTATGTCAACTAAACCCAGATATCTCATGACCCAGTTATGTCAACAATTTTTTTTGACACCCCCGATGTAATTGAGATAACCAGGTTTGATTGTACAACTAATGCAGAGTAGCTTGCATGGTATTGCAGAAATATCTGTCTCGATTATTTCTGCAGCAATATTATTTCACAGAATTCTCTTGACAAGTCACTTTATCTGTATAAAAACTGTAGAACAGTTCTTGCAACAATTTCTGCATGGGACATGTCACTTGTGCACAAGTCAACCTTCCAAGAGAAACTGTTACCCATGTCAATGTTTCTTATCATTTTGAATGTGACAAAAAACCCAGTAATATTTAAATTATGATTTTTTTTTAAAACCAACTAATATGCTTCAAATTTCACATATTGAAGATATTATTATGTTTGGATTTGTTAATTTATGCTTATCTTTGTCAATATTAATCTCGTTAGATGTCAGAATGTTTGTTTTTGAGTGAGGCTGATATATTTGTCACATTTTATATATTCTGATCGTGTATTTGCTATCACATGTTGCAGCCACAACATTATTAGATTGAACATTCTAGAATTGCAGGAAAAAAAGAACCCATAACCAGTCTGACTAACATCACAACCAGTCTGACTATGCAGTATGCTTAACCTCTCTTCTTCTTCTGGTGTTAGGAATTTCATTCTCAGAAAATCACCTTAACTTTGTTTTTGTATGTTTTTGGGCATGTGTTAAATCAAATTTTCATGTTTACTGAGTGATTATCTTTGATTTCATTGGCTGTCATGTTAGATTTTGGGATTGTCATTGCATCATTTGAATTATTGGTGCACTTGTTTATTCTTCCCCTTCCCCTTTACCTGGTATTAAGGTAAGTATTTCCACTTGTATTGTACTCCTGGTCCTTATTTAGTACTGGCTTTGGCAGTTCCTCCTTGTATTGTTGATATCCTTTAGGAAGAGCTACTAACCAAAAAGTGTGTAATTCTGGAATATGTAATAGCAACACAACTGAGTAAAACCTTGTCATGGTCAGCATGACACGTAACAATTAACATTGACGTTTTGGTTGGGCACCTCATAAATTGTTTGCCTCAATTGCTGTAATGTTCCTGCTGGGGCATGATTGAGTTGTAACCGCTTGATGGTTACAGTGAAACTGTACAGGAAGTAATGAGAAAGTTAAATGTCAATCATTTAAATTGGCAGTTTACAGATTAATGGAACAAATTACTATTTAAACATCTTACATAATTTCATTCTTAACTTAAAATGCTGGACTCAGTCCTTTGTTGTAGATGTGTCTGTATATGTGTTCTTAAGTTCTGTGATCTTTCAAACTACTTTTAATTGATATTTATATTTTAATTTAGATGTGTAGTCTATGTATTCTGAAATAAAGAATTCTTATCATTTTTTAAATAAAGACTTTTGTTTTATGTCAAGTTTGTCCTGAATGAAAATTTTGCTGGTGAAGCAAACAATATAGTCATGAGTTTAAAACTTCTTTTTTTGTTACTTCTTACAAAATGTCATATCAGCATCAGCTTTTCAAATGAAGAATTTGTATGATATCTAGTTAGCCCTAGCTGAAAATGGTGCCAGTCTTGTATCAAATATGACTGGACAGCTTGAAGATCGTGTTACCACTACTTCTTTTGAATGGATGACCATATTGATGTGACCCAGAACTCATGTTGTGTACCAGTGTGTGTGTTTGTCATGAGTGAGTGAGCAGTTGATCAATGTGCATGATTCCTGTGCTTCACAAGTATTAAAATCAATGCCCCGTATTACTCACGAAAAGCTTCTGGCATTCCGTAACTCTAGATCTTGAGACAGACAACATCTCAAGCAGTACGAGTCATGAATGCAAGTGAAATACCAGGGATTGAATATAATTTAGAAACATTATACCCGTCGCATATAGTTTATTTTGTACCAATTCATCTTGCAATAAATCCCACAATCGACAAGCGAGTGTTATCATTTCAACCCTAAATGAGACAGAGCTCACATTGACATGGGGATTTTGTCAAAAGTTTTATGAAGATGTCTAGATGGTCCTAAATGAAATGGTACCAATCTGATATCAAGCATGGCCACCAAAAGCAGACAATTTACATTACTCAAGAATATCAGAGGTGGTTTCAACTGGTTAAAAGACAAAGCAGTCTTATATTGGGTTCCTGGAAATTCTTTTCATACAGTAGTGCATTAGTCCCATGTTCAATTTTGTATGATCAGACTTTATACATATATATATATAATATTTGGAATTTAATGACAGTCATCTTGCATACATTGATATTTTACTTGATTTCATGGTAGGTGTGTTTTTTCTTTCACTCTAGGTGGAAGTGACTGACCCTCTAGGTAATTTAATCACAGATACCCGTATGTTGGCACTCTATACTATTTTGGTGACTGTAAACAATGAGCAGATGAATGAATTACCAATGAAAGAAAATCCTCTTCCAGTACTTGTTCCTAATAATACTACAAGCAGAATCAATAATATTGAGGTAAGTGTTATTTGTTGATGTTCACTTTACATTCATTTCTTATCACAGCTTCATTATCTGTCAGTTATCTGACATTGTAAAGGTCCTTTATCAATATTTTAAAAGTCATCATTTTCATTCGATGTATTTGCATTTGTAGCTGCAACCCCAAAAACTTTGGTTTTAGACTTTTTGGCCTCAGATCTAAGGCAGACCGGTTTGAACTGCACACAGACTAGTGAAACAGTGCAAAAACTAGGATAAGGTAGGCATTTGGAATAAAGAGTGGTCTCTGTACAAAAAATGATGGGTTAGTTAAGCAGAAGAAAAAAAAGAACTTTGACTTTCCCTTTTCTGCTCATGTGCGAGCAAAATAACTAATGGAAAACAAAGCGTCTTAACACAACTAGGCATTACGCTAATGGAAAATTGCTTGGAAGTTGATGTATTATGATGTATTCAGAAATAGCCCCCAAAAGGTGTTTCCTATTTACATTTCATGCGAAAACAGCAAAAGAAACCCTCCAGATGTTAATGTTTTTATGTGTTTGTACAGTGTTTGTTTTGTTATGATGTGAGGTACCCTAGATATATGCCTGCCACTTTTCTGCCCAACCATGTGTCTCTTTGTCCATACTTCTATTAGAAGCACTGGGTGGCTAAATGTAGACCATTTAGACATGTGATTGCCTTTACGTATCAATGACAAGTGATTGCCTTTACATATCAATGACATGTGATTGCCTTTACATATCAATGACATCTCACCTCTGTCCACATGGGTTCAAGTCTCAGGCTCAGCAAATGTGTGTGTGTGTGTGTGTGTGTGTGAGAAAGCTTACTAGTAGTTTCCTGTGGTTTTTCCCCCAAAGTTTTCCTAGTTTATATCTCCACCAGATATAATTGCTGCCATATACACAGCCTACCATTAGCTGAAAAAGTGTTAAACCAAAAACATCTGCACAAACAGTATTTGTTACCTTTTTGATTTTCATCCTGTAATTTTTGTCTTAAACCAGATACCATTACCAGATGTTGTGGATGGCTTACGCTACTTATTTTGGATGAAAATTCCACAGTCAGTATCAGTGTTACTGAAAGAAGTAAAATACACCTATCTCTTGATAACATGCGCATAATGGGGTCCAAAAATATTGACCACATTATAAGTGAGGGCACGAGTTATCAAGGTACCTTCATAACGATACAAAATGATTATTGATGGACATCCAGAAAGCCACTGGGGGATGGGGAAGGAGCAAAGTAGTATTTTTAATGTCTGAATAGTACTCATTTATAAATTACATAATTGTTAATAAAGCGCATTTTCTTATGAAGTTATTCATTTTATGTAAATGTGACCTTTATATTCAAGATGTCCAACTGCTGAGATATTGTTAACATTATTCTGACTGGTTTCAGCAACCTTCATGTGTATGCAAAAGCATTGTATATTACATGTACTGCTTTATGTTGTTGTTGAGTAGTCTGGTTCCCTCACCTTTATGTTGACTGCTTTGCCTTCTGCTTGTATGGAATGCAACTCAAAGAGCATACTACACAGGGAACCAGATTAGTTATTGATTCTAATTAACAAACAAGATTCCTTTTCTTTAAAAAAAAACAACCAGCAACACAAAAAAACCAAGAACAGTTAATTCATGAAACAAGCTATCATCGTCAGAAATAATTTTTTGTATTCTTTAATACAATCTTGATGCCATGAATTCATTGCAAGTAATAGGGAAACTTCTTCCCAACTGTGAGGAAATGTCTTGAGTTCCATTTCAGTAATTTCAAATTAACTGCAAAGTCTAAAGCTAGTGTTTCATTTATACAACATATCTGTGAAACAGAATTTACATTATAAAATATTCATTTTGCTTCATTGTCTTGTTATCGTTAATCACATTTGTGAATGAGTATGCTAATTTAAGGTAGTTTAATCATATCACTTTCTCCCCAAAATATGTACACATGTTTGACTGCTTGAAATGACTTGACCTGACACTTGACTGGTGACTATCTCTTTAGCAGGTTGCATTTGCATGCCTTTTAACTTTTTATTTAGTCCACCCCCCTTTTTTATACACAAAAGACATAATTAACATGGTAAAGCGAGGAGGTCAGCTTTTAATTCAGTGCAACAATGTAGCAAATACTTACGCAAAATTGGTATCAAAACATTGTTGGCACTTAATTAGGTTCTCATATAAACGCTCACAGACATAGCTGTTAAGTTAGATTGATATATTTCTAGTTTGTTGTATATGGTGTTTTTTTGTCTTCAAGGCTCCTTTTGAACCACTGAGTGAGGCTCTGCCATCCCTGGTTTCATGCCAATTATGCTAATTTGTCCATGAGATTTGTAGGTGAAAATCAGTTACCTTTGGTAGTTTCACCACCTAGAAATCCCCAGCCTCAGTCTGATATGTGCTGGAGATGATCAAGATAGGATTTTATGCCTTACTGGGTCTGTGCGTTTCTATCTTAATACCTCAGACTGATAATGGAATTGTCAAATACATCCTCTTTTTTGTCCTATGGCTCCATTGATATTTCAGCTTCCACTATCTCATGGTGGATTGTCACCATAGTATAAAGAACTTATAAATCCCTTATTGAAAGAAACGTATCTCTTAAACTTAAAGCCCTTGAGATTCGAAACATCACTTCCTCAATGGTGTGTTTGAATCATGTTTCCATGGAGGATGTCATGAAGGCAGCAATTTGGCAATCCCGTACTAACTTCCTCTCCTTCAGCCTTTGCTCGTTAGCTCAACAAAGCACAAGCATTATTTTCTCTGTTACCCATTGTTGTGGCACAACATGTGGCCCTGTGGAATACCAAAAATTCTCTAAGTGGATCTCTCCCTGTAATAGTTAGTGTATTATATTTTGTTCTGTTTTTTAGCACATCAGCTTACTCATCCCACCTGACAAATTCAGCTACACAATAGCGACAAGTATTTATTAAAGTGAATGGTGCTACTAAAATGTAGTGGAGGGGGGAAAATTAATTTAATTGATCAATTCTTACCTTTGCAATTGCCGAATGCCCGTATGCCATTCCCCCACTCAGTTTTCCTGTTGTAAGTGTTATATGTGAAAAAGATGTCTGTTGTGTGCACAAGTGAGCAGTGTCGTATTGACCATTATCTTCTCTGTGGAAGGATGTATTCACATTAAATGGGTGAAGTTTGGTGATACAATAGTGCCAGGTAAGTATTACACAACTCAAATTAGTTTTAACACACTAGACTCCGTTTTGACATCACGTTTATAAAGGTCAAGTATGAAAATAATTCTATTTGGAAACTTGCATCTCAAAATGTACCTTAAGCAAAGTTAGAAATATATAGATTTTGGGGTGAAAAGGTCAACACCACTGTGACTGGAAAAAGATTTTTTTTTCTTTGCATGGTAACTTTAATAGTTTAAAGATGGCATCCAGATGAGGAAAGTTGAGTTGTATTTGCTTTCGAGTCCACGGGTCTATGCCATTTTGACTCAAAGAATATTCATTCTGCATATTAACTTTTTTTCCTAGAGAATGTATTTTAATCTAACTTAATGGATTGTTTTAACTTAGGGTAAGAGAATAACACATATATTTGAGGATATGAAGGTCAAGGTCACCATCTAGTAAAAGAAATGAGTTATTTCTGCTCAGAGCCCAAATCTTGTAGAAGGCATGCACACATGATGACAATAAATTAACCAATTGACTTTAAAGCCCCAATGACTCCATTTTTCATAACTTTCACTATTCTTCTGATCTAATTAAAGTTTGGAAGGAAGAAAATGATTCGTTAGAAAACTATGACATCAACCATTCCTTGAAATAAATCAAGATGTTACATTTAAGGGACATTCAAATATTAATTTTAGAAATAAGAGGTGCCACTTTGTCAAGGCCATGGCCAAAACACAAGCAGCTTTCAAGTATCTCCATGGAAAATGTCCAAGGTTAATTTAAGCTAAGATAAACGAAGGTGTCATTGTTGGTCCTCTGATTTGTGAACTTTTTTGAGATGATGCATTTGGCTGTGATTGCTTGCAAGAAAAAGATGGCATGGAAATCCTTCCAGTTAGTGGCAAAACTTTTCTCGGAAACAGCAAGGCGAACAACAACAGGGAAGTTCATGGAAAACCTCAAGGCATACAAAAGCCTTGGTTGCAACATGTCAATAAGATACATTTATTTTGCACTCTCATCAAAATGCTTTTCTCCACTAAACTGTGGAGCAGTGAGTGATGAGCACAGCAAACAGTTTCACGAGGACATTGTAGCAGTGGAGACATGTTATTAGGACAAATGGAGCCAATCAATGTTTGCAGACTATTGCTGGACAGTGGCACGAGATGTTCTGTTTAATGATCACAAGAGACAAGACAAGAAGCGCCGAGTATGCACAGAATTAGTAGTAAACTATGTACTTGCGTATACATAATTGTTTTTTTTTCCTCTTGTTTCATAATAAATTGTATTTATATAACCCGTTTGCTGTTTTTAATGTGTTATATAAACAGGGCAGGTGAAATATTATCATGTAAAGCAATCATAAATGCTCTAGGTTTACGATGTATGATTAAAACTCTAATATCTACACAATATACATAGACATATAATCTAAAAACTTAAATATCTTGGACACAGTAGCTAATCATTTGTTTCAATTGTCATGTTTGAATTCAGCAAATCAAAATCTGTAAATAATTAGCACATTTTATCTCTGTTGCAGATGACTTCTAAAAATTGTAGACTATTGTATTTTGTGGTAATTAGTTCATATACACTGTGTTTGTTAGTAATTGTGCTTGAAGCAATACTTTCATTATTTTACAGTCATATTGTTGAGTTGGATTAAGCATGCATGGATAAAATGAAACGTGCTTTCATGATGACTTAAATTTTTCACTAGTTTCACTTTAATGAAGAATCAGTTTAAATAAGTATTGACGCTAATTTTCATTCATAGAATTAGTTTTTATTCTTTCTTTCATTATCAGTTATAACTTTTGAATACCTTGTGCTTTTTCTTATTTCTTTCTTTGCCTTACAGTATAAGCCAATGAGTAACAAAGGCAAAGAAGCCACTAACAATAGGGTTAAAATGCCAAGGTCATGAACTTTGAGACCCATGGATCGTTACTGCGTAAAGACAACCTCCTGTTAGTGCCTATATATAGTACTATTAAATGTGAGGTGGGCATATAATTTATCATTCATGGTTCCCTTGTGTGATTTGAAGATGGCTTCATAGAGTGTCGGTATTTTGCAAGTGGGACAAAATATCAACACTTTTCTGCATTTTGATGAAGGATAAAGTGGCATCTTGTGAAGGGCTCATTCTGCTCTGGAAGGACTCCAGTGTGGAGGACAACTGTCCATATGAGATTGATGCATATTTGCTTTTTTTGCTGATTGGGACTTTTTTAAGGTTAAGTCATAGTGATAACTGCATGCAGTAATTGATTATTAAGTGTGTGGGGTGGGGTGGGTGGAGTCATTAAATTAATCTTCTCATCTGTAAACATTTAAGAGAAAGTTGCAAAACAGTAAATAATAACTTGTAAAGGACTGTAGCACAGATTGAAAACACATACAAGATCAGAAGCTAATAATATGATGCTGTTGGATAAAGAAGAGAAAAGATTTTTTAAAAATTGTATAATGTCATTGCAGACTTTTTTAATGCTTAATTTGTATTTTTGACTGTCAGTAGGTAACAAAATTGTTTATTACATTGATCTTTTAATACTGAAACTTAACTCATTGTATAGCAAGACCGTTTATTCAATGATCTCTTAATACTGAAACTTAACTCATTATATAGCAAGACCGTTTATTCCACAGAGTTTTTAATACTGAAACTTAACTCATTGTATAGCAAGACTGTTTATTCAGTGATCTCTTAATACTGAAACTTAACTCATTGTATAGCAAGACCGTTTATTCAGTGATCTCTTAATACTGAAACTTAACTCATTGTATAACAAGACCATTTATTCCATTGATCTCTTAATACTGAAACTTAACTCATTGTATAACAAGACCATTTATTCCATTGATCTGTTAATATTGAAACTTAACTCATTGTAATTGATACATTTACACTCATATTTTCTCACATTCAAATGGACTGAGTGCAATCTGGATCTTGTGAACCATTGTCTGTGTTATATCTGTCAAAATTGACATGTATTTATTAGTCATGTAATACATAGTGTTGTCTCACCTTTGTGACAAGTAATCTAGCTGTTTTTCTAACCTTACTTTTCTTTTTCTCAGTCTGGTTGACTCAGGTCATATCAGTCATGGTGTCCACATGCTTGGAACTACTTTAGAAAAGAAGAAACTGCTGTTGTTTTTTGAGGAGCTTGACTTAAGTTGTTCCAAAATCAAAAAACAAAAACAGTCAGTACTCAATATCTGACAAAGTAATGCATAGGGCACCTATTTTTTTTAGATCAGTCCTGTCCTGTATTCTAATAAAAATTGCAAGAGAATATTTTGATCATGCTGATGAAATGAAGAAATGTATTTTGAATATGTTGACATATATCTGCCTTAACACAGCGCAATCTGATTAAAATTAGATCCCCACTGTCCTAAATGATCTGGAGGTCTGATTTTTAACTACACTGTAACATGGCATGGCATGCTAAAACATAATTTTGTAATATTTTAAAAATCTCTGATATTTGCTTGGAGAATCCAGCAGAAGTTTGAACACCAGGATCATCCAGTCTAGAGTCAGTGTAGTGATGAACACTCATGACACTTGCATTATCTTCAAATCCCACACTAAACCCTATTGCATTTATATTTGAATTGTAGCGATTGCAACATTGTGTGACAAGTAATATTAAAAAAAGGAAAAAGTTGGGCATATGGATAGTGAAGTCCAGGTTTGTGGAATTTAAGCCAGGTCTTGTGACTTTTTTAAAAGTTACCAGCCCTGTGTCTAAAATAATTTTTCTTTGAGTGCTTCACAAAATATGGAAAAGTGCAAAAGTATGAAAATTTGCTAATGGTCTGTCATGATAAACTACTTGGTGTTTTGACAGATAATAACCTGTCATGAACCGAACATATCAGACATATCGTCTCAATATCTACTCCAGAAACTTCAAAAAGTTCTAATCACAGCTACTCGGATTATCTTTGGAGTACCATGATCAGAGCACACCTCCCCACTGTACCCTACACTGGCTATCCATTCGATCCAGAATCAAATACAAAATTTGTTCTCTGTGCTATTATTCACTGACGGACTCCAGTCCAACATACCTATCCAGCCTCACCCATTTGTACACACCAGCAAAATACTTATGTTCCTCTTCTGACAATTATATACTCATTGTTCCCACTATGAAAACAAAGCCATATGGACAACATTCTTTTGCATACCATGGCCCAGCAATGTGGAATGAATTGCCCATTGAAATTAAACACAAAGACACACTGCCTGTGATCTCTTTCAAGAGCGTTCTTAAAACTCACCTTTTTCAACTGCAAGAACAAACTTAAAGACCTAATAATGTTTCCTACCTTAAATATTTTCAGTACTTTTTTATAGCTTTTGCTTTTTGTTTTTCTGTAGTCATATCATTATTGATGTAAAGCGGTTAGAGCTTCGAAAGATTAGGCACTATATAAAGTCACCATTATTATTATTATATAAATAATAAAGTTAATTCAAGTTTATGGCTTCTCAGGAAAATAATTTTAATAATAATAATAAAATATTAATTATAATAAAGACTTTTTTTAGAGAAGGTACGTAACTAATCTATCTTGAGGCCTTCTATCTGTTATGTATAATATCTACAGTATACACAACATGATGTGAAGAATTTCACTAATTGACGCTAAATAATTAAGTGATTTTAAAAATCAAGTATCAAGCCTGGAACATATGCACCAGACATTTTCATCCTGAAAAGCACAGAAAACTATTTTTAAATAGTTACATGCAACCCTATTTAGACTACTGTACATGTAATACAATATGGGGTAATTCTAATGATAAAAGCATAGCAAAGCTAGCAAATCTTAAAAAAAGAGCATATGAACTAATATTAATCCAGAAAGAAAGCGAAGAAAATTTAGCTGGTAAGTTAAAATTATTAACTATTAAAGACTGGAGCCAGTTGAGAAAAGCCAAATTAATGTACAGGATATAGCCAATAATAGTGCTCCTGAATATTTACAATGACAATTTCAGTTTAGGTTACCTGGTAATACACCCCACCTGTGATCCTTGTCTACCAAACTGTATAAAATTTGCAAACCAAATAAGGAATTTTTTAAAAAAAGTTTCCAATACTCTGGAACTTTGTCTGAAATACTATTCCAGTTGAGATGTTGAGATTAGAAATGCCCACTCTATTTCCTTTTTCAAAGCCATTATATCCAAAGATTTCAGAGATGCAATTAAATTAAATTCCTTTATATGAGTGCCTCAAGGTAGATTAGTTCTTTAGCAAATTGTGTTTAAATATAGACATTTTTATTATTATTATATTAACAAATTTCATATAGCAACATAAGGTTTCTCCAACTTTGAGAACACACCATATAAAACATTTTGAGAAAGACTGACACATTCACAGAGTCAAGCTATTTGGTATTATGATAGAAACTCTTAGTTCGTTTACACAGCATGGTTCATTTTATCTTATCTGTAGGCCTAACTCAGTAAATTTTCAGATCACTGTCATTAAATGTAGCTGAAGGTTTCTAATTAGTTGTAAATAATGAACTATATACAAGTGATGACACTAACTGAACATTTACTGACTTACAGATGAGATAAAATTTGAAATGCTGTGTGGAAGGAGCTATGAGAGGAAACACTGTTCCAGGCATACAGACTGTATACTTCACTGACTACAAAAAATTAAAAATCCAAACTTTCTCAAAAGCTACCAGAAAGACTAAAACAAATAGAAATGTGTTATATCAGACCTGACTTCTTCAAAACTTTGTCATATACCTGCAATCGGTGGCAGTTGAATAACAAAATCGTAAACAAATGAAAATTCCTGCACTTACCATCAGAGTGGTTCATTCATCAGTCCACATGCTATTCCATAAGAAATTTTCCATGTAGTATATCATTCATTGCACTTGTAATAGCAACAATGGCCATATTTCCATGAAAGAAAATATTAATTTCCAAGAATATGATGAAATAGAAATTTGATCCTTCACTTTACACTTAGAACTTTATGGTAGTCTATAACTAGTAGTTTAATGTATTGTACCATAGTACCATTCCCTACCATAGTACCATTGTACCATTGCCTACCATAGAACTACATGGTAGTCTGTAACTAGTAGTTTAATGTATTGTACCATAGTACCATTGCCTACTATAGAACTACATGGTAGTCTGTAACTAGTAGTTTAATGTATTGTACCATAGTACCATAGTACCATTGCCTACCATAGAACTACATGGTAGTCTGTAACTAGTAGTTCAATGTATTGTACCATAGTACCATTGCCTACTATAGAACTACATGATAGTCTGTAACTAGTACTTTAATGTATTGTACCATAGTGCCATTGTACCATTGCCTACCATAGAACTACATAGTAGTCTGTAACTAGTACTTTAATTTATTGTACCATAGTACCATAGTACCATTGCCTACCATAGAACTACATGGTAGTCTGTAACTAGTAGTTTAATGTATTGTACCATAATACCATTGTACCATTGCCTACCATAGAACTACATAGTAGTCTGTAACTAGTACTTTAATGTATTGTACCATAGTACCATAGTACCCTTGCCTACCATAGAACTACATGGTAGTCTGTAACTAGTACTTTAATGTATTGTACCATAGTACCATTGTACCATTGCCTACCATAGAACTACATGGTAGTCTGTAACTAGTAGTTTAATGTATTGTACCATAGTACCATTGCCTACTATAGAACTACATGGTAGTCTGTAACTAGTAGTTTAATGTATTGTACCATAGTACCATTGCCTACTATAGAACTACATGGTAGTCTGTAACTAGTAGTTAATGTATTGTACCATAGTACCATTGTACCATTGCCTACCATAGAACTACATGGTAGTCTGTAACTAGTAGTTCAATGTATTGTACCATTGTACCATTGCCTACAATAGAACTACATGATGGTCTGTAACTAGTAGTTTAATGTATTGTACCATAGTACCATAGTACCATTGCCTACCATAGAACAACATGGTACTCTGTAACTAGTAGTTCAATGTATTGTACCATTGTACCATTGCCTACTATAGAACTACATGGTAGTCTGTAACTAGTACCGGTAGTTCAATGTATTGTACCATTCATTGTCTACCATAGAACTACATGGTAGTCTGTAACTACTGTATATACTTGCATATAAGCTGAAATATTTAGGAAAAAAATAAGGTCTGGAAGAAGGGGGGGTTTGGCTTGTCTGCTGGCCAAGGTCCAAGTCTGAAATTTATAATGCCTTTTTCCCTTGATTTCCAGTATTTATTGTTTCTGTCGATTGCCAAAGATGACATAACATGCCTAATGATGCCACATGGTTCATAAGATTTGTCCTGTTGTGAAGTGAAACAAATATTTTTTTTCTAACTTATGTGGTAGGATAATAAATGAAAAACATGTTTAAACGTACTTGACGTCTATTTGACAGATGTCCATCCACCAGAAATACAGCCATACATGTTATTTGAACCAAGGAAATACGTGTATTTTCCAAATGAACCACCATATTAGTAATCTCTAGTCAAGTATTTAGCCCTCAGCTAATCAGTAATCATTAAACTCTATGGTATCGTACAAATGCACACTAGCTTATTTCAGTGTAAATATGAAAAGAATCCATGTAAAAAAAAATAAAAGAATTACAATGCTGAAAATATATACAACAAATATTTTGATCGAGAGTAGAAATACATTTTCTTAAAGGAACAGTAGCGAGAGGCTCCATAAGGGTTTCTTGTGCGTATGCTTATGAAGGGTAAATAACAGTGCAATATACGAGTCAGCATGAATAATTGTAAAACAATATAATTTGTGGGATTTCTTTGATAGGTGTTTTAGATGTAATAGGCAGCCAAAGTTTATATACTAGTGTTGTTTAGTTGTTTGTAAAGCAAAGTGGTTTGTTAGAGGTAGAGTGTTGTACAATAGCTACCATATGCTTAATTTGTGGTAAATGACTCGGGGATAATAGGTTTTTTTTGGTTGCACAATGCCAATGACTTTACTAATACATGCCGACTCTCAGATGTGTTGTTTAATGAGATAATTGGTAGTGGACATGGTTTCTGCTTAAAGTTATAAACTATCACAATACCTGAATAATGTCCATGCTGAAACCAATCATATTTTGATCAATTGAATCACACTACTGGTAATTTAAAAAAAAAAACACAAATAAACAACAAATATAAATAATTATCAAATACATATTGATAACCAACCACATATGGAAATAATAACAGAATAAGGTATATAAATAGTATACTATCACTGTAAGAAATTATTTCAGTTTAATCTCTCTCTAGAAATTTATATTCAATTCAATCAGATAAAATTAATAGTATTGGAAGTAAAAGAAAGTCGTCTGCTTATGATGCAGCATTCAAACTTAACGTTATTGAATATGCAGAAGCAAATAACTACTGTGCTGCAGCACTCTAATTTTTTGTGAACGAGAAGCAAGTACGGGAATGGCGGCAATTCGTCTACGTGCTATGCAGATGGCGAAAAATTATAAATATGAGTTGGCAGATTCAAAATTTGTTGCATCAGCTGGCTGGTGTTCTCATTTTATGAACTTCACTATCGGATGACCATGATGACAATGACGACATATATGATGAAAGCACGCCCGTAATAAAAGCCGAGTTTCAGGAAATTTTGGCGAGTCTGACACAGAGCCCGATTTTGAAGGATTCTAAAAGTGATTAAACTTTTATAATTCATGTTTTAGAATGAGGATTAATTAAATTTCCATTAAGACTTAACACTTTAGAATTGTTTTTATTTCAACATATAAATTAGCTTTCTTACTTTCATTTTATTTAATAATGTGATTTGCCTAAATAAACGTATTCAGAACTCTGTGCATCTTGTGATGTACTGGTAGTCTAGAAATTATGGGTCAGCTTATACGCGGGTCATGCACTTTTGAACAGTTTTACCAATTCAGTTGGGGGGGGGTGGTGTTTCAGCTTATATGCAAATGGGCTTATACGTGAGTATATAAGGTAGTAGTTTAATGTATTGTACCATTGCCTACCATAGAACTTTTTCCAAATTAGAACTGATGGTTTTAAATGTTTCTGTATAAAAGATATCAATTACTTACTGTTATTTTTCATATGACACCTATCAATTAAATGTGATAATACAGTAATAATTATATTTTCTCATGTATAAAACTTTTTTACTTCAGGATGACAGGTCTCCCCATTGTCCTCATTAACATATGCATATAAATGCGCAGTACTGTATTTTTAACAAGAGCACTTGGCATGAGATGCTCATTGCACAATACTTCCAATGCCAAACAACTTTTTTCTTGATTCTTTTTCCTTTTCTAAGAACAGCATACATATATAGATAGGTTCTACTTAGATAATTATTCAGATTTTCATTTTAAAAAATGAGGTAATAGACCTGATAACCTTTATATAGAGTGAGAAGTCATAATAATACCGGATGAATAATACTGTGTTTTAAATCAGTTAACTAAATTGCATAAATGTAGGCTTATTTTAATTTAATTGGAAAACATTGGGTGACAAAAATAATCTGTTGGTGTTTGTGTCAAGACAAAGAAATCCTAGTCAAGTGGTTTCATTTTTTTTTGTCTTGGAATACATTGTGTTTTATCTGTACCTTTAATAATAATAATAATAATAATAATAATAATAATAATAATAATAATAATGAGGACTTTGAATAGCATCTAATCTTTAGAAGCTCTAAACGCTTTACACCATCTATTATAATATGACTACTAAGTTCAGCTTCTAATCATGTTAAATAGGAAAGAGGAATATTCAGAATTTTCTCCAGGAAATTAGAAGGAAACAACTGGAAGGACAATTGTGCCTTTTTGTGTAGATTTGTGAAGCCATATAGTAACAGAGAAAACTTGACGTTTTCCAAATTGTGTAATGTGATTTCGCTATAAGGCATAAAGGCGGACGAAAAAGCTAATAAACATCAGGTTCTTGCTTCATCACACACAACTCAGCCTGAACTTGCGACATATATAAATACCAGAGAGAACCTTAATAAAATTTGATCAAAATTAGATTTATTAAATTTCTTTTAGAAATAAACCTTCCTCCTTCAGTTACTAGTGTTGCTGGTGAGTTATTTTGCACATGTTTTCCAAACATTAAAATCACAAAGGATAACTTGTATGCTTTTGCTTTGAAACATTTTAAAAAGGAATTCAGAGGAGAGCCCTAGTAGTTGTCTTACTGAAGCTAGCTTCAATAAAGTTATCAACAATAAATGTGCTACAGCTCGCAGAGCATTAAGTCCAATTGATATCATGTACTGCACTTGTTTGTTGTTACTTTTATAATGCTCAGTGTTATTTTAATTGTGATTTTTCCACAAAGTTGAAGTTAATTAGCTTTATATTTGCAAAACATGGCATCTACTCTAAAGTTACTGAAAGACCAGGACACAAAAACTTTGAATAAACTTAAAAATGGTTTTAAAAATGTGTGGAAATAGGAATGGCCTCAGTTCATGAAAAGTTGATGTAAATGTAGTTGGTCAGTTCATAAGAAAACTGAACGCTAGAGGACTTGCATTTGCAGTTGGGAGCATAAAACAATGAAACCCACAACACAGTACAGGTCATCCCCACCCCTTAATATTTTCAGGTTTTTTGGGGGTCGGGGGAGTCCAACAATCATGTCTGATGTTTGAAAGTCCACATGCTTGTAGCAAGAAAACTGTGCAAGCTTGCCACAAGCTTGCAACAATAAGCTTGTACAAGCTTGCAGAAATAAGCTTGCAAAAATAAGCTTGCAGCAATGTTCCAAATACAAGCTTGCAAAAATAAGCTTGCGCAAGCTTGCAAAAATAAGCTTGCAATTGCAAAAATAAGCTTGCGACAATGTTCCAAATACAAGCTTGCGGCAAGTTTGCAAAAATAAGCATGTGCAAGCTTGCTGCAAGCTTTAAAACAAGCTTGCATTTTTGGTTTGGACTACACTACAGAATAACAAATGACTAAAAACAATGAAATTGGAAAACATGAAAACATGCTGAAAACATATAAGATACAAAACATTATTAGGTCTCTAAGTTTGTCCCTGCAGTCGAAAAAGGTGAGTTTTAAGAGCACTCTTAAAAGGGACCGCTGTGTCTTTGTGTCTAATTTCAATGGGCAATTCGTTCCACATCGCCGGGCCCTGGTATGCAAAAGAACGTTGTCCATATGACTTTGTTTTCAGAGTCTGAACAATGAGTATACGATTGTCCGGATAGGTATGTTGGACTGGAGTCTGTCAGTGAAACATAGCACAGATAACAACTTTTGTGTTTGATTCTGTATCAAATGGATAGCCAGTGTAGGGTACAGAGCAGTGGTGTGGTGTGCTGTGATTGAGATACTCTAAAGATGATCTATGCAGCTGTGTTTTGAACTTTTTGAAGTTTCTGGAGTAAATATTGTGACGAACCAGACAGAATTGAGTTACAATAGCCCAGTCTTGAAAATACTATTGAACACACAAGTGTTTTAGTGGCATCTACTGAAAGATATTTACGAATGGAACTGATGCATCTCAGCTCAAGATATGCAGCCTTGCATATGTTCATGACATGTTGGTGCAGTGTGAGAGTACTTTCTAGAGTAACACCTAGGTTTCGTACTGACTGTGAGAATTTAATGTTGGTGTTGCTGATATTTATTGTCTGAGGTAAAGGATGTGAATGAGAAAGTCTTTGTGTTGTGATCAGAATGGCCTCAGTTTTATCATCATTCATCTGCAGCTTGTTACATGTCATCCATGATTTCACATCAGAAATGCACCTCTCTACTCCATGGATGGTAGCATCAACTTCAGTTGGGTGGATAGACTTGTATATTTTTGTCTCATCAGTGTACAATTGGTGCGACACTTGGTGACGATCTATGACACTTAAGAGCGGTTGAGTGTATAGAATGAAGAAAACAGGTCCAAGAACAGACCCCTGTGGAACATCACAACATTCATCAACTGGGCTGAAATGTATTCATTTGCAGCTATAATATGTGTCCTCTTCACTAAGTAGGACTTGAACCACTTCAAGGCTATATTCTGAATGCCAAATACATGCTGGAGACGGTGAAGTAATATATCATGGTCTATTGTGTCAAATGCTGCAGACAAATCCAGGAGGGTGAGGACTGTAATCTTTCTACTATCTACTAAAGCAGAGAGAATGTCATTAAATACTTTCAGAAGAGTTGTTTCCGTACTGTGGCAATTAGGGCGATATGTAGTTCTTTAAATCGTTATGGTCAAGTGTTGGTTTCTTCAGCAGAGGCCATATGATGGCAGTTTTGAAAAATTATGGGAATTCCCCCCGATGAGAGAGAGATATTAATAACATCAGTTAGTGAAGGCAATATTGGGTCTTAGCACTCAAGCAGCAGTGATGTCGGAATTGGATCAAATTCACAAGAATTTGGTGCATTCTTCTTCATGATTGTCCATACTAAATCAATAGAGACAGGTTCAGATGTTCCTAATGGTTGTTGCTGAAATTCTGTATCATAACAGTATGGTGATGAGTCAGTTGAAATTGTGCTGTCAAGTGAATCTTTAATGGTTTTTACTTTGTCACAGAATAAATTTGCAAATTGGTCCAGAAGGTCTACTGGAGAGAAGGTAATTGGAAGTGGTGTACATTTGTTCCTTGACATTAGTTTGTTAGTTACATGTATCTCAAAGAGCTCTTGCAGCTGGAACTCTCCATGATCTTAGTACTGTAGTGGGATAATCTGGCTAAATGGACTATGTTTGTGACGTTCTTCTTAGCGGCTTCATAGATTTGTTTATGAATAGTGAGTCTGTTGGAAAGCCAAAGCCTCTCTGCTTTTCAGTGATGTCTTTTAGTAGTGCGAAGCTGGTCCCTAACACTGCTATACCATGGAGAACACTTTTTTATTGATACTCTGCATTTGGTGGCTGGGGCATGTTTTTCAAGTAATGAACGCAGGCAGTTATCAAGTTGTTCCACTGTTGGATGTAAGAAAGCTGTTAGGTTTTCTTGGAGGTCATGCATGAATTTGGTTCTATTTATCATATGGAGGTTTCTCTTAGTAGCAAATAAAGGTGGAGGGTTAGGGACTGATACATCGAGATGGCATATAATGCTGAGGTGAACTGATGCAAGTTCATGGGATACAAGGGTGGATTGCAGAATATTATCATCAGGTCTATAAAGAAACCAGTCTAAAATGTGACCATGTTTATGGGTGGGTTGGTTAACTGACTGTTTAAGATTGAAAACATGAATGGAATCTAGGAGTTTTGACATGTATGGGTTTCCAGGACAGTCAAAGTGAAAGTTGAAATCTCCAAGAATAATTGGGTTGCCACCTATCAAATTTCCACACGCCAGAAGATTTAGAAATTGCTTCAAAAAGAGAGATTCAGTCAGCTTGTTTTTTCTTCTTGGAGTAGGGCGGTAGAGACAGAAAAAAATGGACTGACCTTTGTTCCAGTGTGTGTTGTTTGGACTCGTTCAAACAATATTTGGCAGAAATTGAAGGTTGTATTGTACTTAAGGCATTTATTCATGGAATTCTTTGGAATGATAGCAATTCCACCTCCGTGAGAGTTGTGGGGGAACGACTTGATGGAGTAATCACTTGGTGTTAAATCCGCACACCTGGGTTCATTGCCTAATGGTTTTATCCTTGTTTGTGTCAGGAATACATTGTGTTTTATCTGTACCTTTCAGGGCATATACTATATTTATTGGACTTGGAATACATTGTATTTTATCTGTACCTTTCAGAGCATATACTATATTTATTGGTCTTGGAATACCTTGTGTTTTATCTGTACCTTTCAGAGCATATACTATATTTATTGGTCTTGGAATACCTTGTGTTTTATCTGTACCTTTCAGGGTATATACTGTATTTATTGGTATGCAATATGTACCAAACAAAACAGCTTAATCGCAGACATGCTGTTGAGTATTGTGTGTGCAAATTAAGTCTCTGCTGTTTGCATGACATCATGAGTAGAACAAATAGTGTAGATTCTGTTCTGCCAGAGCAGTTTGATATGGTCGATCTCAGAGTGTGCTGTTTGCATTTGAATATGGTAGACATCTAAATATGAAAAGGTTTGTGTAAATTTCAAATTTTTTGGTCGACCTACATTCACGGGAAGTATAACAATAGCAGCTGCTTTTCTGACATCATAATCAGTAACAGTTTGCTAAGGTTTTAGTTAGAATTGTTCCTTTCCTAAACCCCTGAGAGATTCATGGTACATTATAAATGTACACGTTTTGATTTTAATTAGCTTATATTTTCTAACAAACTAAATTGATAGATTTTCTTCATATTTGGGGTGAATCGTTATGAAACTAAGATAATTTGTTCTGTGACATTCTGGCTTGCTCTATTTTATTTGGGGTCAGGGTCACAGTAAAATTGGCATTATGTTTTTCAGTTTAAAAAAAATTAATTTGCCATTTCCTAAATTCCTTAATAGATTCTTATCATATTTGACTGAACCATTATGAAGATAAGACATTTCATTCTTTGACATGCATCTAATCCTTTTGTCGTTGGGATAAAGATCCCAGTTATATAAGATTTGCAGTAAGGTTTTTGTTCAAGTTTTTTGTTTGTTTATATTATTAAAATCGTGAGAGATTTTCTTCATACACTACTCTTGATAACACACGAACCTGCTTATAAAGCAGGGTCAGGAGTGGATCCCATTTTCAAACCAGAAAATACCCCCTAAATTGATAAATATTTGTCGAACTTAGAGAAATTCACGATTGAAATTGGTAATGAAAACTTCGAAATATCATTTGTTTTATCATCGAAAATCGTAGACAGGATATGGAAATTTTAATCAGCATTATGAACTATCAAACTTAAAAACAGGTCATACAATTTTTGACATTTTCTTTCCAGACGACATTCCTAGTACACCGCAATTAGCAATATGTAAGGAAGATGTGGTCAATGAAAATGTCACTTACACCAAGTGGAGACAGTATATTAATAAATATTTGCAAATTAAATAAAAAAAATTTTTATCAATTTAAAATTGTGTTCTGGTTCTATCATTTAGGTCCTTTTAAGTGTAATCATCATAAATGCAATGTATCCTCTTGTAATAAAACATAAAATGCGTCACTCTTCCATAAAAAGCTATGTCTGCGAGCATTTCTCTGAGGACTTAATCAAATGCGGAAGTATTTGTTACATTGTTGCATTAAATTAAAAACTTGCCTTCTTTGTCTGATCATGTTAATTATGTTATTTGAATCAAATAAAGGAGGTGGAATAAAAAGGCATTGAGTGACTTACACCTTTTGTTGGATAGATATGAAATTTTGTCTTCACTGAAACAAGAGTAATTTTTCTGAAACTGATTATCTAAGGCTGCATGGAAATAGGATTACCATTGACCTGTTCTGTGGGAATAAATTGCCATGGTGCCGATTCTGTCAGATCATTTGTTGGAAGAAGGTTTGGGCAAGTACTGATTATTCTTGATTTAAGGCTTTCATTAGTCATCACAACTGACACAGTCTAATCAACAGACAGACTATGGTGTGATAAATTATACCTTTTGTTTTCTTGAAATTGAGGAAATGTCTTTGATCTGCATTTTGGCACACATAATTATAAGTAGACAGATCTCGGCTTTGGCTGTTAGTTACATTTTTATACATGACAAATGACAAATGCCTGATTAGTAGAGTATTTGTTTAAGCTCTTTCACATGTCAAGTTACCAGTTACAAGCTTGGAAGTAAAATATTGGAGATAAAATTACATCTCCTGGAGATTGTCAAACAATACTGGAAAGTTAACTAAAAGCATGTGTCACCGAAAATTATCCCCTTACTGGCAGACTGAAAATTATCCCCTTACTGGCAGATTGCAAAAGTATATTATACTGATGGTTGTACACTCTGACCAGTAGCAGAAATACATGTTATTGATAATTGTCTTCACTGACTAATAACAAAAAACAGATACTGGTATCACTAACATTTATCCCCTGATAGACTAATAGTGCCAGCTTCATTGACCTGTGAATTTATTTTCAGTGGTATACAT
Organism: Unio delphinus; assembly: GCA_029339505.1. Classification (NCBI taxonomy): domain Eukaryota; kingdom Metazoa; phylum Mollusca; class Bivalvia; order Unionida; family Unionidae; genus Unio; species Unio delphinus. The sequence goes on from JAQISU010001235.1 coordinate 16,280,881, forward strand.
TTTTATGCTTTTTAAAGAAATGACATTTGACGTATTTTCTTTTATTGGAATAGGGTACTGTTGTTGACATGCAATGGCCCTATGCTGTGTCACGCAATAATGGTGTGTAGTAAATACAAAATCCATGAAAAATGTTACCCCATGAATATAAAGGAATTAGTAGTACTGCAGTACAGAGTATGTACTAATTTGAAAATGACATGCAACATATCTGACTGAGGCTTTAAACCGAATTTAAAAGAAACCAAAACACAAGAATAGACTAGTATTGGGGAAAGAGCTTTAGCCTTATGTATTGTCCAAGTTATCATAGATTTTATATTAAGTTTTTGGATAGTCCTTAGTACAAACAGTTTTCAAGTTTTAGGTAACTTACTACCTCCTGCCCTGTAAATGCTGTGCCAGGATGTTTTTGATGTTTTCGCATGAAATGTGAGTAGGAAACACATTTTGGGGACTATTTCTGAAAACACCCTCAATACATCTAATACATCAGCTTCCAAACAATATTACATCAGACCAATGGCTAGTTGTGTTAAAAAATGTGTTTCATTGGTTAGTTTGCTGGTGCATGAGCAGAATGTGAAATAATAGACTTCTTTTTGTGTTTTTAAATCTTTTTCTTTTCTTTGTGGCTTAATATGAACCCATAAATTCTGTATGGAGAAGACTCTTTTTTCAAAATGTCCACCTTATTCTACTTTTTGCACAGGTTCACCTGTCTGTGTGAGCTTTAGACCAGTCTGCCATATATCTGCACCTCACCTCTGTCTCATCAACTTGCAGTGCAGAATATATAAAAAATCACCAGTTTATCCAAATGCTTTATGCAAGTTATTAATAAAATTCCAGTTACTAAGTAAACATAAGGAATATCAGAATAAATTTGGTATTCTTTACCAAGGATATTGGATATGTGATCTTGTGCTTTTGTGGCAATACTCTTTATTGAAATGTGGAACATGATGGTTACATATGCCAGATAGTAAGTAGTCATGTTAATTGCTTTAATATAATTTACTTACTAGGTTGTATACTATATATATATATATATATATATATATATATATATATATATATATATATATATATATATATATATATACTGGAGAGTCTTTTGTCTTTTTATTTATTAAAACTTGGGTTGATAACAATTTTTCTGTTCTGAAGTAAAATCTCTAGATCAAATTTTGTAAATCTCCAGATTTCACTTTCTGGACCATTACAAGCAAATATTAGTTTTCTTTCATTTTGTTGCCTAATTTTGCTTAATTTATTGTTTGAATCTGTGCTGATACAGCAATAAATTTGTACATAGAATGAGAGTATTATGAAGGGCGTCATACTCCCATTCCATGTGCAAATTTTATACTATAACTTTCTACAAAACTAGAGAAATAGTGACAATATGTTGTCATCCATTTTTTTTAAAGGTGGATATTAGGAAGACAGATGGCTTGCTTGGTGGTTCCAGCACCTTTTCCCCAATAACAGTGGAGAGTGAGCTGGGTGGATCCTTGAAAGTGGCCCTGTATGATCCAGTTACTCAGCAGGTGGGTGACTTTTATTCGTTAGGATTTTAGGCACATATCACTTAAAAGTGGATTGTTTTAAACATTTGAATGGTCTTCAGGTAAGTCTGTTGGTCTATCTAACAAAGACTCTCTCTTTCTAGTTATTAAATGACCACACCCATAAGAATTTAGTACTATGAGCTAGTAGCTTATTCGTTTTATGGGCAGAAAGAATACCTTTGTTGTGGTGATAATGTCATGCCTAATGCTTGGATTAAGACAAGATGAATCTTTGTAAGGTCTGCATCTTGAACCACAGTCCTAACCTCTATACCACAATATATTCATTAATCTAAGTGAATCTTTTAATATTGGTAAAATAGCTGATGCTAAATAGCACAGTTGATTATTTAAGATAGTAAATACCCTGACAATTCACTCTCTGACTGGAAAGTTTTAGAATTCCAGAATGCTCCTGGTTCAACCCTTGGCTGCCTTGCTCGTGCACGCTTTTATTGATTCTTATTCCGGTTGCTGACAGTACTGCAGCACTGAAGAGATATTGTCTTCACTTTTGATTGTTAACATCACAATTTGAGTTTCCTTTATGTGCATCATTTTGATCTTGTAAAATTACACTTGATTAAGCACTTTTTTTGGGGGGGGGGGGGGTATAATTGAGATCTCAATAGTTTTTTGCAGTTTTTTAGCTGTATTTTTGATAGTGAAGAGCTAATGGGATAGTTCTTTGTTCATTAGCACAAGTTTTTTTAATGTTACTCATCCCATTCTCCTTGCTTGTCATTCACATTCTTTTCATGGATAAGTTTGTCCTCAATGAAAAGGGGAATGCTCAGACCTCCAATATGGCCACCACATTGGCCATCTATGAAATCTTGTTATTCCTACTCCAGAATGGATGGTCATATCAGCATGGGATTTTCACTTTAAGAATTTCTATGATGTCTGGTTTGTCCTAAATGAAGATTGTGCCTATGGGGTTCTGAATGTCTTACATGTTCATAATATTGTTTTTGGTACTAAATGGATAGTTGTATGGACATACGTGTATTCAAAAAATGGATGATTGTAAAGCTACAAGACTTGATATGGTTGGATCAAAGCTACTAAAGGCAACTTCATCTGCTTTGTAGAAAGCAAAGCTTTCATTTGCAATGAAAGTTAAGGTCTAGTAAATTTCCACAGACATAGACAACTGCCAAGGTAACACCATTGCATACATCTGGAACAAAAGATGATGTAAATAGCTACAGACCCGTCTCAATCCTTCTTTGTGTCTTTCCAAATTACTAGAAAAACATTTACATGATTATTTTCTTTGCTATTTGAAAACTTGCGATCTTATCCATGAAATTCAGTCTTGTTTTGGACAGAATCATGTGTGTGAAACTGCACTTGTATCTTTGATTGATAAATGGCTACAAGCATTAGGTACAGGAAAAATGGTAGGCACCATTCTGGTTGATTTTCAAATCTTTGATTTTGTTGATCGTAAAATTTGTCTCCAAAAACCTGAAAACATACCCGGTACATTGAAAACTCCCTTAACTGGTCGACTTCTTAACTGATAGGAGTGCATTAAGTTCCTTTAAATGGTCAACTTTCTGAAAGTAAAAATATTCATTGTGGAGTATTCAGGACTCTGTCTACCTTGTTATTCATACTATACTTTATATTTATCAGTGACTTGCCTCTTAAGATGGAAAATTCAATTTTTTCAACTGACCTTAGTGCAGATGATACTACACTAAGATGGGTAAAACTGAAACTGTACCAAAAAAAATTGCAAGATGCTCTGAACAGACTTAAAGAATAGTTCAAGGTCAACAGTGTGATCATAAATAGAGAAAAAACAAAAATCTCTGCTAGTTAAAAGAAAACAAAAACTAACAAGGCTAGATAGCAACAAATTCCAAGTTCTTTTTGACAGTGTGAACGTTAATACGACCTCATGATAAAATGTTTGGTGTATTCATAGATTACAATCTTACTTGGTCTATTCACATTAAACATGTGTCAAATGTTAATTCTTATCTTTGGCTACTGAGGGAAATCAAAACATACATTCCTCTTCAGTACAGGGTCATCTTGTATAAAAGTTATATTCAGCCATATTTGGACTATTGTAATGTAATGGGGTAATACCTCTAATTCAAACATAGCAACACTTTTAAGACTCCAAAAGAGGGCTCTTATTTTAATTTTAAATCAGAGTTTACACAATTTCCAGGATGCAATGAATAATAATAAAATTGTAACAATACGTGTAATAATATTTCTTAGCAAGATCAGGTTTATACATAAACTTTACAGAAGCCATTTCTGCCTACCAATGCAATGTCTTTCACCAAAGAGATGTTGATGGTACTTTGAAGTTAAGGTCTGACCTTTGGAGGTAAAAACTACATTACACCAAGGCCAAAGAAGGAATTTTTTATTTTTTTAAATTTCAATATACATGTTCACTGGTAATGAACAAAATTTCTAGTGACCTAAGGTAGGCTCCTAGCATTTCTTCTTTTCATGTGTCTCAAATGGATGAAATCTTGAGATGATTGAAGAGTTCTAGCAATATAAGACTACTTGCTTGTCTTTACTTTGCATCATTTTCGTAGTTGAATCTTTCAATACAGGATGATATTTTATATTGTATGTATGTTTCTGTGTTCATGGATACCTGTGCTATGTTCCATGCTTGATATTTCAATTCTTAGATTCACTTAATTGTTTAATGTCAAGCCAAGTTTATCACATCTTTTTCTAGGTATTGTACTTATTGTACACAACAGCTAGAAGGCCTGAAGGTAGATTAGTTCTATGACTAATTGAGTTACTTGTATTATTATTAATAATTATTCAGTCCCTAGTTTTTGTGTTGTTGATGTCAATGCATGTCTATAGTTTTTGTTTTATTGATGTTAATGTGGTCCCTAGTTTTGTGTTATTTATGTCAATGCAGTCCATAGTTTTTGTGTTATTGATGTCAATGCAGTCTATAGTTTTTTTGTTATTGATGTCAATGCATGTCTATAGTTTTTGTTTTATTGATGTCAGTGTGGTCCCTAGTTTTGTGTTATTGATGTCAATGCAGTCTATAGTTTTTGTGTTATTGATGTCAGTGCATGTCTATAGCTTTTGTTTTATTGATGTCAATGTAGTCTATAGTTTTTGTGTTATTGATGTCAATGCAGTCTATAGTTTTTGTGTTATTGATGTCAATGCAGTCTATAGTTTTTGTGTTATTGATGTCAATGCAGTCTATAGTTTTTGTGTTATTGATGACAACACAGTCTATAGTTTTTGTGTTATTGATGACAACAGTCTATAGTTTTTGTGTTATTGATGACAACATGTACACAATCTATAGTTTTTGTGTTATTGATGACAATGGTATTCATAGTTTTTATGTTATTGATGTCAATGCAGTCTATAGTTTTTTTTTTTATTGATGACAACACAGTCTATAGTTTTTGTGTTATTGATGTCAATGCAGTCTATAGTTTTTGTGTTATTGATGACAACACAGTTTATAGTTTTTGTGTTATTGATGTCAATGCAGTCTATATTTTTTGTGTTATTGATGTCAATGCAGTCTATAGTTATTGTGTTATTGATGACATATGTATAAGGGCAATGCAACTTGACTTTTGGACTTGAATCAGTATTAAACTGCATATAATATGATTGCTGTCATTGGACTAATGCCAGATATCGGTACCTTTTCTTGTTCAAAATATGTAATTATCTGTGTATTTGATAAATCAAATGCCTCAAGCAAGTGATTAAATATCAGTGGAGAATCCACTGCGAAATAAAAACAAAGCATTGAGAGAGTTGGTATGTTGTATTATTTATGTGCACCATTTATGTCCACAATATACTGCAATAAATTACTAAGCAATTTTAAATACCTACCACTTGGTACAACATAAGTTATTGTCTCTGTCTGTCTTTCTGTCTGTCTGTTTGTTTTGTTTCTGGGTCGGAACTGAAGTTCTCCTTTATGTTCTGGTAATCAAATCTTTGTAAGCAGATTGCATTTGAAGCAAGAAAATACTGATTGATTTTTGGGTTCCAGAGGTCAAAGGCCAAGGTCTCAGGGACTGATGGAAGGAAAACTGTTTTTACACATTAATTTGATGTTTATACCAGATGTCATGACAAAACATTTTGCTTGCATTTTAGATAAAGACACTATTTGATTTAGGGTTAAATGATGGAAGTTTAGGGTTGCAGTGACTTGAAGAAGAAAAATGATTTCTGCATGATATTTTAAGTTCTTAATCACCTATTGTGAGGAAATTGTTTGAATAGCTTGCATTTCACACAGTGGAGTTAACTCTTGTAAGGTCATTAGGTCAAATGTCAATCACTGAGACTTAAACCAGGCAGATCAATTTATACATAAGTACTTAAAAGACAAATATTGTCAGATTTTAGGAAATAATGTTGTGATAAAATACCATCGAAAGCATCTTATAAATGTATGACCAATAAGATTTTAGTGGGGGAAAAAGGTTGAAATGTGTAAAGCTGAATGGACAGGATCTCACAGAGTCAGCAGTCACCATTATCAGGTTTCTATTCAGCAAGAAGTTAGGGGTGAGAGTTTGGAAACATATAAGGAAATTAAGGACAAATCTGGGTAACTGACTCATGTTGCTGTTAGTGCATCATTTAGTTATAGTATGGACTGGTGGGGATGGGGCCTGTTCTTTTAATAATGGCTAGCCCATTGTAATATGTATGTAAAGGAAGGGGGGGGGGGGGGGGTATGTGATATGTACTGTATGTAAAACATTGCCAACCCCCACTTTCCTTTCCATACCATAACAATAACTATAACACTATATAGACACACACACACACACACACACACACACACACACACACACACACATGTATAATTAGATATAAACAAGAACTTGCCAAAATGATTCTGTGTTTTAAATATTATGCCACTGAGGTCTACTCAACCCGACACATGAGGTTATATGGACGAAAAGAGGTCTCGGGTTAGATGATAAGAACATATTGGGTCAAAAATACATAATTGATCAAATGGTTTGTTAAAAATAAATTTAGTAGTTAAATTATGATTTAAAATATAGTGACAGCAAATGCTTTAATGGCCTAATGGTTAGAGCATATGCCTTGGATACAGGAGGTCATGGGTTCGAACCCCAGCCATGTAATACTAAATACTTATACAAATTTATATTTGCAAGTGATTTGCTTGGGACTCAGCGTTAAAAGGTTAGTGTTTGGACTGGTTGGCATAATGTCAGGATGATGTGACTGGGTGGGACATGAATCTACATGTCTGCATCATGATGCCCCAGTGTTATAAACCACTATAAACTGCCACAATGCAGACATCATAGTACTATAATTGACAATTGTAAAGCTTCAATAAAAATCCAAATCATAAACACACACAAATAGCGATGGCTAATCCCAATAGGAAAGTGGACTGAATTTTGGCACAGAGAGTTATTGTTTGTGTGATTTCATTGGCCCTTCAAAAATTGTCACTGCTGATTGCAACTGTTAATAGTCTCTTTATGCCAACTTTCTTCCAGGAGAATAGTTTCAAATTATGAAGACTACAATTTTACACGTGTCTGAAATGAGCACTCAGTTTGCACTTTCTTATTTGTAATGCTCTGTTTACCACTTCAGTGGTCAAAGTGGTTAGCCTATAGTGGTAACTGATTGATTTTTGCAAACATGCCTTAAACTGCAATATTGTGTCTTTAATTTAAGTATCAGAGCTTAACATTGACTCCTGAAAGTTGTAATTTTCTCTTTAAAATCTTGTGGAAAACTACTGAAAAATCAACATTTTTGTATATACAAGTCAGTACTGCAGTAATGATGTCTTCAAGGTTCAAGAAATGGGAATACATTACACAACAAAGTACAGAGGATGAGCTTAATGTTACTGTAAAATCTAATTAACACTGCATATTCTTATTTCCCTTTAATTTAATAAGAATAGGATGGTTTTCTAGTTTTAGTAAAAACCATTATATAGATAACTAACATTAGAGGACATTATACTCTAATGAAATTAATCCAGCTGATGTATCTCAGCACTTTTTAACCCATTAGTCTTGTAACTCATTATATTAAGCCAAACAAATGGCCTTTCAGTGTTAATATGTTTCAGTGTCTTCACCCTTTTTGTAAAATTGGTAACAAATTATTTGGGTTTCTCGTTGTGCTTCTGTCTATGCACATTCTTTTCCACTCAATAACTTTCATTTAATTTCTCTTTAAAGGACATAATGGTCAGTGTGTCCATATACAATATATTAATGTGAACACAGTTAGTTTGTCCATATACAATATATTAATATGAACACAGTTTGTCCATATACAATATATTAATGTGAACACAGTTAGTTTGTCCATATACAATATATTAATATGAACACAGTTTGCCCATATACAATATATTAATATGAACACAGTTTGTCCATATACAATATATTAATGTGAACACAGTTAGTTTGTCCATATACAATATATTAATGTGAACACTGTTAGTTTGTCCATATACAATATATTAATGTGAACACAGTTTGCCCATATACAATATATTAATGTGAACACAGTTAGTTTGTCCATATACAATATATTAATGTGAACACAGTTTGCCCATATACAATATATTAATGTGAACACAGTTTGTCCATATACAATATATTAATGTGAACACAGTTTGTCCATATACAATATATTAATGTGAACACACAGTCAGTGTATCCATGTACGTACTGTTAATTAAGAGGTTAGTGTTAGGACTGGTCATGTGATCATGTGACTGGGTGGGACATCGATGCTTCATGTTCCTGGCATGGTACCCAGTGCTAGACATCACTATAAACTGCCACATTGCTGACATCTTAACAGTATGACTAAAGATGTTAAAGCGACATTAAAAATCCAAATGTAACAAACATGTTACAAAGAAGCAATAACACAATGTGCCAGTGTTGGCTTAAATACAGATACTCTCTCCCTGCAGTGGCCATTTTGGAATGTAAGGAACAAGTGACTAAAATCTATGTTGGCATCTTACATTATAGACATAATATAAAATACTACGTCAATCATATTTCTGTTACCACTTTCTAAAGTTCAATCCTAGCTGTGTTTCACTTGATTAAAGGACATACCTTAAATTAGTGAATTTGCAAGCCTTAGCAGTGCCTGGGTCAATTCATGATAAGTTTCCATATCGTCTCTATGCTGACACTGCATGCTCTCTTTGTTCAATACAGAACCAAAGCCATATTCAAAATTAATACAATTTCATTAAATAATTGTCGGATGGCATGAACTACATATTTTCTGAGTTTACAATAAACAGTGTAGTCATTTGGGGTATGACAGCTTGGGCAAGAATAACATAGGCTACTATTCACAATGGAAATTCTTGCGGAAGTTGACTCGTCTAACTCAAAATCTGACTGTAACAGTGAATCAGATTCGGCATTTCAGGTCTCAACTCTCAGCGAAGCACACCTAGCAAAAGTTATATATGTTTTTCATATTTGTATCATTTTTTTTATATTGTTGACTTTGATATTCTACATTATAGAAGTTCGTATTCTAAAATTCTGTCTATGGAAGTTTTAGTAAACAATACAACATTGCTGCTCTTCATAAATTATTAAGTTATTAAATTGAAGATGCTGATTTTACTGCTGATCTGAAATGGAAAACATAACTATATACTCAACATTAGACTACTTAATATTTTGAACAAGGTGCATTGTTTGAAATGGGAATGAGTCTTTAAAATATTATGTAATACTTCTAGTAAATATCAAATTGTATGACACATATACCACACGGGGGGGGGGGGGGAAACTGGATAAAAAGGATATAGATTAACTGGGTGATAAGGATATAGTGCCTGACTGGGTAATAAGGGTATGCTGACTAAATGGGTAATAAGGGTATAGGAACTATGTAACTGGGTAATAAGGGTATAGTGATGGACTGTGTAATAAGGGTATGCTGACTAAATGGGTAATAAGGGTATAGGGACTATGTAACTGGGTAATAAGGGTATACTGACTGATTGGGATATAAGGGTATAGTGATGGACTGTGTAATAAGGGTATAATGACTGATTGGGATATAAGGGTATAGTGATGGACTGTGTAATAAGGGTATAATGACTGATTGGGATATAAGGGTATAGTGATGGACTGAGTAATAAGGGTATAATGACTGATTGGGATATAAGGATATAGTGATGGACTGGGTAATAAGGGTATAATGACTGATTGGGATATAAGGATATAGTGATGGACTGGGTAATAAGGGTATAATGACTGATTGGGATATAAGGGTATAGTGATGGACTGTGTAATAAGGGTATAATGACTGATTGGGATATAAGGGTATAGTGATGGACTGTGTAATAAGGGTATAATGACTGATTGGGATATAAGGGTATAGTGATGGACTGTGTAATAAGGGTATAATGACTGATTGGGATATAAGGGTATAGTGATGGACTGTGTAATAAGGGTATAATGACTGACCGGGTAATAAAGATATGATGCCTAACCGTAATAAGGGTATAGAGACTAACTGGTTACTAAGGGTATACTGACTGATTGGGTAATAAGAAGATAGCTACTAACTGGGTAATAATGGTATTGTGATTAACAGGGTAATAATAGTATAGAGACTGACTGGATGATAAGGGTATACTGACTGACTGGGTAATAATTGTATGAAGACTAACTGGGTAATAAGGGTATAGTGACTAACTCTGTAATAAGAATAAAGATTTATAATGTGGGTAATAATGGTATACTGGCTCACTGGCTGATAAGGGTATAGTGACTGACTGGGTAATAAGGGTATGGTGACTGACTGGGTAATAAGGGTATAAGTGACTGACTGGGTAATCAGGGTATAGTGACTAACTCTGTAATAAGAATAAAGATTTATAATGTGGGTAATAATGGTATACTGGCTCACTGGGTGATAAGGATATAGTGCTTGACTGGGTGATAAGGGTATACTGACTGACTGGGTGATAAGGGTATAGTGACTGACTGGGTAATAAGGGTATAGTGACACATTGGGTGATAAGGGTATACTGACTGACTGGGTAATAAGGGTATAAGTGACTGACTGGGTAATCAGGGTATAGTGACTGACTGGGTAATAAGGGTATACTGACACATTGGGTGATAAGGGTATACTGACTGACTGGGTGGTAAGGGTATAGTAACTAACTGGGTGATTAAGGAATGGTGTCAAACTGGTAAGAAAAGTATAGTATCTGACTGGGTAATAAGGGTATATTGACTGAATTCTAAGGTATAGAAATTAACTGGGTTACAAGGGTATACTGACTGACTGACTTACTGGGATAATAAGGCAGGGTTCGTACGGTCTTTGAAGGTCTTTGAAAGTTTGGGAAAAATGAGGTAGCGTTTTCAAGGCCTTGAAAGTTTGGGAAAATCGAGCAGATTACCCTGAGGTCTTTGAAAGTCTTTGAAAATTGAAATAAACCCCCCAAAAAATAATTTCTTTCCAGAATCACAAATAAAATTATCCGAGGTTGTTAGATTCAGATGTAATCTAGTTATCCTGGTTTCTTTCTTTTTATGACCCGTTCAGTTTATTGCCGCCGCAATAACAAAAGAGGCTTTGTTTTGTTTGGCCATCCAAAGTATGCCGCGGCGGCGACTTCAATCACACATGCACTCTTCATCAAAGCAAGACGGTGCCGCTACACACTTCATCAAAGGAAGTCACCAATACAATTGCCCAAGGTCGTTAGCTTCGGATGCAGCTGGTTTTCCTGGCTTCTTTCGTTTGACGAATAGTTCAATTTGACTGGACGAGTCCATCACTTTTAGCCAATCAAAATGTTAATTACACTAATTCTACGTAGAAAGTTCGCGAAAGTTATACGCTCGAGAATTCAAAATTTCTTCAGTCGATTTACATCGTCTGCAAGTTCAGTGTTTAAAAATGCCAGGTCTTTGCTCTTTCAACGATATCTGGCTTGAACAAGAGAAGTACAAGGAATGGCTGCAAAAGAATAAGTTATGCAAACGAAAGGCGTTTTGTACGCTGTGTAAAAAGACGATCAACTTGGCTTCAATGGGAGAAGGAGCCCTTACAAGTCATGCCAAAGGTAGATTGCAAATTAGTAACTACATGTTCATTTAGTGGAACAAAGATGCAGAAGTATAAGCAATTGGTAGTTTTTGGAAAAATAATGGTAATTCATTACTCGTCGGGTATAAAATAAGATCGTTTAGTTTGATGATTTGGGAGATATAGCAAAAGAGGGCCTGTTTAAATTTACTTCTACCGTCGGTTTATTTAACACGTTTGAGGAACAAAAATCATTTTCGAAAAATTTGTTCTACATAACAATATTCCTTGATTTAATACAGAAACATCCATTGTAATAAATTAAATTCACGGATAAACAGTTTCAAAGTGCGCATGCATACACTATATTAGAGTTAAACAAGAGTTCTTGTTCTTGAATTGCGAGTAAAAAAAGAAGAAAAAAAAAAAAAAGCCTCAACGAAACAAACAGGTTGCTATATATAGAACCTGTTTTGTCCAGTACTTTGAAGTGCGTGAAATATTACTAAATTTAAAGATGTTTATTACAAAAAATGGGGAAAACATGTCCTGGGCTGACCCTGGACTTATGCAATCAGGATCAGACAAGGAAAAGGGAGAAACAAAACTTCGTAGGGTCCTAAAAATTATGTGTGAGGCAGGAAGAGAAGTAGAGTCCCGATGTGATTTAATATTAACTCAGTACGGAAAATTAGTGGATGAAGTTATCCAATCGGACAATCATCCATTGAAATGCTTCAGTAGAACAGATGACAGACTTGATGAAGTGTTTTATTCTGTCCTTTCCAAAAGAAATGAATATGTTGAACTTTGGAATGTTCTCCAGAAAATGTTGTTGTTATCACATGGGCAGGCAAGAGAGAGGATTTTCTATCAGCAAACAGGTATCTGTTGAGAACCTCAGCAGAGAAAGCCTCAGAGCTCAAAGGTTAATCATTGACACAATGAGAAAAGCTGGTGGACCTTTGGAAATCATCATTAGCAATGAAATGATGACATATGCCTCCTCTGCAAGACATAAGTACCATGCCTATCTGGATAAGAAGAAAGCAGAGGAGAAGGATGAGAAGAAAAACCCAAAAGGAAAGAAACGGGAGTTGGCCTTGGATGAAGTGGAAGAACTTAAAGCCAAAAAGCTGCGTCTTGACGCTGACATTGCCAGCCTACATGCTTCCTCTGTACAGAAAGCAGAAGAGGCAGAATTAAAAGGACTCATTGTGCTTGTCACAGAGTCAAATGCTCTTAGGAGAAGAGCAGAGGAAAAGATGACAGTGGTGGCATCTCTTTCCAAAATGATTGAAGAGAAAAAAAAGCAAATAAAATAATGCATTTAAAGCAGTGCTGATGTCTTTTAAGAGAACAATTTATGTTGTATTAAATCTGACACGTATGTTACATATTTCTGGAGAAAAAAAACAACAAATGTTAACCTATTTTCTAGATCATTATAATGCAATTTTAGGCAATTAAGTATAGTTTGACTTTAATCAGTAAAAAATATTGTGGTATTTGGCATTCGTTGTTTTCTCTTATAACCTGTATACACAATGTTAGCAAAAATAGGTCTTGGAAATCTCTGTTTGTGGTCTTTGAAAGTTTGGGAAAAGTCTTTGAATTTATCAGTCATAGTTGAGTATGAACCCTGTAAGGGTAATGTGTTTCACAGGGTAACAAGGGTATACTGACTGACTGACTTACTGGGGTAATAAGGGTAATGTGTTTGACTGGGTAATAAGGGTATGCTGACTGACTGACTTACTGGGGTAATAAGGGTAATGTGTTTGACTGGGTAATAATAATAATAATAATAATAATAATAATGACTTTATTTAAAGAGGGTAACACAATTAGCTAAGAACTAATCTACCTTGAGGCCCTCATACAAAGAATTTATTTGAAATAAGGGTATACTGACTGACTGACTTACTGGGGTAATAAGGGTAATGTGTTTGACTGGGTAATAAGGGTATGCTGACTGACTGACTTACTGGGATAATAAGGGTAATGTGTTTGACTGGGTAACAAGGGTATACTGACTGACTGACTTACTGGGGTAATAAGGGTAATGTGTTTGACTGGGTAATAAGGGTATGCTGACTGACTGACTTACTGGGATAATAAGGGTAATGTGTTTGACTGGGTAACAAGGGTATACTGACTGACTGACTTACTGGGGTAATAAGGGTAATGTGTTTGACTGGGTAATAAGGGTATGCTGACTGACTGACTTACTGGGATAATAAGGGTAATGTGTTTGACTGGGTAATAAGGGTATACTGACTGACTGACTTACTGGGGTAATAAGGGTAATGTGTTTGACTGGGTAACAAGGGTATACTGACTGACTGACTTACTGAGATAATAAGGGTAATGTGTTTGACTGGGTAATAAGGGTATGCTGACTGATTTGGTAAAAAGCATGTTAAGTGTTTTGGATCACAATGTCTGCTATGATACTTAGAATATTATGTAAACTGGTTAAAGAAGCCATGATTCCTATAAATAGATATATAAATAAATACATACAATGTTCATTATCAAAAGTTCAGTCCAAAAGTGTTTTATAACATTATGTTTTTGTTGATCAATACATGTATATATATATATATATATATATATATATATATATATATATATATATATATATATATATATATATATATCCACTGTCTTTTGTACACTGCCAATCTTACTTCCATTAAACTTTAGAGGGACACTTGTTGTTTCCTTGGGCTGTTCATTATAAACCTAAATTAATCAATGAAATACAGAACCTAGGAATCATTTGCTGCAAAAAAGCAGGTTAAGTATGTAGACATTTATATAAAAGAACTGCCTTGTGAAAATCTATCCTGTCATATATTGTTTACCATTTGAGTTCTGTAAATAATACTTTTGAAGGATGGTCAACAGATGTATCTAAAATTACACTTGCTGCACGTTTCTGGAGTTTATAAATCCTGTCAAGCTCGGATTTAGCAGTTTCCCCATACATATTGGGATTTGACACATTTTAAGATCCATTCATTCTGACGTGTACAGAGTGAAGAAGGAGACAGACAGAAAAGAAGAAAAAATAAGATATTCCTAAATATGAAAATACGGGGCAGAAGAAGATATAAAAGGGCAGACAGACTGCCTAAGTGGAAAAAGAAAGTAGTACATAGAGTGACATTGCCACTATGGAAAATACTATTTTATTCCCACTAAACATTTCAATATCTCATTATAAAATGTATAAAAAAAAATCTTTTGTTTTATTCACTGAATAATATACAAGTTTGCAACTTAATAATATTTCCATATAATTGTTTAATTAGCTGATTAATATACAATTAAGCATGCAATGCCCCCCCAATCAAAAAAATTTTTGAAAAGTTTATATGTATGTGTGTTCCCTCAAGTGTTTTTATGTTGTTTTTTATTTATCCTTTAATTCTAAAGACCCATTTAGTTTTCCCCATCTGGGTTATAATATAATTTGACAAAGGGTATTTTTTATTTCCCTAGTGTATTTTAAGTAGACCTTTCTAGTTGGGATTTGATCTACCCACTCTAGTAAGCTACTTTTAATTTGTTGACCATGGCTAGTGGTCTCTTTTTATCCTGGTGTATGCTATATGTATGGTGCTATTTGTGTGGTTGCTATAAATAGTATATTATATACTTGTGTATGTGTTAAGGATAGCCTTATCTCTCACCAAATCATACCAGTTGTCTTATTTTGTCATTATCTTCACCAAAATGGAAGATAAATATTCAATTTTAATTTAATAATTATAATGTTTGAATATAAATTTTAAATTTAGAATTTGGTATAAATTGAGGTGCATTTTTTACAAATGATTATGTGTGTCTCAATTTATCTACTTTGTTATTTGGATTGGTCCGTTTTCCTTGAGATAGAAACTGTACAAATTTATTTGGCTGTACAGTTCCTACCTCAATTTGTCCGGCCATTTTTTATTTTAAGTTTCTCTAATCAATGTTCCACAAGGGTTTATCTTCCCAGAAATTTGGGAGCCAAGGCTGTTAAAGGATGCAGTCCTGGCAGAGAAAGCATGGAAAAAGATTCCAGAGAAGTGTAGAGAGAGTATTGATTATACATATATAATTGTTAAAAAAGTTTTTATAGTAAAGAAAATGAAAGGTAGAATTTGGTTTGAATGGGTTTAATTTGCTTGGGTTTGACTTCCACACTCTTCTGCAGGCCTGCTCACTTCGCATAGCGCCATGTGGTATAGCCCTGCAGTGTCATCATATGTACTATGCCCAAAATTTTTTTTTTTAAAAACTTAAAAGTTTAAAGATTAAGTTTTAAGTGAATTAAATTTTATAGTGAGATTTACTATTTATAATATTTTGTATTCCCTTAACCTTCATTAGGGGACCACATCTTATTAAAGTATCCGTTATAAAGTCCGTTATTTGTCGAACCAATTGTTTATTAAAGTTTCCGTCTAGGAAGAGTAATTGTCGTCTGTCGTATTTGTCGATCTTCATTATTTCTATAATTAGTTTGATCCTTCCTTCCTTTGTTTCGTCACATTGAGTAATTGTGTGGTATTTGGTATATGGGGCTTTATTGCAAAGAGGGCAATTTACATGGCCCCTTGTCAAGTGTCTTCTAACTGCCACTTCGCCTGTTAGCCAGGCGTTGTAGAGATACATATAGAGCAGGCTCTGTATCTTTGAAGAGTTGACGTCAAACCAGTGCCTCCACACCCTATCCCAGTTAATTGATGGATAGTCCAATTCTATTTTCGTTTTTTTTTTTATTGTTTCTTCATCCAAAATCAGTCTATAAGTGTTATGAACATGTACACACGGAGACCCCTTTCTGACATTAATGATGCCAGCATCTCAAAGGCTGCCAAAACATTTGCATATACCGTAAATAGAGTTCCTTTTGTGGACTACTTTATAGTAATGCATGTGCATTACTCATTATAAATTAAATATAAATTCTGCTTTTAAAAATTAAAACGAACTTTTTTAACCAAAGTCTGTTCAATCCTGATTATTGAATGCTTTGCATCTTAACTGTCATCAAGAAACTTCCAGACAAAAATTATCGATCCCTATGGTCTTTTACAATGGTGGCCATGTACTACTACTCTTCAATCAAGAAAAGAGCACTTCGAGTGGAATCTTCACAATAGGGTAGTAAAATTTGTTTATCAATATATATAGCTTTAATTGTGACATTACAGCATGCGATATTCAATCAGGATTGTACTGGATCACACCCTTAGGTTCATTTGGTACAAATATGTCTACATACTTTAATATTGAATTTGACATATGCACTTCTCGATGCATCTAAAAAACATACCTTCCAAACAAAGATGGATGTATAGGAATCCAAATGAAGTGAAAACCTACCACTTAAAGGTACATGTATATCTAATCAAATTCTAAAATGTGACACCCATTACTGAAATAGTCAGTGTTGAAAGCCTAAATGACCTGTGCGACTTGTACTATATTTTGGTTGTTATGATAAGAATCAATTCAGCTAGAAGCTTTTTTTTACACTGTATTATTTGGTAGTAAGAAATGTTGCAAGAAGTCCTTTAATAATTTATCTGTCTGGCTCACCAAACCAATGAGTCATTTTTATGGGCCCATGGCCATTTCTGTATAAAGCAATTCAAAAGTAAGAAAAACAACGGAACATTTGAAAATGTAAGCAGAACGTATCTTAATATTGCTTTAGCAAAACAAATGGTTTATTTGGTTTGGAAATTTTTATTGGGTCAAGTAAAACTAAATTCATTTTAATTGTGTCAGCTAAAAATATTGTGCAAATTGATGCCATTACATCCCAGGGAGCTTTTGGATTAATTGGTGAAACCTGACATACTGTATGTATTTATGAATACCAGGGTTATGCTTGGTACTTTCTCTAGTTCTGTCTTTAAGACTGAGGTAGAATAATATCAGCATAACTTAATGTTGGGTACAAGATGTAAATTTGCATATTTGTTCACCAGACTAATGTTTCTGAATAGGATATTTGCATTTGAAGCTCATTGTCTTTGATATCAGAAGGAAGGAACTTGCTTCACCTAACCTTGTACAAATATTTAAAAATGATCAGGAACCTGATATAGTTTGTAAGTACTTTTCAATACATAAATTTAATTTATTTTACTGAGTTTATCAATAGGCACACAGCATGAGTAGTTACCCAATGGAGTGCCATAATGTTTTTTGTTCTAATTAGTTAAATGTTTTTTCTTCTGGTTTTGTATCTAGTTTTGCAGTGATGCAAATAACATATTGAGAAGGTTCAATTTCTGAAAAAAATACATAAAAACACTTGGAAGTCCTTGAAAAGTCATTGAAAAACAACTCTCCCACAGTCATACAAAAGATTTGAAAAAGGCTAAGAAAAACTCTAGAAACTTATGGAACAACCAGTATTAGTAAAAGACAGTGAGATAATATTGTTTACTTGGGTGTTTTTGGAATCTTGGTTACCTCTTGGAATTTTCAGCTCTAGATTTTGCTGACCAAGGACATTGGACTTCACCCAGTATTTACTAATGTTTTTTTATAATAATTTCCTTATTTTCTCACAAATAATTTTCTTTTTAAGCTGATACATGTATTTCGTTTATTAAATGCTAAATTGTGTATCTCTCCTAATTTTTTCCTTAAAAAAAAATTGAGTAATGTTTTGCATTTAAAGCAACCTTGAAAATATGTTACATAATTAGCTGTAGGTGGCTTTGCACAGAAATTCAGCAGACATGAAGAAGAAAAGGTATGCCTATAGGGTGTATAAAGGTCAGTATATGGATGATATATTGTTGAAATTATAGAGAACCCTGTGATCCATGCTTAAGGTACAACCTTACATGTACCTTTTGCATTAGCAATGTAATTAGTCAGGTTTACTTAAATATTAACAAATATTTAAAAGTGCAGTTTTTTGCACTTTCTGATATTTTTGTCACCCTAAAGACTTGAAGTGATTTAATGTCTAATTGACTTTACCATAAATTTACTCCAAAGCATAACAGTACTCTTTGAAGGACATGGTGGTTGTTTTTTTAAATCAAAGTTTTATGTATATTTACTTTGTTTTGTACCTGACTTTTGTCATGCAATACCTACCTGATTTTTATCATGCCCATCATAATCATCATCAGTCTCTTAACCTAGTGTGGTCATTGAGGCAATGTGCTGTTGAACATCCAACCAATTCCCTCCACTTGTCTCGATCATGTGCCAATGTTTGTGTCTCTGCAAAACTTTTCCTGGTCCATTCTGTGATGTTGTCAGTCCACTTTTTTCTCTGTCTACCTCTCCTTCTACCACCTTGATTACTAGTTGTAAGTAACTAGGTATGGATAACTGGGTGTGGATAACTGGGTGTGGATAACTGGGTGTGGATAACTAGGTGTGGATAACTGGGTGCAGGCTAACTAGATGTAGCAAGAGAATGCTGAAGTGTGGAGAGATGAAAGACCGCCAGGAGAAGTGTCAACCTGTGTAAGCATGGAGGGCCTGTGTGGTTAAAGTGACAGAGCCAGGAAAGTGGGTCAAGAGCATCATATGAAATGTCAAGTAAACGTTGGTCACATGTGTGAGAAATGTCTATATTATTTGAATATAAAGAGAAATGTCATTATAGTGTTTGACTATAGAGAGTAATGTCATTATAGTGTTGTCTATAGAGAGTAATGTCATTATAGTGTTGTCTATAGAGAGTAATGTCATTATAGTGTTGACTATAGAGAGTAATGTCATTATAGTGTTGTCTATAGAGAGTAATGTCATTATAGTGTTGTCTATAGAGAGTAATGTCATAGTGTTGACTATAGAGAGTAATGTCATAGTGTTGTCTATAGAGAGTAATGTCATAGTGTTGACTATAGAGAGTTATGTCATTATAGTGTTGTCTTTAGAGAGTAATGTCATTATAGTGTTGACTATAGAGAGTAATGTCATTATAGTGTTGTCTATAAGATAAATATCATTATAGTGTTGTCTATAGAGAGTAATGTCATTATAGTGTTGTCTATAGAGAGTAATGTCATTATAGTGTTGACTATAGAGAGTAATGTCATTATAGTGTTGTCTATAGAGAGTAATGTCATTATAGTGTTGACTATAGAGAGTAATGTCGTTATAGTGTTGACTATAGAGAGTTATGTCATTATAGTGTTTTTCTATAGAGAGTAATGTCGTTATAGTGTTGACTATAGAGAGTAATATCATTATAGTGTTGTCTATAGAGAGTAATGTCGTTATAGTGTTGACTATAGAGAGTAATATCATTATAGTGTTGTCTATAGAGAGTAATGTCATTATAGTGTTGACTATAGAGAGTAATATCATTATAGTGTTGTCTATAGAGAGTAATGTCATTAAAGTGTTTTTTTATAGAGAGTAATGTCATTATAGTGTTTGACTATAGAGAGTAATGTCATTATAGTGTTGACTATAGAGAGCATACACAGCGGCCACACCATGTGCAATGGCTTCGACTGGCTGGCTAAACCAAGTGGAGAGTTGCCGACAGGCCTCAAACCCTTGTTGACTTAGGAGCTTGCCTATCCTTGCATGTAAAGCCAGATTCGGCAGAATGGGTGGAAGAGATCAACTGAGTGATCCAACGGCCACAAAGGCGAATCTGCAAACGCTTTGTGGAGAGTGTAGGGTATGACAAGGCACGGAAGACGTCATAGCCATCCAATGCAGCTGAAGTAGTCCCCAGCTGTGACGAATCTTTGTACCACTGAGTTCTAACTACCAAGGCTGAGAGAGTGAGGTTGTCTCTGTGCAAAGGCTGTTTCAATTTAATCTCCTTCACGCACAGGTTGTGTTGTGCACCTATCATTCATCCTTATCATCACATTCAACGTTCTTTACCTACACCTACCAAAGTCCTACGGCGATGGGCGACTGGCGACGCAACAGGTGGAGATGACCACTGGGAGTTGTAGTCAGAGACCTGCACATAGGCGGCCCTTGGACAAGTGGTCGTTCTGCTCTGTACCCAAGGCAACAGAACAGTTTGGCAGCATCTGGGGGTGACTGAGCAGACCTTTTTAGGACGGCTCTGCTCACCCTGAATAGGGAGAGGCCTAGAAAAGGTGGCCTAAATAAAAGCTTGCCTTGTAAAAATCTGGTCAGCATACCGCGGCTGGCAAGATCATCCATATCTGCGGTCGAAATAATCGAAGAAAAAAACTTATTATTGGAGCATGGAACATCCGTACTTTCATGGACAAAGAAAACATAGCAAGACCCCACAGGAGAACAGCTCTAGTTTTTAAGGAGCTAGCACGCTACAATATTGACATTGCAGCCTTGAGTTAAACCAGATTCGCAGAAGAGGGTTCTCTTACTGAGCTAGCCAGTTGCTACACATTCTTCTGGAAAGGAAAAGTCTAAAATGAGGACAGGATCCATGGAGTTGGCCTGGCTATCAAATCAAGTCTTCTGAAGCAGCTCCCGGAAATGCTGGTTGGTATCAATGAGAGGCTAATGAAATTGCGAATACCTATAAGCCACAAATGGCACGCAACAATCATCAGTGCATACACCCCTACCCTATCGAGTCAAGCAGAAACCATCGAGCAGTTCTATATGGTTCTCAGCTCTGTACTTAGCTCAATTCCAGCTGACGACAAGATCATACTACTGGGGGACTTCAATGCCCGTGTTGGCTGCGATTATGTTCGATGGAAAGGTGTGCTTGGCAAGCACGGTGTTGGCAGAATGAACAGCAACAGCCTGCTCCTACTCAGCAAATGCACAGAATTTAACCTCCTAATCACAAACTCAATGTTCAGAATGGCGGACAAACACAAGAACACCTGGATGCACCCCAGATGTCGCCAATGGCACTTAATTGGCTACGTAATAGTACGCCAGCATGATGCCAAGGATGTCCAAATCACCAAGGCCATGCGAGGAGCAGAATGCTGGACAGACCACAGGCTTGTCAGAACTACCCTACAGCTGCACATTGCCACTCACCACCTAAGACGTCCTAAGCTTGTGCGCACAGCCCTCAACAATGTCAAACTGCAGCAGCCTTCCACCCAGCTCAATTTCCAGAAGAGACTAGATGACATGCTGTCAACAAACGGACCGTTATGTGGAAACGCCTCTGAAAAATGGAACAAGCTCAGGGACATAATAAGAGAAACAGCTATGGCAACCATGGGTTCAAAGAAGCGAATCCATCAAGACTGGTTTGACGAGAACAACGCTGCCATTGAAGATCTGCTTGCCAGAAAAAACAAAGCTTTTATGGACTGGCAGAATCACACAAACTCCATACCCAAAAAAGATTGCTTCAAATCCTATCAGGCTGAGGCTCAGAGAGAAATCCGCAAGATGCATGACCACTGGTGGGAAAAGAAAGCTGATGAAGTGCAAAGCTATGCTGACACTAACAACTCGAAAGAGTTCTACAACGCCATCAAGTCAATCTTCAGCCACACAAAGTCCAGCTCTACGCCCATGCTTGCTGCAGATGGCAGTACATTTATAAAAGACAAGAATTGCATTAAGGAAAGATGGAAAGAGCACTTTAATCAGCTCCTAAACCTGTCCTCATCGGTCAGCCAATCTGTTCTTGACCAAATACCCCAACAGCCAACGCTCAACCAACTGGATATTCTGCCAAAGATGAAGGAATTGAGAAGGGCCATTAAACAAACAAACTGGCAAGGCACCTGGAAAGGATGGTATCCCAGCAGAGGTGTACAAGACTCTCAGTAAGCAGTCTCTGGAGGCATTCTACGACGTGCTAATCAGCATCTGGACAGAAGAAGAGATGCCAGACGACCACCGTGATGCATCAGTTGTGACCCTCTATAAAAATAAAGGCACACGTATGGACTGCAGTAACTACAGAGGCATCTCCCTGCTTTCCGTTGCTGGCAAAATACTTGCTCGCATCTTGCTCAACAGGCTTATTGCATCAGTGTCAGAAAATAACCTCCCCGAGTCTCAGTGTGGTTTTTGCCCAGACTGCAGCACCGTTGACATGATCTTCGCAGTGAGACACGTCCAAAAGTGCCTTGAGCACAACATGAATTTATATGCTGTCTTCGTGGATCTGACAAAGGCTTTCGATACAGTCAATAGAGACGCACTGTGGCTAGTAGTCAAGAAACTTGGTTGTCCTCAGAAGTTTACCAACCTCATCCGGCTCCTCCACATTGACATGAATGGAGAGATTCTCTCAGACAGTGAACCCTCAGAGAAATTCCCCGTATCTAATGGTGTCAAACAGGGTTGTGTACTCACTCCAGTACTCTTCAACCTCTTCTTCACACAGGTACTGCTCCATGCCATCCGGGACATTGACACTGGCATCTACATTAGGTATCGCCTGGATGGATCAGTGTTTGATCTCCGTCGCCTAGCTGCAAAAACCAAGACACTAGAAAGACTCATCATTGATGCACTCTTTGCAGATGACTGCGCCCTCATGGCCCATGAAGAGACTCACCTACAAGCAATCATGGACAGATTCTCTGAAGCCTCCAACCTATTTGGACTCACAATTAGTCTAGGAAAGACAGAAGTCATCTTCCAGCCCACCCCAAACACTGTCCATTCGCAACCCTGTATCACCATTGGCGACATGCAGCTGAAGAATGTGGACAGTTTCAAATACCTTGGCTGCACAATATTTAGTGATGGCTCTCTGGACAAAGAGATCACTGCGAGGACCCAAAAACCCAGTCAAGCACTAGGACGACTCCGAATCAAGGTCTTGCAGCACAAGGACATACTCCTGTCAATAAAGCTGAAGGTGTACAATGCAGTTGTCCTCAACGTCTCTATTATATGGCTGTGAAACGTGGACACTCTACAGAAGGCACATCAGTCAGTTAGAACAATTCCACCAGTGCTCCCTGAGATCCATCATGCGGATCAAGTGGCAGGACCGAATCACCAACCTGGAAGTCCTTGATAGAGCCAACACAACAAGCATCGAAGCCAAAATAATCCAGGCCCAGCTTCGATGGACTGGGCATGTCATCTGCATGGATCAAAGCAGAATCCCAAAGCAGTTGTTCTATGGTGAGCTATCCCTGGGGAACCGAATCCAAGGCCGCCCTCACAAGAGGTACAAAGACAACCTCAAGACAAACATCAAATGGGCAGATCTTCAACCACGCCAGCTCGAGTTCGCTGCCTCAGACAGAAAGCATTGGCGAGCCCTGACCAGAAAAGCCTGTTCCACCACTGAGGTTGACCACCACCAGCGTCTTGCTGCAACCCGTGAGAGATGCCACAGAAATATTTACCAGATACCAACAACCACCGGTGTCCCATGCCCCACCTGCAACCGCATGTGTGTATCGGAATTTGGACTCCGGAGTCACGCATCCACCGTTAAATGAAAGTGCACAACTTGTCTTCCTCGACTCGAGAGACTATCAAGAAGAAGAAGATAGAGAGTAATGTCATTATAGTGTTGTCTATAGAGAGTAATGTCATTATAGTGTTGTCTATAGTGTTTGACTATAAGAGAAATGTCATGGTGTTTGACATTAAATGGAATGTCATTATATTGTTTGACTACAAGTTAAATGTCATTAAAGTGTTTTTAGTATAGAGAGTAATGTTATTGTAGTGTTTGACTTTAGGGAGAAATGTCATTATAGTGTTTGACTATAAGAGATATGTCATAGTGTGTGAATATTAGAGAAATGTCATTATAGTGTTTGACTATAAAGAGTAATGTCATTATAGTGTTTGACTATAAAGAGTAATGTCATTATTGTGTTTGATTATAAAGAGTAATGTCATTATAGTGTTTGACTATGAAGAGTAATGTCATTATAGTGTTTGACTATAAAGAGTAATGTCATTATAGTGTTTGACTATAAAGAGTAATGTCATTATAGTGTTTGACTATAGAGAGTAATGTCATTATAGTGTTTGACTAAAAGAGAAATGTCAGTGTATTGGTTGACTATAAAGAGAAATGTGACTAGTATTTGACTATAGATAGTCATGTCATTATAGTGTTTGACTATAAAGAGTAATGTCATTATAGTGTTTGACTATAAAGAGTAATGTCATTATAGTGTTTGACTATAGAGAGTAATGTCATTATAGTGTTTGACTATAAAGAGAAATGTCAGTGTATTGGTTGACTATAAAGAGAAATGTGACTGTAGTATTTGACTATAGATAGTCATGTCATTATAGTGTTTGACTATTAGAGAAATGTCATTATATTGGTTGACCATTAAGAGTAATGTCAGTGTAATGGTTGGCTATAGAGACAAGAGGCATGATAGTATTTGACTATCTGAGACAATATCAGCATTATTGAATATTCCAAATAATTAGTTATTTGTTCTTCATTGTTTTCCTTTGGGTTTAATAATATTATTTACTTTTGTAATTATTTCCTGTTTCTCAATTTAACAATCATCATTTTTTCCATCATCACTCGTATTTGTTATTTCTTAAATCCAATTTAGTATCAAAGGATGACAGCTTGATTATGTTACAGTTTGCAGCAAGGCTAAACAACAAGATAGCACCCTTCGGTAGGATCCAACAAGAAGTTCACAAAGTAAAGAGCTATACTGATCAGGTTATTTTGTTAGTATTTCCTTGGTCCCATTCATTCAATTTGGTTCCATGGTCTTCTCTTCCATCCAATGATGTTAACCTAGAGGAACGACCTTCATTTAAAGCATAGGGGCTCTCCTGTACAACAGCTAACAGATTCTCCACTTCCTTGCTTGGTTCATCTAAAATATTTCACAGCTGGGACATGTTTTTGAACAAAGCTGCCGAGTGCATCATTCTGTTTAGGAGATGATGTCCATCCAAGGTCTGTTCTACCAAGAGGAGAATCCTTTGCGATTGGTGCAGTTTTTTTCCTTGCTGAAGAGCAGCATTGCTGTTTCTTGTATTAATGGCTGTGAGGAAGCCCTTTCCAGTACGCTCACACTTTTTAATGGCCCACTCTTTAGTGTTGACTCTCACATAGCAGACCTGATCAGGTATTTTGAACTGCATTGACTAGTGTCTCCAACACTAACGCCTAAATGGAATCTCACATGTGTATTGTGGTGTGTCTCCAACACTAACGCCTAAATGGAATCTCACATGTGTCTTGTGGTGTGTCACTAAAACTTCCTTTGAACCTTTGAGAAACATACTCGCAAGATTGTTATCTTACTCACCTCATTAATGGTGAAATGGACTGAGCTTCATGCCCTATCCATAGAACCAGGCTGTTTAAATTAACACATTAACCCTTAGTGATGACTTTACGGGGCATGAGGTAGTAGCCTACTTCCAAGGTCTGTAGCGTCAAGGTCATGCATGAAACACTAAACTGGGTTGTATTATAGAAAGGTAGACAGATGTAGCTCTACTATGATAGCAAATAATTTGGACATTTTAGTAGCACTACAAAATACAGAGGGAAAAACCTAAGTTTTTGACCCATTTTTTCACCCAAAATTCGCCCATGGTTGGATTCCGAATTTGTGTCCAGATTTTAGACTTTATGGCCTCAGATCTATGGCAAACTAGTCTGAAGCACATACAAACAGGTGAAGCTGTGAAGTAGGATAAGGTGGACATTTTGAATAAAGAGTCTTCTTCATAAGAAAATTATGGGTACATTAAGCCACACAAAAAAATCAATTTTTTCACCTTCTGCTAATGCACCAGCAAACTAACCAATGAAAACATTTACTTTAGCACAACTAGCCAATTGTCTAATGGAATATTGCTTGAAAGTTGATGTATTAGGATGTATTCAAAAATAGTTCCCAAAATGTGTTTCCTACTCGCATTTTATGAGTAAAGAGCAACAGCCTCCAGGTGTTAATGTGTTAAGGTTGAATGGAAGTTGTATAGAACCAGGCTGTTTAAGGTTCAATGGAAGTGCATAGAACCAGGCCGTTTAAGATTCAATGGAAGTTGCATATAACCAGGCTGTTTAAGGTTTAATGGAAATTGCGGGCCAGTTACTCTCCTAACAAATTCAGGGCTTTGCAGTTTGCAGTTAGACTTACAAGTGAGCATATGCAGTATTCCAGATGATTGTATTGGGGGGGGGGGGGATACAGATGTGTGAAGTAGTGTGAATTGACTTATGTTTTGTATCATGAATGTCTGAAGTAGTGGGAATTGACTTTGAATGTGTGAAATCAAGTTTGATTTATGCTTCAAACATGATTTTGAAACTCCCGATAAAAAGATCAAACTGAAACTGGCTTTTTACAAATTTCAGAACATAATTTTCTCACTTGATACGAGTCCAAGTGCAATCAACATAGACCCTGATTTGCCATCACATGATGCGTCTGTAGATAAGGTTCATTATGGTCAAATGTTCCCTGGAAGATATGACACTGAACAAGTACATCTATTAAATTTGTGACTCAATCAAAAGGATTGGCATCTTGAAAACAATATGAGTGCTGCCTTTAGAAGCCATGGGCTTATTGTGTCATGTGTACTGGCATAAAAAATTGGGAAATATCACTAAAATTAAATCTAACTTATGTAAATAGAAAATACAACTTAAATAAAAACTTTATTGCATGAAACACTGGTTACACAGCAAAACACAAATATTAATACAAATATACACTTTTAAGACTT
Organism: Unio delphinus; assembly: GCA_029339505.1. Lineage (NCBI taxonomy): Eukaryota > Metazoa > Mollusca > Bivalvia > Unionida > Unionidae > Unio > Unio delphinus. Next base: position 16,308,186 of record JAQISU010001235.1, read on the forward strand.
GTACGAAATAGAAGCAATATATTCGTAAGTAAACACTGTAAACAACATTGATGAACACATCACTTTGCAGTGGGTACATGTATTATTGAATTTACACATAATATTTTCAGATTTTTAAAATGCAAATAATTGTAGCATGTAATGAATTCCATCATGAAATGAACAAATACAGTGTTTACCACATATGCTTTTCTGAATGGGAATAGATGCATGAAATTGTAAAATATTTGAACTGACTAATTTTGTGTACTGTAGACATTTAGAGTTTCAAACACGACCCCTAGATTGATTGATTTTGTTTGGATGTTGTGCTTATAAAATGACCCCCTGCTCCCATGAATCAAATGTTCAGCAAGAATGGTTGACTTTTAAGTGAGTACATATGGTACATGTAAATATGGAAGACCTCTTGGAACAGCTTCCTCTTTAAGTAATAATAATAATAATAATAATAATAATAATAATAATAATGATAATAATAATGATGATGATACTACTACTACTAATAATAATAATAATAATACTATTAAAAATAATAATGATAATAATAATTATAATAATATTAATATTAATAAGTATAATAATAATGATAATAATAATGATACTACTACTACTAATAATTATTATTATAATAATAATTATTATTATAATAATAATAATAGTAATTATAATAATAAGTATAATAATAATAATGATGATGATGATAATAATGATAATAATAATGATACTACTACTACTAATAATTATTATTATAATAATAATAATTATTATTATAATAATAATAATAGTAATTATAATAATAAGTATAATAATAATAATTATGATGATGATAATAATGATAATAATAATAATAATAATAGTAACACTATAATGATAATATTAATAATAATAAGTATAATAATAAAAAATAATAATGATAATAATAATGATAATAATTAATAATAATAATAGTTATTGGCTTGTATATTGTTTCAGTTTGATGTGTACTTAGTGAAATTTCAGTACTTTAATAACAAATATTCTGCTTATAATAAATGGTACACAATTGTAGAATTTTCAAAGCCTCATGGTAAACACGCATATAAGGCATAGTATTAGCAGACATTTAAAAATATTTACTCTTTCTTTAAATGTTCACAGTACCCAAATATAGTTACCATCCCTAAATGATGTAAGAAGTTTAGTTTTTGTGAACTCTGGGTAAGTTATGGAACCCTTGCAGATATTGCTAAATTTGTTTGAATGGACATAAAGTCTTGACCAATTCAGTTGTCATGGACATTGATAGAAATTGATCTCTAACTCTGACCTTGATACAGATTATAATGTTGTATACAGATTCTGGTTTGAGTAAATTTGCATATCACAACTGCCATATTCAGAGTGTTGGGTTGCGTGGGTGAAGATATAGAGACTATGTTTGAGGTTCCAAGAATCAGTATACATGATCCAGAAAACCGACAATGTGTAATTGACACTAAGTTATCATTTTTTTGTAAGCTTATGTAAATGTAATTATTTTTTTTTAAAGACAAAAGTAACACATCTAGTTTCTTTGAAGCATTAAATACACTTGCAAAACAAAAAGTTGATCAATTTAGCATTGTCTAGTACCATTACACACAAGCCAACACTCACATAATCACAGCCAGATAGACGGTGTGTGTGTGTGTGTATGTATGTATGTGTGTGTGTGTGTGTACAGAGATTCCATCTCAAAAATCTGTCTCTAAAATCCATCCAACAGAAAAATATTTTGTTACTTAGATGGAGTCGTTGCTGATTTCAGTAATTAAGTAGGTGTTGAAATTAAGTGTACTTGTGTTCATCTCAGCAATCATTAAAGACTAGATAGTACTGTTGTTGATACTTTCCTTAAAATCGTGGCAAATGTTCCTCAACCTAGAAAATGATATTTATACATATGCATTGCTGTGAGGGAGTGTCAGATATGCTAAGTGATTTCCCAAGTCATTGGAAGTTGTACACTCCAGAACGACTAAGTTTGATTTTGTGTTTGTAGTGTGTGCAAAAACTAAATGCTTCATTTTGTTACAGCGCTTTATAAAGTCAAACTCCTTCTAAAAATGCTGAATTTGGTTTTGCTGGGCTTTTCTCTTTTTGTATGTCTCATCCTTTCCTGAATCAAAACTACATTTTGACAGTTTGTCTTCAAAAATGAATCACACTTGTACACTGTTTCAACTGCCAAAATGATTGTTTTGTGCGCGTTGATGTTTTGGACTCAAACACTACTTTGGAACTATTGAGAAATCATTCATAGACAATCTGGATTGTATCATTGTGGCACATCAGGACATTTAAGGCTGATGGAATTCATTTGGAGCATCATATATTATTAGTCTTTAGATAGGATATTTAGAATTTGATTCACAATATTGTGTCTTTTAAATTTTCAATTTGTATTACAGATATAAATTATTTGTTGATTTTGCTAAACTTCTTTATTTTGCTTCCCTCTGTTGCATATAGTACAAAAGCTAGATTTGTAACATCAGTCAGCATTTTTTTAGTATCGGTAAATCATTCCTTAATTTATGCTCTAACTAGAAATTTATAAATGTTTTGTTGGTCTTCAAAAATTCATTTGTATTCTGACTCTATGGTCTTAAACTAAATAATAAAAAAGAGCAAAAATTAAAAAGTTTTGTAAAATTCAAAGTGAAAATTAAATTTTCTTAGATTAATCTGAATTAAATCCCAAATAGTCCACAACATTTTATCACGGGTCATAATGAATTAAGTTCTAATTTTATTCCAAATAAGATCCAATGCTGATGTACCTGTAGACTTGAATGTACATGTATTAATGTATCAATGGTCTTTGATGTGATGATGTGTCATGTCTTTTGATGAATCACAAAAATATAATCCAAACTATCCTTGATTGAATTCACTATAATTCTGAATTAATATTTCTGTCCAAGGACATTATTGAGCACTTTGTAATTCAAGTGAATAATAATTTGAATAAACAAATTATAGCTCAAATAAAATACCTAATACATCAAGAAGACAGATTTCTGCTTCAAATGTTATTGCATGATTGAGTGATGTCTCAGGTCAATGAGATTATAAAACCCTCTACTTGACATAGGTCACAGTTAGCATTTTCTATTAAAAAATTTATTGCTTAATGGAAAATTCCATTCTAGAAGATTCTGTTTTTAAATTTAAATAAGAGCATGGTGAACATCATGACCTTGACTCAGACCAAGATAAAGATCCCAATATTTACCACACTTCTATACAAATATTTGCTCCTGTTTTATTTGCTAACTAAAACAAAATCGTCATTAGCATCTCTAGTCAGGAACACATCAAAGGAACACAATGAAATTGATTTTGAACAATGTCAAGTACAAAGTACAATTATCCATAGCATTACAAAAATCAACAGACAATGCTAATTAACATATTAACTTTTGATATTCAAAATATTTTGTACATGTACTTTTGAAACTTGAGTGAAAATTATAAGGGCGTGAATATATACATTACGAACAGTACACTGGATTCTGCCCATCAGATACATTTATTGAAATTTCAAGTTGAATATAATTTTATTAGTTGTAGCTCACTGAATCAAACTTTTGTTTGACTTGAAGTGATTTTGTTTCAGAACCATGTTCAGGAAAGTGAACTTCCTACAGGATCCAATCATTTTATTCTGGAAATATATCATTAGAGCCATCTCTCAGTCAGTTTCAAAATATCCCATAAAGTCTTTCTCTACATCCAATCTCTATTGGACTTTTTATGGGTCAGACGCAGAATAGTTCTTTTTTGTTTCCGAGTGTTAGAGGACTCTTGAGTGCTTTGTCGGACATTTCTTATTGAGCAGATAAACTCGTGGAGTGTATTTCTAAATGGTGCAATGATGATGTAATAAAGGACAAAATTGATAGAAAAATTGATTGTTTGTAGTGTATTTGTTACCATGATAGCCATTTGATATGTATATATAGCTAAATATTGTTCCTTAGATATATAAAAGATGAATTTTGTAATTTCTGATGGTGCCACCAAAATGAAGAAAAGAAGTATAATGGCAATAAGAGTCACATTGATTCTTTTGTGAGCAGAAACGCAACCCGTGTTGTCACGGCTGTGAAGTAGATGCAACATCTGGCTTTTATGCAGAGCACGAATGAGGCAGATATTGCAGTATAGAAGAATTGATAGGGGTATGAAATTACCAATGATAGCCCAAAGAAGCTTGTAAACATACACAAAATTGTCATTCATAAAGAGATCACTGTTGCGCAAGTGTATATACCCTACATAGTTTTCGTTGACAATGCATTCCGGTTTCACGACCCAGTACTTGAGTATATATGGTACATTGAAAAGGAAGGAGAAAATAGCCAGGACGATTATCATGATTATTGTTTTCCGCATGGAGAACAGTTGACGGGAGTGAAAGGGATGGCAGATTGCCACATATCTCATTATTGCTGTCAACACAGTGAGAAGCGTACTGCTTAAGATGAATGTGCTGATAATGAATGTGTTGTACATTCGATAGTACAGCATGAATTCATATGGATGATAATGATTTCGGTGAGAGAGAAAGGCATAGGGAAAAGTGCAGATGCAAAACATTAAGTCCGATATGGCCAAAGCCACAAGACATATGGTGGTACAGTACTCCATCTCATCCAGTGCTTTGCATGTTTTTTTCTTTGTGAAGACAACAACATTTAAAATATTTCCAAGAAAACCTAGTATACAAACAGTGGGAATGATGATGCTATACAGAAAGTACTCCATTCTTTCCAGAGTTTTTCTTTCCTCACTCAGGATGCTGGAATCATTTGTAATATTGAATTGACTTAAGTCTGCTGTGTATAGGGAACTACAGTTCACATGTTCAGAACTGAGTGCTGTCAAAATGTTGCTGATGTTGTTAAAACCAGCCATGTTGTTAAGAGATAATTATTTTATAATTTCAGATAATTTTAATGTCTTTTATTATCATAATAAACAAGAATTGACTAATATTATCACCAATTTCTGTTCATTTCCTTTTTAGCACGGTGAAAGTACTAAAGTGTTTATTCTTTCAGTTAATTACAGAAACATGTGGTTCACACATAAATTACGAACAATCTGTAAACGGGATCCTTGCAATAACAGTCTTCATGAAAAAATGCTTGTGGAGGTCACAAAGTTGTCAGATATCACTTTTAGTTTGATGTTTGGTAAACAATCCATCAGATTAGAGCTGTGGCTTGTTTTAACTATTGAACTTGTTCTGCTAAAAATCTCCTGTATTTTAGGTAAAGTCACAGAAAAGTATTGTTATAAACTTGTAACCTTCAACTGGCTCTTTTCCATTCAGCTGCCAAGCTTAATTCATCACGATGTAATCAATATCCCTGGTGCTGAGAGCTCTTCATACAGTCTGGAAAGAATATGTGATACATTCAGTAAAATATAAATAATTGTGAGACAGTTTTTTAATCAGGCATTAATATGTTTCCTCCAATAATCAACTTAATTTATTAGGAGGAAATTGAATCTGATGAAAATTTGGCAGACTTATGTATTCCTTATTAGATTCGGCACTGCAGTCATGTATATTGCCTGTACAAAGTACAAGAAATCATACCATGAGTTGTCAGCAGATTTAAGGTAAACTTTTTCAAAGATGATTTTGATAATAAGATTCTTGTTTACATAAAATAGCCAACATTCTCTGTTGTTTACTATAAAAATAGTACAATTTTAACTGACAAAGTGACTGATCGACTCAGTTCTCACCCCATCATCTGCTGTATAGGATTGAACCCTGCAGTTAAATTTCACTTCTTTGCATTTATTTGGTTTGCAATATTGATAGTGAAATGTCTGAGATTTTAGTTTGTGTCAAATATATTTTTGTGTGTTTATGTGTGTGTGTATATATATAGATAAAAGCTTAAATTTTGTATTGAAGATTGTTGTCTTATAAATATGAAAGAACTGTACACTTTTGTACATTGAAAAGCATTGACCTTATATATTGTTGTTATACTTAATTTTAATATATGATTTTTTTTGCTGTAACAATTTATACTAATAAGCTAACCATCTTTCAGATACAGCCATTATATATCACTTTTGTATATTGAAAAGCATTGACATTATATATTGTTGTTATACTTAATTTTAATATGATTTTTTGTTGTAACAATTTATACTAATAAGCTAACCATCTTTCAGATACTGCCAGCACGATGTGCTAAAAATTTCTGTTAGAAAATTTTCCAACTTATTATACTCATGGACTCTGTTGATCAACACTGCAACCTTAGTATTTATGCAGACAAAACAAGACACATATAACATGACCAAGTGACAATGAAATAGAACCCCAGTATTAATCCAGGTAAGGGGGTATTAAATAAAAGCAGTGAAATGGTACCCAAACATTGATTCATAGGTGTGGTAAGTAATGGCAAGCTAATATTAACCCATAAATTCTGGAGGTAATGGAACTCTAATATTAACCCATATGTTTGTGAGTTAATGGAGACCTAATATTAACCCATAGATTGGGGAGTTAATGGAACCCCAATATTAACCCATATGTTTTTGAGTTAATGGAGACCTAATATTAACCCATAGATTGGGGAGGTAATGGAACCCCAATATTAACCCATATATTTGTGAGTTAATGGAGACCTAATATTAACCCATAGATTGGGGAGTTAATGGAACCCCAATATTAACCCATATGTTTGTGAGTTAATGGAGACCTAATATTAACCCATAGATTGGGGAGTTAATGGAACTCCAATATTAACCCATATGTTTGTGAGTTAATGGAGACCTAATATTAACCCATAGATTGGGGAGTTAATGGAACTCCAATATTAACCCATAGGTTCAAGGAGGTAATATTAACCATTAAATCATGGAGGTAATGGAACCTCAATATTAACCCACAGGCTGGGAGTTATTCAACAAAAGCATAATGCTGCCCACAAGAACTTTGACACTGGACAGTTTTTTGACTATAGTTAAACTTGACTAACTTATAAAAATACTAACGTTGTAATCTTGATGGAAAAAATGAACAATACATAAATAAAACAATTGCATTTCAGACTTCATTTCTGGTGCGGTGACTATGCATATTTATTTTACTGATATTGGCACAACATGCACTACAGGTACAAAGGGTTCAACCGATTTTATTTATAAAATAATCACAAGCGATATTGCCTCATGAGAAAAGCTAGTTTGTGGATGGCAAAATATTGTGCATGTGTAAAGTATGGCAGAAACCAATATATGCCAATGTGATTTTACAAAGATTAACGAGACTGTATACTATTTAACAAAATAAGAACTCTAAACAGAATACCAAAATATATCACAATCTCTGATGAACAGTGGATTCCATTGAAAATAACATGCTGTGGAAAGGAACTATATATAGTACATGTACCTTCATAACAAGGAATTTCAAATATGTCATAGTCCCAAAACCTAATGGTAAATTCAGACCAGGTATAAATCAAATGTCTTTTAATGACATTGTGACTTGTAAACATTTTGAAACAAAATGGTTTTAAGTTGGTCTGGAAATAAATACTGGAAAAATGATTTTATCCAGTGATCGAAGAGATGCATATTTCAGTATTCCAGTATATGATAATTTTCAAAAATATAGATAAAAATGTACATGTTTAAGCAGAATGTGATGCTATAATACATTTTTATTTGCTTGTATTACCTTGGGGTTTCTATTGCACAGAGGATCATTACCAATATTGAATCTACAATATTTGTAATTGATACAGCAAGGTATTTATTGCTCATTCTATATTGATGATATCATCATCAACATATTCCCCAAATTATTAATTATGCCAAATCTGTATGCTGGAAATATGCTATATATATGGCATCATCATCATCAACATATTTCCCAAATTATTATGCCAAATCTGTAGGCAGGAAATATGCTATATTGATGACTTCATCATCAACATATTCCCCAAATTATTATGCCAAATATGTATGCTGGAAATATGCTATATATATGGCATCATCATCAACATATTCCCCAAATTATCATGCCAAATATGTATCCTGGAAATATGCTATATTGATGACATCATCATCATCAACATATTCCCCAAATTATTATGCCAAATCTGTATGCTGGAAATAGTTGTTGCTGGATCTTAAGAACTAGAGAGTACTTTATTCTATCATGGGAGAATTAACTCCTTAAAGGATTGCTATGTTGGCCTAGTGGTTAGAGCATCTGCCTCTGATGCAGAAAGTAGCAGGTTTGAACCCAGCTGAGTCATATCAAAGATTTAAAAGTTGTGCTAACAGCTGCCTTGCTTGGTGCTCAGATTAAGAGGTTAGTGTTAGGACCTGTCAGCCTGGTGTCAGGATAATTTGACTGGGTGGGACATCATGCCATATTTCCGTGGCATGATGCTTCAGTGCTAGACTTCACTATAAACTGCCACACTGCAAACATCATAGCAACATGATTCAAATATTGTTAAAGCTATGTTAAAAATCAAAATTACTCACACACTCAAGCTACTTGGATTTTTCATATATTGAATTCACTGTTTTTCCTTGAGGATTAAATTAAAAGTTTAAAAACATTTTCAATGACTATCATGTCCAGCAACACGTTCTTTGGTACCAGCCGTCTAATCATTTATTTATGCAGATGATACATAAGAACATGTTTCAGAGGGAAGAAATAAATTTTTAATCTTAAATACAGTAGAACCTGTCTTGAAAAACCACCTTTTCTGCCATAAAATTATGGTCTTTCAAGACAGGTGGTCTCACAAAGCAGTGGTCTTTCAAGATAGGTTTCACTGTACTACCAGAATTCTGATGTACATATAAACCTGTCTGATGCCGAGTTAAAATACTGAAAGATGCAATGTTAGAAAGCCTATTATAGTTTTATTTGCTATTTAGACATTTACATCCAAAGATGAGTTGGGAGTTCTTCCAGCAGATTCAATTCCTCCTATTTGTGGCCATTAGCCAGTGAAAGAAGCCTATGGCATTAATTATATTGAATGCCTTGCAATCTTTTGTACCTCACACTCTTCTTCCTCTACTATAAAGATGGTGTTAAACCCACAATACAATATCTTACCTTGCAACAAGCTGAAAAATGGTTGGGGTTTGGGGCATTTCAAATAATGTGTGTGAAGCAACAGTTGTGGCATGTTTATTTAACTTGTAATACCTTGCTAAATAGAAGTGTGTTGTAAAAGTTGAGGTGAATGAAAACTCGATTTTTAGGTGAGAACTCAAGTTCAAAGTTCATTAGGGGTATTTTCATTATAAATCTACATCAAGCAAATTAGACTTTTGCTTGGGATGTGAGATGTTTGATTAAGTTTTACTAAATTGTATCTTTTCAGAATGTTGTCATTGTAAACAGTGGTTATCTTAGTACATGTACTCTCTGCAACCACAAGGGCACCAACATTGATTGATATGAATATTCATGATGTGCATGTTTTGACTGGTATTCAGTTTATTGTCTAATTTTAGTCAAAAGGAAAGAGCAAATGTGAGAATCAGTCCTTCATCAGAGGGAAGACTTTGTCTTATGCACACATTTTACATTTTCTTAATAAAACTCAGAATCTCAGAAATGTGATTATTGGTTGTTTTTTCTGCATTTTCAATTGGATAGAAGTACATGTACAATATTTTTGTTGAACCACTGATATACAATTGTTGGAAAATGATGTGCAATTTTTCAGAACCATTCACATAAGTCAGTATTTTCTACATACAGGAAATGCCATCTTCATGTTTGGAAATTCTTAAATCTGCAGATTTGAAATCAACCTATAAACTTATTTTTTTGAAAATTATATTAATAACAAATACACCGCTCCCTCGATAACTCGCGCCCTGATAACTCGCGAACCCGCTTATAACGCGGTGTCTGGCGTGGATCCCGATTGCTGAACGTGAAAAAATTACGATAAGAATTGGTAAATTAAACCTTTATGCATGTCTAGTTTTATCATAAAAAAAGGTGATTAATGCCCATAAAGATCAATTCCATATTGTGAAATTTGCAAATTCTAAATAAGATGTCACATATTATATTCGGGTTTATTGGTTGATACATGGTCATCATACGCCGTAAATAAACAGTCTGGTGAAATAGCGATCAATGAAAACGTCCAGTAAATGCTAACAGGTGGCAACAGATAATGAAATAAACAGCAATTAAATATCTTTCTGTGTGAAAACCATATTATAATCCTTTATTTCCATTTCATTGTAAACATTATAATTGCAATATATTCTTTTCTATGAAAACATGAATAGAGTCAATCAACCGTCACATCGAAACCCGTGAGTACTTCCGTGAGAACCTAATTACCTGCCGGCTTTGTTTTGATCAACAAACTTGCCGAAGTGTTTGTTGCACTAAAATAATCAAGCAAGTGACGATTTTGCTCAACGGCAGCAAAATCAGGGAGTAACACACAAAATTAACTGATTTTTTCAAAATGTCTAGTCATTTGTCCAGCGTATCACAACTGGCAATTGTATTATCATGTTCTAATTAACATTGTTTCACAGTTTTCATTTTACTTCTACTGCAATCAAATATATACACTGTATATGAATTGATCGATAGACATTGTTTCTCAAAAAGTGAGTTGATCTTTTGTATTAAACAAATACATCTAATTTGGATCAAACAATAAAAAAAGAATGTAGCCAACTGAGCATAAAAATTAGTGACGTAATACACAATGTGTGAATCGGTACACGTGTTAATCGAACCACAGGAGTCTGACATTTTATCAATAAAGTACGGCGAGATCTCTGACAACATGAATTCCCCTTAAATTTTTTTAGTATATATTACCGATATGGGGAAATGCTCGCCATACTTTATTGATAAAACATCAGACTCGTGTGAATGGAAACCACGTGGAAAATGTTTTCGATTAACTGATCAATATACAGTAATTTATCCTGAAATTAATGTTACTCTATGAGGAAAAAATAAACTACACCATTATGAAGAGATATTTATTCACAGTTAATCACAGCACGATTGGACAACAAATTTTTACAAAAGTCATGTTACTGAAATAAAATTAGTCAATTCTTATCAATTTTTATGTGATGAACACGAATATGACAGTCAAATTGCAAAATTGACTCTAGTTTTTTTGTAATCTGCAAGAAATTAATGTTTACATAACGAAATGCATTCCAATAGTAAAAGGTCAACTGTAAAAGCCTATCTATAAAAAATCAAGTCATTGACTACATCTTAGGTTTCTTCGCCTGTCTCTTGTACAGCTGTTCGGGAGCATCTCTGAGGAGTGTCTAGCAGTAGTCAGCCAGCATTGTAGTGGACCATTTTCCTTGGTATCTTTGTTCCATTGTTGCGATATCTTGATGAAAACGTTCGCCGTGTTCATCACTAACAATACCACAGTTGCTAGGAAAGAAATCCAAATGGGAATGAATCCTTGCTGCAGTCCCATTAAAAGGGCAACTACCTTCAAATCACCACAGAGGTGCCAGCTGTACTCGTTATACTCAATGGAATTCAGTAGCTGCCTTAAGTTATCGTATGTCTCTTTCATGTGGACAGCATACGCTACTGAAATAGATGGAAGAATGTTTCCATTGTGCAAAAGCACAGCCTTGAGACTCAGTTTCAAAGAGTCCACAAATAGTCTCCATTCTTGTGGGTCATGAGTGATTTTTAAAGCATTCATGAGGCCCTCAATATCGGAACAGAATATCAGATTACTTTCCTTTCTGAACAAAGGCTCCAATTGCTGGTGGCGCTTTCGATATGCAGTAATTGTGACATCTTCTTCTAGAAGATTCCATTGTTGGAGTCTTGATCCTAGCAATTCTGCCTTGTTCTTTGATAAGTCCAAATCACAAATCAGGTCATTTAGTTCTTCCTGTGTTATTCTGTGTGGGGTTGATGATGCACCACAGTGAAAATCTGGATCACTGCATGCTGATGGACCAGGAGAAGAACAGGTCGACTCACCTTTGTCTTCGTCAGATGAATCAAGAGAATATTCTGCTGGAGGTTCTGGAATAGGAAGTCCCTCACCATGTGGAACTGGTCTCAATGCAGACGGAATGTTTGGGTAGACTATTCTCGACCTCTTTCGCTTCGTTATTCCGCCGGAAAGAGGAGGAACCAAGCAGAAGTAACAGTCATTTAGGTGGTTGCTTGGCTCTCTCCACACCATTGGGACTGCAAACGGCATTGATGACCTTTTGCAATTCAACCACTGTGAAAGCTGTGTTGTACATGTAGCACAGCATATATGCGGAGCCCAAGGCTTGTCTTGGTCACCAACCTTGCATCCGAAGTAAAGATGATATGCCTTCTTCACTTGAGAATTGATACTTTTCTTCTGGTTGGCAAATGTCACTTCCCCATAAATATAGCAAAAATTGTCCGCGGTATTAACACACTTTCGAGGCATTACTGTTCTTTATTGTACGTAAATGGATAAAATAATAAGTTTTATGTAACAGTAGCTTGAACTGTCTCGCACAACGTCTAAAATATTTTAAATGCTGAACCTATCTGATTGGGCTTTATATAGTACACTGCTTACGTCAGCTTCAGCAGCCGCCTGGCATTAGTATATTAGGCCTACACATGTATAGTACACAACTGACGTCAACTTACTTCAGCAGCCGCATGGCATTAGTATTGCATTGCATCTGAAAATGATGCAATCAACTGTGGATGATATGAGCATGATGGTATTATGCAATGTTACATCATTATTCCGGATGTTGCTGCAGTCCTACTGGAGAAATTTACACAGTGAAACATAGAAAATGAGGTATAAGAATATCTTCAAAACGAGAGCCAATTAAAAAAATTCACGGTTATATTCGTGTTCAGCACACCAAAATACTACAGATTAGGGCCATTTCAAGTCAGTAATGATTTCACTGTTGACCGGTGTTATAGAGTGAATATTAAAAACTAAAAAATCAGCCAACCCTTTTGACTTTTATTGATATTTTTGTTATTACCACTCCCTCGATAACTCGCGCCTCACATATGCGGTCGATGTTTTTGGACCCCGATGTGCGTGAGTTATCGAGGGAGTGGTATATGTTGTTTTCATTGTTTAAATTTAAACAAGAAAATTGATACAAAACTTCTACATATGAAGTGACACTAGTGGTAAATGTTTGTATTTAAACATATTAATTTACACACATAAAGCCAAAGGCTTATTAGACTTTATAATGTACACCATCCAGGCATAATATAGATGTAATGGATGAAGGGCTTAAAGTAAGCCAGATGCTGAACATGTTTCCCACCTGAATTTTTTTTCTTATTAGACAACACATGTGTGTGTGTGTGTGTGTGTGTGTGTGTGTGTGTGTGTGTGTGTGTGTGTTTTAAGGCTCTAATGCTTTGTAAAATTTAAAAAATAATTTATTTCCCTGGAAAAAACTTGTAAAAATGGAAAAAGAACTTAAGTTTTAAGAATCATATCCACAAATTAAATTACAAAAGCCCTAGTAATGAAATGTTGTAATAGATTCAAGTTCAAATCCTCTGTGTGTGTGTGTGTGTGTGTGTGTGTATATGGAAAACGATGACGTAGTTTGAGTCTTGTTGGAAAATCAAACTTGGAATACATTGACGCATGTTTAAGTATGTACTGTGCTTATCTACACTCCGGTGTTGGAAATCCAAATAAAATTTTGATAAACTGGCTTTGTCCATTAAATTTTTATGAGCACATAAAAATATGCCAGAGATACAAATTAATCCTTTAAAATCAAATGTACTAAAGAAAAGTTAACATGAATTCAAAAACATGCTACAACCAAAGAAAATGATTTTATAATGTCAGGTGTAAAAGCACAAAACTAAATTCTCTAAAATAAAGATTATATTGTATTCTAAAATGCAGTTTCAAAAAAATACCAAAATTGTGAAATCTGGAAAAAGACAGGGGAGATGAGTCACGTGTTAGCATGACCCTAATAAGAACCAATCATTTTACTTTAAGAATAATTTTTTATTAAAAAGTTGTTTACTTCCTCAAATTCACTAGTTCCATCTTGACATTTACATCAACCAATCATTTTAAGATAAAAATAGAACTTTTTTCATAGCTGCTACTAATTTTGAATTAAGGTCAGGATCCAGGTCAACATTAGTTGTTTACAAAAGAATAATTCAGGTCAACTAATTATCTGGAAAAATATCTCCAGTTAATTAATTTGCTCTAAAAATAGCATGTAATAATAAATAATAAAGAATGAAAAACTGAAAAACAATTAAATTAAAACAAAGATACTTCAAATCAGATATACATATACATGTATATACACACACACACACACACAAACCATTCCGTCGATAACTCAAGAACACACTGATAACATGGGGTCAGGCATGGATTTTTTATTTTAAACCAGAGAATACCCCATAAATTTATTCCTGCTTTTTTTTATCATCAAAAATGGTGGATAGGACCTGGAAATTTTAATCAGCATTATCAAATATCAAATTTAAAAATAGGTCATACAACTTTTTACATTTTCTTTCCAAACATAATTCATAGTATGCCACAATGAATGATATATATATATATATATATATATATATATATATATATATATATATATATATATATATATATATATTAGGAAATTTTTATCAAATGAAAATGTCATCTATGCTGGATGGAGACAGTACTTGAATAACAATTTTTTTATATCAATTGAAATTTGTGTTTTAGTTCTATCTTGTAGTTCCTTTAAAGTGTCTTAAATGCTATATATCCTGTTATAAATAAACGTAAATCTTTTGTAACAGCTAATTTGGTTCCAACCATGTTTTGATAACTGACATGTGGAAGTATTTGATGAATTGTTGCACTAAATTAGAAACTGGCCTCCATTGTATTATCTTGGTAATTATATCTTTTGACTTGAATAAACGAAGTGGAATAAAAGAAAAGTTAAAAGGCATGAAAATCCTACTGACTTGAAATCTAGCGATCCTGGTTGTATGTCAGGTGAACTCTATTCATTTGATCAATCAAACACTGTTTTAAATGCTATTGTGTATTTAATATATATAAACTACCTTAAATTAACCAACTCTTTCATAACTGTGATCAAAGATAGCACAGCAAAATGAATACTTCATAAAATAAAGAGCTTGATTTCACAGATACAGACCTTTGTGGAGAAGCGATTTTCAGAGAATTCTTTAATTGGCACTTAGAGATGTCCTCACGGATGATAAAAAATTTCATTATTACTTCCAATGAAATCACAACATCAATATTGTACTAACTGAACAATACAAAAATTTAATTTTGATGTAGACAATTGTCTCGTGAAATAAATGTGGTGTGTTTTTGAAAAAAAGGAATATTGTTTGTTGGTGTATTAACATTTAGTCTAGTTCCCTCCTCTGTGGACTCCCAATTAAACACCA
This sequence comes from Unio delphinus, assembly GCA_029339505.1. Lineage (NCBI taxonomy): Eukaryota > Metazoa > Mollusca > Bivalvia > Unionida > Unionidae > Unio > Unio delphinus. Next base: position 16,323,697 of record JAQISU010001235.1, read on the forward strand.
CTATGGGAACCGGACTCATCAAGAAAACAAATAGCAGTGATGTAATACACAGATTATTCACATATACAAGATGGTTGTTGAAACCAGTTGGAACGATCTTTCACATGTTGGACATTTTGAAAATATTATTTAAACAGAATAATTAACAACCTCATTAGAAAAAGTGCATTATTAAAAATTATTATCGTCTTGACTGTAAAATGAAAATTCAGTTATTAAACAGCCCAGTTCCCTAACGCTGCCTCCCCCCCCTCCCTGGTTTTCTAAAGCGAATTTGTTCCATTTTTGGATGTCCCTTGGTATGTCATGTCCTCGCATATAGTGCGATCTATGTTTGAAGACCCCATTGTGCATAAGTTATCAATGGAGAGGTATATATATATATATATATATATATATATATATATATATATATATATATATATATATAGTGTCACATGATTTCATTTATCATTAATGAGTACCTCTCAAGCATCAGTATTAAGGTGATAAAGCTAATTTATACATGCTCAGCCCCCACCTTACTCTCTGGTAATGATCCCCATCCATCACAGCTGAAGACAGTAGGGGACATCATTAATTGGTACTGTTGTAAAAGGCAGATGTTCATGCAAAGTGTATGATTCCATTATCTTCCAAATACGTTTCTCAAAATCTATCTTCAGTCTCTCATAATGACCATGTTTACAAGAAGATAAATAATGATTGAAAACTTTTATCCAGGCACTAGAGTTAATTGATGTTATTACTGCTGCTATGTGTACATTGTTACATGTATTATCTTGAAAGTTGTTTTTAATCTTTAGTTCTTGTTTCATTTGCTCATCCAGAAATGGGTTTGGATGTCCAATTAAGTTGTGCATTTTTTCACCTTTCAAGGATTAGTGTTTTAAAGCATTTGTGTATCATGTTTTGTTTTGAAGACTCACTCAACAATTTTTGTATTTTCTGTTAATTAAGCTATCTCATCTTGGGAGTAATGTATGCCTTTTAATCAGTGAGTTAATTGAAATAATTGATTAATTAATGTAATTATTTTTTAAATAATTGATTAATTAATGTATATATTTTCATTAATTGGATATTTTATGGCAAACATTTTTTGATACTGTCTTTAGGTCCCTTAATTATTTTTTAGATAATTTTTCTCACCCTGTAATTTGTGACAGTGTTTTAAAAAATACTATCTATGCACTGATATTTTTGTCTCAGCTTTAGTTGTATGATGATAGAACAAGAGCAACAGAATAGTAATGCTTTCTTAACAAACTGGAAGAATGGTTTGTTAGTTTTGTGCATGGAAAATGTCTTTCCTGCTGACTTGTGGTCTTCCAGACAAGTGATCTTTCAAGTCAAGTTTAACTGCATGTGTGTGTTTCCTCTTGAATTAGTCCCTAAAGATTGGCAGTATTTCCCCTTGAATTAGTCCCTAAAGATTGGCAGTGACTGAAATGTACTTAACCGGTTATTTATTTCCCCAATTTCCACTCTATTAGGCAGAGTATCAGACAGAATACCAATGGATCAGGTACAAGTGTCAGGACAAGACTGCAGTTAATTGGATACAAAAGTTCAGACAGTGCTCTTCTTAAAGAGCAAATTTAAACCATAAACAGGTACAAAAATATTTACCACCCCTGATGGGCAATCATGTGATGATATATGGACACATACATTTTGGAGAAATTGAAATACATTGAAATTAATAAACAAAAACAGGTTGTACTAGCTGGCACACAGTTGAGATGAAAAGAAATGTTGCTGTTGGCATTTTCCCTTGTGTAACAGATGTACTTGATTTCCTGTTATGATTTGATATGCTGCTATCAAGTACATTTTTAGGATTATGTTTTATAATCAATGGCCTGTCATATGTTTTTTTGAGAACTTTTTATTTTTAATTTTGGCACAGTGGCATCAAATGCTAGTCTTGATAATGTATAAAACAGAAGAATGAAACATTTCAATTTGGTCCATGTGGTCTGAGTTAGATTATTTTCAGTTTGTATTTGATGGAATAAAACATTTATTGCAATGTTTTTAAAATTTCCGAGTATTTAGTGATTGACCATTGGATTATGAAAGAACACTGCACTGCTTCTTGTGAGTAAAAATATAGGGGCCAACTTCATGAATTCTACCTGAACTTTATATTTGTATTTTTTACTTGGAATAAATTATATACAGTATATGGTTATCACATTTTTGTTTTTTGGGAGGCAGACACTTTGGTAATTATAGAACATGCTGTTTCAAATGTAGTGATTCAAAGTATCTATCACATTTTTTATAGTGACCATTAAGTGTTCCAAATGAGAATAGCTTATATTTCACATAGAACTAAAGTACTTCATTTATAAGTACATGCCTAATTTGCATATTAAATCCTAATTCTTCACCTACATGTCATTTATGTTGTTGTTGTAATAGTAGTAGTGTTTAACACCATTTTTCAGCACAAGATAGGCTATACATGGCGGCCAGTATTAATGGTGGAGGAAGAACCTCAAAAAAAAAAAAAAAAAAACTGGCAAGCCTTCTCACATACCCACATTGGCTGAATCCAAGACTTGAACCTACACAAAAAAGTGAGATGGCAGTGATCCATAAGGGAGAGCGCTTTAGATCACTTGGCCACCTGGGGCCCCTATATGTCATTTATAAGTGACCCACATGTAAACTGAATAATCACTTATGATTAAACCCTTTATAAATAATGGATATAAGTGACCTATATGCAACATATATTCTTTTTCCTTAATGAAGGATACCTTGTCAATCAATGTTTTCATGTAAAATAGAAAGAATTTGTTTAGGATATGGTGGTTTATTTAGATATTCCATCACTTTTTAAAAATTGTATATCCATTTAATATTGTTCAATCTAGTTTTTTAGATGGATGTTCTATATCCATTCCTTTAATTAGTAATTTAAAGTTATTTTTCTCAGCTTTTACTTTTGTTTGACTCTCTGTGATCATGACTGTTTGATTTGGCTGCATTTAATCTTCATACTACTGTGTCATTTAATTTTGCCAAATCTTTGTTTAATTTAGTGCTATGTGTTTAATAGTCCTCAGTGTAGAAAACTAATCTGTCTGTGACAAAACCATTTTTCTTTTAGTCACTATAACCTTGACCTATGCATATATTGTCTTGAAACCACATTTTTCATTTAGTTAAAATGACTGAGTTTTTGCCCTAAGTGCAAGTCATCCCCAAAGTTTGGTAACTGTAGAAGGTGGAAAACTTAAGTTAGTGTTGATAAACCATTTTTGTCCATTCAGTGGTAGTGATCTTTGACCTTAGAGTTTTTTAGTCAAGAGTTTTTCTTCACCAAGAGCAAACCATCTACAAGATTTGGTCACTGTAGAAGGTGGGCAGCTTGAGTTATCGTGTGGAAAAGAAATGGCAACAAACACATGGCTGGATGGACAACATCCTAGCATGCTGGACATATCAACAATCACTCAAGTTAAGAACTCAATTATTGACCATTATAAAAATGACAGCCTTTAGAATCGATACAATTTCATACTAAAAGCAAATCTATAAAAATAATATTGAAAAAATGTATCCTACAATCTGAAGACAACTGTGGCCTTCTTATTCTTTATAGCTGTGTATATCAGGTTAATTGCCCCTATCAAATGCCATAAAATTACCTGCCTTATCACCCATTCTTGATTAGAAAATTTGTCTTTCTACTAGAATACAAATTCAGGTCGTCCTTGTTGCTATATACGGTAATCATATTGCTTGCTTACGTAATTGAAATAAAAACAGATTTCTTCCAATGTGAGCTATAATAAAACTTAAAATATTTGAACTGTAAATACATGTTGAAATATTAACTGCAATGACAGCGTCTTTAAAAAAAAAACCAGACAAAATGCTCATTCTATCCAAATTTATTTGTATAAATTCCCATTTCCAAAGAATCAAGATTTTGGGGTGAAAAATAGAACAAGTTTGCTAGTAATTACAACAATCAATTCCTAAAGCCCCATGGTCATTTGTCAATACTTTCATCACAACAGACAACATGAGTCTGTTCTCAGCAAAGCTTCTGGTTTCAGCCTTCATTACTAATAACAACATAATAAAATCAGTATGATTCAAGCCAGATGAAACACCAACTTTAATACAGTTCCAGCTATTTGTACACTGTATACTGACTTTAATTATAGATTACCTTATTTTATTCAGGTTTTTGGACAGCTAATTTAATTTACTTTTCTTTCTGTCAGCCAGAAACACGGATACAATATTAAGCTATCATCTTTAAGTCACAATGCCAAAAAATTACACTGTACATGTACATTACTGAATCAAAACTGACATCCAGCTTACCGGTATATCATTCCACAAAAAAAGGCAATTATAGCGAAAACCAAATCTACACATAATATGCAGCTAGAGACTCTGCAATGTTTTAATCTCATACCAGCAACAACAGTACCATTTATATTCTAGTACATTTAAATTCATAACAATATGTAAAACATGAAATAAGTACAGTAAATCCAGTCTTGAAAAACTACTGCTATGTGAGACCACCTGTATTTAGAGAAAACCTTCTCAGTGCACAGATTTACTAATATTAATTATATAGGATTGTGACCTGTTATGGGAGATCACATGTCTTGGAACCATGATGCATTGCAAATGAGATGATGCATCACACACAATATGTATTGGTTTGGAGACATTGATCTGATATTCATTGTAAAACTAGACTTGCTGTGTGATTAAAAAATAATTCTACAACACATTTTGCAAGTATAGAAAATATACTCACCAAGATTAGTGGAAATTTGTGGATGATAGATGGTACATTATCTTCAGAAAAAATGCTTTTTTCCTCCAGACTTTGATCTGTTGATATTTTAATAAACATTATTAGGCTCGAGATACTGGCATGTATGATGATGCCGATTTCATTGTGCTCTCCATACTATATAACGTAAAGAATCACTATGAAGAATGGGAGAAAATTGGAGAATTAAGAATGACACCAGTTTAATAAGATATTTGGGTATGGTTAATGATTGATTGATTATTGATAGTTCTCAGTTTACGGAACAAACGGGAAAAAAATTCTACTTTTTAAAGGATATTTATTTTTTATGAATATGTATCATAATGTGCAGTGTTTTTATTACACAATAATTAATATCTAGGCTTACACAATCCCTCATTATTATCTAGGCTAACACAATACTTTATTATCTAGGCTTACAAAACACCTCATTATTTTGGTTTGCACAACACCTCATTATTATCTATTTGCACAACACATCATAAGTATCAAGGCTTACACAAGACCTCGTTATTATCTAGGCTTACACAAAACCTCATTATCATCTTGTCTTACACAACACCTCGTTATTATCTAGGCTTACACAAAACCTCATTATTATCTAGGCTTACACAATCCCTCATTATTATCTAGAGCAGCAGAGAGGGTGAACAGACCACGATTTCAAGCAAAAATAAGGCTTCCAGATAACGTTTCCGAACAAAAAATGGCCTACACACTACGTTTTCAGACAAAAAATAAGACTTCCAACAAAATCTCATTTAACCAAAAAAAAAGTCTCCATTTTTGCAAAAACGGATATTTTACGATTTTTCTCGCAACGATGTGGTCATCCACCCTCTCTGCTGCTAGTGATTTCATCACTGGGTTAACAAAAATAATAAATGATTTTAACCGAATATTTGATCCAGTCCGATACGATATCGTGTCCGAGGATCATGTAGATTTATTGTTGCGAATCCGTGCGGAGTCGACTGAGCATGACTAAAGAAATCTCGAAATTGATTGAAGTCCATATCAGAGCACCATGTCTGCCAAATATTTCTAAGAGTATGAGTATCAACTCCGTTGAATACAGAAAGAATATTGCAGTTATCTCTGATCACTTTTGGAACCTGAGTGTAGCGTTGAGTGACATATATCACGTCAGTGTTTTTGTGACGCCCACGGGAAAATATTCTAGCAGGATTCTTTTGTTTATCCAACATTATATCGTCGTATACGACTAAATTGTTAATATCTCCATCAATATCATCAATACTCGGTGCTTCATCGATATCGGTTATAAAATCAATGGCATTCTCACCCTTAATTTCTGATGCATTCTCGTTAAAATCTTTTAGCACTTCATAACATCGTTGGTCGTCTACGCTAGGTGCAATTAAATACAACTTATCCCACTTCATCCATCTCATTATTAAATTGAGCAACAATTGCGTTTTACCGGATCCAGATGGCCCGATTATAATCATCCGGATAGAGTTTGGTAGCGCTGCATGATGCTTAATTGGTTCTCTTGTTTTCGTCGCTGAAAAATCAATTATATCCATATCTCTATACATAAATTATGGATCTATATTGTGTGAAGTGTAGAACGCGTACTGGCACAGATGATGTGACGACGATTACAACTAAAAATAACCGATCAGCGCTTTCTGGTAAATGCGTGCAATGTGGTACAAAGAAATTTAGATTTGTGTCTATGAAATCTGATTTAAAAAAAAACGAGGAGGTGATATCGCAGCCAAATTAGCAAAACTCCCTGGAACCCCATGGGCAAAATACCCCGGAGAAAAACACCTTCCAGGATATAGCTACTGTGGACCGGGAACCAGACTTGATATCAGACTCAATAATCAAAATCAACCCAACCCCGGTGAAGAACCAATAAACGCCATTGATAAGGCCTGTCACCTTCATGATGTTGCTTATAAAAGCAGCAATCTGCAACACAGGCATCTAGCAGATGTGAAATTAATTCATGCGTTAAATGCTATTCCTGATAAATCCTTCAAAGAAAAATTGTCTTCATTTTTGATAAAATCGGCTATGAAAAGTAAATTGATGTTAGGTGCTGGTAATTAATAATATGGAATCAATTTATTATTCTCCGAGGGGATACTGGAGGGGTAACGCTGCAATCAATAAACTCGCTAGCGCTGCAAAAGTGAAAAAAACCACTGCGGCTAATTGGTTATCCAAACAGGCACTATGGCAAATTTATCTACCACCGCCTAAACAAATTCAATTCTCGCATTTTGATGTGACCGCTCCTAATGAAGTTCATCAGGCTGATATATTATTTCTGCCACATGATCGTGGTTACAAATATGCGTTAACCGTAGTTGATGTTGCGAGTCGATACAAAGAAGCAGAACCGTTAAAAACAAAATCAGCCACTGAAGTCGCTTCTGCATTTGAAAGGATTTATCGACGAGGTCCTCTGCACTGGCCAAATCTATTGCAGGTTGATCCTGGCAAGGAATTTCAGGGTGCAGTGTTATCTACAATGAAACATCATAATGTCACCATACGACGAGGGCATACTGCGCTACATCGCGATCAGGCCATTGTAGAACGATTTAATCGGACGATTGCTGAGCGGTTATTTGGATATCAATACGCAAAAGAATTCATTCAAGAAAAGCGATCCAGTGAATGGGTTAAAAGATTACCATCTGTGATTACTGCACTGAATAACGAGATTACTAGAACAATCAACATGAAACCTATCAACGCGATTAAAAAGAAGTCGATACCTGAAAAACCACAAAAAGATTTCCCTAGAAACGCTAGCATTTCCCAACCAATTCTTGGTAGTAATGTCATTGTGAGGTACTTATACGAACCAGGAGAGCTTGAAGGGGGTAGAAAAAGGGCTACTGATCCTATTTGGAGCGTCACTACGCATAAGATATCTAGTATAACACGATCAACTGGTAGACCAGCAATCTATAAACTGGATTCAACTGCTCCTCAGCGGGGTTTTACTCGACAACAACTACAAGTGATTCCCGAGGATACTCAATTGCCACCGCATGGTCTTAACTAGCACCGTTGCGTCTATTGCACTCAAGACAAGTCAACATCACATTATTTCTGACATGACCGAGATTGTTATTTTTTCTGTCTACGGTAAATTGGCGAGGATCCTTATCCGAATACTGCCAACGCATTATACAATTGCAACTCGCGCAGTGATTATTCTGTTGTTTCTTCAAAGTGATTATTAATTTAGCATCAATATCAAATTCTCGTTGTTTTTTTTTGTCCTGTTGTTTGTAACCGGAGAGTTTTTTATTAATGATGCTAACATCAATATCACTTATTGTTGTGTCATTATCATCACCAATGATTTCATCATCGAGGACAATTCTTCGAAGTTGATTTATGTTTCGTACTCTGGATACTGCGAGATAGACTAAATTTGACCATTCGATGCGATTATCTACCATCCAAACAATTGTATCCGATATAGTCAATCCCTGTGAAGAGTGTATTGTTGCTGCGTATCCTAGCGTCCACGGGGATTTATTAGCACGCAATGCATCTTCAACGACATTGATGTCAACCAGCACAATATCATTTAATACCAGAATTTGTTTTTCACTCTGTCCTGGAATATCAACTTCAATATTCTGTTTTCGTGTATCCGATGGCCTATAACAAAGGGGTACTGGAAGCGTTGCAAATTTTTCTTTATGCAATTCAAATAACTTCATCTGAAGTGTATCCCTGACTATTTTTCTACTTGCAATGATTAAATCGTTTGGTCTCCACGCTTCCCAGAAATCATTCATTGGGGTTTCTGAAATCACTTCACGCGCTATTTCGCATTGGATTCTATCCGGTTGTAATCTAATTAGCGCTTTGAACTCGCGTAATCGTTCATCAAGTGATCTATAATCAGTGGTGATTTCTTCATAGTAGTCTACAAAACCCTTTAGCCATTCATGTGGAGATGCACCGACAAATGGTGGTGGTTGGCCTTGATCCCCGCACATGACGACTTTTGTGTTTTTGGTTAACAACCACTCAAGAAATGTTTTTAATACATCTAATGACACTGTGCATATTTCATCCCAGATTATGATTTCAGGAATGAATTTATCACCCATTCGATCAGGAGTCCATTTGTCACCCTTCCATCGAAAGAAGCTGTGATAAGTGCAAGCATTTACCCCTCGTTGTATCATCTCTCTGGCGAGTCTGTGAGTCGGTGTTAGCACAATCATGTTAGTAGAAATACAAGTATTTCCACCACCACGATATAATTCAATTGCACGAGTTGTCTTTCCTGACCCACCACAACCGTTTAAATAAACTGTCTTGTATCTACATACTGGATCAGATACCGGTGGTGCATTAGAAAATTCTGTAGAAACACTAGTGTTTCCAATTTCAATACGGTTACAACAAATATATTTATCATCCATGGCAACGTCTGCGGATTCACAATACTCATGTAGCATCTCCTTTTTAAATCGCCAACACCCCCAATTTTCTTCGGGATCTGTGAATTTAGCTACAGCTGATTTGTACTGATTATGTATATACATCGAATCAGTGGCTACTCTAACCGCGGTATTAGGAAATCTATTTATCATCGAAAATAGATTAATGCAAGCATAGGCTAACATTGAACTTCTCAAATGTGTGTACTGGGAATTATATCCATCACAGTAGGTAACAACCGTACCTAATTTCTCGCCGCTGGATAGAAAAGCATCCTTACGGGATACAAGTTTTCCCTGTTTCATTAAATCCGCTACAATAAAATCGTATTCAGCGACATCTATGATCAACCGCGAAGAGTATTTCGCGTTATCGTATCGTCCACCCTGGGTAAATTTACCGATTATTCTTCTTCCGAGATCTTTTGTTTGTTCTTTTTTAATTTCAAATAACTTCTTAGACCAATTTATGATTTCTTCTTCACTGAAATCTGGAAACTGTTTTCGTAGTTCGTTGATTATTCTATCTAGATTGGGTTGTGGTAGCCAAACTTCTTTCTGAGCTCGATAGCATATAATAGCCTCGGAAACAATCAACGATATTAGCATACCACAATCAATCATATATCTCAATAGCACTATTGGCATCCAGTGTTTTTCAGATAGGTGTCTACCGAGCCAAACATAACTACACGGATGTAACCCTGTAGCTAATTCAAATGATATCACACGAGCGAATCCGGTTAAATCAAAATCAGGCAATGGTCCATTAATCGCAACACGAGTCATTTCATGCGTGGGGTGTCCAAATCGATTGAAGTACTCAGCGCATTCCCCATACCCGAGAAAACTTCCGGGATAACACGCGGCTATATCAATTGAAATCATACCATCACGATGGTATTTCGTATTCCACAGTCCTCCATGACCAAATTCGACGCAACTCAATTTAACATCTTCGAGAAAATCACTTCGTGTTGGACGCCATGAGTTTTTTTCTCTTGCGAAGTGAGCTACCACTGATGGAATAGTAAAACTATCCGTGAGTAGTTTTTCATGGGAATTCTGCGGTGAAAAATCACTAGCGATTTTTCTCATTCTGTTATCTAATTCTTCAATGCGATATAATTCACCATTTGGTTTTACAAATTGATCGAATTCTTCATCACTTCTAAGTAGCCACACTGACACAGGATCATCCTTACACAACGCATGAATAGCATCGAATAATCTCTCTTCATAGAAAACATCCCCGACGAACTCCTTAGGGATATATTTCACGGTTCGTTCTCGTGGAAATATTGTTACCGCAGGTGTCCACGCGTGTTTGTTATGATCAATAATCTGTATTGGGGCTCCTCGCGATTGATATTTCGGTTCGTATAATACTTCTCCGGTTATTGTTGTTACTGATATTGGGAATTTTAATGATGCTTCTAATTTAGCTATATCAGAAATCTTTGCACCATGCTGTTTCACTGTCAGTTCCCACTCGGTTATTTTCCTACGTCGCAGATCAGTTAGTTTATTTCCTCGGGATGCATTTGTGAAGTGTTCTAGTATTCGTTCTGCTACACAATTAAGCCCTGACGAATATTTCATAGGAGCTAGTTTTGCGATATCGGGTTTATCATTTAACGGATATATCCCATAAACCATTGCTGTTACGGGATAAGATCTTTCGTAGTATGGTTTATCAATGCCGGTTAGAATCCCTGGTTTGGAATCTCTACTCACAATGACAGCTTTTTTATTCTTGAGGATTGGTTCAAATTTATCCTTAATAATCCATTTGCCATCGACTTCGATAATGAATTTGATTCGGAAAAAATGCCGTTTTTCCCCAACACGTGAAATTATCACTGCTGCTTTTTCATCAGTCATGGTAGCATCAACAACACCATCAATTCGAAATGTTGACCAGCAATAGGATGCTCCATCACGTTTGAATTCATTAAAACAATCTCTGATTTTACTAATCATGGCTTTATCAAGAATTGTATTCTTTGGTGTATTAGAAGCTATATCGAGATTGAATTGAGCATCTTTCCAGGGGTAATCTCTCTTGGACGTTTTTGAAATCCGAAGGATTTTGGGTTTATCGAGATTTAATCTAGGATTGATTTTGTTACGTTTTTTGGGTCTATCGAGATTAAATCTAGGACTGATTTTCAATAATCTCTTAAACTCTTTCATGTTTCCGTCTCTTGGACGTTTGTTACGTTTTTTGGGTCTATCGAGATTAAATCTAGGACTGATTTTCAATAATCTCTTAAACTCTTTCATGTTTCCGTCTCTTGGACGTTTGTTACGTTTTTTGGGTCTATCGAGATTAAATCTAGGACTGATTTTCAATAATCTCTTAAACTCTTTCATGTTTCCGTCTCTTGGACGTTGTTTTGGTCTATCGAGATTAAATCTAGGACTGATTTTCAATAATCTCTTAAACTCTCTATCAGCATTAAATTTAGCATTTCTCGAAGTCAATCTCTTGAACTCCATCATGCTATACTAAAAACAAGTGTCTAAATGAAAGATTTTTTATATAATGAATCACTGCAAATGAATCAGTCAATGAATTAGACAAATAGTATAGTATACGAATGAACCAGGAATTCAGACCACACCCAGTGAGTACAAATTATGAAGCATCCAGTGATGGTGTTGTAAGAAACCGTAGACTGAAGAACCCAGTTGGGTGGGATAATGGTATGGGGTATTTGTTCTTTACTGTTGGAAAGAAGAAATATTACAATCATCGTTTCGTGTATGAATGTTTCCATGGATTGATCAAAGATGGTTTTGTTATTGATCATATTGATTCTAATCCGAAGAACAATTCCTTATCAAATCTTCAAGCAATCACACATAGTGAGAATACCAAACGAGGAAGGACTGGGAAATACTCGAAAAAAGCGAGACCTGTGAAATCTTTGAATACAATAACTAACGAAGAAAAAGTATTTAAATCAATATATGAAGCCGGCAAGTATTTCAATATTTGTAGACCCTCAGTACGATATGTTGCAGAAGGGGTTTGTCGATCGGCTATTTCAAAAAAGAGCGGACAGAAAATTCAATTTAGTTATGTCTAATACGTCATATTTTTCATTTAGAAATATATCATTGTTATAGAATAATGAATTCTGAAAACATGAATAGCATTTTATCCGAGATTTCAAAATTGAAAGGTTGGGATATTGAACTATCAGATGGGTTAAATCCTGATCAAATCATGTCTGATTTTCAGGATATAGAATACGGAGTTAGCACTAACAAGTATATGCTACCAAAGAAGTATGCGCTCATCAAAAGAATTCAGAATTCTATTAAGGACTCTCTCGCATTTTCCAGTGACATAAGTGTGTTCGCTCCGTTGTATACCATCGTAGAACGAATACGAAAAGAATTGGGGTACGAATACGAATTGAAAAAGGAGGTTAATTCTAAAGTTAGAAACCTACGGGCGTTAATTCAAGAAAATGAAAAATTTTGATTGACCAACCATTTATCATTATTTGATTGTGACCGTCCCTCATAGAGATTTTAATTTTTTTTTAGCATTTTTTGATTAAAAATGTCAAAATCAGTGAATGAAAAATTGATGGCTGGTTCGGATTGATCAAAAATAGAATGTTGAAACTAGCAGTATTATTATTTTTATATACAATTTTGCTACTTTCAACATCGATTAACGAAGCTGTCTCACAGTGAAATAACACTTCCATGACCATCCGATGGTGTTAGGTCGGATTAAAAAATTGTTTTGCAATTGAAAAATTGTTTACGATTTCAAATAATGGTCAATGAAGCATTAACAACCCGATTGGCTCGTGAACGACTGGATGCAATCAGGAGATTTGTACCAATTCGTGACTCTGTACGGAATAAACTACAACAACGACAGAGTCTTCAGACTGATTTTGCTATGGGATCCGAAGAATTGTTTAAACCAGTAACCACAGCAACGAAAGGGATAGAGCGTGCTATACTGGGAGATGTTCCCGAGACGGGAAAATCTGTTATTGGTGAACTTGAAAAAATAGCAGCGAAAACTGAACAAACAGAACAAATAGAACAAATAGAATCAAAAAGAACAGTTGATGATTTACGCGTGATATTTAACGAGGCGGGGTTAGCAGAAATTAATAAGACTGATCCAACAGGAATTCCTGAGCTTGTTGTTACGAATTATGAAAACAGGAAAAATATGTTGAAACCAGAATATCATAAGTTTGTTAGAAATATAACTCACTGGGCTGATATATTCTACAAAATCAAAACTGAAAAAACAGGTAGAATTAAGAAGGATAGTGCATCATATATTCAATATATCAATGCAGTGGGTATAGTGTATAAACAATACGAAGAGTTTAAACAACAACAAAAACCGCCAAAATTGCAAAGGCGGCGACAGCAACCTGCAAAGAAAATATCTTTTTCACCTAAAAAACAACAAATACCACGTGATGATGATGATAATCTTCTTGATTATTTATTACAAGAAGCCGATTTAGAAAAACAGGATGAAGCAACTGGTTATAGCGGAAGTGGATTAAGAGATTCCAGTGTTTCATGCCCTGGTAGTGTTATCAATGATATATCACGATTAGAAGTTCTTGTAGGAGGTTTCCGAGCTGGAAATAACTCACCGGAAATAATTAATGAAGCAGCTGATATCTGTAGACGATTATTTCAGGGTGGTATCATGGATATCAAAACATATCGAGATTTCATTGACGAGTTAGTAGACGGTGAAACCGTCCATGATTATCACAGTGATTAATCACCGGGATTAAATAAAACGCTAGCGTGGAAATCCGAAGGATTTCACAATTGAAAAATGGTTTCTGATTTCAAATAATGATCATACACTACAATCATGATAAACCAACCCCCGTCTATGTAGTTAATTCACGGTTTCCAGTTTATAGAGCATACTACGGAGATGGTTTAGGCAATACCATTGCAGGGTTATTTGCGAGAATGGCTCCAAAAGTGATGCCATTGGCTAAACAACTAGGAATGAAAGCAATTGAAGTTATTCGTGATAAGGGTATTGGTGCTGTTGGAGATTTTGCTGGAAAAGCGTTTTCAACTGCGAGGAATAAATTAACATCATTAGTGAAATCACGGATGAAATCCAAAGGATTTTCAAAACCGTTACCGTCTACAGCGGAAATGCCTGCAAGTGTTAGTAGAATTATAAATAACGCAGTAGACGAAAAATTAGCGTCAATGGTAAATCAAGGGGACCAAAGCAATATTGCAAATATGATAGCAGGAAGCGGCTTTAAAAAACTACGTCGATGAAAATCCTACGGATTTTTACGATTTAGACTCTGATAAATAGAATAAAATGTTCAAAAAATCACATGATCCGGCGTTTGATATAGACGCCCCAGTTGGCAAGGATGATTCTGTACGCGATTATCAATATTACGCTTATCATGCAATAGACGCAAATAGTCGATCGCGAATTGAACTTCAAGTCCATGATACCAGTAAATACTTTTTGCCCTGTGAAGCGTTTATCGAAATCGAAGGAGAGATTATAAGAACAAATGATACAGAGTATCCAGCTGGTACTCAAGTCGGTTTTGTCAATAATGGTATTATGGCGTTATTTGAGAGTGCTAGATATCTCATTGATGGAAAAGAAATTGAGTCCATAGATCGTGACGTTGATGTGGCTACAACAATAATCGGGTTAGCGAGATATTCCGATGATTATACAAGATCAGCAGGACCCTCTATGATGTTTGCAAAGGATGTTAAAAATACCGCTGGAGGAAATCAATTTATTATAAGACGACCACAGAATAATGCTGGTGCTGCTAATGTTGATGTCGAGAATATGATTATAAACAACGATCCTAACTTCAATCTAGGAGCTGCAACACGTATTTCAATGTTGCAAGGAGCGCGTAAATCATTTTCATGCGCGATTCCACTGCATCACATATTTGGATTCTGTAGAAACGTCCGAAAAGTTATTTATGGGGCGAAGCATACAGTATCGCTTGTACGAAAGAGTGATGATAATGACGCAATCTGGAGGATTCCAGCAGATGCTGCAAATCCCAATGCTGATGCCGGTAAAGTCAATTTAACAAAAATATCATTGTGGATGCCAGTGTTGACTCCAGCAATCACCGCAGAAGAACGATTACTATCATTTATGGACCAAGGAGGAAAGTCGTTGTTGAGTTGGTTAACCGTGAGTACAGATGTTAAACAATCAAATCTCAACGGGTTATTCACGTGGAATCTAGCATCAAAACAAGGCGTTGCTGCGCCACGTCATATATTCGTAGCGTTACAGGATAACACACGAGTTGGCGATCAACGTTTCAGTCATATGATATTTGATCAGTTAGGTGTGAAAGACATCTCACTGAGAATAAACGGCCAACAGGAACCATCCGAGGATATACAACTTAATTACACAGAAAATCATATTGCACGAGTTTATCATCGTCTGTTGTCATTTATGGCACGTGATCAAAATGTCGATACTGGTTTGCAAATATCACAATATGATTTTAAAAATCTGTATCCGATCTATTACTTCTCACTGGAACATCTCGATTTAACAAGACAGTCCGTCGTTGATATACACTTTAGAGCTAATGTGACTCGTGGTGCTATTGCTAATTATAGAGCGGTTGCTGTCATTCTCAGCGACAAATCAATGCTACTCGAAGGTGTTGGAGGAAGAATGAGAGTGGTAGATGCACCAGTAGAAAACATGTAATTGAAATTGTAAACGATTTAGAATCAATCTATTATGTATAATGTCATATAGTGTTATTAGTGTTACGTTAACTCCCGGTCAATTAAAAAAATTGCAATCAGAATCGGTTAAGCGATGTGGAACCACAATCACGTTGAAACCCAACCAAATGACTGGTGGTGCAAATAAACTATCGCTGACAACTCGTCAGGTGAAACATTTCAATGATGCACTTGCAGCCAAAAAAGGTGTTCAGATTACTCTTTCTGCGGCTGCTATCAAAAATATGATTAAAACAGGCGGTATATTTCCGTTGTTAGCTGCGATTCCAGCATTGATTGCAGCAGCAGCCCCAGCGGTGGCTAAAGCAGCGGCGTTAGGAGCCGTTGGTACTGCAGCAGGAATGGCACTAAAGAAAGCAACTGGGAAAGGATATAAAAAAAAGGGACGATCCGTTCACGGATTGGGTCTAAGACTACCAGGAACCCCGTATTCGTGGTACAGCGGAAAGGGTCTAAGACTACCAGGAACGATTTATTAATTCAGGAATCGAAGATTCCCATGTCCAATTTTGATTTAATGGATGCGGCTAAAAAACTCGCGATTAAAAACTTCAGAGGTGTCTTTATGAAAGATCAATTACCACATCAACCAAACAGCGTTGAAACCGGAATCATTAATTTAGATAACAGCACCGGACCTGGAACTCACTGGGTTGCATACGCTATTGATCCACGTGGGATTGTTTATTTCGATTCATATGGATTAGCCCCACCAAAAGAGTTTATGCGGTATATAAAAACCCTTCCAATGAAGACTTGGTATTCTACGCTACCAACACAACAAATGATTGACCCACCAATATGTGGCAGCGAAGTATTAAATGTCCTTGACGCTATTTCTAACTCCTTGGGTAACCCAAGCGGAAAACCACCACATGTTGTCGTGAATGAATACACTAGTAATCGCTGGAAATCGAAACGATTTTAGAGAGAGAAAGAGTTTTACAATAACATGATTGATATTTGGGGGAGATCTTTGAAACCCAAACCCGATGGCACTGCACCACCTGATTCTGTCAAGGATATAACAAAAAAAATTAAAGATGAAATCGCTGAGACGTTGAACTTAACAAATGTTGATCCTAATGAAATAGTTGTATTTCAGGACAAACAGGGTAAATTGAAATCCAGTGATGTGTCGTTGGATGATATTTTAGTTAAACAACGAAACGCAATCGAAAACACCGTTGCGTTATTTTCTGATCAGGGTAAATTGAAAACCAGTAATATTTCTCTGGATGATATTTTAGTTAAACAACAAAACGCAATCGAGGATACTATCGCGTTATTTTCCGATCAGGGTAAACTCAAACCGGGTGTACTCGTTTCGACGATTACAGATCGATTAAAAACTCTCAACGATGATTTAAAAGATTTTTTGGTTGTACTAACAGCACTTGAATCTAAAATTGAAGAAAACGGAAAACAGTTTATATCATTTCGTAGAAATATCATTGATAAATTTATTGGAACCCCGTTAGATAAAATTGAAATAAAACTCCCGGATATTAAAAAATCCATCGATGAGACGAAAAACTTCATCGAAGCCGTCAAAGGTGATTTTTCGAGGATGATAACAATCATTGAAAAAACAAAAATTCCTCATGAGAAAACCAATAACGTAGTATATACAATCCAACACGGATCATTTGAGTGGACACCTGCAAACAACAAATTAGATATCACAGCTACTATCAAGGGTATTTATCGATTAACGCTGGTAGCACCAATTCAATTTAATATATCATCGTCGAGTTCATCCGGGGTTAACAATACGATTTCAACGATCATCGACAAGGATAAAACTGAACGGTTAACGATAAAAGCCGATGATAAAAGTTTGGCTAAGGCATCAGTAACATGGTATCTGGAATTCGTAGCGGATTTAAGTAAATAACTAAATCGTTCGGATTTCACAATTGAAAACGCTAGTGTTTTTAAAATAAACAACAATGACTTTGTCATCGACGCAATGTCGCTATGATCAGGTCAGAGAATTTCAAAATAGACTCAAAACCCTCACTGAGGAGTATCAAATAAAAATAAAAAAATACCGACGAAGAATCACCGCAATTGATGTTATTATATACTCGGTGTCAAGCGTTCTCACTGGTGCCGGAATAATACTTGCATCGGTTACAATGATTGCCCCGGTCGTAGTTCCAATTTGCATTTCTGCGGTGGCTACAATCGGGGGTATATTAACCGGGATAGCAAAAAAGATATCATCATGCAGCCAGAGTAAACTGCAGAATTACTTACTTCAATTTCATATTGCATCAACCGCATATTCGCAATTATCATTGATGATATCGTCGTCACTCGACAATACGATTATATCAGATATTGAATTCTCAGCGATGGTCAGTATTTTTGATTCCGCGATATCGAAATTAGAGCGACAACATGAGTATAATAACAATGACAACACCGATGGAATCAGAAAACACGAACCCAAAAAACAAAATGATCTCAATAATATCAACATTACCAGATTGTGAGTTCTCAGTGATGGTCAGTATTTATGATTCCTCGATACCAAAATTAGAAATAAATCATGAGTATAATGACGACACAGATGGAATTACTTCAACAAGTAGTGGAGAACACGAACCCAGTACAAACGAGTATGATATCAATAACATCTACGAAACCCGAGTTTAGTGTGAATTTCCCCTCTCCGGTTCCTGTGAGCGAAATCGCGCTAGCAAAACTACGAATGTATCACAGTTGGCCTAATATTAGATCGGTAGCATTTGGTGGTCAACAACCCAATAATTCACTGGTGTTCTCGTATAAGAATAAAGACGACGGTACCCCAGACTGGAACGTCGTTTCCATACCAACTGGGTCATACCAAATAGAACAAATCAATAATGAATTCGCGCGTAGAATAAAATCGATTACTGGAGTAGAGTCAAAAATTGCTATAACAGTTCATGAACCGACGCTATCATCCGCCATTGAAATAAACTCAGAAGAATATGTCGTAGATATCTATCAAAGCTCAATAAGAACCGTACTAGGATGGCCTGAATTACCACCCCAGAGTAAAACTCTGGAGAAAATCGTTGTTGTATCACCCAAACCTAAAAAATCTGATTATGTCACAGACAGGATAAAACCTGATAATCCAGTAAAGAGTTATAAAGAGTTCAGTGTAGAATTTTTTAGTTTAGTGCACCAACCTTTGGGAGTGAGTGAACAATCGAATGTGTTTCATTTTGTTGACGAAGATGAAATCCTTAAAAATTTCACAGCGATGAATAATGATTTTTCACTGTTGTTAATATCTCTTAAATCCGGCTCTCTCACCCGAGATGAATTTATCAGCGTCGTAGAAATATGTAACAAAATCATCAATGACATGGAAACATTTAATTCACAAATTATTCGATTTATACTCGATCATAAAAACCCCACAACGCGAACAATGTTTGCAACGAAGTATATTATACGCGAAGAAGACATTCCAGCATTCAAACTACCAGAATATAACGTACCAGAACTAAAAAAACTTCTCAATGATGCCATCGATGAAGGTTTCCAAAAAATCTATGACGCATGTGAAAGGAAATTAACAGAACAACAAACAACTATCCTCAAACATAATAATGATCCAGATGGTGGTGGTAGGCATATCGCTCCGTTCAACGTGAATATTTCAACGGTGATTGCGCTTAATTTAGTGTGTGATGTTATCGAAGGAAGCTATCAAATTAATCTCGAACAATCAAATCAAGCTCAGCAGGGATATATTCTTTATTCATTTGCACCAACAGCTCCTCCAGGATTCCTAATTATTGAAAACCCAATTAATCCTGTCTACATGCGATGCCATAATAATTCATTAACCAGAATTAATTTCAAACTCACCGACCAGTCAAATAATCTGATTGATTTACAAGAAGAGGTGTTAGCGATTAGTCTGTTTGTAAAATCATAAATGATTTTCATCCTAAAGACTTGATCAAATCATTTATTATTTTTGTTAACCCAGTGATGAAATCACTAGCAGCAGAGAGGGTGGATGACCACATCGTTGCGAGAAAAATCGTAAAATATCCGTTTTTGCAAAAATGGAGACTTTTTTTTTGGTTAAATGAGATTTTGTTGGAAGTCTTATTTTTTGTCTGAAAACGTAGTGTGTAGGCCATTTTTTGTTCGGAAACGTTATCTGGAAGCCTTATTTTTGCTTGAAATCGTGGTCTGTTCACCCTCTCTGCTGCTTCTAGTCTTACACAATCCCTCATTATTATCTAGGCTGACATAACACCTCGTTATTATCTAGGCTTACACAAAACCTCATTATTATCTAGGCTTTCATAACACCTTGTTATTATCTAGGCTTACACAAAACCTCATTATCATCTAGGCTTACACACAATCCTTCATTATTATTTAGGCTAATACTATACCTCATTCTTATCTGTAGATTTTGCTCAAAGTCAAACTTGTTTGAGTTCTTTATGATATATGCTTACAAATTTAATCAAAATATATAAGCAGAATATATCTCATTTTTATTTGCGTATCACTTGTCGTATAAAGCAGTGGCATTCATTTAGATTTGGCTGGGGGCCTAAACTGATAAAATGCTAAAGGCTGCATGAGCAAGATGAGTTCCTTGTCACTAACTATGCTTTTTTTGTGTTTGTCTCCAGTCTCTAAATAGTGGAAAGATGAACACTAATGGAAGTTTCATTAAATTCAAGCCTCCCTTTAACTATATACAGCAGTAAGGCTGCATTTAATTTATGATTTTAAAAAGAGAAACTTGGTATATTTTATTTATTTATTTAATTATTGTCTGTCTGGTCATGATCCATCTGATTACGAAGGGTTTGCCATGCCATAAATGAGATTTTCCGATATTAAAGGTCGAGTATGACTCCTCTAAAAGACAGAGAAACAAATATATCAGACATTATTGGGACCATGCTAACTGTTCTGATCATAATTAGAAAGTAACAAGATGTTTCTACTGTTTTAAATGAGGAATTACAAGCTATATAGGGGACCCGAGTGGCCGAGTGGTCTATAGCACTCTCCATTACAGATTACTGCCATCTAACCTCTGCGTGGATTTGAGTCTCAGATTCGGCCAATGTGGGTATGTGAGAAAGCTTGCCAGTAGCTTCTCATGTGTTGGTGGTTCTTTCCAGGGGTTTCCTGGGTTCTTCCTCCACCATAAATAATGGCCACCATGTATAGTCTATTGTGTGCTGGAAAATGGCATTAAACCCTACATCAACATCAACAAGCCATATAGACTGTCATGACTGCCTGCAATATGGACAAGACAAAACACTGTGAAATGTTCCACTCAGATATGTAGTATTAGGATAATGGCAATCAAGAGTTTGAAAGTGAAGTACATTTGTCCAGAAATTTCAAAACATAATTTAAGATGTACAAAGTCGAAATGATGAAAGAAAACAAATTGCAGTTACATGTACTCTACAGAGTGATGATACCTATGAAATTATCTCTGGTACAATCACATTAAGTGCCTCCATCACAGTGACCACAATGTATTAACTGCTACTGAAATAAAAGCTGATGTTTGTAATAATATTTCCAGATTCCTTACAGAATCCTTTGAAAAAAGAAACAGTTGATAGTTGTGATTTAGGACATTGTATACAAGAAAGTTTAGAGGAGCAATAAAATAATTGAGAGTGAAAATATTAAATCCAATAAAATATGAATTATTTAAAATATGAATTATTTAAAATATTAATTATTAATAACATTCATCTCAAGACCATTAAAACTTTGAATTAAGCAACAGTGTCTCAAAATTTGTAATTTGATCATCCCTTATCTTGATTACTTCTTTCAGGAAATAATTCAGTAATTGATAATTATGGACTCTACGAAACCTTCTTACATGAACATTTTTATTAGGATGAACATAAAATTCCAAACTAATTTTCAAAGAAAAGAGAGACTTTTCCAAAATGATTGCAAACTTCTTGTTTACATTGACAAAGGCATTTTTTTCCAGTGACGATAGTAGGGAAATGATTTGAAAATAATCTGGGTACAAATCAGACATAATGCCTAAACACAATTTGAATCAGGCTGTATATAGCGACCACTGAACACTGACAATGTTTGGTATACTATGTTTCAAAATAAGCTTGAGACATTGTATATAGATAATAAAGTAGTCAGTAGGCGACTTCAGTTACATTTAGCTTTATGACATCAAGCAAAGCGGATTAAAAACCTGAATTCCTTTAATTATCAACAGCTAGTTCACAAATATTTCTTAAAGAATTTATAGAAATTCTTTGATGAGTAATGGAATCTTCTGATTACCGATCATATGCTTTTTACATCTGGATAGACCTGTTTAGTGACACTCTGAGCACACATGCTCCTTTTAATTTCAAGAGAGTCAAGCAATAAAATCAGCCAAACTGGATTACAGGTGATATACTGCATACATGCCAACCATTACGCTTTTGGCGTAATCATTACGCTTTTTCCCACTAAATTCCGCGTTACGCGTTAACGTTTATAGATTACGCTTTTTCGATATATCCATCTTGCAAAAAAAAAAATTTTTTTTTTTTCGTTTTTATTAGCATTACTTTATTTTTTACATACTGTTTTATTTTTTATTAAAAAATACCCCGCTTCTACATAACTACGATATACGAGTATACTTGTCCGTGGACTTTCCAAATATTCATGTTCTATTTATAGCAACTATCATGTTACTAAGATACTTTCAAACTTTCGACCTCGTATACTATTTATAGCGGCTTAGTGAGGAGAGAACAGACTGGTTTCTATTTTGTTAAAATCATTATGACATACTCTTTGTTCTAATTTTGTATAGTGCAGAACCAGTCTAAAAGTTTTTTGCGCTAAAAAGTATTAAAAAATTCTCAATGCGTTTATGAGTGCAAAAAATATCTCTTAAATAATTTCACAGATGGGTTAGAGAAAGTCAAAATGTAATCAATCCTCCAAACACGACGAGGGCATCATCACGTGACGTCTAATCGTTGGCGCTTAATGGCTTCAGATGTTAAGATGGATTCTAGTCTTTGTGTATGTTAGAGCACATTTTTTCCCACAAGAATTTCGCAGATGGATCAGAAAAAAACAAAACAATGAGTCCTTCAAAGATGAATATATGAATGGCATCATACAGCGTTCCATTCTAGGACAGCATTATGCTCATTGCAGACTGTGCGGAAACGATTTTAGCATTGGTCATGGTGGTAAATTTGATGTGGAAAAACACATGAAAACATATCGAATTAGCTTGCCTTACGAACTCTAATACTAAGGTAACTTCTTATTTACAGCAGAGCTCAAGTGCAGACTTAAATACTATAAATGCTGAGGTGTTATTTACCGAGTTTTTAATAGAACACGGACTACCCTTAGCGGTTGCAGACCACGTTGGTCCTTTGTTCAAGCGGATGTTTCCTGATTAGAAAATTGCGGAAAAATATGCTTGTGCAAGAACAAAATCATCTCACATTGTTCGGTGCCTAGCAAAAGATACTTCACTTAAAATTGCAGAAGCAATGAAAATTGGGCCATTTAGTATTGCCACAGACGGGAGTTGTGATTATGATGATAAAAAGTTGTACCCAGTATGTATTAGATACTTTGACAGTGAAAAAGGCAAAGTCATGAGTGTTCTTCTTTCTTTACCAGAATTAACAGTAGATTCCACTGGACAAAACATTTTTGATTTGCTTGACAATGTTTTGAAGAAGCGTGACATAAGTTGGCAGAACTGTATGGAGTTTGCAGCTAATAATGCATCAGTGATGACTGGAATTCATAAAGGAGTTGTATCCTATATTTTGAAAATGTCTCCATCAGTGTTCATAACAGGTTGCCCCTGTCATTTGATGCACCTTGCTGCTGGTAAGGCTGCTGATAAATTAGAAGTAGATATTGGCCATTTATTAATAGATATCTGTGATTACATGCTCCATAAATTCCCATATGGAGATGAACTGCTTTTAAATGCTTCAGTTGCTTATGTAAATGAGAGACAGTCAAAAAGCTTCAAAAGTGTTAGATTCTTTGTCAAGAGATATCCCTTTCTATTGCCACCCTTGTCTCACTTGGATCATCTGGAAGAAGAATTCCTGAAGTATCAAGCTGGGATTCTACCTGACAATATACTTAATGCAGATAGAGTTGATGTGCAATGGCACCTTATTTCCCAGCTAAAAGACTCCATCACTGGAAGAAATAAATTTCCTCTTCTTCACATCCATTGCATGCTGTATGGAAAGGATTTTAATATTTGTCATGGCAGTAAAACAAAGAAACCTTGAATTAGATCTTTTTTACTAACTCCAGTATTAAAGTAACTTCTTTTTTTACAGAAGAACTCAATTGTGGACACAAATTTTATAAATGCAGAGGCGTTATTTACGAAGTTCATTACAGAACAGGGAATATCCTTGTTGCAGTGCCATAGCAGTAGAAGACTACGTCCTTTATTCAAAAGAATGATTTTTATTCCAACGTTGCAGAAAATATGCATGTGCAAGAACAAAATCATCTAAAGTTATTGTTTCATATTTAGCAGAAGATACTTCATTTAAAATTGTAGACAATTGGGTCATTTAATATTGTCACAGAGAAGAGTAGTGATTATTATGATAAAATGTTGTCCCCAGTCGATGCTACAAGCTTTAACAACAAAAAGGGCAAAGTCAGAGGGCTCTTCTTTCATTACCAGAACTAACAGTAGATTCCACTGGAGAAAACATTTTTGATTTGCTTTGAATAAACATAAGTTTGCTAAACTGTATGAGGTTTTCAGCTGTATCGGCATCAGTGATGACTGGAATTTTATAAAGAGTTGCGTTCTGTATTTTGAAAAATGTCTCTACCTGAGTACATATCAGGTTGTCTTGTCTTTTAATGTACCTTGCTGCAGGAAAGGCTGTCAATAAATTAGAAGGAGAACTCCTGAAGTGTCAAGTTGGCATTCTACCTAACAACGTACTACATGTGAACAGTGTTGATGAGCAATGGCAACCTATTTCCCATCTAAAAGACCCAATAACTGGAAGATCTACATTTTCTCATCTTTGTCAGGTTATGAAAGGAATATTGGTTCTTTACCATTCTAATGCTGACTATGAGAGATTGTTCAGTGTTGTTAACAAAAATAAAACTGAATTCAGGTCCAGGCTAAGTAACCCGGTACTGAGTGCTCTACTGGTATGCAAAACATTCATGGCCTCAGCTGGTACAAAATGTTTTGAAATGCAACATGACAATCTGTTGCTTTCTAAAGCTAAAAGTGCTACATATGAACACTTGAACCATTAATGAATGATTAAAGACGAGAAAAGCAAATAAATCATTGTTAATTGTAATTGTAGTATGTTATATGTGGATTACTCTTTTTCTGCTTGGATTCCTCTTTTTGACCACTTGGATTACACTTTTTCCTCGTCAGGGGTTGGCATGTATGTATACTGTATGCTATTAAGATAAGGGATTAGTGGGTTCATAAGTTGAAAGATACCAACATTACGGATTATGAAGAAACAAAATCAAGTCAGTGATTCAAAAGGCAAGGAAAACTTACTATTCCACAGAAATATCAGATAGTTGTACAAAAATGAATCCTAGAAAACTTTAAATAGTCTTTGATGACTTGAAGGGCAAATTTGTCAATAACCTGCCAATTACATGATGAAAATGGTGATTTTCAGCAAGACCCTCTAGAAATTACCATTGTACTCAATGATTACTTTGTGAATATAAATGAAAAACTTATGGATTTCATAGCTCATGAAAGATTCTCCAGTGATGAATTAAATGAGCGAATTTCCTCACAACTTTGCAAAGAAATCGAGTGCTACAAAGTACCTAAAATAAATCTTTAACTCATTTTAAATGAATCAGACAAACTTGATGTCAGAACAACTACAGGTCTAGATTATACAAATAAATACTAAATTATTAAAACTCATCAAGTGATTGCATGTTCACTTATGTATAACTTTAATCTTAAGTATTTCCACAGATATTTTTCCTAACAGGCTAATACTGGCAAAGGTAACTCCAATACGTAAGAAGGGAGATCTTTCTGATAATAATAATAATAATAATAATAATAATAAAAATAATATATATATATATATATATATATATATATATATATATATTATATAAGTTTTATCATTACTTTCAAAGAAATTAGAAAGACATGTATGAAATGATTTTTGAAACTACCTGGAATCATTTAATTTACTATATTCATGACAATCAGGCTGCCATGAAGGACATTCATGCCAGACTACACTAACTAGAATGGTAGATGATTGGTTAACAGCAATTATAGATCAAGGTAACCTTGTAGGAGTGGTTCTTGTTACCAAGAGTTCAGACCTTATAAATCGCAAAATGATGCTGGAAAATCTCAGCATACATCATGTTAACCATGAAAGCTTAACTTGGTTTCAAGCCTATCTCATTGGGAGACAAGATTTTGCTATTTTAAATAACCTTTCAGATAAGAAACTGATAAGGTCAAGTGTTCCACAAGGATCAATTCTTCCACCATTACTCTTACTGCTGTACATCAATGATTTACCACATCATATTGGGCTAACCATGTTTGCAGATGACACCACATATAAAATAATATTTGGATCAACAGGAAATGAGATTAAATCTAAATTAAATCAAGATTTTGTGAAAATAAATAAATAACAGTGGTATGATGAAAATTAATTCAGCCAAATGATCATAGGTAGTCGAGCAAGAGTAAAAGCCAAGACAAAATATTTCAAAGAAATAATAAAATGAATATATATACAACAGTCTGAAAATGAAAAACTACTTGGTATCACAATGAATAATGTGCTGGAAAACTGAAGTTGATAACACCTTTTAAAAGTTTACTCACTTGCTTGGTTAAAAATTTGTCATCGTTTCCCTTTTATCCTCACACTGTTTCCAAAACCAACTTTGAAGAAATTAATGACTGCAGTAACACAAACAAAATTTGATAGGAGAGTACAAATGAATGAGAGTACAAATGAATGTGAGTACCAATGAATGAGAGTACAAATGAATGAGAGTACAAATGAATGCCTTAATATTTATTTCAGACGATCAAGAATACTGGAAAATTATGATATGCATGTCTTAATTATTTACAAAGTTTGTTCTACAAGAATAACACGATATTGAAATAAAAGAAATACACAAACTAAACTTCAAAAAGGTTTTTCTGCACTTAATATGTCATTGATTATCAGAAAGAATGGTATTTATTTATTTATGAATTCTGTGAAAAA
Source organism: Unio delphinus (assembly GCA_029339505.1). NCBI lineage: Eukaryota > Metazoa > Mollusca > Bivalvia > Unionida > Unionidae > Unio > Unio delphinus. The sequence goes on from JAQISU010001235.1 coordinate 16,351,083, forward strand.
GCCAGAAATTAGAGAATCTTCCATGCTGGTTTCATGTTCAGGTTGTTATGTCTTAGCTATCATCATTTTACATGCATGGTCTGATTTTTTAATATTTGTTTTTAACTTCTTCAAAATTTTCAATGTTAGAATTGGTGTCACTGTCACAATCTCCATCAGTTCCAAATGCATATATTTTAAAGGGCACAAAATTATGTACAGTGTATTGGCAAGTTGACTCTGTCAGTGACCATTATCTCATGAATGAAGGATTCCAAGATATTTATGTCCTCACTTTTTCCATGAACTCAACGTGCATTCATGGCGTTTTGACAGGGAAATGGATTTCATGTTAAAACTATCATATTATTGATTGCATAGATCTGGTCTCTAGCATACTATGAGAATATAAATATCAGGGCTGGGGAGAGGGGGGGGGAGGGGGGAGGAGAGGTGGTTTCAGCTTTTCAAGAAACTTGCTGGCCACACACAAATGCACAGTCACTTGATATTTGATCATCCTTTTACTGTTGTGCATGTTTATTGGGTATTATGCAGACTTCCAGCAAATTGACATATACTTTTGCTTGGTTCCTTTTCATGGACAGTGACCGGGCACTTTTGAAATTTGTGCAAACTTTACATACTCACCCAACATTTGACCTAATCTGGCCCAGAATATAATTGTTTATTTTCCCAATTAGAGACTATGGTAGCTAGCCATTTATCTTAAAAATTTAGAGAAAAAAATCTGAATGGCATTGATGAATGTCTAAACTTTGCAGTCATACAATACCTTTAACAGGTGACTTTGAATATGGCTGATTATTTGAGATTAGTAATTGCAGTAATTGTCATGTAGATTGAAAGAATATTATGTACCAAATTTTCATCACATTAACTGAAAATAATAATTGAAGTTTATTTCTTAATGAAAATATTAAAGTCATTTCACTTTTTCATCCATCCATCTTGTAGTATTGCATCTAATCTTCTTAGATAACTCAAGCAGTAATTCTAAGTGAATTTATTAAGATCTAATGGCTCATAGATCCCAAAAATTAGATAAATGGTAAAAGTAAACACATGTCTAGTTCCTGAGCCAATGTGTTGTATAGACATGTATTTTTGGGTCACAAGTACTAAACAGCTGGTCTAGCAGTAGTTGCATGTTGGGTAGTGCTGTGTATATTGCATTTTGTTTGTTTTGTATGGTTTAATGCCATTTTTAAGCACAATATAGGCTATACATGGCGGCCAGTATTAATGGTGGAGGAAGAACCCGGAAAACCCCCGGAAAGAACCATGACCCACGAGAAGCTACTGGCAAGCTTTGTCACATAACTACATTAGCCGAATCTTTGACTCGAACCCATGCAGACAGAGATGAGATGGCAGTGATCCAATACGGACAGCGCTTTAGACCACTCGGCCACTCGTGGCCCCACAAGAACAAGTAAAAGTGACTGCCACAATATGGGAACATGAATGTTTTCAGAAAAACATTATGCATGTACTGTATGCTTGTTTTCAGAAGTTTCTTGATGGCATTGTCTAAGAGACAAAGTGTTGGCAAGTATGGACACAAGAATACAATTAGAAAGCCTACTGAGATTTGTACCTCACTTATAATTCTAGCATTTATCAGCTACGCAAAGACAGATGGTTGTCCTTTTCATTTTCTATCAAATGACAAAGTTTGGGATCTTGCCAAACACAGATGTACATACCAAAGGGAGAAAAAAATCCATTCTCTTCCTCTTCAGAATTTTCAGATTTTTTGATAACATGGGTATCAATAAATGCAGTCTATATGACATTATGATCATATGTCACAGAGTGAATAATGTCACTATTATTAACGCATGATATATCATTTGGCATGCAGACATTTTATTAAACACATTTTCTTTTCCATTTAGTACTTGAACATGCTCTCCACTGCTTTAGTTTCAAGGACTTCATCATTTACATTATAGCTAGATTTCTACATCATCTTGCATCATTTACCTTCTGCACACTTCTGTGGAAAACACTTCAACATTGATTCAATTTTCAGTGATAAATTACTGGAGTTTTTTCCTAAATGAAATAATTTGGATTTGAATGCTTTACACCAATTTATTTAATTGCCTACTTATAATTTTTTGCTGGGTACTTTGTTTTTTTAAAACACTGACTCCTTGCAAATTTGATGTTCTCCACTACTTATTTAAGACAGAAATGACACTGGGTTGAGGACACCAAATCAAACATCGTTTGATGTTTCCCACCTATATCATCATTTCCATTTAGTGTGGTGCTGAAATGAGGGGGAAAAATCAATACTTTAAAAAAAAAGGGTAAATATGGGCCTAAAATGTACATACAATATGAATACCATCATGCAAAAATCATTTTGTCTTATCTCCAATAATTTTTTTTTTTTTAAGTTTTGTTAAATTATATTTTTACTGCAATTTTTTCCAGGTTTTAACATTTGGAAAACAAACACTGACAATTTTCTGAATATTTGTGACAAATAAAAAAATGAAACAGAAAAACTAACTATTGACTATTGTTTTATGCATTTTGTGGACCAATCATACAACTTTGGGAAAACTTCACTAATTTTAAATGTACTTGAAACAAGTTAAATTCAAGATTCAAAGGAAATTAAATAGTCTAAATCCAGATCTACAAACAGCGAAAGAACAACGTCTTGAATGCATAGTATATGCACACAAATGTAGCATCAGGGTCAGACAAAAATGCAAGTCTCCACTTTACTGACAGGTATCTTTCGACTAGAAATTTGAATTTACATAGCTAAAGCTAGAAATATAATTTCTTTTGTCCTTTTGCAGTAATTTCACCATGAAATCTGACACTGCAATATAAATTCTTCAGAAATTACACACACACCTTTTTTTTTTTTTTTTTTTTTTTTTTTTTAGTTTGAGAGGAATAAAGTAGATAGTAACCTAATTTTACAAGTTGGAACACTGTCCCTAATTTATGGTGTATTGTGAGACAGTGTGTGACACTCACCAAAACATTCTGCAAGCCCACAGGACCAGTAATCTGGCAACCACTCCGGTGGTCTGATCTCTGGCCAAGTCATACCAAAGATTTGCAAAAATGGTACTAACAACTGGTGCTCAGCATTAAGAGATTAGTGTCAGGAATGGTCATCCTGGTGTCAGGATAATGTGACTGGGTGGGACATCATGCTACATGTCTGTGGCGTAATGCCCCAGTGCTAGACATCACTATAAACTGCCACACTGCAGACATTGTAGTGATATGACTGAAATTGTTTTTAAAGCGACGTTAACAATTCTAATCACACACACACACAGTAATCTGGAAATCATGAAATAGCTAATAGTCTTGAAGGTGCTGTGAAAATCAACAAAAATACCAGATTCTGGTCAGATGCTCTACCCCTTGAACTACCATCACATAATACATGTACTGCTTACAATAGCAAATGGATCTGGGAGGACAATTGGTGGCTGGATCAGGGTTCAAACCTAGGACCTTCCTCAGAATAGCTGGACACTATGTCACTTGCACTACTGAATTCAATGATCCCAGCTCAGTCCACTGTTATAAAAGATTTGACAGGCTAAGAAAAGCTTGGAGAAATTAGAGGCATTTGAAAGTTCCAACATTTTCTAGATCTCTCGAGCTTCAATAAACCTCTTAATATGTTGGAAAAGCTGAGAGAGATTATCTGAAATGTTTTATTAAGTACAGCTGGGAAAAGCTTAAAGAGTCTCAAAATTTCATGCTAAGCTCATTTGGGATGCAGAGATTTTAGTGTAATGCTAGTAAAATCCTATGCCTCTTGCTGTGTGTGTGTGTGTGTGTGTGTGTGTGTGTGTGTGTGTGTGTGTGTGTGTGTGTGTGTGTGTGTGTGTGTGTGTACCATAAGTAGTGACTTATAAATTTGGATCCAACTGTAAACAGCACAGACCCTGATCTACATAATTCACTGGCAGATCAAGGTCTCTTCTTCTACCGATTATTTCTATCAAATTGCATTGATTCAGAGCTACATGTATGTACTACTGTATTATGTGATAACAGATATGGCTATACAGTAAAACTTGTCTTGAGAGACCACTGCTATGAGACCACCTGTCTTGAGAGACCAGAATCTCTATGCACAGATTTATTCATTATAGTGTTATGATTTGTTATGAAAGACCACCTGTCTTGAGAAACCATTATTTGGCAGAAGGAGTGGTCTTTCAAGACAGGTTCTACTCTATGTAGTTTTTTGAGTTGGACTCAACTTATAAGCAAGTACATGTAAATATAATACGGTATATAATGGACTTCACCACAAGGTGATATTTTTGTAACATTAGATAAAGGTCTTTTAAGGATATTTATTACTTATTTACTGTCCCTGCAGATTCATTTGTCAGGTCCAAAATTAGCTTGCTGGCTGCTCAGCTGGCCAACAGTTACACACAGCATTCTGTGACAAATTAGAAATGTCCTGAAAAATTGATGATTTGACAGTACATTATTTTGACAAAAGCCATGCCTATGATAAACCTCACCAGTCTGGGAACAGTTATCTTGAAAAACTAGATAATATTTTTGATATTATGCATATGTTTTGGATCCTTAACTCACTTACCTCAGGAGATTTATTTTTATTTTTTGCCTCAAATAAGGGTAGTACACTAATTTTGGGATAACTTCTGAATTTATCCAAACATATCTGTTTCAGAGAGATTTTTCTTTAGTCAGATGCATAGAAAACTTTCTTTGATTGTCTGTTTCTACCATGCATGTGTAGAAGGGTAAAAAAAATTCTCGCATATTGGACTTATAATTTTCATGCCCTGGTCTCAAATTAATTCAAATCTCCAACATGCAAAGGTTTAAAGAGGACAACAAATTTAAATCAGACCATAAGGATATAAAACAAGAGAAACATCTTATCAGAATGTGATCCACAGATATGTATGTATATCCAAATACTCACAGTAATAGGTAAGGTCAATGGTTCTTTCCATGGCTTTTCCCAGTGCTAGGACAAAATTTCCGCAGACAAAATGGCACGAACAAAATGCCATGTGGACAAAATGTCAGTGGACATTATGGCACGGACAAAATGTCATGCGTACAAAATGGGTTAGGCTTAGGGTTAGGGTAAATGTCTGCGGTCCAAAAATTTGCGGAAAAAAATATAAGATGGAAAAAAGAAATGAAAAAATTCACTAATCTATTTATCCATTTTGTCCGTGCCATTTTGTCCGTGGACATTTTGTCCGGCCACCCATTTCCTGGATTCTTCCTCCACCATTAATACTGATCGCCATGTATAACCTATCATGTGCTGAAAATTGGCGTTAAACCCTACAGCAATGAACAAGACAAGTTCTACTGTACTTGTCTCGATTTATGACAGTGTTGGATGCTTTAAGGTAGGCCTTCAGATTAGTTACTTTTGCCTATATGACTTCAGAGGTTTATCGGAGGTTTCTTTGGTTTTGAAGTCTGGGACAGTAAAGATAATCCGATTTTCCTGAACAACCATATGGTTCAAAAATAATTGAAGCAACTATTTGAACTCTCTGTGCAGTTCCCAAAGCAAACAAAGGATTGCTTTGCAAGTTAACATTTTCAAATTTAGAGTTTGCAAAGGGAACAAACTGCTCACAAAATCTAAAACCTTTTTTTACAACACCAAGTATAGAAATGTGTGGGTGTTGGAGTTCCGGCATGAAACATACCCTCCATTACTCTGCTGTTATTATCAATTAAATTAAAATTCCTAATATGCACTAGAGCAGCGGTTCTCAACCTTTCTAGTTCCGCGACCCTTTTAATGCAATTCCAAATGTTGTGGCGACCCAACCGTAAAATTATTTTTGTTCATAACTGTAAAAATGTATATTTCTGATGGTCGTAAGCGACCCCAGGCAAATCCTTGTTCGACCCCTAACGGGGTCGCGACCCACAGGTTGAGAACCGCTGCACTGGAGTCTGTGCTGGCATAGATCTGGCAGCACTGTAAGAAGAAACATTCCTATGAAGGGCAAAAAGGTATAAAATAACCTGATTCCGCATTTGTTTGATTGAATTAGCCTTCAGTTTGCTACATCACAAAACCTATATTTTGCAAGCCATGAGGCACCCATTACACTGGCTTTTATCAGTTTGGGTCACATGGCAATTAGTTTAAAAGTGGTTTTGTCTTATGATCTATAAAGAGAGTCAGGTTGTTGATGCTTTCAGCATTATGTAACTTCAATAAGAATGGCTCTTGGTCTAATATGAGAAAATAATGATTGTCTTCAGATACTGCCCATATCAATCCAGAATTCTACAAATGCCTCAGGATAAATTAATTTATGTGCAATATGATATTATAGAAATAATTATAAAATTAAGGGAGTGTTTTGTAGTTTGAAAATAAAAAAAACATGGGTGATTTCTAGTGTTACAAGAGAGGGAATCTGTAGTTTGAAGTAAAAGAAAATGGTGATATGTAGTTTATAATAAATGGAGTCTGTGCTGTTTACTTTTAAAAGAAAAGAAATCAGTGATTTGTAGTTTTAATAGCAGCAAGTACTTGTCCTACCAATATTGTGTAGCTAACCTATTTTCATGCCGAAAACTGTCTGTTTGATGTGAATACATTCTCCCATAGTGTGACGAAAGTCAGAATTTCCTTTTGCACTCCATTCTCATATTTTGCCCACCACTCTATATGTCACTTGGTTATATGCAGATGTCATTCTTTTCACATATGCCATACTCTGTAGACATCTGTCAAAACTGTCACCTGAGGAATTACATCTGTAGCAACTTTTTGCACACATTGGTTTTCTTCAGCAATTTTAAATTAGTCTCAGTGTTACATTACTGTCTGTTCTATTTTCTATAAAACTATATCATAGCCCTTGTTTCCCCTTCTGGTTCTTGTTAGGGCTTCAGATGATATCTCATGTTTCATCGTTTCAGTAGACATTTACATATATACACAGTTGAGGACATCATTTTCTTGCATATATAAAACAGTGGTATGGGTTGGTCTTTGTGTTGTATGGAATTAACAATATGTATTCTCCAGTGTTCTTGGAATACAGCAAAATTGTCCCTCCACTTTAACAACCTTGAAATAAAACAGTATTTCTAGCATTGCAAGGGTGTTTTGACATAATAAGTGGCTGATGTGTAATGTAACATATTTACATTGCCAAGGAGGCACACATGCCACATCTAGTTTGCATGGAGGTCTGGAATCTCTTTCATTTTATTTTGGCAGTCTCAGAGAATATCACAACCCGATTTTGCCACATTCTGGACAAGATGAACTTTTTTGCGGAGAGCCTGTCCACAGCAGACTGAGCTATCCCCACAGAATGTTGTTTCTTTGCCATTCAGTAACAGAGTTCCTGTTCTCCCTTAGGAAGACCCTTACTAGACCTGTTTGTGAACCAGCTCAGTATCAGACTTCCCTGATGTATCCTGTCCAGGATAAGATAGCATTGAGCAGTAGATGCATTCAGCTTCCAGTAGGATTGCTTATGCCGTCTCACCTTTACGACTGTTACCACAAGTTTTGCAGCATGTCAGAACTTTCATTGCTCAGATGATTCTCATTGCCACATTGAGATCCCAGCAATTATGGGTCTACAGTCTCCTTGATCTATAGCCCAGGTCTTGACCTCACCAACCTCATGAGAGGGATCTCCTGTTGCACCACCAGGTATCCTCAGATGATCCTCATTGCCACATTGTGACCCCAGCAGTTGACCCAGGTCTCTACCACAAAAGAGGGCGCTTTCCGTTACGGATTACTGCCATCTCACCTCTGTCTGCATGGGTTCGAGCCTAAGATTCGGCTAATGTAGTTATATGAGAAAGCTTGCCAGTAGGTTCTCATGGGTCGGTGGTTCTTTCCATGGGATTTCCCAGGTTCTTTCTCCACCAATAATACTGGCTGCCATGTATAGCCTATCGTGTGCTGAAAAATGGCGTTAAACCCTAAAAATAAAACAAACCACAAAAGAGGTACCAGTATCTCCTGCTACAACACCAGGGATCCCTTCTCCACAACAGCGATGTGAACTTTTATTATAAAGGGAACTGGTTTCGGTTTATAATTAAGGGAATTGGCTGATGTGGTGTTTCATGAAGCAATGAATAATAATGATGATATTAGTATTGATGTTAGTCCATTTAAAAAGTTTTGAAGATGATGAGTTTTACTCTTGTAACATTTTCTAGTAATTAGACACATGATCACCTTAAGTTGATGAAGCTTGAAATAAACCAAGGATTTCAAATTGGAAATGTGTGAAAATTGAAAGTATGCGAAATAGGTTCAATGGTTCAATCTAATTTTATTTCATCATATTCATTCATATATATATACAAAAAACGTCTAAAAAATGCTACTAACTGCTGCCTTGCTAGAAACTCCGCATTAAGAGATTGTAAGTGTTAGGACTGGTCACCTGGTATCAATATAAATCGTGTGTCTGTGTTATGATACCCCAGTACTTAGACATCATTAAACTGCCACACTGCAGACATCATAGCGATATGATTTAATTTTTTTAAAGCTACATTAAAAATCAAGATCACACACACACACACACACACACACAATGTAGCCTGTTATAGTGGGACATAATCCTACCATTATAATTGACCTGTTGTTGCTTGAGCTCAGCTATACCTGCTCATTACCTTAAAATGTCAGATAATGTCTGAGTATTTTATGTCGACATTTATATCTTTTAAATTACTGTAGTGTTAATTTTGTGGTGTATGCTGAAAATGTCGGGAAAATGATTGGAAAAATTTGTGTTGATTTTAATTTGTTTTATGATCAATAGTGGGATCTATATTATTTTGGTAGTTAACTAGTTAATGGATTTTAGGCCTGATTGTCTTACAAACTTTTAGTGTGTCTTTAAGTCGCATGACTCTTTGAATTTAAAAAACATTGACTTTTGCCTTGAAAAGTAATAAAACCATTTGATACAAATTCCTTGAAAAGTACCGGTACATGTTTTAAAAAAAACATTGGATACAAATTCCTTAAAAGAATATGTAAAAACAATTTGACACAAGTTCTTTGAAAAATACATATTGTAAAAAACAATTTGACAGAAATTCCTTCAAAAGTACATATTGTAAAAAAAAAAAAATTTGACAGAAATTCCTTGAAAATCTTTTTATAAATTATGAAGTTTTGTTATTTATGCATCGTCAGTAAAATAAGGAGTAAAAACATTGATAAAATTTTGTGGAACTAATGACACACAACACTTTTAATTCACAAGATACTATATAGAGAAGGTTCAGTCTCCAACAGACAAAATATGCGCTTACTTACAGTTGGTCTAAAATATGATTTAGAAATTTACTAGCGCCACTAACACACACACACACACACAGAGATATATATATATATATATATATATATATATATATATATATATATATATATATATATATATATATATATAATCAGATAAGATAAAACTTCTTTTTTTTGGAAGTAATTAATTTGATCAAGTATTGAAAATTCCAATCTAAATATGGGGAATTGAAACATGTTTGTAATTCTGTTTTTAATGAGAAATGTCTCCCATAGCTTTTAGAATATAAAAATTGAATTTATAATATTATAAAGATTATTTACCTTGAATCTGATGATTGTTGAGTTTCTTCAGCTGAATTTATTTTATAATGTCGACAAGTTCTGTTCTTTGATGGATCACTTCCTCCACTTACAACCACTTGTGTTCAATAGTCAACTGCTGAGCTGTGGATTACAGAGCGGCTTTTGTAGCACCATAACATTCTGCTGTTTTTCATAGGACTGCTGGCACAGTGAATAATGACGTCAGAATGCATTATTATTGGTGGAAAATTGTTCTGATGGACAGAAACTGACAATATCTATGCTTAAGTAGTATAATGAAGAGTTTGATCAGAATGCAATGAGGCAGAGGATCAGGCACCCCCTGGACCCATCCCTGCCCCCTTCAAAATGTTCAGTTAAGGAAAAAGAATTTTTTTAAAACAAATACATAATCTTTAATTTGTTAAAAGGTGTACAAGTTGGATGCTTAATTATTTCATTATTAATATTGAATTGTATCAGTGAGTTAGTTGGTCAGAAAAAAAGTGACATTATCCATAAGAAATAAGGAAGACGTTTAGTGTTGCAAAGTTGCTGATGGGTTTTAACATGACTGTTTATCCAATACCTAAAAATTTAATCTTTTGTTGAAGAAAGAAGATTCATCAATTATTCTTTGAACAGATTCATTAGTATGCATTCTTTGCATTATAGTCATATCAACATATTTGTATCATATTGTTATTATATTCTTTACATTATAGTCATATCAACATATTTGTATCATATTGTTATTGTTATTTATATTTGATGTAATCTGGATAATTAAAACTGTTGTAACTGATTGGCTACATTTTATGGAAGAGAAGGATGGAAGGTAGGGGTGTTATTAATTTTGTCTTGTCTGCAATGTAAATTTCTGATGGCATTGTCATCATTGGAGGCATGAAAATTCGATAGTAAGTTGATTTACTAAACTCAATTTCTCATACATTATAGGATGTACAGTCATAAAACTTGATGTGAGTATTCATGTTGAAAGGTATTACTGCCGAAGGACAGTGGGTCAGTGTCCTACTTTTCTTGTACTAGCTTTTTTTGTGAAGTTTTTTTCTCTAACTGACCATATAACCATCTGCTCATTCAGCTATCTCCTATCACTCATTTCAGCACCATAACTTCAGTTGTGCATGATGACAGTCGCCAATGCATGATTGACAGTTGCCATGCATGATCTAGAGTTGCCATGTATGATCTAGAGTTGCCATGCATGATGACAGTTGCTAATGCATGATTGACAGTTGCCATGCATGATCTAGAGTTGCCATGTATGATCTAGAGTTGCCATGCATGATTGACAGTTGCCATGCATGATCTAGAGTTGCCATGCATGATTGACAGTTGCCATGTATGATCTAGATTTACCAATGTTGTGGATGCTGTACACCAGGATAATAATAATAACAAATAATAATGACTTTATTTAAAGAAGAATGTTGTGTGGCAGGTTGTTATGCCGCCACTGTGGTAGGTGTTATTATGGGTTGGGGTGGGCTGCTCACAATATTTTATTTAAATTATTCTAAAAATCCAATCCAAGCTCGATTTTGTTTGGAAGTTAAATTGGTGATAGATAGATGTAAAGCTATGAGGACCCAATCTGCAATGCTGATGGTTAAATGACTAAATATTTTTTAAAAAGTGAAATTAAACAAATAACAATACCAATTCAATAGTCAAGTGCTTCAAATTTCCCATGTACTCTTCCTTCCGCTCAACCCTGTGATAACCTATTGCATCATTTGATTAGTAGTGGGAGATAGATTTCTACCTGCCCTTGTATTTTACTCATTTGTGTATTCTCATCTCCTATTCCTCCAATTCCTTCCCCTCTTCCTCCTGACTTTCTCCAAATTCCTTCTCCTCAACTTCTCTTCTCCACTTTATCCTCCTCAACTCCTTTTCCTACTCCTCGACTGTCTCCACTAACTCGACATTTTTTTTACTCTGACTGCTGTTACACATATTTGATTTAATATATATTTATTTAATTTAATTGTTTGTTTCTCAGCTTTAAATAATTTATATTTTTCATTACATGCTGTTGTAATGTAAATTTATTCACATGAGATGATGTTTTTTTCAGAAAGCGCTTGACCAGAATTATTAGTTGCAGCCATGTAAACAGGTTTTATTTTAATTTTTAAATGATTGGTAGTTGTGAAGGTCAAGATGGGACTAGTGAAATAGAAGTAAACAACTTTTTTTAAAAAAAAAATTAAAAGTAAAATGATTGGTTCTCATCAGGGTCATTTTAGGAGTACTGTATGTGATATAAAAATGACAACATGACTCCTCCTGCTCCCCTTTTCTCGATTTTGCGTTGGGGGATTTTTTTGAAACTGCGTTTTTGAACATATTAGCATCTTTGTTTTAGTAAAATATTCTCAGTTTTGGACTTTTTACATTTGATATCAAGTTCTTCTGTTGTAGCAAATTTGTCGAGTATTTTCTTCAGTTGACTTAGATTTTAACAGATTGATTTATTTCTTTGGAAATATTTGATGTGCTCATAAAAAATTCTTATACAAAGACAGTTCATCAAAATTTTATTCAGATTTCCAACACTAGGGTAGGGGGCCCCCGAGTGGCCGAGTGGTCTAAAGTACTCTCCGTTACAGATCACTGCCATCTCACCCCTGTCTGCGTGGGTTCGAGTCTAAGATTCAGCTAATGTAGTTATATGAGAAAGCTTGCCAGTAGCTTCTCGTGGGTCAGTGGTTCTTTCGGGGGATTTTTCCAGGTTCTTCCTCCACCAATAATGCTGGTCGCCATATATGACCTATCTTGTGCTGAAAAATGGTGTTAAACCCTATAACAACAACAACAACACTGGAGTGTTAAATCTTGTGATTCTATAAGGAACTATAGATATACAGTACAGACTACAGCAGACTTCATCATCTTCCATCTTGGATTTTCCAACAGGACTCGAACTTGAATCTATTATAACATTTAAGTATTAGGACTTTTGTAATTTAATTTGTGGATTATTTTTGGATTTGATTCTTAAAACTTAAGTTCTTCTTCCTTTTTACAATTTTTTTTCCAGAGAAATAAATTATTTGTTAAATTTTACAAAGCTCTTTGTATTCAGTTTTTCTATGTTAATGTTTATTAGGGCCTAAACACATAACAACAGCTCTGCTAGTCTCACTTCTGTCTCCCCCTTGGAGACTCGGGACTCAAACTGAACCAGAAGTTCTGTCACCCAAAAAACTTCCTGTGAAAACATAAGGATGGTACAATATTTTCCTTAGCCCTCTCATCTCACACTACACTCAGCCTATCATCAGATAACAGCTATTAAATTTCTTTGTTCATGCATTCATTCGCATCGATATACCCATACATTCTTGCATGGTAAATAATGTCATAATTAAAGCACAGTATCAGTTACTTCTCATACAATAAATTCTATCACATCAGTACATATTCTTAATCCAAAATCTTAATCTAAACAATATCACTACAATCAGATGCATTTCTTTATATTACACAAATATTATAATATTCCTGCTAAGATATATCCATTCATCCATATTTAATCCTACGCACTTCAACCATTTTCTAAATTGACAATTCAAGCTTGTGTAAATTTAAACATATCACATGAATAAATGCACTAGTTTACTACGAAGTAACCTCATAGCGAATTACAAAAATAATTCCAACCACAAGCTAAAAGTCTACATAATTCTCCCCATAATTCTAAGTTTATTTCTCAAATACGCATATAATTTAAACACTACAAGAGTAATTCTACATTCTAAACAATCCTAATAGTTAAGTATACATACTATACATAAATACAATTACAATGCCATAATATTCTGCAAAAATCAAGCAAATAACTTACTTACCTTAACGAAGCTTTGTCTTTGCTTAGAATTTCCAATCTACATTTTGCCGCCAAATTATGAGTGGCTTTCCCGGAGTAACCTTTTATTGCTCAGCAATCTTCCTAGGTGAGACAAAATTTTCAATAGAAGTTATAATTGTTGTCACACCCTCTATCTGATTTCCGATTGGGTGTCACTGCGACCTGATCCAATAAACTTAGTGGACAATGTCCTTCTTGCTTACTGTCCATGTGGGAACAAATATTTAGAACACACCTGTTCCCCCTTGTTTGTTCCTCTGATCTTTCGACTAAGCTGTTACACATAGCTGGCAAGTTGCACAATCTAACATCTGTACCGACTCAAGATGCCGGGTGTCTGGTTATGGTAACCTTGCGTAAGAGATTAACTCTAGCCTGTGGCAAAGTTTAGACATCAAACCATGTTTTGTAATAATACATTAGTTTATACACGATTTACTAACTAGGGCTGAGCAAACATGACAAAGAAGCTCGCTTGGTAAACTGAACAATCTTCCATGAGACTTTCTAAAATTACATATACATGTATATGATGCAAAATATTTACAGGTAAGGAAGAACCTTATTGATATCTGGAACAAGGTCATTGTGACCAAAAGAAGAAAGCCATGACCTGCTAAACTGCCCCAGTCACCTCAACTGGTCATCTTAAATAGAACTTTATGGATGCCTTCCATAAAAACAATTGAAGCTATTGAGCAGAAAGCCTGGTTGTTAGCCACAATAACTTCTCATTCTGAGCTCTTCTTGGGTACTTTTTCAGTATGCTGAAGGAGGCCTCATTTTATCCATCTGTGTTACGGTACCATTTCTTATAAACATTTGTTGACAAGGTACCATTTCTTATGGACAATTTTAGACAGGGTGCTGTTTCTTATGATTTTCTATGTCATGTTTATTATATTGAGATAGATATTTAGCTAAATCTGCAACACAATAAAATGTACATCAGCCTGTGTTTTTGTGCTTTCAGACTATTTGGATCCTTAATTTTGTCAAAATATATGATTTTTTCAAAAAGTCAAATGTTGAGGTATTTTATAGCAGACAAAAGACTGGAATCAATATTCAGATTCATCCAACCCATATAATGTTAAAACGTTCAGGAGAAAGTGAAATTAACAGCTGTTAGCAATATTTGACAGAGTTATGGTTCTTGATTAACTTAGGATTGCTATTTCACTGGCTGATGAGCAACCAGATACCTACCTATTTTATTGATTTCAGCTAATTGGCTGTGAAACTTCATCTGAACAAGATCTGATATGATTTAGATGATGACTAGATTCTTTTGTTTTGTTTAGGCCCTTTGAATTAACATCTACAAGTCGCGAACACTCATATCTTCACACCTTTTGCTTGTTTCCAGTTGAATTTATATCGAAGGTTTAGATCAACAAAATTATAATGATCTTAAAGATGATCAGGTTTTGATCTGAATGTGCAGAAATATGGTTCATGAAAGACTTGGTATAGGTATTCCACCTAAATGGGAATACTTTGGTATGGCATTTTCATTAAATTGCTAACAATTAAGTCTAAAAATACTTCTGTGCTGAGAAGATGTCAGTGATTTTGTTTGGAGAAATAGTGAATAAAAAATGAAAATGGAAGATATATAAACTGTTAACAGAAATGTTCAAGTCCAGTTCAGAATTTTACAAGTGTAGCAGCTTTGTACTGTGGTCTTTTAATGCAAGATTCTACGTGTTATATGCAGAATCAATAATATAAGGTATTTAATTAATTGGCTCTCATTTGCCACGAATTGAAATGAAGTGCAATGAAATTAGTTGTACTGAAGATTTAAATGAAGCCAATTAAGTAGCAGCATTCATGCCAGCAACCATAGTGTTTGAATGCTACTCTGTTTTAAGTCTTTAACCACTACTTATTAATTGGTTAAAAGTGTACCAGTCTGGAATAAGGAAAACAATGGATACCATACTCTCACCATCGGGCAATGTGCAAAATGGACTAGTGGTCTTGTTCTTATATGGAATGGCTTATTGCTAGGGAACACTATATGTACAATGTGCAAAATGGACTAGTGGTCTCGTTCTTATATGGAATGGCTTATTGCTAGGGAACACTATATGCTGGTGCAGACTATTGAGAACTATATATGATGGTGGAGGTTATTGAAAATTATATATGGTGGTGTATGTTAGGAAGAATTGTCTGTTGGTGACGATTTGGGGGCATTGTATTTGCAATGGAGGTTAGGGAGTACTTGGTTGAGGTTAATTAAGTTTCAACAGACTCAATGGTATTGATAAATACCAACCACTGAATGAGTAGCTGTACCATGAGTCAGTCATATTGAGGAATTATTTGTATTTTTTCATTTATTTATGTAGCTGCCACATTTGCCACAAATTGAAATATGGTGCAATAAAATTAGTTGTACTGAAGATTTAAATGAAGCCAATTAAGTAGCAGCATTCATGCCAGCAACCATAGTATTTGAATGCTACTCTGTTGTAAGTCTTTAACCACTACTTATTAATTGGTTAAAAGTGTACCAGTCTGGAATAAGGAAAACAATGGATATCATACTCTCACCATCGGGCAATGTGCAAAATGGACTAGTGGTACCTTCCATTGTTTAGCTCTTGAAACATTGTCACATGTTTAGTCATTTGTGCACAAAACTAATTTTGCAACACAATTATAAGGAAACAGTGTTATTGCTTATTGCTATGGAGAAATAAAATATATTGGAGATATAATGAAACTACAGAATCTTTCATTTAATAGCAATTACTTATCCTGCCTGTCGCTATTGTGAAGCTAACCTATTTTCATGCCCAAAACTATCAGTCTGTTCAATGTGAATACATCCTCCCAGAGTGCACTTCACTCTCTTTCTTTGCACACCACTCTATATATCATGTGGTTATATGCAGATGGTACTGGAGAAATGACATCTGTAGCTGCTTAACACGAACAATTTTTTTTATTAGTCGCATTGTTACAACTGTCTGTTCTGTTTTCTAGAAAACCATATCATAGCCTTTTCTCCTTTAGAGCTTAGTTCTTTTACATGTTCCTTACCCACGAGAAGCTACTAGCAAGCTTTCTCACAATTTCACATTGGCCGAATCTGAGACTTGAATCCAGGCATACAGATGAAAGAAGGCAGTGATCCGTAATGGAGAGCGCTTTAGACAACATGGCCACTCGAGTCCCCTTAATGAGCTGTAAAGATATACTACCAGTAAATAATACATACATACACACATACATACATACATACATACATACATACATACATACATACATACATACATACATACATACATACATGCATGCATGCATGCATGCATGCATGCATCATAAACATTGAATGAAGTGACTATGTTTTGTCTATTTTTTAAAAATCCCTTTAAAAAAATAATTTAATGTTCTCTTGATCTTGAATTTCTGACACATCTGTCACTGTCTGTCTCGGTCTTTCTGATTACTGCCATGACGGTGAGACTTAATCGCAGTTCTGTCCCAAGCATTAGTCAGTGCCTAGAGATATACTATTCGCTAAAAGGTTTCCAGATGTTGTTCTTGCCTTGGGGTGATGCTGTTTTCCATACATGTGTCAGCAGTTTAAAAATAATGTTAATAATAGATGTATACATAGGCGTTTTGTTATGATAGGGATTATTACTAAAAAGTGAGTGCTCTGAAGAATTTAATGCCATAGATCAAAAGAATAGGGGTTTTAGTTACCATCTGCATACCAAAGTCAGTCGAAATAAATGTATTAATTACTAGCAATCATCCGATAGAACTGATGGGAAGTTAAAACAGCGTAAAACTTCAGTATGGAATAGGGCCTGACAACGTTGGTCTCCACTGTCAGAGAAAGAATAAAAGCAGAGACCTACTTGTTTTTTCTAGCCCTGCCTCACATTGAGGATATTGTTTTCCTTACAAATATAAAACCACTTTGGGTAAGTCCTTGTGTTATGAGGAAATAATAATTGCCCTACATAACACTGCCAATATGTTTCTTCAATCTTGAAATTCATGAATTCTTTTTGTTTGCTCTACATGTTGACATCACATCTGCATTTTGAATGTTGCTTTTATAAACAAGTTCACAGGTGAATTTATCATATTTTTCAATTGAGAAAACTACTGGTAATTTTTCATGAGGTTATCTTGATTGTTTACTTCATGTATACAGTGTTTATAGTGTATACACATGTGTGCAGGCAGTATGACACTACAATCAGACGAGTTTCCCAGCAACATCATAAAGTGTTTGCAGTGTTTACACAGGGGTGTAAATGGTACAAAATTTCATACAAAATCAAGTGAGTTTCGCAGCAATATCATACAATGTACTAATGACCCTGCGTACAATTAGGTAACTTTTAAGGCAATAAGTGATTTCATTATTTTTTAATTCAGGATAATGTCAGAACAGTCTGGGGACCAGTGGGGCCACCCAAAAATGGGCCCTTGGGATACTCGCAAAGATTGCATTAGTGCTTATAGTGCACAAGAAAAACTTGTTGCACTTCTTTCAAATTTGGACTTGTATCAAGACTAGGGTAACCTTCCCTCCCCATTTTGGTGGCCGGTGATGCTCCTCCCAGAGGACGGTCGATCTAGACATTTAAGAAATCAATAAACTAATATCCATGTAGGGAGATGTAAAACATGTCTCATGTATCTAGCAGCATGCATGCCTTTGGTTGTGGATTGCTTCTTCCATCAATCACTCATCTGTCTCTCTGTGGGGTGGGGGGCAGGACAAAGACTGAACTTCACCCTTTCTCCCCATTTTAAAATCCAACCATGTGCAAGATTTGAAGTCTATACACATAGATAGAGACAGTGACTTCAGCAGTGTTCCCCTGTTCCCAATTATGCCTATGAACCCTTATGTGATGTGGAGCTTTCCACCTTATTGCCTTGGTAATTATGCCATGAACTAGTGACCTTGCTGTTACAGTTGAAGTGATTCTGCAGCTTGTGTTCCATCAAGAAATCACTATGTGACTTCCTTTTGGTAGGCTTAAGGTAACATATCATCTAAGGTAGACAGACATTCTTGTCTACCCTTGGTAACTTATAAATGAACCAAGGACCATGGCACAGTGTGCTCCTACGGCAGTCTCCAACTTGGAGTGTCCTTGACTAGAATGATGATGATGCACTCTTCGTTGCCTCCAGCATGTTCTCAGCAGAAGCTGGTTTGAGCAAAATGGTATGAAGCCGTAATCTGAGAAAGAAGACTTCATAATAAGGATAAGAGGAACAACAGTCTGAAAATGAAATTCTATTTGGCAAAATGATGGACCATATCTTGTGTTGAAATGAAATTCTACTTGGCAGAATGATGGACCATATCTTGTATTGGAAATGAAATTCTACTTGGCAAAATGATGGACCATATCTTGTGTTGGAAATGAAATTCTACTTGGCAGAATGATGGACCATATCTTGTGTTGGAAATGAAATTCTACTTGGCAAAATGATGGACCATATCTTGTATTGGAAATGAAATTCTACTTGGCAAAATGATGGACCATATCTTATGTTGGAAATGAAATTCTACTTGGCAAAATGATGGACCATATCTTATCTTGGAAATGAAATTCTACTTGGCATAATAATAGACAATATCTTGTGTTGGAAATGAAATTCTACTTGGCATAATGATAGACAATAACTTGTCTTGGAAATGAAATTCTACTTGGCATTACGATGGACATACTATCTTGTCTTGGAAATTAAATTCTACTTGGCATAATGATAGACAATATCTTGTCTTGGAAATGAAATTCTACTTGTCAAAATGATAGACAATATCTTGTGTTGGAAAATGCAAGTTGATAAGGTCATTTAAAAGTAAATTTACTGCTTTATCTCTTGAACATAATATCTCATCACCCCCAAGAACAGAATGTCATGCCTAGATTATTATTGTTCTGTCTAGAGTATCATTGTTCTTAATCTAGATTATTATTGTTCTGTCTAGAGTATTGTTGTTCTATATAAAGTATTGTTCTTCTGTCTAGAGCATTGTTATTCTATCTAGGGTAAAAATGATACAGAAAATCAAGCACCTAGAATTATTCTTAATGCTGATTGAGGTATTCCATCAACACATCTTTGTAAAATTCTTAAATGGCTTCCATTTCAGCAGAGAACTCAGCTTTAGAATTGTTTACTAGCCTGTAAATCATTGCATAAGTTAGCTAGCATCCCAACAGTAAATGGCTAGCCATTCAAAAACTGGCAAGTAAATGGAAATGAATGGGGATTACATTATTTGAATTGATGAACCAACAAGAGATGATTTATAGATTTAATGTTATTTACAGTTGATCTAAGTCCTTATTATGCTTTACTACCAATATCATATTTGTATCCTTCTGTCAGTTTTGTTATCTTAGTTCCACAGACATTGTCACATGCCATGGGCAAAAGTCTACAAATCTTTTTTTCCCACTGATTTTCACTTATATCTGGCATGTGATTATGAGAGAGGGAGAAAGAGAAAGTTTCTGGTGATTGTTTATATCATCCATTCCTGTTTTTCTGTTGTCTGTTTTACCACACACACTGGGGTGGGTTGGGGGATGTGATCTTGATTTATTTTCAAGTTTTACCATCATACAAACATGGGGTGGGTGGTTGGTGTCATGATCTTAATTAATTGAAATACAAATTGACTTGCTGTCTGAGCTAACCAACATAGCTTAAGAGAGAAAAAGATAGAGAAACCATCGACATTTTAATTTTAAAAACTTGATCTGTTTAGAAGCTTATTATAAAATAAAAACAAAATAAAGCATCAGAAAGATCAAACTCTTTGTATGCAGATGAATTTAGCATTCACCAAACTTGTATTCATGGGCAGTTGAAACTTTGGTATTGTGTTACACGGTATTGTCTTACATGGTATTGTGTTACACTGTAAACAAATCTGATGGAAAGTGTACAATTTATATTGACTCAGTTTCCTCTAAGTTACTTATTATAAGTTCAAAGTTTTCATCCATCTGAGATTCATTTTTCTCTCTCACTCCAGATTTCCACATATTTTTGTCCCTTATGGGATGAGAGAGAGAGAGATTAAAGGGATAGACGAAGGGATTTAGCTGAAATTATATAACATGCCTAATTTATTACCAAACAGGAATTTTTATTATTTATCATTATTTTATTATTTGAGACCTCTGTAAAACATAACAAGTAATGCCATTCTCACTGGGCACAGATAAAATTGGAAGGGGTAGGGGGTAATGATGCCGTTGAATAGTTGAATATTCATGTTATAATCATGTTGGGATAAATTGTCAATTAAAAGCTATTGCTTACAAAGCAGTATTTGCTTTTCTGTATAAATTACCTTTATTTTCAGAATAGCCAAATATCATTAACATTATTCCAACTTTTGGAAATCTTTGTATATTGTCACTGCTTTTTGCTATTGATTCATAGCCAGATGAGATTCCTATTTTTAATATAAAAAACTATGGACAATTATTTTGTGAAATAATAAAATGATTGATATATCAAGGTTTCAGTTACCAGTTTTGATAGTGATTTTTTTCATGTTCAACAGTTTAGAGAGGCTACTTTTGAGCGATTTTATCTAGTTTAAAAAATTGGATCCATGCCTGAACCAGTGTTTTTCGAGTTATTATGACATGAATTATTGAGGGGGTGTGTGTGTGTGTGTGTGTGTGTATATATATATATATATATATATATATATATATATATATATATATATATATATATATATATATATATATCTAAATATATATATATATAAGCAGGTTATAATGCATGTGCTTCAGAGTTAAATGTTAAAGCTTTGTAACAAAGTGGTGGGTATTTTTGGTCTATATGAAGTGTCAGAATATATCAATTGATGCCTGCCTAACTCGTAATAAAATAATACAATATAACAAATTCCTCGTATCATAAAGTGGCTGCCCCAGTATAAAAAAGTGCTATATAATGCTTTTCTAAAGGCATTCATTCTTTGACAGTCTAGCTTCATGAGCCAAGCAACATTTTTGTGATCCTGCATATGACATGGTTGTTATCTGCTACAGGCCATAAAATTGCAATTATGAATCAGTCATTTTCTTGATCATATGGAAATTGATTTGAGCAGATGTAAATTTTCAATGCATTGATTTTGTTCCCTCATCCTGAAGCAAATATTGTTTAATTACATAATTTGTAAAGCAGTCAGGTTTTAGTAACAAAAGGGTGACTTACATGAGGAATTATCAAAGGTTAAATTGGCAGCCTGCAGTTCTAGTATAAAACTGATAATGAATAATTTACTACCATATTTTCTAGTACATAACTACCATTTGTATGCAGACAACATTTCAAGGTCAACATTTTTGCCATTATCCAACTTGACAGCAAATTTGAGTTGTGCTGTTTTATAGATGTTTTGTTTTTAATTGACAAAAAATAATTTAAAAAAAACCCAAAATACATTTTGGTCAAGACATTTTTTTGCCATATCAAAATGAGTTATTTATCCAGACTTTGAACAAATTATGAATGTGGTTTATAATTTTATTACTTAAGTCTGTCTTTGCACTTTTCAGGTATTTATACCTATGCATTGTATCTTTAATTCAATACAAATTAGGACAACAGTGTGTAGACTTAATTCAAAACAAAATTAGGACTTCCAGCAGTGTGTATTGATCTAAAAACAAATTATGACTTACAACACAGTGTGTAGTCAGTTCAAAACAAAATTAGGACTTACAACAGTGTGTAGTCAGTTCAGAACAAAATAAGGACTTACAACAGCGTGTAGTCAGTTCAAAACAAACTTAGGACTTACAACAGCATGTATTGAATTCAAAACACAATTAGCATTTTCAGCAGTGATAGTGAATTCAAAACAAACTTAGGACTTTCTGGTAACAACAGTGTGTATTGAATTCAAAACAAAATTAGCATTTAAGTAGTGTGTATTGAATTCAAAACGAAATTAGGACTTACAAACAGTGTGTATGGATTACAAAACAAAATTAGGATTTACAACTAGGTGATTTTAAGGCATCTGTTAGCATGGAAAGGTTATTTTCAGGGAAAAACTTACATAGATGTATTTAGCAAGATTGAAGACTTATGATAAAGAAATGAACAAAAGGGTAGATGGTCATTGTAAGATTAAATAGATAATGTAATCAATATATATATATATATATATATATATTTATATATATATATATATATATATATATATATATATATATATATATATATATATATATATATATATATATATATATATATATATATATATATATATGACAATACTTTAATATTTATTCCATGAGATTGGGGAAATAATTTGTTTATAGGAAGATTCTGTAATGAGAGAGAAATTTTGTAAGTTCCGAAAGTCCACAGTTTTGAAATTTTCACATTACTGAATAAATTCCATTAAGGCATAAATCCACGGTTTAGTTTTGTAGATCTGAGGAATTCACACATATTTCGAAAGATTTATTAATCTAATAAAGGGTAGGGGACTGACTGAAAGAAAAACATTGTTTCTGGACAATAAATTGAATTTACCAACTACAGTTACCAATAATTTTGGATGATGTTTACTCAGGGTAAGGAAAAGAAGGTAAAGTCACTAATTGGTCAAAGGGTAAAGTCACTTATTGGTCAATAGTTAAAGGCACTAATAGGTCAATAGGTAAAGTCACTAATAGGTCAATAGGTAAAGTCACTAATAGGTCAATAGGTAAAGTCACTAATAGATCAATAGGTAAAGTCACTAATTGGTCAATAGGTAAAGTCACTAATTGGTCAGTAGGTAAAGTCACTAATTGGTCAATTGGTAAAGTCACTAATTTATGTTCATTGTACTTTTGTTTTTAGTTACTTGATTTAAAACTTTGACCACCATTATGGTCAAGTGTGCTCTTTGAACATTGAAGGGTATCAAAAGTCAGAGGTCGTCATGAAAAACTCTACATTTAATATGTTTTGTAAAATGATATGTATTTCATGAAGATAAACTAAATCCTTGTATATAATTTAAAATTTAGAATTTAAATGATCAGACTTACATTTTGTCAAAAAATGACCTCTGTCCTCTAGTAAAGGGAAACTTAAAGTGCAGATTGGTCTTATAATACATGTCTCTGACCAAATCAGCTGTATGATACTTGTAAAATCAGAGATTATTTACCTTCTCATTATAGGATTTATGATTTCTTGTGTCAGTTTTGTCACATTTCCAAAATTTAAATGAATCAGCTTCTTATAAAGACTGTTTTATCAGTTGATTACAATACAATAACACATATAGTGCAAGGATTGCTGTCCACCTCATAGTTATTACAGTAGATCCTTTCTTGAAAGACCACTGCTTCTGCCAAAAAATAATGGTTTCTTAAGACAGGTGGTCTCTCATAACAGGTCATAACACAGATTTATCAATAAATATGTGCATTGAGATTCTGGTCTCCCAAAACAGGTGGTCTCTTAGCAGTGGTCTTTCAAGACAGGTTTTTTACTGTATTAGCTAAATTTAAAACGTTTTGAATAAATAGATTAGCTGTTTTTGAAATTTTATTTTAAAAAATAAGTTCTTGGACACTTGTAAATGATGTTATTTATAATGGTAATGACTATTTTCTCCTCTAAATGCCAAATGAGTACACAACCACTTTGTGTGAATCTCCATTGTTGATTTTACAATATGTGAATGTCATGGGCATGATGCTATGACAAAAATAATGTTGGTGATAACATGTTTTTAAAAAAGCAAGAATTGTGTTATTTGTGTTGTCTTCATTGGATATGCACAGAATTATTCAAACTTTATCCAGTATTTCTTCTCGTGGAGTAATAGTTGATACTGTACAAATGAAATTGGTAAATAATATTCTTCTTGTAATTTTCTATGTAGTATTTCCTTGAAAATAGGAATTTTTATGATTGTATTGGAAAATATCAAAATTCTTGGATTGAAACTGCATCTCAAACTTACACTTGCTTGAAGCTATAATAAAAGCCAGTGGGCTGTAATAAGTTGCAGAGTTGGCATTAATACCTATTATTGCGATAACGATTGTTGCTGAGCTATCAGTGGGAAGTAATGTGGATACTGTCTGCATAGTAATAAATTAAATAAGTGATGTTTAATCGGACATTGTCATTCTTATTGCAGGAAAAAAACTCAGAAATTTTTTTATTGCTTTTTTTTGTGTTCAGGCTTGATTCATAATTGGATTTCTGTTATTACTGGACTAAATTGGATGGTGTATGCCAAAAAATAAAAGAAATAAAAAAGGATATATCATGAAAATGATTGAAAATGAATCAAAATATGCGTTGAGTCTTGTTAAGGAAAACTAATCCAAAATTTGCATTTGGTCTTTTGCAGTTAAAATGATCTTGATTAATAATATTCTGTAATCTTGAAAGCTTCAGAAGATTGTAATGGTCAAATTGGGTCTTTTTTTGGAAACATTTGATGAATAATTGGCATATTATGCCCACGTGTTTCTGATCAAATACGGCCAATTTTGGGGTATTTTATAGAAGAAACAAACGCTGTGTAATTTAGGCATGCTTGTGAGTTATCAAGGAAAAATACACATTGTTTTTGTCAATCCTCAAAAACAAATTACCAAATGATACAATTTCATTACTTTGACCTTCACTATATACTTGTATGTCTATATTGTGGGCTCAGTTTTTGTATGTCACTTAGGTTTTGTTCCTACCATTGATTCTAATAAGTACCGGTAAACAAGATGTTTACTTGAAGTTGTGTTCAAGACCAGACTATGAATTAGTGAGGTTTTCTGTAGAAAATAATATTTTGTCACAGATCAAGTAAAATACATATTTATATAGAGACTTTGTAACCAAGTATTCATTTCTGTTTAATAAATCTTAGGGAATCTATTAGAGATTTTTGTTGTATTCAAATATAATTTGACAGGAATTATTGATTAATCATTACAATTAAAAAGTGCTCATTGACTTTTTGAAATAAAATATTACTTTGGGATTATTAAGAATTTGTTCGAAGACATTTTGGATTATATCATTGTGGTATATTGGGACATTTTAGACGGTTGGAATTCATTCTAAACATTATTTACCTTTGGACATTTGTGGTCATTTGGAATTTAATTCATAATACTGTGTCTTTTGATATTTCACTTTGTATTCTACACAATTTAATTATTTGATGAATTTTACCTAAATTGTTGGCATGTTTCATCGTTTAAGAGCATATATGTAATATATGTAACACCTTATCTTCATCATTGCCTGTTAATTAGAAAGATTGGTTTGGTTTCTTAATGGCTTTTAATATATATGCAAAAGAGTGAACTTGTCTTAGCATGTCAGTCTGTGCAGTTTGAGATAGATAATCAGTAGAATAAACATCATTGACCCTGATCTAATGGTGCATTATTTGATGGAAGATCAGAGTTGACATTGTTTACAGCTGGACACAACTTATGACTGAGTATATACAGTAAACTGTTTTTGGTTTATTTTCATTATTAATTGATAAATGTTATTGGTTTAATAAATTTCCACCAGATTGTTACAGTATTATCTATGAGCTTTAAAAAATCCCCATAAAACTGAAAATAAAATGAAGCGAAACCATTCTTCTTAGTGAAATGTGGATGATATATTGGTATCACATATTGCTATGATGTCTACAG
The DNA here is from genome assembly GCA_029339505.1 of Unio delphinus. Lineage (NCBI taxonomy): Eukaryota > Metazoa > Mollusca > Bivalvia > Unionida > Unionidae > Unio > Unio delphinus. The sequence continues at coordinate 16,377,328 of JAQISU010001235.1, forward strand.
TTAGGTAGTTTGTAGTGATGTCTATCACTGGGGCATCATGCTGCAGACATTTGGCATGGTGTCCCACCCAGTCACATTATCTTGACATCAGGCCGACCAGTCCTAACACTACTGTAACCTCTTAATGTTGAGCACCAAGTGAGGCAGCTGTTTGTAAAATTTTTGTAAGTCTTTGGTATAATCTGGCTGAGGATCAAACCCACGACCTCCTGCTTTCACGGCAGATGCTCTAACGACTAGGTTAATGGAGCGGTGTTAGTTGTACTAGAGTTTTCTTTGGAAAATGCAAGCTAATGACAGATATGTATAGCTTAACTACAAACAAGATGTACTATGATCTTCCATTGTATAATCTACACAGAGATCAAGAGTATTGCCATTTTAAAATCTACAAAGAGATAAAGAGTATTGCCATTGTAAAATTTACACAGATATCAAGAGTATTGCCATTGTAAAATCTACACAGAGATCAAGAGTATTGCCATTGTAAAATCTACATGCAGATCAAGAGTAATGCCATTGTAGAATCTACATAGAGATCAAGAGTATTGCCATTGTAAAATCGACACAGAGATCAAGAGTATTGCCATTGTAAAATCTACATAGAGATCAAGAGTATTGCCATTGTAAAATCTACACAGAGATCAAGAGTATTGCCATTGTAAAATCTACATAGAGATCAAGAGTATTGCCATTGTAAAATCTACATAGAGATCAAGAGTATTGCCATTGTAAAATCTACATAGAGATCAAGAGTATTGCCATTGTAAAATCTACACAGAGATCAAGAGTATTGCCATTGTAAAATCTGCATAGAGATCAAGAGTATTGTCTGTCTTATACTAATTAATAATGGGTCAGGAAGAAAGGGATTTGACTTACCATCTGCTTACAATGGTCAGTCAAAATAAATGTATTAATTACTAGTGAGAGGCCGATAGTACAAACTAATAGGAAATTGAAAGCTTCATTTCAAATTGTTCCAAGCACCATGATTCTCATTTACCAGTAATGTCAGATAAAAGCAGAGAAATGCTTGTTGGTCTATGGTATATTGATTGTATTGTTAAAAAGTCGGTATACGAGATAATGAATAGATCTGAGACAACAACATACACACACTTTGCTCTTGATAAATGCATCTATGCCCTAGATAAATCCATCAATGTCCTTGGTCAACATTAATGTTAAACTAGTGACAGAGTACATCTTTTCCAGCTAAATCGTGATATTGATTCAGTCTCATTTAATTCATGCATCAGCTTCTGTCACAGATTTTGTGTACGTGGATAAAATGGTAATTTACAAAGAGAGCAAATTTTTGTTGTTGATGTTTTCATGCTTTTGTTAATAAATTTTTTAAGAAAATAATATACACATAAACCTGGACTATATTTGTTTTTATTTAGCAGTGCTGTCTGTGTAAATACCAGCAATGTTTTAATACAAGAGCCCAACAGAAATGTAAAAGAAGCTTAATTGCATTCCATTGTAAGGCACATACAAACCTACTATCTAGATTACATTCAATTAACTCTTGATATTACTAAATTTTCCTATTGATTGGCTCCATGTGTAGATACACAATCTTACTTAATTGACTAAAGACTTGTCAAGAGGGCGGAGTTGTTTATCATGAACATGATCAATTAGCAGGATAATTACATGTAATTAGAACATACAGGGTTTTGTATAGCACAAAATCTAAACTGCACACATATGTCTTTAGAGCATGTGGACTCCGCATAACACAGAATTGTTCCTCAAATTTTTTAATTTGTCCTGGAGGCCTTTGAATGGGCAAGGTTTTTCTTAATTGGGGCTAATTACAGCATTTTTCTAGTGATAAGCCCTGGAGTTGACCAGTCTAGTGGGATATGTTTATTATCAGGTAAAGCTTTAGAAGAGAAAGATTGCTTTTTTTTTAAAGTGTGTAGCATTTGTGTATGCCAGTAGACTTGTCACACAATTGTGATCTTATCATTTTCGAATTACCAGTACAAATACACAAGGACTTTGGATCAGTTATAAATATAATCTAGTTATGATTACAAATGACATTGTAACTCATTGCAGGCAATTGATGCTGCAGTATGACATTTTCCAGTATATTTTGTATAATATAAAGGCGCAGCTCAGAGTTTTTAATAATGACATTTTTAGAGCCTTCAACCATTTTGAGTACAAGACTCTCCATGGATAAAGCGTTCATACTTTCTAGAATATATTCCTCAGGCAGAAGCATTTGCCCAATTACAGCTGGTCAAGCTGAGGTTACATGACCCTGCTCAGGAGTACTCCATTACTCATCTGTAACAATATGAATATGGACTTTTGATTGAGACCTGTGTTATAAACTTTTTAGCATAACACTCGGCCACCAGCTTAAAACCCCCAAATCAAACTTCCAGCATAAAACCCCCAAATCAAACTTCCAGCATAAAACCCCCAAATCAGACTTCCAGCATTAAACCCCCAAATCAAACTTCTAGCTTAAAACCCCCAAATCAAACTTCCAGCTTAGATGCATCAAATGTTTTGGAAATTCAGCAGACCAGTAAGGAACCAAAGTTAAGAAATATCTGAAAGTTCTGTGGTTGTAGCTTTATTACAGTTGAAGATGGAGAATGTCAGGCTTTATGGATTTAATTTTTTACTTTTAAAAGTTTCCAAAATATGCAACCTAGTGATTTAAGTGTTTAGGGCACTTAAAATGACATGGAATGATGTGATGGAGGTTTGATGCTGTTTTCTAAAATAAAGCCCAGCCATTTAACCATATCTGTTCAGACTGTCAGGAGGATCTAAAGAACTGATTCTGTTCTTGTAATCTTTTTTTGAAGATCATCAGGGCACTGTCAGATTTGTATATTATTATACGTACATCACACTGCTTGTTGGTAATAGATATCCAAAATGTTTTCAAAATGTAAGTCAAACTTGTGTGAAAGTTTAAGGGGGATTCTTCAAAATGAATTACCTTTTGGTGGCCTTTAAGTACCATAACAATCTTGGATAGGACTGGATCAAGGACACACATCTTAAATTGGAACATTGAATTCGAGTTCACTATACAGGCCCTGGCTGATTTTTTTTAAAGGATTGGAAGGAAGAGCATTAGACAAATAATTTTTAGAAGGGTCAAATGATGACAATGAACCCCACAGAGACAAATAATTTTTCTAGAAGATCAAATGATGGCAATGAACCCTGCAGAGACAAATAATTTTCTAGAAGGGTCAAATGATGGCAATGAATCCCACAGAGACAAATAATTTTCTAGACGGTCAAATGATGGCAGTGAACTCCACAGAGACAAATAATTTTCTAGAAGGTCAAATGATGGCAGTGAACCCCACAGAGACAAATAATTTTCTAGAAGATCAAATGATGGCAATGAACCCTATAGAGACAAATAATTTTCTAGAAGGGTCAAATGATTGCAATGAACCCCACAGAGACAAATAATTTTCAAGAAGGTCAAATGTTGGCAATGGACACCTAGAGACAAATAATTTTCTCAAAGGTCAAATGATGTCAATTAACCCCACAGAGACAAATAAATTTCTAGAAGGGTCAAATTATGTCAATGAACCCTACAGAGACAAATATATTTCTATAAGGTCAAATGATGTCAATGAACCCCACAGAAACAAATAATTTTCTAGAAGGGTCAAATTATGAGTAAAAGTGAGTATATTATGACTCTAGGTCATAAAATATGTAATAGAAAGAAAGTGAAACCAGCAATTTTGAATAAAATCAACAGCAAATTATTTCCCTGCAATGAAAATTAAAAAGCAACTTATAATTTTCTGAATTCAGTTCCAAATAATCCAAAATGTCATATCAAAAATTGAAAAATATGTTCCAAATTAATTTTAGTAGTCTTGAATGTCCTGATATAACGCAATAATACAACGAAGAATGTCTTTGAATGAGTTCACAACAATCCCAAGTGATATATTAATCAAAGGAAATGAATATCCAATGGATATTGTAATAAACAATTCCTCCTAACTTATATCTAATTTCAGTATACAAATGGCTTCCCACAGATTGATCTAGAACAGGAATGAATTAATTTTGGTTCTCATATTCCCATTTATACTCATTTTCACCATACCTATATCATATCAAGATGTGAAGCAGTCCAGCAGAATGTCCCAGTCTAATTGAAGACTGGCCTCAAATTCAAATGTTATGTTAACAAACAGTTTACAAGTGACCATAATCTGAAGTGCAAAATGCAGTCATGGACAAAGTTAAGTATGCAGTGGAAATTAAATACAAATAACAACTAATTTAGGCCTCCAACATGTAATATAGAAATCAAAGCAAAATTATTATCTTCTTTGCGATGGTGATCCATAGAATAGTCTCTTTGTTCAGTTACATGTGAGAGTGTAAAATTGTTTCATACGTTATGATAATTTAACTGAGTTAACAAATAATACTAAGCTGATCAGAAACGTAAGGAAGCAAACTATACACTGATCACAATACCACCTATCAGTTTTATCCTGTCTTACAGTTTCAGTTTTCAGTTTATGCACTAAATATTGGCTATATTTTCCATATATGGTAGTTTGCGAAAGATATTCTCCATAAAATAAAACAGAGAGAGAGAGAGAGAGAGCGAGCGAGAGAGACAGAGAACCTTACATTCCAAATGTTTGGCGAGATACTGTATACCTTGTTCAATATGGCAATACCAAGATGTGTTGATTGTTTGGCTTGAACTGAATTTTACCTCACGCTCGGACAAACCCTGGATCAGTGCCTATTGTCTTACATTTGTTTTTTTAAAATCATATTGGAGCCTAAAAGAAAAATTAAAACTTAACATTCTCTTCAATTCAGTTGCAATTTCAATTTAAAAAAGTTATAGATTTTGAGGGTTAGGCCATTCATCCATGAAAATAGTGAAGTTGTCATTGTCATACAAAAGTTTGCAGGAGGGTGGTGGTGGTGGTGGTGGTGGAAATCTTGCTGTATCACAATGATATTATCCACAATATCTCTGCATGAATTCACAATTATCCCAAAATAGTGACTGAGTTGAAAATTATTAATGAGCACTTTGTAATTATAATGAATATAAATAAATCCTCTAAAATTAAAACTAAACAAAACTAAATGATTGATATCACTTAAGATGTTATGATAGTAATATAGAATTTCTGTTTACTCCTCCCATATATAAAAACTTAGGATTCAATATAAAGACCATGATGTATTTATGTAGGTAGGTAAGTAGGTAGGTAGGTAGGTAGGTAGGTAGGTAGGCCAATCACACAATACTAATTAAATATACATAACACCTCCTTTCATAAAGATGATACAATAAAGCGTTATCTTACAAATTAATAAAATATACATATGATAATTATAATAATTAAAATTACATGGATATTTTATGAATGTCACAAAATATATATAAACAAATGCAGGACATTTACAAGCGTGAAAGTGCATCTGTAGTCTGATGATGTGCCAGATGTTAATGTTGAATATTTGCAACATCAAACTCTACCTCAAGAATCTCTGACTTTTGTTTTCATTCTAAATGAAGGTAAGCCAATTGCTGAGGGCCTCAAGGTAGATTAGTTCTTAGCTAATTGTGTTACCCTCTTTAAATGAAGTCATTATTATTATTATTATTATTATTATTATTATTATTATTATTATTATAATTGTGTTCACCTATTACAATAATTAGAGTAGGAGTTGAACTAATATAAAGTTCATAGTGATATAAAGCCATCATCAAAATCAGACATTCCTTATTGATTACGAAATAATATCTCTTGTTAATTTCTTTAGGATGATCTATACTATATTTTTTGCTTTGAATCAACACTCCGATAACCCATACATCACTTGCATCAAAAGACATTTTAAATGATTGATTGAAAATATGGAACAATCTTAAGTATGGTCTTTAACTTATCAAAAGCCTCCTGACATTTGTCATACCAATGAAACTTGGTTTTCTTACTCGACAAATTGGTCAGGATTCAGCAATTGTGGTAAAATTTGAACAAGATTTTCAATACTATTCATCTATACTGCAAAAATCACATCAACTTTGACCTTAACTTCCATATGTTTAACTTAACCATTTCCTAACAGATGTCTTAAAAATGCAACACAGCCATTGCAAAACTCACTTGTACCTAAATGTCATATCTAAATGGATTCAAAGTGATCCTTCCCAGTGTCATTGTAGATTATGATATCATCAATGTAAGCATCATTGGCATCTAGACCAGATGTTATCATCTTCATTAAATGCTGGAAAGTTGAAGGAGAAGTTTTCTTACCAAATGGTATCACTTTCAATTGATAAACTGGAGTTAAAAATTCTGGAGTTAACTTTGTACATTCAGTGAGTGGAAATTGCAAGAATCCTTTCAAAAGATCAAACTTAGTGGCATTTTTTGCATTTCGAATTTTGTCAGTTCATTTATCAGTTCTTGCGAATGGAAATGAAGCTGTTTTGGTGACTATGTTTACTCATCTATAGTTGGTACACATGAAGTATTATTTGGATTTGGCACTAGAATTCATAGTGAACTCCAGACATAATTACCGGTACTTGATTTTGTGAAATCATTTTAAAACAAATATTAAATTTTAAAACAAATATTACATTTTCATTTATCAAACATTCCTGCATGAGAGGATTCATCTTGTGAGGATTCTTTTTCATGGGTGTAGTAATTAAAATTTCAACATCATTATAAATTTTATTGAATGTTTCAACACCTGGAGACAAGTGCTCATTCGAGCTCTTTGAGTTCACTCTTTTCTTTTGGCTGCAGATGTGAAAGTTTCTGGTCCAGATTATTTGGTATTTTTAAATTATGTAGAATGATAACATCAGTTTCACTACAATCCCATTTCATTCAGCTGTTTAAATTATCACTGTTTGGGATAGGTACAGCTAAATTGATTGAATGATCAATGATTAACAGGTCTAACTCTATCAAAATATTCCTCTTGCATTTTAATATGGCAAAGGTGATTCTTGTTTTACCTTCCAGGAGTGTTAATGATAAGCTATTTATTTTCTTTTCAACTATATATTAGGACCATAACACTTAGTCTGAAGAAGATTTGGAGATATGGGCAAGAGAGCCTAAATTCTATCACAGGACAAATTTACCTCCCTTTGTTAATAGTTTGTAATGTAAAGTAGAAAACTCTTAAGAGATTTCAACATACTGATGTCAGATTTACATCCCTTGCTTTGGCTTCCTCATCCTATCTTGATTATTGTATTCGAAGTTTAATATTGGTAATATCTTACATGTTGTTCGTGCATAGCTAGTACTTTTCCAGTTGGTATAAATCTGACTGAATGATAGAAATTCAATTCTCCAATTAGTGGGTACAAGATTCATCCTGAACACTGACCTTGACCCTGTGTAAGAGCACCATACATAGGACAAGCTTGAAGGACCATCTCAGATATTTTTTGGTAACCATGTTGTAAGATTTAGTATTGGTTATGTTTAGAAGTTTAGTGCCATTTTGCATGGGACAATAAGACATTTATTATCATCTTGTATGCTAAATATTTTTTAGAAATTTATTATCATCCTGTATGCTAAATATTTTTTAGAAATTTATCATCCTGTATGCTAAATATTTTTTAGAAATTTATTATCATCCTGTATGCTAAATATTTGTTAGTAATTTATTATCATCCTGTATGCTAAATATTTTTTAGAAATTTATTATCATCCTGTATGCTAAATATTTTTTAGAAATTTATTATCATCCTTTTTTGCTAAATATTTTAAAGAAATTTTCTTATGGTTGCTCCATAATATATAAGGTTTATGTTTTGGCAATTTGTTTCCTTTTTTTAAAGGCGTTTAAGTAATTTAAATTTGTTGTTTTATTTGTATTCAAATATTTTTTCTAAGCTGGTAAATATTTTAGTTGAATATCCCTATCCTTACTGTTTTGCAGTCTATGGAATTGTCTGCCAGTCATTGAATTCACTTTACCTATATTGCAAATGGTTACTTTTTATACATGGTAGGGAGGTTGCACACCACCACTTTTTAACCCCAGTTGAGTCATACTAAATGCTTATTAAAAAAAATTGAATTAACAGCTGCCTTGTTTGGCACTCAGCATTAAGAGGTTAGTGTTGGGACTAGTTGGCCTGGTGTCAGAATAAAGTGACTGGGTGGTCAGATTGCTACCCCACCCACCAAAGCAGAGAGTCCTTTCCAAAGTCTTGTCTCCTCTGGCCACTCAGGATTCGGGAGACCATCAATACTGGTCCCTTGCATCCACTTATGGATTGTTCAAACCAATCAAGAAAAGAAATCAACCAGATTTCTGATTGGATCCACATGCTAAGTGCTTTAAAGCCATCTATCCCCAAGTCAGAGCATTAACCCTATTTTAGAGGTCCCCCTCACCAGTGGGTTATTATAAGATGTTCACAGTGCCTTTCCCCTTTCAAAAAGACAAGGGTGCACAGCCCTAGGGACTTGCAGACCTTTGGTTCCTGTTGGGCTTAAATGAAACCTCTTTTTGAAGACTTTGTCAGGCATAACAGTCAATGATTGAGTCCTTTGTATTATATTAGATGGTTCCAGTTTTGGTATCTAGAGCCTCTGCCTGTTGGAGATGAAGAGAGTAAATTAAATACCAGAGTAGACTTTCTTTCCCTAGGAATGCTTCACTTGTGTCCACTCCAGCTCCTAATTTTAGTTATCTGGAAACCCCACAGCAACCCCTGGAATGTCAATTTCTTGGGGTTGGGGTTTCTTCCACCATCTTAATTGGTGAGCAAATCAGGATTGGCCTCAGGTAGTTGGAGTCTTATCTGTTTGCAGACATATTAGATTCAGGTTAAGGTGTGCATCTTGAGCCAGATGGTCTGAATCTTCAGGGTTCATGATCATGGGAAGAGTCAACCCATTACATGAACAAGTGGGAAAGAAATGAAGGCAGTGTTCTTGGGCCTTCAGGGGTGAATGATGGGCTCCTTAGATCACATGTCTGTTGTAATGTACCTCAGAAACATAAGAAGGCTCACATGCACCTTCTCTCTGTGTGGAGGTTCGCAAACATCATCACAGAATAGCTTCATAAGGTATATTCCTTCAAGAACACTACATTCTCAGCAGAAAGAACATTTTGGTAAATAGTCTGTCAAGAAAAGAAAAGATAGATATTACGAGAAAGTCGCTCCAAAACAAGTTGCAGACTCCTTATTCCAACTTCGGAAACTCCCTTGGTGGACTCGTTTGTCACCAAGCTGAACACAAATCTCTTCATTTACATTCCCTAGTCATTGACCTTAGGGTCTAGGCAGTAAATGGGATCATCTAATTGCTTTGGCCTTCCCACCAGTCAGGATGATCCCACAGGTCCTTCATAAAGTCTGGCACTCTTTGGCTCAACTTATTTTGATAAATCCCATTTCATTTTGGATTTCATTCATATAGTAAACCTAAAAGATTTAGAAAGCATAAAAAGGGGTATAAATAAATACAAACAACATTACTGTTTTCTGCTGAGTCTGGGAGAAAGAGCTTGTTTGATATGGCTAATGAATACATCTTTGCCTGATAGCCTTGTTGTATCTTTATGATAGCTTTGCTGTATCTCTATGATAGCCTTGTTGTATCTCTATGATAGCCTTGATGTATCTCTATAATAGCCTTGTTGTATCTCTATAATAGTCTTGTTGTATCTCTATGATAGCCTTGTTGTATCTCTATAATAGCCTTGCTGTATCTCTATGATAGCCTTTATGCAACTCTAAGATAGCTTTTATGTAACTCTAAGATAGCCTTTATGTAACTCTAAGATAGCCTTGTTGTATCTCTATGATAGCCTTGATGTATCTCTATAATAGCCTTGTTGTATCTTTATGGTAGCCTTGTTGTATCTCTATGATAGCCTTTATGTAACTCTAAGATAGCCTTGTTGTATCTCTATAATAGCCTTGATGTATCTCTGTAATAGCCTTGATGTATCTCTATAATAGCCTTGATATATCTCTATGATAGCCTTGTTGTATCTCTATCATAGCCTTGTTATATCTCTATATGATAGCCTTGATGTATCTCTATAATAGCCTTGATGTATCTCTATCATAGCCTTGTTGTATCTCTATATGATAGCCTTGATGTATCTCTATGATAGCCTTGGTGTATCTCTATAATAGCTTTGTTGTATCTTTATGATAGCCTTGTTGTATCTCTATAATAGCCTTGATGTATCTCTATGATAGTCTTGATGTATCTCTATGATAGTCTTGATGTATCTCTATCATAGCCTTGTTATATCTCTATATGATAGCCTTGATGTATCTCTATAATAGCCTTGATGTATCTCTATCATAGCTTTGTTGTATCTCTATATGATAGCCTTGATGTATCTCTATAATAGCCTTGATGTATCTCTATAATAGCCTTGTTGTATCTCTATAATAGCCTTGATGTATCTCTATAATAGCCTTGTTGTATCTCTGATAGTCTTGATGTATCTCTATCATAGCCTTGTTATATCTCTATATGATAGCCTTGATGTATCTCTATAATAGCCTTGATGTATCTCTATCATAGCCTTGTTGTATCTCTATATGATAGCCTTGATTTATCTCTATATGATAGCCTTGATGTATCTCTATAATAGCCTTGTTGTATCTCTATAATAGCCTTGAAGTATCTCTATAATAGCCTTGTTGTATCTTTATGATAGTCTTGATGTATCTCTATCATAGCCTTGGTATATCTCTATATGATAGCCTTGATGTATCTCTATAATAGCCTTGATGTATTTCTATCATAGCCTTGTTGTATCTCTATATGATAGCCTTGATGTATCTCTATAATAGCCTTGATGTATCTCTATAATAGCCTTGTTGTATCTCTATAATAGCCTTGATGTATCTCTATAATAGCCTTGTATCTCTATAATAGCCTTGATATATCTCTAAGCCATATCAAACTCAATTTTCCACAGAATCCAAACAAAACATGTATTCAGTTTTGTGAATGTATTGATCAGGTGAATCATTTTGCAAAAATAAATTTCACAAAAATGTTTATATGCAAGATAAAAATTGCCTAATTTATATTAAAATACAGTCGAGTCTTTACACCTCTTTCTCGATAACTCGCACAACGATGTCCAAAAGCATAGTCTGTACTAGAAGGGTGCAATTTAATGAGGTTCCTCCAGACACATAAATGATCCATCCCTGTTGGAAATACAGAACTATTAAATAGATGAATATTTGTTTTATAATTGCTTTGTGGATAATTGTCAAGAAAGAGCTTTTTCTGATGAAGTTTTCTGCCTTTCTGTATAAATTGGAGATGAAACATTAGACATAATCATTTAGAAGAGTATCATGCTCCACATTGGTGGTCCTATCTTCAAGTTTTCGCTTTATGCATATTTTACCTTCTGCTCTATAACTTTAAAGTCATTTGAGATTAAAGAATGAATATTTGCATTATTATACTGTACATTATTATTAGAAGGCATATCACATACCACATTGGATGTATCTTCATGGTTGTAGCTTACTAGTTCAGGTTTTCTATCTAAATAATGTTGTTTGTTATGTTGATTACTGTTAACAAACTGCATAGACCCAGAACTACCACAACATTATAAGATGGCAGATCCAGTGTCTGTTCAGTTTTTTGTTAGACTTGACTTAAAGATGAGTGAATACAAAGCTTTAAATTAAGAAGGCCATGGTTTGAAACTTTACAGTAAGACGACATTGATATGAGACTTTATATTAATAAGACCATAGTATGAAACAGATTAATGAGGACATGGTATGAAGCTTTGGGGGCCCCGAGTGGCCGAGTGGTCTAAAGCGCTGTCCGTTACGGACCACTGCCATCTCACCTCTGTCTGCGTGGGTTCGAGTCTAAGATTCGGCTAATGTAGTTAAGTGAGAAAGCTTGCCAGTAGCTTCTCGTGGGTCGGTGGTTCTTTCCGGGGTTTTTCCGGTTTCTTCCTCCACCACTAATACTGGCCGCCATGTATAGCCTATATATTGTGCTGAAAAATGGCGTTAAACCATAAAAAAACAAAAAAAGTATGAAGCTTTACATAAAGAAGACCATGGTTAAGAGGTTGGTTTTTAATAAAGTTATAACCCCTGGTTGAATTGGAAGTGTTACCTTTGATTGTGTCTTATTGATGGGGACATCCATGACATTGCTACACATTTCTGATAATGCAACTTTCTAGTTAAGATACTAATGTAGTTTATGTTACAGTATTCGGATGAAAACACTATACATGTTTATGTTCTTTACTGAAATCTGTATTCTTTTTTTCAGGTAAGACTCTTTGGCCTTTAATTAACCAAAATTTTGGAATCATGGTAAGTCTTAAAACTTGTTATATGTTTTCGTGTGTCAGTAGTATGTTTTGGACTGTCATTAGTATATTTTGGACTGTCAGTAGTATGTTTTGGACTGTCATTAGTATATTTTGAACTGTCATTAGTATGTTTTGGACTGTCATTAGTATATTTTGGACTGTCATTAGTATGTTTTGGACTGTCATTAGTATGTTTTGGACTGTCATTTTAACTATGTTTGGTTTGTCATTAGTATATTTTGGACTGTCATTAGTATATTTTGGACTGTCATTAGTATGTTTTGGACTGTCATTTTAACTATGTTTGGTTTGTCATTAGTATATTTTGGACTGTCATTAGTATATTTTGGACTGTCATTAGTATGTTTTGGACTGTCATTTTAACTATGTTTGGTTTGTCATTAGTATATTTTGGACTGTCATTAGTATATTTTGGACTGTCATTAGTATGTTTTGGACTGTCATTTTAACTATGTTTGGTTTGTCATTAGTATATTTTGGACTGTCATTTTGGAGAGATTTGCATGATATAGCTTAACCAGCTGACAAGGATGTTTGATATTTATTAAAATATTTATCACTGTAGGACATTATCTATCAAAAAATAGTTAATCTGCATATATTATATATGTTTATTTGAACTAGTTATTTAGTCCATATTAGGCATGCAAATTTTATCCATGTTTTATATGGATTAGGCACTGATAATATTCTTCTAAAGGCAGGTGTTCCCCATATATCTATATGCAATAAGCTTAATATGCTTGAACACATTAATCCCTGGAGGGTTTTGTTGTTTTTGCATGAAATGTGAGTAGGAAACACATTTTGAGGACTATTTCTAAATACATCTTAATACATCGACTTTTAAGCGATTTTCCATTAGCCTAATGCCTAGTTATGTTAGAAACATTGTTTTCCTTTATTTATTTTGCTCGTGCATGAGTCGAAGGTGAAAAGCTGGAGTTCTTTTTTTTTCTTCTGTCTTTTTTGTATCTTAACAAACCCATCATTTTTGTATCGAGACCACTCTCATTCTGCACAGGTTAACCTGTCTGTGCGCAGCTCAGACCAGTATGCCTTAGATCTGAGGCCAAAAAGTAAAAAATCTAGACACAAAATCGGATTCCGACCTCTTGCGAATTTTGGGTGGAAATAAAATGGGTCCAGAACATTAGATTTTTCCCTCTGTATTTGTGGTGCAACCAACACGTCCAGATTATTTGATATCATTAAAGAGCTAAATCTGTCTACCTTTCTATAATACCACCCACTTTAGTGTATCATACATGACCATGATGCTACAGAGCTTGGAAGTAGGCTACTATCTCCTGCCCCATAAATGTGGCACCTGGTGTCAATGTTCTAAGAGTCAATTAGTGAAAGCATGGAGGCACTCCTTAGTGTACCAGACTAGTAACAGATCCTATTATTGGATCACCTCATGTTAGTTACCAGACTAGCAACAGAAAGGGTGTGGTTTAAATCCTATCATTGGATCACCTCATGTCAGCTATTTTGCTGTGTTATTGGGTAAGACTCTACTCCAGTTTGCCTTGGAACCAAATAACCTGTGTTGCTATGCTGTTAAAGACCTAATCAAAACCATAGTATTATATTATTTACAGAATTTTAGTCGAGTGAAGTTAACATGGATCTTTCATTTCTCAATTTTATCAAAATAAAGTTTTCAAATCATAGTGTGAAAATATATAAATTTATTGTAGCAGTTCATGTATGTATTCTGTAAATACAAGCGATATATGCTTGCATACTATGCTTAGTAAACACGACAAACATTAACTCTGACTGCTTCACTCCAACACAAAGGAGTTTTCAAGCCACATAAACAACATGAATCATTGCCCCCAGTGAAGGTTGTTAAAAAATTAATAGACATTACAACAATCAGTGCATTTTAAACCCACTTAAAACTATTACATTGCACTTACAGAATGGAACATTATTGACCTAATTTGCATGCAAACTAATTCGATAAAGTTGTAGCAAAAGTAAATTCACCTCGGATTTTACGCTCTCAAAAATGTTATGATTTACACCCCAAAATCAATCTGCATGATGACACCCCTAAATCAATCTGTATGATGACACCCCTAAATCAATCTGTATGATGACACTCCTAGATCAATCTGTCTGATAACACTCCTAGATCTATCTTTATGATGACACTCCTAAATCAAACTGTATGATGACACTCCTAAATCAATCTGTATGATGACACTCCTAGATCTATCTGTATGATGACACCCCGAAATCAATCTGTATGATGACACTCCTAAATCAATCTGTATGATGACACTCCTAAATCAATCTGTATGATGACACTCCTAGATCTATCTGTATGATGACACCCCTAAATCAATCTGCATGATGACACCCCTAAATCAATCTGTATGATGACACCACTAAATCAATCTGTATGATGACACTCCTAAATCAATCTGTATGATAACACTCCTAAATCAATATGTATGATTTCACCCCTAAATCAATCTGTATGATGACACCCCTAAATCAATCTGTATGATGACACTTCTAAATCAATCTGTATGATGACACCACTAAATCAATCTGTAAGATGACACCAAATCAATCTGTATGATGACACTTCTAAATCAGTCTGTATAATGACACCTCTAAATCAATCTGTATGATGACACTTCTAGATCAATCTTTATGATGACACTCCTAGATCAATCTGTATGATGACGCCCCTAAATCAATCTGTATGATGACACTTCTAAATCAATCAGTATGATGACACCCCTAAATTAATCTGTATGATGACACTCCTATTTGGATTCTCCAAAGTATGTTCATCATCAAAGAGCTGACTAAATGATTGGACATCTCAGTGATAGACTGGTTTTCCTTCCATAATTAGAACATTTCTTTTTGTGGTTTGGATAGAAATGCAATGTTATTGACAACTTGTCTTTGATGAACCCTGCCATTATTCATGACATGCTATGCTAAGGGTTTTATTGAAAAGGAAGTGCAGTTTTCTTATTAATGTTTATAATGTTAATATTTACTTTTATTTTAATAGTAGCAATTGTCCTGTTGCTATCATATAGCTAATCTGTTTTCATGCTGAAAACAAAACTCACCACATGTTTGATGCGAATCGATCCTCCCATAGAGATAATTTTGGACACTGCCTGAACCCTTATAAAAATCGTGAGCTTATTTCAAGACAGTATACGAGCTTGATTACGAAGTCGTAGCAGGCTTGTACGAGCATTAAACACGCTCAATATGTGCATATAGCAGGCTCGCTGAAATTTTGCTCGCGCCAGCTAGCAATAAGCACGCAAGATCGTGAGGCACTGTCAACCACTTAGCACGCGCGAGTTCGCAATGAGCATACAAGCTTGTCACGGGCTGTGAACCAGCTTGTACTAGCTGGTTGATAGCATGTAACGAGCTTGTATTTCTCATTTGCAAGTTTAGCACGAGCTCGTACGTGCAAAGTAGCAAGCTAGCAATGAATTGTAACGAGTTCAATACAAGCTTGTGGTTAGCAAACTTTGCAGTCCCTGGTCGATCAATTGGGAAGATCAAGCTTCATATAAATAAATACAGTGAACTCTCACCAATTGCAACGCAATACAAATTATGAAACAAAACTAAAATCTTACAGCTAATGGTTTTTTTCATCAATGCACCAAAATATATTTGTTTTTCTCATCGGTGCTTTAGTTTTGATATATCTCTTTGTATTGTTCCAATTCTTGGAATGGATAAAAGCAATGTCTTTCTTGATGAACCAACAACCAATAAGAAAGTAATTATAACAAGAACTATCATAAATGGAAAGTGAGATTTCTATTTATTTCAATAATTATGAAAAACAAAAACAAGTTTTAGAATCTAATAGAATATGAAAAACCAACAAACTGACTAGAAAAATTAATATCAGATATTTTACAATTTTATAAATCCAACTGAAAAAAATCATAAAGTTTTAATGTCATTTAAAAAATTCACATTAGGGGCCATCCATTTAGTATGTACACATGGAGGGGGTAACCAAAATGCATACGCTTGCATATAGTGTGCGTTTCTACTGATAATGTATGTATGCATAAGAAACAGGGTGGATGGGTGTGAAACCTCTATAATAATTTGACTGATATGTAACCTGTTGGACTGGCTTCAGTCTACGTTTGAATTTTAGCGGACACTAGACAAACTTTGGTTTGGCATCAAGAGTATGTACATAGGTGGGACAGGTCTTAATAAGTTTGCCGGGGGGGGGGGGGGGGGGCATTTTTGGCCAGATTTGTGCATATGTACTAAATGGACGGTCAATTTATTTTGGGAACATCTGTCAGTCCGCACTTGCTGTTGATGATATTCATTCATAGCTGGTGATGCCTATCTCTATCCACAGTGCTCAATGAACCAACCTCTCTAAAAGTAATTGTCATACATGGAAAATGAAACTTCCATGCTTTATGATTCTGTTAAAAACAACAAAATTAGTTTTTTGAATCTAATACAATTACAATAAATGAATGGACTACGAACTTAAGATCACATGACTTTTTAAATATCTTGATAAATCCAACTCGTAAGCTGTTTTGAAGTAAAATGTCTTTAAAATCAGCACATTTCATTTAGGTAATGTCTAGCTGTGCCACACTTGCTTTCGATTATACTGTTGAACTCCATCAAACTTTCTGATGCCTCACTCTCTTCACAGTACTCCGTTGATGTAATCTGTTGAAAAACACCAGATGAAGCAGCAAGCTGATGTTTATTAGGTTTTTCATGCTCTTGTATTGCATGCCCAGTAGCAAAATCACATTACACAATTTGAAAACGTAAAATTTTATCCTTTACCAGATTGTTTCGCAAATCAAAACAGGACGGCACAATTGTCATTCCAGCTCCGTTTTCTTGTCTTTCATGGAGAAAATTCTGAATAATTCTTCTTTCCTATTCAACATGAGTAGAAGCTGCATATTACGAAGATGAGATACAGTGACAGCGGTAACTGTTTGCAAAATCCAATATGGCGGGTAAATACAGGCATGGTAGCCTCGATTTCGAATGAACCAATCATATTGAAGAACTGTATTCCTATATAAATGTGATACATTGCTATCGTAATGGAACAGAGTGCCCATACTAAACTGAATATGGCAATGAATTTTTTAAAATTATTTTTAAATTAAAAAAAAACTTTTTTGCACAAAAAACGTACACCCATAATCTGGTTCAAAATATGGAGGGAAAAAAAATGGTATTGGTGTTATAGGCAGTCAAATAATACACAGACTTTCAGATGAACAGCTTAACCTTTTAACTTCAATCCTTGGCATTAATGAACCTAAACAAGTGCTTTGTTTCTACAGGATGTATAAAGATGGAATTCTGTTTCAATCTTTACAGTATTTTGCAGTTTCAGAACGAAACTCGTACACTGTTATTTTCTACGAAAATGATGACTCAAGAAAATTTGACCATGTTGAGAAATATATTGAAGTTTATACACAGTGTCACAGAAATTGTACCATTGATTGTTTGTGTCAAGCACAATATTATGCAGTCATAAAGGAACTGAGAAATAATACTGGAGTTTCAATTTAAAATGGCATGATTGATGAAAATCCTGTTAATATAGTCCCTTTGAAATCTAAGTATGTGCAGTACAAAATAGTTCCAATGTCAAATGTCAAAGACTTGTGTGTGTATATCCAATTAAATGATGGCAAGAACACTGCTTTTGCTTGTGTGCCCCCCAATTCTGTTGAATATGATTGATAAATATACATTCATGTAGTAAATTTGGACCATGCAGATATGTACATCAAAATAGAATACATAAACCATATATATACATGTATATAATATTTTACACATTTTCACTACTACTCTTTGTAAAAATCTGTGCATCATATATATATATATACATGTACAAATGTAAATGTAGAGGGAAGGCCTGACCAAGTGAGCTTCTTTTAGTAAAGTCATTATTATTATTATTTCACCAGAGGTGGCCAACTAGACGACCTAGCAAATAACTATTAGAAGTGGAATTTCAATACCTTTTTCAAAACAAGTTAAGATTATTGTTTTGATATGCAAATTAATGATTTTATACACAAAATGTTACATTTTCTAGTAATTTAATCTTTCACCATATCCATTTTATAGATAATTAATTTTTCTGCAGGGTTTACTAGCAAGATTGTATGAGCAACATTACTTAAATGTAGCCAATTTACTTCTACGAGCTCAGTGTGAGCTCCCATGTAGTCTGCGAGCTACAGTTAAGATCGTAAGAAGCGTGCTACAAGCTATCACAGGATTTCATTTTTATAAGGGAAGGTACATATTACCCATCTTTTTTACAGACGCCAACTGTGTAGACATTTGCCAAAACCATTGCTAGAGAAATTATACCTGTAGCACTTATTGCTAATAAAAGTGGCCTTCTTCAGCACTTTTATTTAGTCTTGATGGTACAACTATCCGTTCTACTTAATTATGAAAAACTGTATGGTAACTTTCTGCCTTTGGAACTTTGTTTTTACAGGGGCTTCCAAGGCTACCTCATGTTCCATCCATTTGTGGTAGGCACATGCTCATTACATATATACACTGTGATATGGGTAGGTCCCTGTGTTCTTACAAAAATAACAATAGGCCCTGTCTAACACTTAGGACATCATTTCCTCTGTCTTAAATTTCATGTTGTGTCCTAATGTTTGCCCATGCTTATATTGACATTGCATATGTATCTGCATACTCCTTTAGTAAGTTCATGGGTTAAATGTTGTATTCTCTATAGGAAAAACTACAGTTAGTTTTCACGAGTTTTACTCTACCGTTTACTTCATGCATACTGTGTTCTTAGTGGTGTACGCATATGACACTGTATATATAACCAGGTGTGTTTCTTGGTAAAAACAAGTGATTTAACATGACATTCATTTATTCTTTATTACAGAATAATGTCAGAACTGTCTGTGGTGCAGTGGGGCCACACCCAAACCAAAATTGCAAGCTTGTATTTGTGGCAAGCTTGCACAAATTTCTTGTTACAAGCATGTGGGCTTTCAAACATCAGACATGATTGTTGTCCCCCGCCCCCCAAAAAACCTGAAAATATTAAGGGGTGGGGATGTCCTGTACTGTGTTGCAGGTTTCATCGTTTTATGCTCCCAACTCTTCCAACTGCAAATGCAAGTCCTCTAGTGTTCAGTTTTCTTATGAACTGACCAACTACATTTACTTCAACTTTCCATGCACTCGGGCAATTCCTATTTCCACACATTTTTAAAACCATTTTTAAGTTTATTCCAACTTTTTGTGTCCTGGTCTTTCAGTAACTCTAGAGTAGATGCCATGTTTTGCAAATATAAAGCTAATTAACTTCAACTTTGTGGAAAAATCACAATTAAAATAACATTGAGCATTATACAAGTAACAACAAACAAGTGCTGTACATGATATCAATTGGACTTAATGCCCTGCGAGCTGTAGCATATTTATTGTTGATAACTTCATTGAAGCTAGCTTCAGTAAGACAGCTACAAGGGCTCTCATCCTAATTCCTTTTCAAAATATTTCAAAGCAAAAGCATACGAGTTATCCTTTGTGATTTTAATGTTTGAAAAATAACTCACCAGCAAGATAGACCATTGGGACCCACAGACTGCTTAAAGTACCAAAAAGGCACATAGAAATATTGTTGCACTTTTTGTAATTTATGGCCATGCATCTGTTACCTGGAATCTAGTTTAAATTACAAGCATGTATATTGAGAGTGGAGGATCTTTCCCTTACCCTCATCTTCAGGTTTTCCGCTCTGATGGTCATGGGTTCAATTCCTGACCAAGTTATACCAAAGATAGAAAAATAGTACTTACAGCTGCCTCACTTGGCGCTCAGCATTAAGAGGTTGTGTTTGGACTGGTTGGTCCAGTGTTAGTATAATAGGACTGGGATGGACATCATACTACATGTCTGCGGCATGATGACCCAGTGCTAGTCATCACTTTAAACTGCCACCTTGCAGACATTGTAACCCTATGACTGAAAAATTGTTAAAGCTACGTTAAAATCTAAATCACATTAGGTTTTCCAGATTTTCATTAAGCATTTGTTGTGAACAAATCTTTAGAGGCCTTTGAAACTCTTCCAGAAGGAGGATCTAACCATTCGAAGAGTCGATCGACATCCCCCTGTAGGGAGGAGAAGATGAATACCTCAGGTAGCAGTTTGCTCCCTTCTGTAGGAGGGGTAGAGTAAGGTGACTTGGGTTGCACACTCCCATTAACACATTAACCCCTGGAGGTATTTGCTGTTTTCGCATGAAATGCGAGTAGGAAACACATTTTGGGGACTTTTTCTGGATACATCCTAATACATTGATTTCCAAGCAATATTCCATTAGACAAATGGCTAGTTGTGCTAACGAAAATATTTTTCATTGGAGACGACTCTTTATTCAAAATGTCCACCTTATTCTATTTTTTGCCTTCATACTGGTGTGCTGTAGATCTGAGACCATGAAGTCTAAAATCTGGACACAAATTTGGATTCTGAGCATGGGAGAAAATTTTGGGTGAAAAAAAAAACGAGTAAAAAACTAAAATGTCCAGATTATTTGGTATCATTGTTGAGCTAAATCTGTCTACCTTTCTATAATACCACCCACTTTAGTGTATCTTGCATGACCTTGACACTACAGACCTTGGAAGTAGGCTACTACCTCATGCCCCGTAAAGTCGTCTCTAGGGGTTAATGTGTTAAGGAAGTTGATCACTACAACTGCACGTTGTACCTCCCATACTTCTGGCAGAATATGTTTGGTAGGTGAGGCACTGTATCCATTATGCACTGGGTGATAATCAGTTGAAGGCAAGGCTGTCTCCTATTACATATCAACCTTATGGTATGAGGACAGGGCATCAACTGGGTTTCCCCCTCTACCATATATTCCTGTGCGTGATTAGGAGTTTGTATACAGGACTCTGGCTAAGAACAGGAATTGCATTGGTTTATCCTCCTTCCTGATTTTAAAAATAGACTCTTATGGGATTTGGGGCCTTCATGTCATGGTATTTGGTCCTTCCTGCCCTTATGTGCTACTAGATCTGTCCTCACAGTTAAAGTGATGCTGCACCTCACAAGTCTTGACATCACCTCCCTACCATGTGACCTCAACTCAAAAGGCTAGAAGCTGTAACATCATATATCATCTAATCTCCCCAATTTGATGCCAATGCAGGCAAATTGGGTATTTCATGGGAGCCTTGGCACAACTTCCAATCAAAATAATTGATGTCATGGAGAAGAAAACCTGGATACTCATAACCATAACTTCATAACTCAAAACCATAACTTCACATGCTAACCTGTTCTAAGATACATCTTATAGTATGCTGAGAGAGGCCTGGCTGAATCTAACTGCCTTACAACACATGCCGAAAGCTTTGGCCATGATGCCCCAGCATATGCTTTCTGTTGCCATGGCATTATTGCTGGGAAATCTGCCCATCCTTCATAAGACTGCATTGGACTTCTTAAAAGTCCTGCTTAACCACAGTAAAGATTTTCAAATAGTTGCTTGGCAAGATGCCAGGACCTTTTTCATGGCCCTCATACCTACCATGGCTTCTCAAGACTTGCTGTAACATCAACTTCAATCCTTCACATCCACACTTGGCCTATTGCAATCAGCCAAAAAACATTTTCAAAGAAATTGCTGTCAAGGGCCATCTGCAATTTTTCAAGCAAATGCAGCCCCAGTACATTCCACAAACTCAAGCTAGACCACCTCCTCACTCAACAGGTCCACATCACCCAGGTCATTGTAGACTCCAAAATAGGAAGTTTTCTAACGTTTATTCCTTTCTCACTGGAGGAAAGGAGGGGAAGCCCTGGCTATTCAAAGCCTCTCTTGTCATGCAACCCCTTCCCAAACATCCCAGTAGGTGCTTGTTTAGGCCTTTTCTCAGGTGCTTGGTCATCATGGACAGTAGATGGGTCCTCTCCATTGTGAATGAGGGTTATTGACCCCAGTTTCAAGAACAACCCCACTATTAAGGACCACAATTTGCTTTCCCCAGTACAATCTGACATAGGACCCTCTCTATAATACTATATAAGTATGTATATATGTATTTTATATAGTATGATAGAGTGGGTCCTATGTCAGAATGGGTATTTTATCTCACTCTGTGATTTTTTTCCTTCAGATTATTGTTATTTTCCTCACAACATCAAGCTCGCGTCAAGCACCTGTACTCAGCTGCAGTTTCCTTAGCATGATGCAGCCAAATAGTGTGCTGACAGTGCCATTAAAAACCAAGCAACTAATTAACATTTTGTAACATATTTTTATATGTGGAGTATCTATTACAGTATCTAGTATCAGATGTCCAAAGGATGAGGTTGTATCTGTCACATTTAGTTTTCAGGTTTTGTGTGGCATTACTGTGAAACTTCAGAATTTACAAGATTATTTTTTGACAATGAAAACTGTGAAGATCAGCTTTTTTTCATGAAGAGGAGACAGTTATGTTAAATGTCTTTCTTACAAGAATCTCTGTTATTACAGTTACAGGACACACAGTACTAATTGTATGGAAAAATGGGAACCAGCCTAGAAATGGGTGAACATAAAATAGAATATGTATGGGTTTGGCTGGCCAGGATTGGTTAATGATGTGACTTATATTTTAGGAAAAAGAATCTTTTGAGAATTTATCCTAGTTGTAACTGAAAACAATTGAGACAATGTTTTATTGATGGAATTTCAGTCCTTTAACAGTCTAAAGTTTGGAACATTCATTGCTGACATCAGCATTTCACTCTTTGGTGCGGAATTAAAATCATGTTTCAAACACATGTAGGTCCAGAAAATGCCACAGCTCATATTCTTTTCTCTACACAGAAGCTGACATCCAGGTTTCATCTATACTGAACAAACGAACGAAACCACTATCAGACTCTGATGAAGAACCATGTAGTGTGGAGTCATTCCCACGCTTCATGGTCATACAGTCAACAGATGCTGAAACTCAAATCGCTGCACTATCTCCTTTTGTAATAGAGAAAACATTAACGGGCTTGATTGGCACACCAAAAGGTGTCAAAAAATTAAAATCGGGTTGTCTTCTCATTGAATGTGAGCGAAAAGGTCAAACTGAAAATCTGAAAAAGATGAAAAGATTCTTCAACATTCCAGTAACCTCATTCGCTCACACTTCATTGAATACGTCTAAAGGCGTGATGCGGTGTCGTGACTTGGCTGGAGTCAACGACACAGATATCATCGAGGGGATGAAACATGAAGGTGTCACTGCAGTACGTAGAATACGTATTAAACGTAATAACACCCTGCAGGACACCAACACATTTGTACTCACCTTTAATAAACCGACAGTGCCCAAAGTGGTCAAGGTTGGGTTTCTGCAAGTAAAGGTTGAGATTTACATACCAAATCCTCTTCGATGCTACAAGTGTCAGAAATACGGCCATCACGAAGACCGATGTTCCAGAGTCAAGGTCTGTGGCCGATGCGGAGACCACTCTCATCAGGAAGCTGATTGTAGAGCAACTCCGCACTGTGTCAACTGTGGCAAAGAGCATCACGCCAATTCTAAGGATTGTGATATATGGAAACAGGAGAAGGAAATTCAGAGAGTAAAGTTTTCCTCCAACATACCCTACCCAGAGGCCAGAAAACTTGTCCAGGCAAAAACATCCCTTCCTGGCCCATACTTCTCCACAGTTCTGAAACACAACCCCAAAATCACTAAGGACGCACAAACACAGACAGATCAGCCCGATTCAACAAGTGCCAACATCCCTAATTACCAACCACAGAAAAGCACAGCATCAACTCAGACAACATTTAATAACAACCCACCACCAAAAGCTCCAAAAAATAAACAAAAACAACAAACAAATAAGCAGCAAAAGGGGTCAGATGACCCCATTAAACTTTACAATATGTTTGGAGAACTTGAGAGTATGGATGCAGAAGAAACTGCTCCATGTACTCAAGGTTCCTCTAAACCTAGCAAAACCAAATATACTCCCGTACTTCCTCCAGACAAATAACAACACATTTTCTCCGCGAATAGTCTTAACTAGATCCAGAATCTCCAGCATAACTTTATAATGAAGAACACCATCATACAATGGAACTGTCGAGGACTTAAAGCAAACTACAATGATATTCTTCTGCTTTTAAATGAACATGATCCTGCTGTACTATGTTTACAGGAAACATTTCTGAAAGACAGAGATAAAATTACATTTAAAAACTTTTCCCTATTCAACAAGTACTTTCAAAACGTTGACAGGGCCTCAGGAGGAGTCTCTGTTGTTGTGAACAATAGAGCCCTGCACAGAGTCATTCCTTTAAATACAAATTTACAAGCTATTGCTGTAAGTGTCACTTTACATCGAGTGATTACTTTTTGCTCCATTTACTTACCACCTAACGCCAAACTAGTACCAAATGATTTAGACAATATTGTTCAACAACTTCCCACACCCTTCGTTCTACTCGGGGATTTTAATGCCCATAACATTCTATGGGGATCGAATCACATAAACGACAGAGGCCATAAAATAGAAGATTTCATTTCTAGACACGATCTGTGTCTATATAATACCAACTCACCGACATATTTACACCCAGGAACGGGTACGTACACGTCCATTGATTTGACAATTTGCTCTCCTTCATTGCTTTTGGACTATGAATGGAAGGTCGCTGATGACCTTCACAGCAGTGATCATTTCCCAATCATTCTTGAAAATAACTCTAAAATTGATGACTCAATTCCACAATGGAATATAAGGAAAGCCGACTGGGCTTCCTTTGAAACACTATGTCAAACTAGACAAAATAATAATACAATATTCAACGCTGTTAATCCTATACAGCATTTTACTTCAATTCTAATCTCAATTGCAGATGAATCTATTCCTAAGTCCTCACCGAACAGTAAAAAACCGCAAAAACCTTGGATAACCAAGGAATGCAAAGAAGCCATTAGACAACGCCGAGAAGCATTAAAACAATTCAACACTCGTCCTACGCCCGAAAATTTAAACAAATATCGAATTGCGCGGGCTAAAACTCGACGCACAATCAAAGATTGTAAACATACATCCTGGAAGAAATATGTTTCTACTATAAACTCTCGTACCTCAATGAAACAAATTTGGGATACTATTCGCAAAATAAATGGAAAGAGGAAACATAATTCTATTCGACAACTGAAAACAAACAATAACAATTTTAGTTCGAAACGTGACATAGCAAATATTCTTGCCGACAGTTTCTCAAAAAACTCATCATCATCTAATTATTCAGAAACCTTTAGAAGATTAAAATATCAAAAAGAAAAGTCACGTTTAAAGTTCACATCTAACAACTCTGAAAGCTATAACCAGCTGTTTTCTTTATTGGAACTTAGGGAGGCTTTAGACAAGGCCCATGATACATCAGCTGGGCCTGACGAAGTACATTACCAGTTTTTGAAACACCTCCCAGAATCTTCTCTGACATTACTTCTGAAAATCTTCAATGATTTATGGATTGCTGGTAATGTACCTAAGAGCTGGAGAGAAGCAATAGTAATACCGATTCCCAAACCAGGCAAAGACATCGAAGATCCTAACAACTATCGGCCCATTGCACTGACAAGCTGCGTGTGCAAAACAATGGAACGAATGATTAATTCTAGGCTTATATGGTACTTGGAAAGTAACAATTTAATATCTCCTTTCCAAAGTGGCTTCCGTTCTGGTCGTAGTACAAACGATCATCTGGTTAGACTGGAAACATTTATTCGCGATGCATTTATCAAGAAAGAACATTTAGTAGCAGTCTTCTTTGATTTAGAAAAGGCCTATGACACAACATGGAAGTATGGGATACTAAATGACCTGCACGATCTAGGCCTAAAAGGCCGTCTGCCTTCTTTCATTTCCAGTTTTCTCTCCGACAGAGAATTCAAAGTACGAGTGGGTTCTACACTCTCCGATATGCACCAGCAAGAGATGGGTGTGCCCCAGGGCAGTATTCTATCTGTGACACTATTTAATATCAAAATCAATAGCATCACCAAGTGCTTAGCTCCCGGTGTGGATTGCTCTTTATATGTAGACGATTTTTTAATTTGTTATCGATCAAAGCATATGCATACGATTGAAAGGCAACTCCAGCAAAATATCAGTAAGATCCAAAGTTGGGCCAGTAATAACGGTTTCAAATTTTCTAAATCGAAAACAGTATGCATGCATTTCTGTCAATTGCGAAGACATCATGATGACCCTAAACTCACGCTGGATGGCACACTTATTCCAGTCGTCGGAGAAACAAAATTTTTGGGTATTATCTTCGACAGAAAGCTAACTTTTATACCACACATAAAGAATTTAAAAGCTAAATGTTTAAAAGCTTTAAATCTACTTAAAGTAATTGCGCACACTGACTGGGGTGCTGATAAAAAAATTCTCCTTAATTTGTATAGAACATTTATCCGCTCAATACTAGACTATGGATGCATTGTTTATGGTTCAGCTAGGAAGTCCTATTTGAAAATGCTTGATCCAATTCATCACCAGGGAATAAGACTCGCTCTAGGAGCATTTAAGACATCTCCATGTGAAAGCCTTCTCGCGGAAGCGAATGAACCACCTTTATTGCATCGCAGAGAAATGATTTCTGCACAATACGCTCTTAAGTTAAGATCAAACCCTCGGAACCCTGCCTTTTCGGCTGTTTTTCAAACAAAATACAAAACTTTATATGGTAATAAACCAAATGCCATACCTTCATTTGGCATTAGAATATCATCCAGCCTTGACAATATCAAAAGTAATCTCTCCACAGTTCAGAAAACGTTTGTCTCGAAAACACCACCTTGGCTCCTTAAGCAACCCAAAGTGATTTTTACGTTACATGATGGGAATAAATCTGAGACCAACCCTGTCATATTCCTGAACTCTTATCATGAACTTCTCAACGATTTTACAAATTACACTAAATTTTATACTGATGGATCAAAGGTTGATGAAAAGGCTGCTGCAGCCTTTGTTAGTGGCAAGCACATAACCAAAGTGCGTTTGCCAAACGATGCGTCCATATTTTCAGCGGAAATCAGAGCAATAGACCTTGCTCTCAAATTTATCGAACAGAAACGCGTCTTAAATAGCATTATCTTCTGTGACTCTTTATCAGTGCTTCAGTCGCTACACAATAGAAAACTGGATAACCCATTATTAGTCCATATCCTCGTCAAAAATACAGAGCTTAGTACCTCCAGCAATATAGTATACTGTTGGTTACCTAGCCATATTGGTATTAGAGGTAATGAAGAAGCAGACCGTGCTGTTAAGATGGCTCTATCCCAAGAACCATCAGATTTTAAACTACCGTTTACTGATTTTAAACCTTGTATCAAAAGGTACCTGCGTCAGAAGTGGCAGACGTCATGGGATCATACAGTCAACAACAAACTTCATGCCATCAAACCAACCCTGGGAGAATGGACTCCTTCCTACAGAACTATCCGTAGGGAGGAGACTGTCATTGCAAGACTCAGAATCGGTCATTCATACATAACCCACTCCCACATACTAAAAATTGAAGATCCACCAGAGTGCGTCTCTTGCAATGAACCATTCACTGTTAAACACTTCATGACCGAGTGTTCCGACCTGCAACCTACACGTGCTAAGTACTATAATGTACATGACATGAAGGAACTTTTTGATACTGTATCTATCACTTGTATTTTAGATTTCCTGAAGGAAGTAAATCTTTATCTTAAACTTTAACTTGTATGTCATCACCTAGCTTAAACTTTAACTTGTATGTCATCACCTAGTGCATTTTTATTTAATGCAAATATCACCTCTTATATACAACATATTTTCATCAACATACACCATTTACATCTCCCGTTGATTGGGAAGCTTCATATTTTACTGTTACCAACAACTTACAATTTTATATTGAACTATTTGTTTTTTCTACCATGTTTAAATACAACCTGTTGTATGGCACTAAATAGCCTAAAAGTGCTGGTGCGCCGTTAAATATCAATCAATCAATCATCTATACTGATAAATATAGGTTTGATCATGATTGCTCAAAACGTTTAAGTTATTGAATTTTTATTGTCATGGTGTTTGCATAGGTTTAGTATGAGAACTGAATTAGTATCAAGACAACAATTGCAGCAATCTTGACTTAAGAAAACTGACATAAATGTTCACACAAAATATAGATCTTTCTTCATCACAACAAGAATGTGCAATATCTGTCACTGCTGTGTTCTTTCAAAACGAAATTTATCATGGTCAATCATCCAGTCCATATTTACAGATATATCTGGAGTAGTAAGGCCTGACTCCAAGCCCAGAGTGATAATCTTTTATGAATCCCACATTTTGCTCTCTCTGATGTTCCACATATTTTATTATCCAATGCATGTTGGCTTGTACACCATATATAAGTTTTCAAAACTCTGTAATCAGATGTCATAGAACACTTGCACTATTCTTAGGCAAAAACTATTTGAAAACTTCTCTTAATTTGGTTCAACACATTTTTATGTAAATGTGCCATCTCAATTGTAGGTTACAGTTCCAAATCAATAGCAGTTTTTGTGGTAGTATGGCACATTCCATATTTTTATTGTATGAAATATTGGATAAAATTAGAGATCTTACTAGTACTGGACCTGTCCATTGAGTATAAATTTGCTTTTGACCGGGCTACAAATTTAATTTTTAACTTATTTTGTCGAAGGATAATTGGTATATTGTCAGTTAAGATTCCATAGATAGCAGTATAATATTTGCATTTATTATCATCAAATTCGCACCAAATTTGAGTACACAGCAGAAAACTTCTTATCTAATTGTTCCCTTTTCTTTTTGAAGGAAATTTACATAAAAGTTGACAATTAGTAAGTATTGAAACAAAGAAAGGGCTGAAGGAAATGTCATTAAATTTTTTTACAAGGTGATTTAAGCCCAATCTTTTGGGTATGTTTAGGCATAATACTATTTTTGTTTAGGCAGAATATGGTCCATACTGTGGACCATTGACTATAAAATATTATTTAAGAATCATTTCTTTGTAATATTTTGTGATTTAACAGTGTTCAAATAACAAAAGATCAGTTTCATTGATGTTGAGAGCTGTTTAGAAAATTATAGAAGACACCCTGGGAGTTTAAATTCTAGTCCTTCTTTATTTCAGTTATTTTGTTTAGTAGTCATTGTTGTTTTAGTTGTTGTTGTTATTATTATTATTATTATTATTATTATTATTATTGCTGTTGTTGCAATGTTCTTAATTGTTCATAATGATTTTTTTCATACATTCCTTAAAAAAAATTCATGATTTGTTTTATTTTAATCTTTTTATAGTTAAAACATTCTTTTTAAAAACTGCCATGTCTGCATTTTTCACATGTTCAAATTTGCTTAAATGACACATTCTGTTTGACCCATTTGAATTAGTCCTTTCACAATCTTTCAGTAATAATGGTTGACAAATGAGTTTTAAACCAATTTATTTCCCCATAATTGCAAGATTTTGCATTTTACTTCAGTCAATTCTGGAATTTCCAAATATGCAAATAGTTCAACAGAATGGTGGAAACCAAATGAAAGTCGATATATTGAGACAAAATATTGTCTGTTTATGCCATAAAGACATTATTTCACATCAGTATGGTAATTTTAAGCTATTATTTTTTTTCAAGATTGATTTGTTAGCTTGCACATATATGATAGTAGGTAATTCATGTCAGAATAGATATAGAATTTGCTAATTGGCTGGTACCCTACTTGATTAGCCCTAATATATGCCTACATTTTAACACATCCTG
Source organism: Unio delphinus (assembly GCA_029339505.1). Lineage (NCBI taxonomy): Eukaryota > Metazoa > Mollusca > Bivalvia > Unionida > Unionidae > Unio > Unio delphinus. Next base: position 16,407,630 of record JAQISU010001235.1, read on the forward strand.
CATGCATGATTATAATACAGTTAGTGAAAAATGGTTTATAAAATTCAGAGAGACTTCGAATTTCAACAAGAAATATAAAATGTAAGAAAAAATAGAAAGGCACTTCAGCTATAAAATGCAGCCATCTTAGATAGGTATATAGAAATAAATAAACATAAGCTTAGATAGGTATATAGAAATAAATAAACATAAGCTTAGATAGGTGTATAGAAATAAATAAACATAAGCTTAGATAGGTGTATAGAAATAAATAAACATAAGCTTAGATTTCTATATAGAAATAAATAAACATAAGCTTAGATTTCTATATAGAAATAAATAAACATAAGCTTAGATAGGTATATAGAAATAAATAAACATAAGCTTAGATTTCTATATAGAAATAAATAAACATAAGCTTAGATTTCTATATAGAAATAAATAAACATAAGCTTAGATAGCTATATAGAAATAAATATACATAAGCTTAGATAGGTATATAGAAATAAATAAACATAAGCTTAGATAGGTATATAGAAATAAAAAACATAAATTGTTTCACTTTACTGTGATTTATTTATACACCTGAAAAAACTCAAAAACATTCATGGGAACAAAAACTTAAGGATAATACAATGGTGGAGAAACTGAAATGGCCCAATCCTCAGCAGATATCGGACATTATTTTGGTTCACAGTCATTTCCTGCTCAGTACTTCAATTTATTAATCAGTTTTCAGGAGTTGGATTTATCAGCAGTATATGAAGTGTGTTTACATTCATTTTTATTATACAGAGGATTCTTTGTATCTTGAAAATTGCTATTTTTATTGATTATGAAATAATAGTTTATATGCTGTACATATTTTACATGGATTACAAAACTTGCTCTTTTATAATATGTGTGATATTTACATATATTATTGGGAATTTGACTTGTAAAACATGGATGGATGGTTGCCATTTTGAAAGAGCTTTGAAAGACTTGACTGTCATTTGCTGTAAAACTTGGTATGATGAAGTTCATTAAAAAGACAAACATGGATAATTGTCTCTTTTGATAGCATATGTGCTAATCACCCATAAATGGGACCAAACATTTCCAAATATAAATCAGGGTCATTGTCAAGGTCATATGCTTGTTCATAATGTCAAGGACATTTTAGTCTTAATCACTTTCCTTGAAGAAAGTAGTTGTATTTGAATATACATCATTGTATTTATGAAATTACAGAGGTCAAGCATTTTAGAAACTGAAATAAATATTCAGACTACTTTATGTCTTATAGACAGGAACTCAAATCTGGTTAATGGAAGAATGTGATACATGTACACTATCTTAAAATATATTAAAAGAAAATCACACATCTTTGGGAGCATAGGAATTTATTTCTCTTGACCATACATTTGTATAAGCTGGAAATGAAGTTCCCTTTTTCTTCTTCGTTTATTGAAAGAAGATTTGTTGATTTAGCAATGACTTGTACTGTACATTGAACACTAGTTATCATTACACGTAAATCTGATAGTATTGAATTAATATGTAACACAATTTCATTGAATAATATGACTACTGTGTTATTCATATCATAATTTTTATTTAGTACTACATGTAGTAACACTTCATGATGCAAAAAAAAAAATGCAGGACAAGAGGCATCCAAATGTATTTTAGAATCATAGCGTTACTGTCCTGCAATTTGGTCAAATAAAATCAGTATTGTTCAGTTACGAGATGCATACAATTTTACTTTTCAAAAATAAAATCAGTATTGTTCATTTATGAGATGCATACAATTTTACTTTTCAAATGAAATTTATGCAACTCATCAAATAGTTTAAATCTTTTGGGAGCAAGTAAAAGATAGAAATTATCCAGCTCGTTTCATAAAATTCAGTTGAAATGAGCATTCATTCAAGATCCTCCGTTGTCTGTCTATTTTTGTATCCTATCTAGCATTAACAGTGACTGTATTTAATTTTTACATATTTTTGTCCTTGTATACTTGTGTACAGATAATTTTTCTGTTATAATCGGCTGATAATTAAAATAGTATAAATACTATTCTTACTGATAATTGTTTAGTATAAGTTTACAGACAATATATAATGTAATAAGTATGTAGGTGATATTACATGTATATAATATAAAATGTCATGGCTAATATAATAGTAAAGAACCTAATTTATTTAATATCTTTCAATTAACATGACTTTTTAATTAGTATTTATTTCTTATAGTGTTACCACATGTTCAAAATTTCAAGGCAATGCTAGTCTTTTTAGAGTTCATCTTTGCACTCAGTAGGAACTAGATGGCACTGTTGTCGAAGAATCCTTGCTGGATTCTATAGAGAATCTTGTCAGAACTGAGTTGTTCTTGATGACCATGATGTTAGCATTGTATCTGATGCAATTTGACAAGGGAAACTTGTCTCTGTAGAATTATGAATATACATGTACATTATATTTGAGACTGACCATTTTGTTGGAGTGAGGTGGCATTATATACCACTCTGTGTGTGTGTGTCTGTGTGCGTGTGTATGTATGTGTGTGTGTTAATGCATTATCAACACAAATCAATTGTGCAAACATGGGTCTGTATTACTATTGTCTTTTAATCAATCTATTTCATGGCTAAAATCATCCTGAAAACCTTGGGTCAGATAATAAATAATAATGAATGTTCAGTTCAGCATATGTATTATTCCTGTTGTGATGGACATTATTTACTCCAGATTTCCTTATGTTGATAAATTGTTTTCAGTATGTGAAAAGAATTAAATTCTCCCCTTTGTTGGTATGCTGTAAAACGTAAATCTCTGTCTTCCAAGAATTCAGTAATTTAAATTTACTTGGGTCTGCTTGCTTTGATGATAGTTTATTGCTTCCTGAATTACCTTAAAAGGAATCAGATTTTGAACATGATTTCAACAGTTGAAATAATCAAGCTTTTCATTTTATATTTGGAGTAAAATCTGATTTTTTTAAAAAAAAAACGTTGCTGCTGTTCATGAACCTGCCAGTATCTTAAATACAGATGGCTTAAACATTCTAATTAAATGCAATGATATGTAATAACTTTTCCCTTCAAATGCATCTTGCTGTTTTTTGATTTGCTAATACCTTAATTGAAGTGATGTTGTGTTTTTTTATACTGGTAATCAGGTTTTTCAAAACACAACAGTGTCAAGTTTTTGGAGTAAAATAAAAATCTTGTTTTTAATGTGACACCATGTTATGTCATGCATGTTTATGTTGTAAACATTGGTTTAGGAAAATATTAATTGTTTGATGTATCTAAGCTGAATGTCAATAAATTAAGTTTTATTACATTGGGCATTTAAACTTTGATAGGAAATATAAATAGGTATGAATAATCGATACAGCAAGAGCCATTTGGAAGAAGCTGTGAAAAGTTCAGATGTTGAAATGATGGCCCAAAAATAGCTTTGTAATTTTTGTGCACTTCACTTTAATGATTTGAAGTAATTAAAATTTAACATTAATTTTGTTCCAATAGCAGTACAGAGACATTTTCTGAACATCTAATATTGATCGTGGTCCCTTTAATTTTCAGATGGCCAATTAATTTACTTAATTTTGCATTGTTTTATAAAGGAATTAGGACCATGGCTCATCACAAAGGTCCATTTTGTTTTTTAAGGGTAATCCTTGTAATATTTACCCATGTATAAAATTTATTAAATATTAAATTTTTAAAGTCTAGACTTAGATATGCCATTGCATAATACACTAGCAGAGCAGAGTCAGTGCTGTTTTTTAAAAATCATTGGTAGAATGTAAGCAGAGCCCTCAGTCTGCCTGCTTATTGTGAGATATTGTGAGACAATTTAGTTTATTTTGTTCACGTTTGTTTTCTCCATTGATTGTAGTGAGAAAACACGCTACTAATTAGTAGTGCTATTTTGTCACAAGGTTGACTTTTTTGTGTAGCTTGCAAATGTCATTCTTTTCATGGAAATTTCTAGATAGTAATTCTTCTTCCTCTGGAAGTACCAGCTACAGCACAGTATGTACTTGAGAGTACGTCGAAAATATGGACTGATTATACAGTATAGAATAAAATTTATGGAAAAATTTATGGACTGTGTGAAGTTTAGAACAACTTCAATCATTTTAAATGTTGCATTGTTTTCATTGTGGCTCAATTGTGCCACATGCATCACCATTTCAGATGGTGCTACAAGAATTAGAAACATAACAATAATGACAACAAGTGTGATTGTCAAGGTTTGACCTGCATCACTTTGATTGGACTGTTGCTCCTCCTTTTTAAATTTTTGTCGAAATCTGTATGATTTGTGAATTTTTCTACACAGGCAAATATTGAAGCCAATTAAAAGTACTAGTGGCAGTATATTTCCTACTATGGCCCAAAGTACTCTGTAAGCATCATCGGCTATTTTACTGTGTGCTAAAGGCACACGGATAGGCTGGTGCAAGAATGTTTCTGAACTATTTTGACACGCTTTTTGTATTATTTCATATCTCCAAAGAATGGGAATATTGAAAATCACTGACACAATATAGACTATAACAATTATGACTTTTGTTTTCGCTATTGTTAAAAAGAATGTCTGTTTGAAAGGATGGCATATTGCTAAATATCTTTCCACAGACATTGTTACAGTCAACCAGGTGCTTGTAAGGATGAACACATTGATCACAGCATCGCAATATATTCGATAATAGAGCAGGAAACCTTTAAATTCAAAGAGATCATCTTTTGGTAAAAATGTTGTCGGAAATGCAAACAAACAAAACATAAGGTCCGACAGAGCCAGAGCAGTAAGACATATATTTGCTGCTTGTTCAAGTGTTTTGAAAGAACGGGTCAGTTTCCTCCGTGTTAGAATGGCTAGATTTAATATATTTCCCACTATTCCAAAGACACAGATAATTGGAAGCACATATCCATAAATAACATTGCTAACCCTGGGGAGCATTTGGCTTTCCTCTGATTCACTGGTTATGTTATCTACAACTTTACATTCCATGATGACATTCTGAAATAGAAAAAAGTGTTAAGAAGTCAGTCAGCAAATTATGTTAGAAAGTTTTATTGGATGTGAATCAGTCTAACAATTTTCAGGATAGAAATTCCATTGCTATACATTTTATATTGGAGGAGTTAGTCTTCATCAATTAAATATAAGTGCCCAAACAGTGTTTTTTTAAATTTCATTATTTTTGTGCATTTGGGGCAGATAATTTACAAAAGTTAGCACAAGAGATATTAAAATATTCAGTGTCTATTCCGTTATTAATGGAAATTAATTAATTTAATCCTGTAGTTTGCAGTATTTTGCTGTTACCATAAGCACATGGATTTATGTTATGCAGGATTTGTAAATAAATGGTCAGTTTAATGAAGTAATTTAAATTTTGAATAAGTCCTATTTCGATTAACAGCCTGTGTATCCACATTTATGAAGTAAAATGTGTACAATGCATAAAAATCCATATCTTGTCAGGCTGGTACATAATAAACCTTTTATAAAAATTGTAACATATTGACACATAATCAATATATTCATTATGCCATAACTGGGGGGGGGAGAGAGAGAGAGAGAGAGAGAGAGAGAGAGAGAGAGAGAGAGAGAGAGAGCACTACCATGCTTGGTTCACAGGAGAATTAAAACCTAAGATTATTATAAGAGACTATATGTTTTATTCATTCAAAGGCTCACCTGATTCATCCAACAACAGAATTAATATAACATATTTTGCTAGAAGTACTGTTGCCAATGGCTGAATCTGGAATTTTCATTTAATTCCAGTTTACCAAACATATGTGATATTGTTGGTGCTAAAAGGCAATTTTTTTCTGTAATTTATTATTGATAAAATGGCATCAGCATGGTCTATTGTGTTTACAGAATTGTTCCAATTATTAAATGATTGATAGTCATAAAGGCGTAGACATTTGAACAGAATATATTTGTCTGGGGAAATACCTGCTGGTCGACTGCATTTAATTATCAGCTCTCCCAGGCAAACTTTTAATTTCCATTTAAATGTTTGTATATACTTTCTTTCTGACAAAGTCTATCATTGTTGATATCAGGAATATGTTCAGATTCCATTATCAACAAGCATTTGCCTTTTACTGAGCCAAACATTTCGAGTATCAGATGTACAAAACATTATCTTTGTATAACATTAGTAATACTAATAAATTGAAACATATGTTTCCTTAAATCACGTAATAGTTAAGTAGGGTGATTTGATAGTGCCACAAAATACTTTTAAAAAAATATTTTCTTTAAACTAGATATGTTGTTTAAAAGAAATAGTGTTGTGTTTAAATGAAATAAATATCTTGTGTTAGAGAATATTGTCTTGTTTAAGCATGTTAGGTTATGTATTAATTGGTGTAACAATGGTTTTTAGAAACAGACTGGACACCTGTCTTTGGTACTACTTGCTATCCTTGCAAGTTAAATCAAGACAAGGCGGTCCACTGAAAAAATTTAGACTGTGCCAGATGGTTAGTTCTTTTCAGAAGTACAAAACAAAATGGCAAAAATGAACAATGATTTGATAGATTATTTAACAGGAACTTCAGAAAAATCTCATTTTTACCTACAAATCCATGTCCTAGAGTTGGTTTTCTTAAAGGCATGGATATGATGGCGAAAAATACCTTACTGGTTTGAATAATTAAATTGATAGGACACATGTGTAAGGAAATAACATGCATCAGAAGAAGAAAAAACAAAAAATGTGGAAAGGTAGACATGAGTGATATTGTTGGTACATTTATGGAAAATGCATTATTTGGCACCAAAAAGATATTAATGTAGTTTAATTGGACTTTCTATGTCATATATATATATATATATATATATATATATATATATATATATATATATATATATATATATATATATATTACATACAATAAACAGAATGTTGTTAAGTGTTGTGGCAGTTGGAATAAATAAAAGTGATTTGGCCAAGGACACATTGTGGCAACTAACTTTAGCTGAAAATAGGATTTAAACTAGAACCCATTAGGTCATGAAGCCAATATGCTAACCACTAAACTTTTGTTACTACTAAGATTTATAAAATTCTTAAACTTCTGACTTTTGAGGATACAGTGTACAATTTGTTTAAAGATACAGTGTACAATTAGTTTGAAGTGAAGATACAGTGTATAATTAGTTTGAAGATACAGTGTACAATGAGTTTAAAGATACAGTGTACAAATAGATTGAAGATACAGTGTATGATTAGATGAAGATATAGTGTACAGTTAGTTTAAATATACAGTGTATCATAAGTTCGATGATACAGTGTATAATTAGAGTGAAGTAACAGTGTACAATTAGATTGAAGATATAATGAAAAATTATATTGAAAATAGTGAAAAATTAGATTCAATATACAGTGTACAATTAATTTCAAGATACAGTGTACAGTTAATTTGAATATATGGTGTACAATTAGATTCAAGATACAGTGTACAATTAAATTGAAGATATAGTGAAAAATTAGATTGAAGATACAGTGTTCAATTAGTTTCAAGATACAATGTACAATTAATTTCAAGATACAGTGTACAATTAGTTTCAAGATACAGTGTACAATTAAATTGACGATATAGTGAAAAATTAGATTGAAGATACAGTGTACATTTAATTTCAAGATACAGTGTACAATTAAATTGAAGATATAGTGAAAAATTAGATTGAAGATGCAGTGTACAATTAGTTTCAAGATACAGTGTACAATTAAATTGAAGATATAGTGAAAAATTAGATTGAAAATACAGTGTACAATTAATTTCAAGATACAGTGTACAATTAGTTTTAAGATGCAGTGTACAATTAATTTCAAGATACAGTGTACAATTAATTTCAAGATACAGTGTACAATTAGTTTCAAGATGCAGTGTACAATTAGTTTCAAGATGCAGTGTACAATTAGTTTGAAGCTAGACTAGTTATGGTTTGACTGATGATTAACTGTCTCATGAATAGAATTCCAGATTAAAAATGCCCACTCTGTTTCTTTCTTCCAAACCCAATATATCCAGTGGCTTCAGAGATGCAGCTAAAAGAAATTCCTTTGTATGAGGGCCTCTTGGTAGATTTATTCTTAGCTAATTGTGTTACCCTCTTTAAATAAAGTCATTAATATAGATGAAACCTAATCAGCTGCCCAAAGCAATTTCCATTAAACCAGAGAAGCAGCGATTATGGGCTGAAGCCATGGTAGTGGAAATGGGTTATTAACTCAGACATGTTTTTCTGCATTTGAATGGTCAAGAAAGCCCTTATACATTGTGCTTTTTTAACCAGATGTACCAGTAGCTACTGAAACAGAATTTCCTGTTAATGATGGGAGATAGGATGTATCCATTTCACTGTCTTGATCATGCATGTGCCCTCATTACATCATTATCCTGGCAGATGCAATAATTCAAACTTATGAAAGCGTGCTTGTCTTTGCCATTTTGCTATGGGATGCATCCAGTAATGCTGTTCTGATTGAGATCTTGCAGTTTTAAAATGTATACGGCTCAGCCAAAAACAGAGATGGCATTTTTTTTTAAAATTCATATTTGTTCCCTTTTCATTCATTTTGTACACCATTCTTGGAAGATGTTGCAGGATTTTTAACTTTATCATAGTGGAATTTTTCTTTCAGTTGGGATATTTTGTCTAAATTGTCTTCCTCACCTTCTAGGGATTTTGACAAGGTCTGACTTTGTTATATTTGATAACCAGCTTTTGCTAAACACTATATGACCAGGATTGTGTTGATCGGATATTAAACCCTACATATATACATTTCCTTCCCAGCATTTATCATCTTCTTGTATGGTCTCTTGAGACACCATCAGTTAGAAAATACCATTTTATCAATGGAATATTTCTTGTTCGGTAAATTTATTCATCTTGAGACTGTTTCAGATGAAATTAAAAACAGGAAACAATATATCTTGCATTTTTCACAAGGTCTATGTACCGGTTGTCTCATTTGAATTAATTAATTAATTAATTAATTAAAATTAAGCTAGAACAGTTTAACCTAACCATTTAGGCAATTTGATCATGCAAAGCAGTTTTGACAGCTGAACATGACTTCAGTAGCAGCAATACATTACTCATTACTGTTTTATAGCTTAAAGCTTTTTCCTGTCTCACCCCCTTACATTTTGATAGGAGTATATCCACAGCAGTGTGGAGAATTGTCAGTATAATGCAATTCACTGATCATGCACCTGGTTAGGGGCATGTATAGAACTCTCATCTTGTCAAATGCCATGCTGTACTGACTGTGCTTGATGACTAGCCAGCATGCACCACATTAGTGATATTCCTTCTACATTTCTTGTGAAGACATATATCTCAGTGTTATAACTAAGGTATCCATTCTTTATTTTAAAAATTCTGTGCCAGTAACTTTTTCTCCCTTTAGAAATCATTAGGGGTATAAAGGTACCTGGCATGTATCTCACCCTTTCGAGGTTTGCATATACACCATTCAATATATACAACTAACACATTGCAAGTCCTTAAAAAAATAAATGACTGCAAAAAACCTGTTAAAAATTAAAAATCAATTAGAGACTACTTTTTCCTGTAAAAATAAGATTGAAAATTAAAAATTAGTTGGGTTGTTATGTTTATGTTCCCTCCATTTTTTTTTCTATTTGTGCTTGTGGTCTCAACTGTAATTGAATATGTGTCTACATTTTTTTCCTCAATAAATACAAATTATGCATTGAATACATAAAAAAATGTATTAATCAAACATAGTAAAAAGACTGGTAAAATGGGTCTTCATTTCTTTACCTCGTCATACACAAGGGTGTATGTAATATAAACTGCATAATGACAATGTGGGCATAGATCCATGTAAAGTTAATATTGTCATTGTTTCAAAAGAGTGTTGTAAATACATCTCAATAGAAAGGTGGAACACCACATTAGAAGGGTAGCGTTTCACTGTAATCCGTATGGGATGTGGGACCCCCCACCTCAGTGTCATTGGTCCCATATGAACTCAAGGGCTACTTTATCCTTCCCTCAAAAATTATGGGAAATGGCTCAGAGTATGGTGATGTTCTCATTGATGCCCAGCCAATGCCTGGTTCAGAGTGCTGATGCCCTCATTGATGCCCAACCAATGCCCAGTTCAGAGTATGATAATGGATAATGATGTTCTCTCACTGTCATCTAATGATTTTGATGTAGAAGCAGTGCCACCTTCCTCTCAAATGCATAATAAGGTTGAAATCTGGTCCTTGGATAAAGCAGTAAATAAAGTCTTCCACCTCTTACACCCTGGATGTGTTCCCAAAACTATCAGGTACACGGTTCAGGAAGATGCTTTGCTTTTTGGAAAGACCTTGGGTGGAGTCTGAGCAGACCAATTAAATCTTCCTCATTCCTCAATGATTGAGGAAATTTCTGAGGTCCACAGCAGGCCAAAATGTCACTTAGCAACATCAAATCTGGTTCATCCCTTTTTTGGTGTTGAGGCACCTAGTCCCTACTGCCAATTGCTGGGTATATTCCCAGCAGTGTTCTACTAAACCTCACAAATTGGATACTGGCTCATCCAATGTGGGTATTTCAGTGGGAGTCTGCTCATGCCTTCCCATCAAAACAGTTGAAGAGATGGAAGAGAAAGTCAGGTTACTCATCACCATAGCTTCCCATGCTGACATCTTGTCAACGATATCATTCAGTATGCTGAGAGTATCTTCACTGAATTCTGCCAATGCATGCTGGAAATTGTGGTCAAGACATCCATACATGTACTTTCTCCTGCATTGTCATTGTTGGAGGAATTCCTGCATATTTGTCATGACATTGCATTTGACTTGACAAAAGTCCTTTTAACCATAATGGTGACTTCTAAAGGCCTTTCCATTCAGACCCTCTTCATGGGACACATCCCTACAATGACCTCCAAAGATTTGTAGGATTATCAACATCAATTCTTCATATCCACTTTCCCATTGCAATCGACAAGAAAGTGTGGAATGCGAATTACTTTAAGGGACTATTCACCAAGTTTTTCAAATAGATCCAGTTTCCAGTTCAATATTCAGCATCAGACTTCATCTCTTCATCACTGGGTTCTTGGTGCACAGGAAATTAATGCTACAGCCCCACAAAGAGTTGTTCTCTTTCCCACCTTTCTTTCCTACTAAAGATGGGGGGAGGTCAGCCTTAGTGACCCAAATCTTTGCCAGGATGTGCTCATCTATGCCACTTTTCATAGGCCTGGTTGATGGTTGGGTCCTTTCCATTGAAAGCAAGGTTTACCAGCTTTAATTTTGGGAACAAGCCCCTGTATCCAAATATTTGTACCACCATATCAATCCAATTATTTGTACCACCATATCAATCCAATTATTTGTACCACCATATCAATCCAGTTATTTGTACAACAGTACTTTTTCACTATACCAGTAGGTTGGTAGTTCGTGTCAATAAGGAATATACGGAAATTCCTACATGCAGTCATTATTCATGACAACATAGTTTTAAAAATATCTTTTCTTTTACAATATGGTTGTATCTGTCATAAATGAATATGAATATTGCAAATATATAAATCTATATATGATGCTTTAATTATATATTTAACACATGTGAAATCATGGTGGCCAATGGGAATGTTGTGAAACATGTGCAGGCCAAATCCAACTTTTGAAAGAATTTTGGATTAAAAGAAAACCCAATAAAAAAAACAAAAAACACCTACATGTTTTAGTTATTTATCAGAATGCACTAAGTATGTGTATTCCTTGTTAAATTGTGAATCATCCTACACATTTCGGAAGTGCACTTGTTTTCTTTGTGAACTTGACATAATTTTGCAAGTAGATTAAATATTATCTTTTTGTTGAGTAAATGTGTTTTTATGTTTATTGGCCTGTATGGTAAATATTTTGACTTCAGTATTGGGATCTCACTAAAATTTTCCCTGTATATTAGATACATAGCATTTCCAGGAATTTGCAGGCTTCAGTATCCAAACTTTATGTTTTTGGCAATATCTGTCTTATGTCAGCATGTCTGTCACATAATTATATTAACTAAATCATCCCACTTTATATGCAGCATTTAGATTGCATTTTATACAACTGTTAATGAAAATTCATCTACTATAAAGTATTGTCTATTTAATTTCAGTCAGGAGCTGTGATTTTCTCGTTTCTAGCTGAAATATTTTATTTTCTTTTTTCTCAAAATAATTAATGTTTTTCTCCAAATATCTTGGACATAATATGGGTATTTTACTATAAATCAGAGCAATATATTTTCCCCCAGATATTGATAAATCGAAAATAAACAAAAATAATTTCCAGGCCTCGGCCATAGAACAGTGAACTGTTTGTTGGTCCTTAATGATAATTGTAATTGTGGTATACAGTGATATGTATCTTGGTACATTCAGAAATACCTCAGAGGTACTAGAGTACAAAATTATTTTGGTAAGAAACTCTAATATATACAGGCTGGCTCCATAAGCCTGCCCTGTTTTTAAGCACTGGATGCAAGGCAGCATGCTGTGATTATTAATCCAGTATCAGATTAACTGATAAGACACAGTTTTGTCCTCCTTAATTAAACTAATTAATTATTAATGTTGCATGCTACATTATGGGGCCCTGCAATAATTGTACAGAACAGTTTCATGAGAGAAGTCAATACCATCTGTCAGAATTTAGTTAATTACAGATATGACTTATCAACATCCTGAAATTAGTAAATCACATGCCCTAGGACCAGGAATATTCTTTGTTGCTTAATGCACTGACTGTTTTTAGGTCATGGTGAAAATGTTAGAAAGACAGTTTTGGCAAAATGAATTACGGAAATATTTGGAACGCGAGGTTGAGTTAGGAAATTTAGTGATTGAGCTAAAAGTCAGGGAATTTTCAGTTTGAAGTAAGGGAAATTTTAGTTCAAAAGAACAAGAACAACATTCTGTAAGTTTGAAGACAACCTTTCTTGATATTGTTTTTGTGTAATATACATTTTACCACCTCAATGATCAAGTGTTCTAATGGCTTCACAAGTAGAAGCAGGAGTTGTTGTTGTTATGGGGTTTAACACCATTTTTTTAAGCACAAGATAGGTGGCCAATATAACTGTTGGAAGAAGAACCTGGCAAACCCAGGAATAAAACACTAACCCATTGGAAGATATTGGCAAGATTTCTTACTTATCCACACTGGCTGAGCCCAAGACTCAAACCCATGTGAAGAGAAGTGTGATGTCAGTAATCTGTAATGGTGAGCTTTTTTATTACACATGGCCAATCAGGGCCTTGGAAGCAGGTAATAACATTAAAACATGAATAATTACAGGGCTTTGGAAGCAGGTAATAACATTAAAACATGAGTAATTACAGGGCCTTGGATGCAGGTAATAACATTAAAACATGAATAATTACAGGGTCTTGGAAGCAGGTAATAACATTAAAACATGAATAATTACAGTATTTTGGAAGCAGGTAATAACAATAAAACATGAATAATTACAGCACTCCCTCATGTGGTTGTTTGAGTTCATGCCTCATTATGTACTAAACAATTAAAATTTGATGAATGTGTGATATGTGTTGGAAGAGACAAGATAACATATAGTAATAACTTCAGTTTATATGAATGAAAGATATTTTAAAAATGGAATTAAAGATACAAAACTGAGCTTCAACTTGTTTTCTTTCAACCCATAGTCATTTTTTGATAGACTTTCAAACCATATTGCCTTACATTTTAACAGGCCTGTACAACCCATATTTTTAAAAGCTATATGAAAATATAAAACACACACACACATTTATTATAAACCAAATATTATGTCAATGAATAAAATCACCTTTTTATAATACTTATGATGTATTTAATGTTAAGATAAAGTAAATATATATCCTAGACATGAAGAATGCATGTAATACATATGACTAAACATATTGACATCATGTTACATATTGACATCATGTAACATATTGACATCATGTAACATATTGACATAGTGTTACATATTGACATCCTGTAACATTGACATCATGTTACATATTGACATAATGTTACATATTGACATCCTGTAACATATTGAAATGTAACATTGACATCATGTTACATATTTACATCCTGTAACATATTGACATCATGTAACATATTGACATCATGTTACATATTGACATTGTGTTACACATTGACATCATGTTACATATTGACATCGTGTTACATATTGACATGTTACATATTGACATCATGTTACATTACATATTGACATCATGTTACATATTGACATCATGTTACATATGCCTAATTCTTATGGTTTCTCTGTATCTATTTAGAAACCATGTAGGTACATCAGAAATCACCAATTAGTTTCTTTTGAATATCATGTTTTGTGGGTTGACAGTTTCGGGAGGTGGAGGCCGGTTTTGGGAGGTGGAGGCTTGCTGTAATATTTAAATTGTCTTAATTGATAGCATGGTAATGCAGATATCAATATATGTCCAACTGAGGACAAATTTAATCAGAACATATTTCTGTGGTCCAGAAAATGTCAGGGCTGTTCAAGTTTGAAAATGTTGGAAACCTGTTTCTTGGACTGGGACATGAAGAGTGATTTTGCTTCATTTTCTGTTTGATATGACCATTGTTAATTAGTTTCATAAATGCTGTTTTTAAGTCTTGATTCAAAAGAAAAATATTTTCAGCATTCATTCCAAAAAGATACTAGCAGTAGATTCATAATTCATTGGTTCAATACCAGGTCAAGCAAGCCCTGGATCTGGTCTACTTCTGTATGTGCTTAGAAAAGGCATTTAATTTCTAGCATGAGACTCTGCTAAAAGAGACATTAAACCAACAAATCAAAAGAAATTGATGGAATGCATAGTGTCAAAAGACAAATTTAAGGCTGTTAGTCCTTTCCTGATTATCAGATAACATTTTACCAGTCCGGTGGCCTAGAGGTTAGAGTGTCTGCCACGGAAGCAGAATGTTGTGGTTTGATCCCCGGTTGAGTCATACCAAAGACTTACAAAGATGATACTAACAGCTGTCTCGCTTGGCACTCAGCATTAAGAGGTTAGTGTTAGGACTAATCGGCCTGGTGTCAGGATAATGTGAATGGGTGGGACATCATGCTCCATATCTGCGGCATGATGCCCCAATGCTAGACATCACTACAAATTGCCTCACTGCAGACATCATAGCGATATGACTGACAAATTGTTAAAGCTACGTTAAAAATCCAACTCATACAAAATCAGATTACATTTTGTATGAACAGCTCAGTCTGTAGAGTCACTACTTATTTTAAATGATTACTGACCTGTTGCATGAAAATATATCTCTTGAATTGTTAACAATCTCAGTTAAATGTGAAAAATTCAACAATCTTAAGTTAAATATTAAAAAAGCATGAAAGCAAATTAATTTGTTGATCACAAGTGTTTAATGTGAAAAAGCAATTGTTGAATAGGAAAAACAAGTAAATTAATTGGTTTGTCACTATATACATATGTTGAATAGGAAAAACAAGTAAATTAATTTGCCTATCACAACTTGTGCTAAATATGCAAAAAGCAAATAAGTAAATTAGTTTGTTTATGACAAAAGTGCTGAATATGAAAAAAGCAAATAAGTAAATTAATTTGTTTATGACAAAAGTGATGAATATGATAAAAGCAAATAAGTAAATTAATTTGCCAATGACAAAAAGTGCTGAATATGAAAAAGCAAGTAAAAAAATTTGTCTACCACAAAAAGTGTTAAATAGGTAAATTAATTTGTTTAGTATGAAAAAGCTTGCAAAGAAATTAATTGTTTATAAATGGCAAGTGTTGAATATGAAATAAAGAACTACTGAGCCATACTTTCTTGACAAGTTTCTAACTTTCTTGGATTGTGCGATTCCTCTCAAACCATGAGTAATGTGAAAAAAAGCTGAAGAAATCCTCCTCCGTTTCACACATTTCTATCAATCAATTAACAAGGTTCTGCTATTTTTTGGTAATTAATCTTTGTCATGGTATTATAATATTGTCTTTATTATATTACTTTTTGTAAAATGTTAAAACATTTTATATTGTATCTATTAGCTGCCTGTGAGATCTGTAAGGATGCATGCAAACAGAAGGAGAATAAAGTATTCAATTACACCTTACAAATTAAAGGGTAATGGGCTTAGAAAATTAGATTCAATGCTTATTTACATTTATCCCTTTATAATGAAACTGCTCTTGAAAATATGTGAATGGAAAATTATACTGACTTTATTGTCTGAAAATCTCAAAGATTGAAGATTAACCTAAAGCTGTAATCCATCTGAATAAATAATCTTACCAAAGTATAAGGGTTGAAAGCTTTCCTGTTACAAAGTAAAATCTCCTGAAAACAGTTATATATTTGTATTCCTGAACAGTTGTATAATGAATGCATCATATATAGATGGTGTAACTTTTGGACAGTTATATAATGAATACATCATATATAGATGGTGTAACTTTTGGACAGTTGTATAATGAATACATCATATATAGATGGGTTTCAGAAACTGCCTGGTTTGGTCTTGACTATGTTGACTCATTTGATGTTGAGTATTCAAAATGAAAACATGTTTGATTTCTGTTTATGCTGGTAGTATTTTTTTAACCAATCAAATGACTAACCTTTCTTGTCAGCATATTTTTGTTTTCACTTATTCTCTATTTTTAGGCATTTATAGAGGTTAATCCACAATGTTTAAGAAACTTTAAAGATGAAAATTTCAACAGAGGTAAATCTACAAATCCACATGAGAATGTCTCTCTCAACCCCACCCCCACCCCCGGTCACATAAACACAAAAGTAAAGAAAGCAACAATACACAGTCTAGTCCAGATGGTACATAATGGCTCATCCAAAAAGTAATGTATTCTAAATTTTTTGAGCTGGATTAGCACACACATTAGTTGGTTGCATTTAATTAAAATACCAAATACCATATTTACCTTTCTTTAATGCCAACAAAATTATGAGGCATATTTTTGGCTACCAATATATAATGCCCAAATATATCAGGGTCTTTCATGTGATTAAATGTGGTAGCATAGATTTTCGTTTTGTGAAAGAAGATAAACACATTTGGCAGTTGGATGTACATTATTTTTTACTCCCAATCCATGGTTGTTTTAGTGCCTAAATCAAACACATCTTATTTTAATAATGTCGAATTTGCAATTTGTCAAATTTCTGTTCCTTGAAATTTCTGCCTTCTTCATGGTTACATCATCATTCTTCTGTGTATTTAAAATTCCATAGTATTTTGTAATATCCCTACAGTTCTCCTGAAACTTTAAGTAGAAATATATCACAGGATCTTCACAATTCCAAGGTTGTGTATCAGTCCATAAAGATAATAATCTGGGTTGAGTATGGATGCTTTCAGGTATCCCAGATGCTTTCAACTAGCCCACCTGTTGTAAACCAATTGAAATGTTGTAACATCCTGCCACAATCAAAAAAGTGTTGTAACATCCTGCCACAATCAAGTGTTGTAACATCCTGCCACAATCAAAAAAGCGTTGTAACATCCTACCACAATCAAGTGTTGTAACATCCTGCCACATTCAAGTGTTGTAACATCCTGTCACAATCAAGTGTTGTAACATCCTGCCACAATCAAGTGTTGTAACATCCTGCCACAATCAAAAAAGTGTTGTAACATCCTACCACAATCAAGTGTTGTAACATCCTGCCACATTCAAGTGTTGTAACATCCTGTCACAATCAAGTGTTGTAACATCCTGCCACAATCAAGTGTTGTAACATTCTGCCACAATCAAAAAGTGTTGTAACATCCTACCACAATCAAGTGTTGTAACATCCTTCCACATTCAAGTGTTGTAACATCCTGTCACAATCAAGTGTTGTAACATCCTTCCACATTCAAGTGTTGTAACATCCTGCCACAATCAAGTGTTGTAACATCCTGCCACAATCAAGTGTTGTAACATCCTGCCACAATCATTCTAGACTTACGATGGGGCATAGCAAAGATCCAAAATAACGAAATGTAAATGTCGTCAGGATATCAGATGATCCTCAAATATCAGAGAAGATATTTTCTAAATGGAATTTTGGCACACAAAATGAAATTATGTATGTGAAAGGCAGTATTGGTTTGCAAAATTAAATGAAAAAAAATATATAATAGTTTCGGTATTATTTGAATCGATGCTATGTTATTAGTTACATAATACACAATACAAAAGAAATGGTTGCTGAAATATTTATTCTTCAACTAAAATATATATCCATCTATTTACAACTTTGGCATATATTGCGAGCAACTCTGTTTCATCAGACTAACTTATAAGTGTATGACAAAATACATGATACATAGACTAAGGAACAATATGGTAGTGTATAGAGTTTATTTTCAGCATGAAAATAGATTAACTAAGCAATAGTTCCAGGTAAGTTTTGCATAATTATAATTAGTTTTATCCCCAAAAACTCAGCATGGAACTGGCTAAGGAGCTGGACTCTGAATTTTGAATTGTTGTAATTACTTAAGATCTGGTAGAGGTACAAGTAGTACTGGGGGCAGGCCCACACCTAAGGGGGGACAACCATTGCACTTGTCAGTGGCCTGAGCTAGATAGGGGCCCATGTTTTAAAATATACGCACATATTTGAAACATAAAAGGGGCCCGAACTCTGTCAGCTGCCTGGGGCCCAGAATTTCCTAGGTGCGGGCATGCTTGGGGAATGAAGTAACATGAAATGAAGCCCCAAATGAAGTGCATTTGAAGTAGTCAGATGAACTGTTATGTTATTAATAAATGTATCTACTATATAACCTGAATAATATAATTAGTTTGGACATAATTCCATTTTGTATGCCAAAATTCCAATTACATCAGCCACTCTCAAGTGTCATAGATCATGGTGTCATGGTGTCTCACCAACTGTACGCTGATGACACCCAAATATACAAGTCTAGCCACCCAACTGAAGTTGATGCTACCATCCAAGGTGTAGTGAGGTGCATTTCTGATGTGAAATCATGGATGACAAGCTGCAGATGAATGATGATAAACTGAGGCCATTCTGATCACAACGTAAAGATTTTTTTATTCACATCTTTTACCTCAACAATAAATATCAGCAATACCAACATTAAAATCACAGTCAGTATGAAACCTAGGTGTTACTCGAGACAGTACTCTCACATTGGACCAACATGTCATGAACATATGCAAGGCTGCATATCATGAGCTGAGATGCATCAGCTCCATTCGCAAATATCTTTCAATTGATGACAATAAAACACTTGTGTTTTCATCAGTACTTTCAAGACTGGATGATTGTAACTTAATTCTGTCTGGTTTGTCTCAATATCTACTCCAGAAACTTCAAAAAGTTCAAAACACAGCAGCTCAGATCTTCTTTAGAGTACCACGATCAGACTACACCTCCTGCTGCTCTGTATCCTACACTGGCTATCCATTCAATCCAGAATCAAACACAAAATTTGTTCTCTGTGCTACGTGTCACTGACAGCCTCTAGTCCAACATACCTATCTGGCCTCACCCATGTGTATACACCAGCAAGATACTTACGCTCCTCTTCCAACAGTCGTATACTCATTAGTATTCCCACTATGAAAACAAAGTCATATGGACAATGTTCTTTTGCATACCAGGGCCCAGCTACCTGGAATGAGTTGCCTATTGAAATTAGACACAAAGACACAGTGATCTCTTTCAAGAGTGCTCTAAAAACTCACCTTTTTTGACTGCAAGAACAAACTTAAAGACATAATAATGTTTCCTACCTTAAATATTTTCAGCATATTTTTTGTTTTTTAGTTTCATGGTGTTTGTTTTTTGTAGTCATATCATTATAGATGTTGTAAAGCGCTTAGAGCTTCTTAAGATTAGGCGCTATACAAAGTCCTCATTATTATTATTATTATTATTATTATTATTATTATTATTATTATTATTATTATGTCCATCGTGTGACTGTTTTAACAGTAAAATTTTCCCTTCAACAAACATGCAACCAATGTTGGTACTTCATGCCATTTTTATTTTGGTTTTGGAAATGGAATCCATAAATACACCCATCATATGCCTTAGATTCATGATCTTAATTTTCTATTATTACAAAGTCCAAATCATGAAGGCTTAGTGGCATCACAGTTTTTTTTCTCCAGGTGCTTATGCGATCTCTTCCACATGTTTCACCATATGTATTATTGTACCAAAAAACCAATTTTTTTGTCCTACAGCATGCAGCCATGTCTGCGAGCTATAAGTTGGAGTGCAAATTTTCCCTATTGTTCTGTCTCTGCTACAATGGAACCATGTCTTTGTTAATGAATGTCAGTTTAGTAATTAAGCTAGAAACTAAATTCTGATTGGAATAGTGAGATTTATGTTCATTCCTTTGGGCTCATGTGTTCATTACTTTGTCTCATAAATATTTCACTGTGGACTGGCAAGCCCAGGAGTTATAGCCTTTTCAATACATCATCTTCACAATCATTGTTGTTTTCATTTACTTAGGATCATTTACAGAATACAAGTTGGATCCAATCACATAGTGTATTGGCAGATCTGGGTCTGCAATGTTTGTTGTAGGTAATTCGTAGAATAAATAACATAGATCCTGATCTGCCAGCACTATGCCATGGTATATCAGTAATTGCCAGCACTATGCCATGGTATATCAGTAATTGCCAGCACTATGCCATGGTATATCAGTAATTGGACCCAACTTATGTATCATATATTCTAGAGCACATTTCTCCTTAATGTGTTTGCTTGTGTGTGATATGCCTGGATTTTTGTTTGCCTTCAAGTTTAGTCCTTTGCAGATTTATATCATATTATTTTGGATCTTTTTTTTTGTTAAACCAATGGAAGAACACTTTGCAGGACTATTTATTATTCCACAATATAATAAACATATCATTTGTTTGTCATACAATATAATAAACATATCATTTGTTTGTCATACAATATAATAAACATATCATTTGTTTGTTATACAATGTAATAAACATTACATTTGTTTGTTATACAATGTAATAAACATATCATTTGTTTATTATACAATATAATAAACATTACATTTGTTCAGTGTATCCCCTTGGGGTGCAAGACTGACAGTCATAAAGTCTACTTGGTGTCAAAACTGGGGGTCAAATTGAGTAAAAAAGAAACGTTGATTTCAAAACTGGGGGTCAAATTAAAAATTTGGGGGTCTCTTAAGTGCAAATCAGGTTAAAGGGAACACTGTTTTGTCTCACAATATAATAAGCATACCATTTATGAGTTTTCCAGTAATGTATACTAATACATACATAGGATCTTGGTGCCAATATATACTCATCAACTGAGATCATTTAGGAAGCCAGAATGAAGCTTTAATTATTTTGCCAATTCAATTATTCTGTTTCCATGCAGTGAGTCTCTAACTTCAATTTCCAATTAAAATTATCTTGACATTATTTATAAACTTATTCTTAATTGTAAAAGTGCACAATTGACAACACTGTTTTGTTACCAATTCATCTTATAACTGCATTTTGTAAAGGTAAAAATGTTATCACATTGATACCATGTAAAGGTAAAAATGTTATCACATTGATTCCATGTAAAGGTAAAAATGTTATCACATTGATACCATGCTCTTATGAAGGTGAATGTGAAACCTAGGTGTAGAAATAACTCAAAATTGTGTCAGAATAGAACTTTGTATTTTACACGACTTACGAATTCTTTGAGAGTTGAATATCAGTTACATCTTGCATCAACTGTCATAATGAAGCAAAGGATATGAATGTGTATTGTGCAACCAAAATAAACAGTTATACAAGATCAAACCTTGAAAGTAAACCTAAAAAAACAATCATACAAGATCAACCCTTCAAAGTGAACCTAAATAAACAAACAGTTGTACAAGATCAACCCTTTAAAGTGAACCTAAATAAACAAACAGTTGTACAAGATCAACCCTTTAAAGTGAACCTAAATAAACAAACAGTTGTACAAGATCAACCCTTCAAAGTAAACTTAAATGTTCAGTCTTACAAGATAAACCCAATCAAATAAACATAAAATATAGTTCTTCAAGATAAATAATTCCAAATCTAAATATACAGCTCTTCAGGATAAACCATTCCAAATAAACCTAAATGTACAGTTCTTCAGGATAAACCATTTCAAATAAACTTAAATGTACAGTCTCACAAAATAAACCATTCCAAATAAACCTAAATGTACAGTCTTGCAAGATAAACCATTCCAAATAAACCTAAATGTACAGTAATATAAGATAAACATTCCAAATAAACCTAAATGTACAGTCTTACAAGATAAACCATTCCAAATAAACCTAAATGTACAGTCTTACAAGATAAACAATTCCAAATAAACCTAAATGTACAGTCCCTTAAGGTTAATTAAAAAAAATTATTATAAAGGTTGTAAAATATCCAGGTTAAAAGGTGTTGACACATTAAAGATTAAAAAAACTGTAAAAGTTTTTAAAATAAAAAGGTGAAAAAGGGTAAAGTTAGTAAAATATAGGAGCAAAAAAGGGTAAAGTGAGTCAAATATAGGAACAAAAAAATACTGGTCTCTCATAACAGGTCAAAACACTATACATTGTATAATGAATAAATATGTGCAAGGAGATTCTGGTCTCTCAAGACAGGTGGTCTCTCAAGACAGGTTTTACTGTATTCAGTGTTCAGAGTGAATAACTGAAGATAAGGTTGTACTACACATGGTGCTTTGGAGTAGACCTGTTGCTAATGTTATTATTATTCTTGCTATTTGTGTTCTTAACAAGTAATAATGTGTATGTACTCTGCAAATTCTGTTTCATTAATTTCATTTTAATTAACAAATTTCTCTCCTTGCATGATCCTTTACCTAGCCCAATAAATCACTAAAAATAATACTGTTTTCCTTTTAAACATATTGCGATACATCTTGTTAACCAAAAATTCATTAGGGTTGATACATATCGATTATATAATCAGTAAAACATGTATCAGTTCACATCATTACTCTATTATTAGACCTGCATTGCTTTAGCAATTTATCAGACAGGTTGTTTTTTATTTTTAAACTATCAGTATAAAAGAGTTCAGATTTTTAACTTGATAGATTAATTTTGTGATTCATTACTGATCTGTAATGTTATGCTGTGGAGGCATATATATTTCATTTAATGTAATATAATTAAATTAATAATAATTTTGTCTGGCCATTTTGGCGAAAGGCTCTTGAGTGATTCCATGGACATATTCCATGTCAAAACAGTTTAAAGCGTTAAATCTTTTTGTTGTTGTTGTTGTAGGGTTTAATGCTAATTTTCAACACAAGATAGGCTGTACATGGCAGCCATGTATAAATATAAATAAATATAAATAAATGGTGGAGGAAGAACCTGGAAAAAAAACCAAAAAGAACCACTGACCCAATTAAATCTTGTAACATTCTTGTAAAATAAGAGAAGTCTACATGGTAATGAACAATTAGTGGTGTACCGCCTTCACTTATAAGATAGAATGGCAGATCTGTTTAATTCTTGGATTTTTGGGGCCCCGAGTGGCCGAGTGGTCTAAAGCGCTGTCCGTTACGGACCACTGCCATCTCACCTCTGTCTGCGTGGGTTCGAGTCTATAAGATTCGGCTAATGTAGTTAAGTGAGAAAGCTTGCCAGTAGCTTCTCATGGGTCGGTGGTTCTTTCCGGGTTTTTCTGGTTTCTTCCTCCACCACTAATACTGGCCGCCATGTATAGCCTATATATTGTGCTGAAAAATGGCGTTAAACCATAAAAAAAAAAAAAAAAAAAAAATTCTTGGATTGTCTCAGTCACAGTATTTCACTTAATGATGAGCTCATGTAGAGATGCTACCCAATAGATTTGTGATGGTAAAGCTTCCTGAATTAAGACCTTCAGAAATTCAATTGTTGCAATGGGTTTTGATGGCACTTTTAAGACATCATTGACTTTATCATGCCATGGAAATGGGTGCCAAGTTCCCTTCCCAAGGACACACTGAGGCAGCTTTCCCATGCTAGCATAGGAAGATAATGAAGCCCACATTTCGATTTCTGGATTTCGAGTCTGACTTTCTACCAGTTATGATAGCTCCCATTGATACACATACAATGCAAAATATTCATCAGACTTGGTGCCCGATGACATGGACATAAATAAGTTAAAAACTTCTGTGCACATGTTCAGAGATTATCCCACATGGATTCATTATAATCAGATTATATGATCCTGCAACATATTACCTTGAATCTTTGGTTGAGCAACCTGTATATTAAAATGCATATCAAACAGTCAAATATCAGTAAACCTAGTGACGTGCATGGCCCAGATATGGTGGTGGATATGAAACAGCAACAGCATGTCTGGGGAGGCAATACTGGGCCATACCTGTCTCCTTTTATTACAGAAATATATTTGTTGTATAATGAACCAGGAAATGATTGACATTATTATCTCTGCAATTGAGAAATTACAGCAAAATGGTTTTGCCCATCAATTTGATCCTGAAAAAATAATCAAAGACTATTTTGATATTATACAGCAGCAATCAGAAGACTGTAGAAATACTCTTGCAGCAGAATATTACACTATTAAAATTATTCCAATGCGGAATGGAAATGTCCCTTACACGGTCAACTTCAGTAGCTTACTTTGTTCCCCTGGCAAGCACAATTGAGAAAATTAGATCAGCGCTATCTTGAGAATATGAAACTCAAAAGAGTGAAGTTTAGGGATTCCAAGTACGAAGCATTTCAACGCAAGCAATCCAAGGATTCGATTTTATTATATAAATGCTCTGTCGGGAGTGACCACCTGCTGAACTGAACCAGTGGCCATGATGGTTTGGCAGAATAAGCCTTTGGTACTGCTTTGAACAACCACACTGCAGTAATGGGGATAAACTCTGCCAACCTTTATTTAATCAAATTTCTGGTCTATAAAAGCATAAATAAATTTAGAAAATAAAATCATAGGCTGGATACAGTGTTTCATATTTGTGATTGTAAACCAGGCTAAAGTACCTGTAAAGTATGCCAGCACTTAGCCTGGTTCCAGGCCTTATTGTAGTTTGACTATCATATTAACTAATTCTGATAAGTATGAATAAAACATAGTATCATTCTATATGAATGACTGTATCATGAGAACAGAGACACCACTGGCCTTTATATAATTATCTGTAACAATGAATCTTTTGAATAATAATGATTATTCTGATCAAAAACACGCATGAAAAAAAAAAATTGAAAAAAAAAAAAGAAGGATTTTGGCTACTGTTTTGTATTTAGCAACTGATGGTAAAGTCCGTAATCCAGGCAAATGTACATGTCGTGAATTTGTCATTGTAGTGCCAAAATGAAGGTAGTGGTGGTGTATATTGTTTGTCTATGGAGTTAATCCATATTGCATGGGTGTGTGTGAATATAAGGTCATTGCCTATTAATTAAACCAGCAAGTGAGAATCATTTGAGGGATTCAATCAATAGTCTTAAAGCTTGTGATATTTGTTGTTTTCTTGTTTCCCTCTCTCCTCCTCCTCCTCCTCCTCCCCACCCAAAGCTCTGGTCTCTGTTACCATGCTGTCATCTATTCAGGCTAGTGTGACCAGGTTGCACACTTTGTTTATAAACTCAATATTAACTCAATCCCAGTATGTCTTATTTGACTTAGGCTGTTGGCTTTTGTCTCTTGAGTAAATGATTCTGTTTCTTGATGAGATAACTATTTCTTTTTATCACATTAATTATTAGATATGCAATGCACATGTATCGATTTTTCACAATTTCCCAAACCCCAGTCATACCATTTTCGCAATTGATATTACAACTGAGTACTGATGCTGAGACCTAGAACCCTACTAACAATGGCATAAACTCTAAAACAAGACAAAAAAAACGGACCACTTGCAAAATAGCGGCCCCAAGTGGCCGAGTGGTTTAAAGCGCTCTTCGTTACGGATCACTGCCATCTCACCTCTGTCTGCATTTGTTCGAGTCTCACATTTGGCCAATGTGGGTATGTGAAAAAGCTTGCCAGTAGCTTCTCGTGTGTCGGTGGTTCTTTCCGGGGGTTTTTTCCTGGGTTCTTCCTCCACCATTAATACTGGCTGCCATGTATAGCCAATCGTGTGCTGAAAAATGGCATTAACCCTAATACTACAACAACAACAGCAAAATAGTGGTTTAAACATGAATGAAACAAATTTAGGATGTTATAAAGGAAAAGGAGTAAATCAGAAATGATTTCATATGATTGTTCAAGTACATGTGAGCTTCAAATATGAATGTGGTTTCATGGTTTAATGATATATGGAAGTATGGTATATCTGTATTGCTATATACGGTAATTTGCATATAACACTTCACTAGGAACAACTAATACAGAGAATATGGTTATTTTCATTAAATTATTCTGAAACTGGACCTTGGAAACTGGTCTTTTTGTACAAACATATTTATAAAAGACCACCTGTCATGTGAGACCATTTTTTGTGGGCAGAATGGATGGTCTGTCATAAAAGGTTTTATTGTATCAGTGAATTGTTAACGGATAATCCACCAAATGATTCTTCTCTGGTATTTGGCCAACTATAATAAACTCATAATGGTATCACTGCAATCTCAAGTGGCCAACCATCAGTTGATTTTATTGGCATTTGACTGCATTTCCACCATAAATCACATTCTCTTTACTGCATTGAAAATGAGATGAATGATATTTCCTATAGCATACAATTCTTAATCCTGCATCTTTTAGAGAATTTCAGTTAAAAGATTTCATATTGTGTCCCACAATATGATTCAAATTATTGACAGAACAAAAACACGTGGAGGTACATCAAGGCCTGTCCTTTTTTTTTAACATGTACACCATATAGAGTTGATCCAGGTGATAAATCCAATCCATCACTATAAGAAATGCAGAATTGTGTTGGGTCAACAGAAAAACAAAATCTCTCCATTCTAGATGAACTGAAAAAGTTGTTTCAGTGCATATTCATTTACAAAATGACTCTGAATTTCAATTTTAAGTAGACCAAAATGAGATTTAATTTCTAAATGAATGACTTAGCATTTGGTCAAGTTAATTGGTCACTGGATGGGTACTGTGTATGTATTAATATTGTTACTGTGTTTTGTTGAACCTACAGTTATGTATTTACTTTGGGATCCAGCAAATATTCCATTACTTTGTTTCTTGTAGAGTGTTCTGTTTATATTCCGCTTAAGCAGAAAAGCAAAATTGGTATGTAATAAAAAGGTTGCCATATTTGTATGTGAAATTATAAACTAATTTTTTCTGAGTAATATATCACTCCAAATGTCATGTAGTATTGCTCAGAAAATAACTCGTTCATATTTTCCCATACAAATGCAGTATTTCATAATTATTGCACTTAAAGAGTCAACTGCGAAATCATAAAAATTCTAGAGCACCTGCCAAGCATTCAGATTGTTAATGGTAGAATGTTGATCAAGAGGAAGTACAAGTAGCAGTTGGTCTTCTTCAAATTTGTCTTGATCTAATCTCTTAAATCTTTTTCAGCCTATATAATGGGAACTAGAAACCGCTTGTAATAAACTCTTACACATGAAAGCACTCTGAATTACACAATAATGAAATTATTTAGCACCAAGCAGGTGCTATTCATAATTACTTTTTTTAAAAAGAAAATTTTATTACTAGACCCATGCATAAAAGGACTTGATTATAAGTCCAGACACGATTTTTAAAAAATATTAGAATTGTTTTGAATACGATCCTTGTTGTTATGATTCTAGCATCTTAAACTATGCAATAGAAAGAAGTGAAACAAACAATTTATTTCAATACAACACAAAGCAAAAATTCAAGAAATGCAGTTTATGTGAATTGAATTCCAAATAATGCTAAATGTTCTATCACGAGTCCAAAAGTATAAAACATTTTGAATAAATTCCATAACTTGTGAATGTCCTGATATAATGATGAGGTTCACAATGTCTTTGAATAAGTTCACAAACTCAAAAGCAATTTGTTAATTCAAAAGAATGTTTTAAATAAATAATCACTCCCAAATTACAATGGATTAATTACAGAGATGGCTAACCAAAAATGAATTATTTGTTTACAATCCCTATTTATACGCATTTTCACTGGACCTACATCATAATATAATACAGATCAATCGATTGAAAATTTCAATTTAACTAAGGCAGGGGCTAGAATACTCTGAATCAAATACAATGTACTATCTTAGCATCTTGTTTACAACTCAGTCTTAGATAAAAGTTAAGTACATAGTATAAAATACCTACCATTTGTTTAGTGGTAGGTTCCCCTCGGCCCATCAACATTTGCAACATTCAAGAAAAACCTCTTGGGTTCATCTGAGGGGAGAAATTCTGTTATACACCTTTCAGGTTTCAAAGTGAATGCAAAACCCAGCTTTATCCTACAGAGCCCAGTTACGAATATTGCTGGAGGATGTCCATCTGTTTGTTACTAATTTTATCTATGCCTATAAATTTTGGATTTAAAATATCAAGTTCAATGTTTGTGAAGGCGGAGATTTCCTTCCATTTAAACTTGTTCTAGACATCTTTGACTATAAATTAAATCTTGTGGATAGCTTGCACTTGGAAGAAGCCTATCTATTTGGGGTGGGTGGGTTAAAAGTCAGAACACTGTTCCTGACATTTCTGCACAATAATTTGAGTTCTCTATCATCTGGAGTTAACAGACTTTATGGATGGCATGCTCAAGAGGTGAGAAAGAGAAATCCTTTTCTATTCCTTGGTCAAAAACTAAAAGAAGACCAATGGCATCCACACAACAATATTAGTAGTTCATCAAAATCCTAGACCAAATTTCATACATGGATTGCATTTGGGGAAACAGGAAAAAGCATTTTGATTTTGAAATTGAAAGGTCAAAGGTCAAGGCCACTAACTGGAGAAACCAAAAGAATGGTTTCCATACATTGGTTTTAAATGGCATATTAATGTGATCTGATTACATTTTTATACCAGTATAGCAGTAGCAGTCATTATGGTTTCACAAAGTCAGTAAAACATAACTAATTAGATTAATAGATTTTAAAAAAAGTACATTAATAGACTTAATAAGCGCTCTATACTTGATTGGCAGATCTATTTCAATTTTTGTGCCAGTATTATCTTTAAATGCCTGATTTAAGGGAGACTGTTTCATGTCATGATGTTCATTACCATTTCATTCGGATCACTTAATTGAATTGTCAAGATATGTTCATCATAAAGAAAAAAAAATGGTTTCTGTAAAATAGCTCAAGATCTAGACTACCTGCAGTTATCAAACTTGATCGGTGGTTGGTGCTTGAGCAATGTAACTATGACTGAAAGATGAACAAATGCTTCTTGTCAATAACTCCAGTTATTTGGTGACCAGTAGACCATGGTTACTAAAAATTTATAAAAGTAATATATGATTTATAAGTCTGCTTTTTATTTTATTCAGTGGTTACATTTTTCAAAAGAAAACATCAAAAAAATCAAATTCAAGAACTTATTAGGCTAAATAATGGAGTATCTCATTCCAATTTTTTTTGTTTCTTCACTCATTTCCTAAGTTCCAATTATTATATCTCACTCATTACAACACATGTGCTTACTTGCTTTTCACTGTTTAGAGTTGAAAAAGAAGGTAGTTTCTTTCATTTTTTCGACGTGTGGAGAGAGAGAGAGAGATAGAGAGAGGAAGGGAAGGGGAAATTTCCTACTACTGTTTACTAACAAGTTTAAGTGTTGCTTTCTCTTATTGTTAAATTGTTAAAAGCTAATTTAATTTGGTTTAGAATATTATACATCTAGATAATCATTTTTGCAAAGTTTTTGTTTGTTTCATACATAACCTCCAAGAATTGGAAATAGAAGTAGCAATCCTAACATTTTATCATCTTTTAATGTATGAAATGTAGAAAAGGGAGAAATATTTTATTAATGAAGTAGTCTTCCGGTAATAGATTGTAATGACTTCTATTTTTTTAAATTGGTACTTAAGGATTGAATACTTATATTTCTAATTTTGTGCTAGTAGGACTACATAAACAATTTAGGTATCCAAAACAAGCGAGTTGATAAATAATAATACATATTAATCTGTCATAAATAATAATACATATTAATCTGTCATAAATAATAATACATATTAATCTGTCATAAATAATAATACATATTATTCTGTCATAAATAATAATACATATTAATCTGTCATAAATAATAATACATAATAATCTGTCATAAATAATAATACATATTAATCTGTCATAAATAATAATAAATAATTACACATATTAATCTGTCATAAATAATAATACATATTAATCTGTCATAAATAATAATACATATTAATCTGTCATAAATAATAATACATATTAATCTGTCAAAAATAATTACACATATTAATCTGTCATAAATAATTACACATATTAATCTGTCATAAATAATAATACATATTAATCTGTCATAAATAATAATACATATAAATCTGTCATAAATAATAATACATATAAATCTGTCATAAATAATAATACATATAAATCTGTCATAAATAATAATACATATTAATCTGTCATAAATAATAATAATACATATTAATCTGTCATAAATAATTATACATATTAATCTGTCATAAATAATACATAATAATCAATAATAAGTAATACATAATAACTGGTTACCTTCATTATTTCCAGAACCATGACCATTTCAAAGTTTTATTCCTGCTCTTGTATTTTGGAAATGTACAGCAACAGTCAATTGATTCTTTAGGAGTTTGTTTTACATGTCCTAAGATTTATTTATTTTGCCACTTGGTAAATGTTCCCAAACTCTTCACAATCCCATGAAAAGTATCAGCATGTACAAAACCAACTTCTCTTATTGTGTGTATTTCACAAATTTAAGACACTTGAGTAGTCTTATAGATCAATACCTCACAGCCCACCTGCCAAGAAATCAGTAGTGTTCATACTAATGATAGGGCTGCTGCAGTAATGATTGGTGTTAGAACACATCAGCAGCACCAGTCCAGCTGCAGCAGCAGTATGTGTATCTAATTACTGATATAACAGACAGCAAGTCTGGGTGATAAAGCTATGATTATTGAGATACTTTCTGCTGACAGTAGAATATGGAGCTTGCTTCATATGTGTTTCTTATTGCTGTTTAAGTACTGTCAGAAGGTTAATATCTTTTTGTCTATTTGTATGGACAGTTATAATTATCTATACTGTCTTTACATATGGTTTTACATATTTATAATCTTGCATGAATGTTTGCTTTTCCATCTGTCCATCCCTCTTTTCTCCATTTAGTTTTGTGGGTTTCTTTTACGTACCATTGGCTAACAGGGTTATACTGCTATTTAAGCACATTTCTGCCAGTAAAGGTCAGTCTGTCCCGACTTTGGTAAAATGTTTTTCTCTTGCACTTTTGACAGCAGTGCCTTACTAATTTGTACATATATGGCTTATATGCCTTATGATGAGTACAATATCTTTCCATCAAAACAAGATCACTATGACCTATATTGTGTTATTGTTATCAAAATTTAGTTTAGTCTACAACACTGCATTTGCAAGCAAGGAAGTGGTCCAAAGTTCCCACACAAAAAAATGGACATTTTGATCCTAACAAACAGGTGTAGACATGACAATACTCAAATTTGCTTATCTTTAAAGAAATGTGTTATGCATTATGTGTCCAAATTGTGGGTCACAAGTAAGGTCAGTTCCATGCAACTAATTTTGTCACCCTTTTAAAAAAAGTTCTTATACTTATTATTATTATTCTAAAATAATTATAAAACCCGTTTAACACATTAACCCCTGGAGGTTTTTGCAGTTTTTGCGTGAAATGCAGGTAGGAAACACATTTATAGTATAGCGGAATGCAACGCATGGGAGCATACTAAGCAGGGAACCAGAATATAGATTCATGCGCTACTCATACAGAGTTTGTGGATATATTTTTCCTTTAATAAAATGCTTATGTCGACCAAAAATGTGAATAAATGATAACAGTACAAGGTTAGTTTCTTGTTTCTTTCATTTTATTATCAAATACACATTTTTATTTATATTTTATTGTAACATGCCGTGTGTCCGGAAGGGGGGGTGGGAATTGAACATAATGTTTTTCATTTCCTAAGTCTTGGGACACATGATGTAGGTTTAAAACTATGTCCACCATAAGTTCTAGGACACGAAAAAAAATTATTTTTTCGTGTCCCAACATATGCGGTAAATACGGGTAGCCAAATGATAACATTATAGCTGATGATTTGTGGACATGGAATGATTTGGGGGGAAGTATTTTCCTTTTAACTAACTGCTTTAAAATAGTACTAGACCATGCAAAATATGATAGTAGTGATTCTTTTATCCCTTTGACTTAGCTAAATTGATAAGAAAATCCATAAATTGAACACAGAACAGACTATTTTTTAATACAAAAGTTAAATTTGTTTACATAATTGTTTACAAATGTTTAATTGGTCATAATATTATAGGTCAAAGATGCTGTTGGTGATATTTGTAAAAGATGTTATGTCTTACACAAAGAAGAACATAGTTGAACACCTCATGCTGCCCTTTTTCATTTAGACATTTTCAAGCTGCTCATTCATACATTTTGCTGCCACTATTGATAGTTTTAGCAGAACATCTTTAATAGAAGATGAAAATATTTAAATTAGTAATCTGTCTGTTTCTCTCTCACCAAAAATATATATAGGGCACTCATTTAGAGCTGGAAGGATTCTTCTGGGCTCCTTGGGGAAAGAAGCTACCCTCCACATAAACAATTTGGATATGAAGGCATTATTCTTAGCCCATCATGGGTAGATCAGCAAAATACCAAAAAGAGCTTACTGCTTGATGACCTCTGCCAGCAACACAATTGCTGCATTCCTTGGCCATCAAAGAGGCACACATGCCTCTTCTCTCTGCATGGAGGTTTTGAGAACCGTTCACTAGGCAACCTTGGAAGGTGGAAGAATATTATATTGTATAATATTTGATATAATATTGTATAATATTTGATATAATATTGTATAATATTTGATATAATATTGTATAATATTTGATATAATATTGTATCATATTTGATATAATATTGTATCATATTTGATATTATATTGCATAATATTTGATATTGTATAATATTTGATATAATATTGTATAATATTTGATATAATATTGTATATTTGATATTATATTGCATAATATTTGATATTATATTGTATAATATTTTATATTATATTATATAATATTTGATATAATATTGTATAATATTTGATATAATATTGTATCATATTTGATATAATATTGTATAATATTTGATATAATATTGTATCATATTTGATATAATATATAATATTTGATATAATATTGCATCATATTTGATATGATATTATTTCATATTTGAAATAATGTTTGCACTGTGTCCTTTAAAAATTATTGCAGTCTAAATTTGATGCAGTTAATCAGATTGTACTAAATGTGCATTGACATTGTTATAAACAGTGTGACAATCATGTGTACATACATATTAAAAAGTTGGCTGCCTATGACTGTGTTGGAAACTTATCTTTTACAATGCATTTGTTCTCTTCTAATGTGGTCACGCTGTTTTGGATACTGATTTAACTCATAAAGTGTAATGAAACATCTGGTACAGGATGGTAAGTCCTATGAAAATCATTGTTTTATGCATAATGCATGTGTTTATAAAGAAAATTTAATGCAAATCATTGGACGGAAAGAGTGGTTGTATTTACTTTGTCATTCACACTGAATATAGTACATGCTTAAAAAAATTCTTTGATACACTATCACCTCGTTTCGCCTGCACTAGCATCAAATATATCATCATGGCATTAACAGGCGAGACATTATTTCTTGGAACTCTTTTCATGCAGTCAGGTTAGTCATATCCATGGTTACGGGGAATGTTTCAAGTTTGGGTACATAATATATAGTATACTATCCAAAATTATCACAAATATGCTTCAAAATTTATCCCAAACTGCTTCATGGAATAGTGTCCCATGAAATATTATTTCCTTTTAGTCCTAAACTTGTCAATATACTGGAAATGCTTTTTTCCTCCAATGAAATGTTTGAAGAATCCAGATGTACATTGTATCCAGAATCAAACACAAAATTTGTTCTCTGTGCTATGACTGATGGACTCCAGTCCAATATACCTATCTGACCTCACCCATGTGTAGACGCCAGCAAGATACTTATGCTCTTCTTCTGACACTCCTCTTCATATACTCATTATTTCCACTTTGAAAACAAAATCATATAGACAATGTTCCTTGGCAATTACCAGGGCCCAAAGCAGCAGAGGAGGTGAACAGACCAAGTTTTCAAGCAAAAATAAGGCTTCTACGGAAACCGAAAATATCTAACAAAATGCAGAGAGTGTGAACAGACCAACTTTTACAGGCGTCGATTTAGTAAACTGAGGCTTTCTCGAAAATGCTTAATATAAGCCTCCATTCATCAAAATAAAATTAAAAAAAAAAAACGACGCCATTTTTGTTGTCACCATCCCCTTTGCTGCTACGATGCTTGGAAAATTCGTGGAGTTTTCGGGTAAAAAAAAAAGACGCCATTTAGTTGACGTTCACCTCCTCGGCTGCTATGAAAATCTTCGATTGGAAATCCGAAGGATTTCACTAACTAAATATTTGATCAAGTCCTTAAGATTTCACAAACAAACTAATTTGTAAAACCTCACCTCGTAAATCAATCAGATTATTAGATTGGTCAGTGAGTTTGAAATTAATTCTCGTTAACAAATTATTATGACATCGCATATAGACTAGATTAGTTGGGTCTTCAATAATTAAAAATCCTGGAGGAGCCGTTGGTGCAAATGAGTATAAAATATATCCTTGCTGAGCTTGATTTGATTGTTCGAGATTTATTTGATAATTTCCTTCGATAACATCACATACTAAATTGAGCGCAATCACCGTTGAAATATTCACATTGTTCGGAGCAATATGTCTACCGCCGCCTTCTGGATCATTATTATATTTCAGAATATTTGCTGTAGGATTCTTCGATTTTTTCCAATTATCGTGGATTCTTTTGAACCCAATATTAATAGCATCGTCAAGTTGTTTCTTTAGTTTATCCGGATTATATCCAGGGATTTTAAAATCTTTAATCTCCGTTTTATTAATCTTATATAGATCCGCAAACTTATCATGTAAGATTTCTTCATTTAATACTTCTTGAATAATTTTCGAGTGAAATATTTTCATATCGTCGATGATTTTATTACCCGTTTCTACGACGTTGATAAATTCATCCTTGGTGAGAGAGCCGGATTTAATAGATATTAGCAGTAGTGAAAAATCATTATTCATTGCTGTGAAATTTCCGTTAATGAGAGGAACATAAATTTCTTTATTCAAGAATTTATTAGGAGCATAATCTTGATAACTCTTGACTTCATTGACGGGTTTTATTTTGTCGGTGATATAATCGGATTTTTTAGGTTCGGGTGGAAAATCCTTCGAATTTTCTCCCGAGTTATCCGGTGGTAATTCAGGCCATCCTAACACTGATCTTATAGAACTCTGATAAATATCTACAACGTATCCTTCTGTATTTATCTCGATAGCAGATGATAGTGTTGGTTCATGAACTGTTATAGCGATTTTTGATTCTTTTCCGGTGAGAGATTTTATTCTGCGTTGAAATTCAGCATTGATCTGTTCGATTTGATATGACCCAGTTGGTATAGAAACAACCTGCCAATCTGGTGTTCCGTCTTCACGATTCTTGTTTGCAAATACCAAGGAATTATTCGGTTGTTGACCACCAAATGCTACCGATCTAATATTAGGCCAGCTATGATATACTCGTAGTTTTGCTAGTGCGATCTCGCTCACGGGAACAGGAATTGGAAAATTAACACTAAATTCGGGACGTGTTGAGGTTACTGATATCGTGCTTGTTTTCACTGGTGTTGTATTTGTTACTATTTGTTGAAGTAGTTCTTGCGACGACATTATTATTATTATTCTGCTCTAATTTCAGCATTGTTGATTTATACAATTGAGCCATAGTTGAAAATTCACTATCTGATATTGTTGTGTCATCCAACGACGATGATATCAACGAGGATAATTGCGAGTAACCGGTAGATGCAATATGATATTTAATTAAATAATCATGTAGTTTACTCTGGCTACACGATGATAGTTTTTTTGTGATCCCAGTTAATATACCAGCAATTGTAGCCACTGCGGAAATAGCGATTGGAACTACGACCGGAGCAATCATTGTAACCGAAGATAGTATTATTCCAGCAGCAGTGATTACTCCTGACACCGAGTACACGGTGATATCAACTGTGGTTATTCTTCGTTTGTATTTTTTGATTTTTATTTGATATTCTTCACAGAGAGAATTGAGTTTAGTTTGAAACTCTTTGACTTGATCATAGCGATACTGATTCGATGATGGAGTCATTTTATTTTAAAAGCGTTAGTATTTTTAATTTAACTGTTTACTTAAATCCGCTACGAATTCTACGTACCACGTTATTGAAACCTTGACTAGATTTTCATCTTTATTTGTTATCGTGAATTGTTCAATTGTATCCTTGTCGATTATCGTTGATATTGTATTATTGTTAACTTCAGATGAACTCGACGATGATATATCAAATTTAATCGGTGATACTATTGTTAATCGATAAATACCCTTGACTGCTGCGGTTATGTTTAAAATGTTATCTTTAGGTGTCCACGTATATGATCCGTATTGAATCGTGTATACTACGTTGATGACGGTAGATTTATTATGAGGAATTTTTACTTTTTCAACAACGTTTATCATTCTCATTGCATCATCCCTTATTGCGTTGTTGAATGTTTTAAGTTCATCGATGGATTTTTTAATATCGGGAAGTGTTATTTCAATTTTATCAAATGGGCTCCCAATAAACTTGTCCATGAGGTTTTTACGAAACGTCATAAATAGTTTCGTGTGTTTTTCATATTCGGATTGAAGAGTTGCTAGTTCCAATATAGAATCTTTTATTGTGGTGAGTTTTGGTGTGGTTACTGGTGGATTTCCAAAAAATTCTAGCAGGGGTTTGTCAATTTTGTCAACTATATTTCTTTGTAATGCAGTAAACTGATCAAATACAACTATATGATCGTCATACTTATCATTAAGCGATTTTAATGAATTCATCGTGTTATCGTATGTTGTTAATTTATCCGTAATTGTTGAAACAAGTACACCTGGTTTGAGTTTACCCTCATCAGAAAATAACGCGATAGTATCCTCTACTGCGTCTCGTTGTTTAACCAAAATATCATTAAGAGAGATATTACTACTTTTCAATTTACCCTGACGATCTTGAAATACAACTATTTCACCAGGATCAACATTTGCTAGGTTTAATATTTCGGATATTTCATCTTCGATTAGTTTTTTAATATCCTTGTTATCAACGGTTTCAACTTCACTATCAGGTTTCTTCAGCGATGATAAAGGTCGTCCCCAAATATCAATCATTATTATAGAAATCTTTTTATTATTCAAATCCTATGGATTTCTAATCCGAGAAACGCTAGCGTTTCTACCGCTAGTATACTCATTTACTACTATATGAGGTGGTTTCGAAAATCTTTTGGATATAGCATCAAGTACGTTTAATACTTCATTACCACATATTGGTGGATCAAGCATTGTTTGTGTTGGTAACGTAGAATACCAAGTCCTCATTGGAAGGGTTTTAATATAACGCATAAATTCTTTCGGCGGCGCTAATCCATATGAGTCAAAATAAATAATCCCACGTGGATCAATCGCGTATGCAACCCAGTGAGTTCCAGGTCCGGAGCTGTTATCTAAATTAATAATACCGGTTTCAACATCATTTGGTTGTGCCGGTAACTGATCTCTCATAAAAACCCCTCTGAAATTTTTTATTTTTAATTTTTTAGCGGTATCAATTAAATCAAAATTGGACATAGGAACTATATCGTTCCTGGAATTCGAAGACCCTTTCCGCTGTACCATGAACTCGGGGTTCCTGGTAGTCTTAGACCCTTTCCTTTTTTTTTATACCCCTTTCCAGTTGCCTTTTTCAATGCCATTCCTGCTGCGGTACCAATAGCTCCTAATGCTGCTGCCTTCGCTACCGCTGGGGCTGCTGCGGCAATCAACCCTGGAATCAACCCTAACAACGGGAATATACCACCAGTCTTTTCCATGTTTTTAATCGCACTTGTAGAAAGAGTAACCTGAACTCCTTTTTTTTCTTTCAGCGCTTTATTAAAATGATTAGTTTGAGTTTTCGTCAGCGATAGTTTATTTCCTCCGCCATTCATTTGATTAGGTTTCAGCGTTATTGTGGTCCCACATTGCTTAGCTGATTTGGATTGTAATTTTTTTATTTGACCAGGTGTCAACGTAACATTGATATTACTATACGACATTATACAAAATAGATTGATTCTAAATCGCGAGTCATTTTTAAAGAATTTTGGATTAAGAAAATCTTACAGATTTTCAACTGGTGCATCTACTAGTCTCATTCGTCCACCAACACCTTCAAGTATCATTGATTTATCACTGAGAATAACAGCAACTGCTCTGTAATTATCAATACCAGCAGGACGGGTTACACGAGCTCGGAAGTGTATATCAACTACGGACTGTTTCATCAAGTCAAGATGTTCCAACGAAAAGTAATAAATCGGATACAGACCTTTAAAATCTAATTGTGATATTTGTAGACCAGTATCTACATTTTGATCACGTCCCATAAATGATAGCAATCGATGATAAACTCGTGCAATATGATTATTTCCATAATCAAGTTGTATATCCTCTGATGGTTCTTGTTGTCCGTTTATTTTTAGTGAAACTTCAATACATCCTAGTTTATCAAATATCATATGACTTCTTTCTTGATTGTTTAATCTCGTAATATCCTGTAGAGCAACAAATATATGTCTTGGTGCTGAAATACCCTGTCGTGCTGCCAAATGCCATGTAAATGTACCATCAATATTAGAATCCATGGTATCTGTGGACGTTGTCAACCAGCTTAATAATCTCTTTCCCCCTTGATCCATAAATGATAACAGCCGCGGTTCTACTGACAATGATGGAGTCAACACTGGCATCCACAATGTTAGTTTTGATAAAATGACTTTACCATCGGCAATGCCATCAGCGCGCCAGATTGCATTATTATCATTACCCTTTCTCACTAGTGCTACAGTATGCTTTACTCCATAAATAACTTTTCTGACGTTTCTACAAAATCCAAATATGTGATGGAGCGGAATCGCACATGAAAATTGTCTGCGAACTCCTTGTAATGTTGCTAATCGTGTTGCAAATCCTAGGTTGTAATCAGGATTAGCGTCTACAACTAAATCTTCAATCTGACCGGTTGCAACAATAGCAGCAGGAGCAACAGCAAAATCGCCAGCACCAGCAACTCCAGCAGCAACACGATTTTGTGGTATTCTTCTTATATATGGAGTACCATTAGGATGATCAGTAATATCCTTCGTGAACATCATAGATGGACCCGCTGATCTAGTATAGTCATCAGAGTATCTTGCTAGCCCTAATATTGTTGTTGCTACATCAACTTCACGTTCAATAGATTCGATTTCTTTTCCATCAATGAGATATCTTGCGCTTTCAAATAATGCCATAATACCATTATTAACAAAACCAACTTGAAGATTTTCTCCATATACTGTATTAAGTGGAATATTTTGTACGAGTTCACCTTCGACTTCAATAAAGGCTTCAGCGGGTAAAAAGTATTTACTAGTATCATGAACTTGAAGTTCAATTCTTCCTCGAAGATCAGGTTGTACTGCGTGATAAGCAAAAAATTGATAATCACGTACAGAAGTATCTTTAAGCACTGGGGCTTCCATGTCAAATGCAACATCAGGGTTTTGTTTGAACATTTTTATTATATATCCGATGGTCTAAATCAAAAATTCTGAAAGTAATTTTGAATTGAAAACCCAAGGAATTCATTTAGAGAAAATCGATTTTCATGAAATTATGTCGACGGATTAGCCAAAAAACAATACAAAATCAATAAAAAAAAACATCGAAAATTCGATGAAACAACATATTTTTAGCCTCACATGATAAAAAATCTGATCAAAATCGATTTTCTCTAAATGAATTCCTGGGGTTTTCATCCTCGATTTTCATGAAATTTTGTCGATGAATTGCATAAAAACACTAGAAAAATTAGTAAAAAAAGTAAAAAATCTAACAAAATTAGCAAATTATAAATATTTTATAATATAAAAATTCTAAAGAATTTTGAAAATAATTTTCAAAATAAATATTTAGTTGGGTGTATTTTAATAATGATGATGAAAATATCTGATAATGAAGATAACGTAAGTAGAATCAAAAGTGATTCTGACATTAATGTTTCTGATACAAGTGATTCTGACATAAATATTAGAAACACTAGTGTTTCTACAATAACCATAACAACTGAACATCCTATTCAAATAAATAGAATCATAAGTGATTCTGACACAAATATTAGAAACACAAATATTTCTACAATAACTATCATAATTGGAAATCCTGTTCAAATAAATATTTCTAACGTTTCCGGCGAATCTTCTTAAAGCCACTTCCCGAAAGCCCACTTCCGGCTATCATATTTGCTGTTATGTTATCCTGGGCGTTAGTCATTAACGACTGTAGTTTTTTATCCACGGCGTTATTTATTATTTTACTAACCTGTGTAGGCATTACTGCAGTAGATGGTAGTGAAGTCATTCCAGAAACACTAGTGTTTCTAATGCTAGCATTTCCAGGTTTTGATTGGAAATTCGAAGAATTTCGTCGTCGAAAATCACTTCGTGATTTCACTAGCGCTGTTAGTTTATCCCGAGCGGCTGAAAATGCCTTACTAGCAAGATCACCAACAGTGTTAATACCCTTATCTCGGATAACATCAATTGCTTTCATTGCTGCCTGTTTTGCAAATGGAGCCACTTTTGGAGCCATTCTTGAAAATAATCCCATTATAGTATTACCGAGACCATCTCCATAGTATACTCGGTATTTTGGCAATCGTGAGTTTACCACGTAGACGTTAGTTGGTTTATCATGGTTGTAGTGTATGATCATTCTCTATATAGAAATGCTTTAGCATTTCCAATTATCTAATCGCAAAATCCGTAGGATTTCCAGTGACATTAATCGCTATGATAACCGTAGAAATTCGAAGAATTTTCGGCTAACTCCTCAATGAAATCTCTATATGTTGCAATATCCATGATACCACCTTGAAATAACCTCCTACAGATATCAGCTGCTTCATTGATTATTTCTGGTGAGTTATTCCCGGCTCGTTTTCCTCCTACAAGTACTTCTAATCGTGCTATATCACCGAGAATATTACCAGGGCAAGAAATACTTGTATTTCCACTCGAAGAGTTTCTAACATTAGAGTTTCCAACTAAGCCACTGCCTGTTTTTTCAGTTGTACCAGTTACACCTTGTGTAGAATATCTCTCATCTAGAAGGATTTTTAAAAGATCATCATCATCATCATCTATTTTTGAACCGGGTTTTGATTTTTTAGGTGAGAAGGATATTTTCTTCGAGGGATGTTTCCGCCGCTGTAATTTTTGTGGTTTTTGTTGTTTTAGTTCTTCATATTGATTGTATACACTACCCACTATTTCCATATATTTAATGTATGATGCACTATCTGTTTTAATTTGACTTTTCTCAGTTTTTATTTTGTAAATCACATCAGCGTAATGTTGTAAATCCTTAATATACTTATATTGCTCTTTTTTCAACAGTTTTTTTCTGTTTTCATAACTCGTAACAACAAACGCAGGAATTTTATCTGGATTAGTCTTATCAATTGTTGCTATCCCCGCCTCGTTAAATCTCTCCCGTAAACCCTCTACTGTTCTTTTTGATTCAAGTGGTAATTCATCACCGACATCAATACCGCTTTGTCGTTGTATTTCCATCTGAGTTGCCATATCACCTGAAAGTTTTTGTACAGCCTGTTTTGTTTGTCCAGTTTCGATTGCTATTTTTTCAAGTTCACCAAGAAGAGGCTTCTCTATTCGTTTTCCTTCTTGGGGGACATCTCCATATATCGCCCGTTCAGTTGCTGTTTTCACACCCTCAGTTGCACTAACAATAGGTTTGAAGAGTTGCTCTGTATCCTCTGTGAAGTCAGTTTGAAGTAATTGCCGTTGTTGAAGTTTTTCGCGGATTCTATCACGAAGTGGTAATATTTTCTTAAGAGCTTCAAGTCTTTCTTTAGTGTTCCGTGTAGTTAATGATTGTCCTATCATTATTAAAAGAGTATCACTAATTGTTAAATAAAAATCCTTTGGATTTTCAAATCCAAATCATTTCGAAAGAAATCACTAACTAAAAAATGTAAACACACATAATTTTACTTCCTCATACCGTATCGGTTATACAAACAAAGGAGGCTCTCTACGCGTGGGCTCATCACCTTCAGAGTTTTCCATTAATGTTTTTAATTGTCTCACTTTACAATTAATAAGTCTCTTTTGTTCATATTCTAATCCTAATTGCTTACGTACACGTTCAACGATGCTACATAATGGTACGAAGACATTAACATCTTCAGTATTTACTAAGCTCTCACGTATAAGCTTTTGTATATTTTTGATTAAAAAATATTTCTTAGATAGAACATATTTTCCTGTCTGTTCTGCAAATTGTATATCCTCGAAATTGGTCATAATTTGATCACAATCCAAACCTGAACATAATTTTACATTTTCATCCTTAAGTTTATTGATTTCAATAATAATCAATTTGAGATTTTCAATATTCATATATATATAAAAATATATTTGTTTAAATGCAAAGTATTTCAAATACAAAGTATGAAAATTCTTTAGAATTAAAAATGCAAAATATTTCAAAATGAATTCTGGATACACTAAGGTGTTGATCATCTTAGTATACCCAGAAGCTTAATGCGATTATAGGTGATTATGATTATATATAATGAATGACGACGGCACATTTACCGTTTTAAACCCCCTTGGTGTTTTATACATCAAGCAGCGCGCTCAACGGTTAACCGACAAACACATAACAATAGATTATAGGTGAACAATGAATGAATTGATTTCAATGACAATGACGACGGTACAACAATAGATTATAGGTGAACAATGAATGAATTGATTTCAATGACAATGGATGACGCGGGCTATTCTACATTCAAGTGTAAACAAAACCGCAAAATCGAAACTTTGGTTTTGAATGTCAATAATAACGTTCATACCACGTGTGACGGTGTGGTTTTGTTTACACTTGAATTTCGGCTAATGCCCAATTATAATAAAGACGAATTTGTATATATACACTCATTACGACGAGGTGATATAAAATAGGTGTAGTGATTGTAATTATTTGTTTGTTTATTAGCGATCACTGACAACGTTGAAAACACATATAATACTTGAAACAGACATTAAAAAAAATGTTTAAATACGACGTGTTTATAAAACAGTTCTTGA
This sequence comes from Unio delphinus, assembly GCA_029339505.1. Classification (NCBI taxonomy): domain Eukaryota; kingdom Metazoa; phylum Mollusca; class Bivalvia; order Unionida; family Unionidae; genus Unio; species Unio delphinus. The sequence continues at coordinate 16,451,310 of JAQISU010001235.1, forward strand.
AATTCGAAGAATTTTAGACTTGAAAAAGACAAAATTGATTGTGTTTTGTTCAGATTTATTTAATTATAACAGCCAATGAAAAATCGAAGATTTTCCGTGTTTAAGATCCGTAACTCTGTCATTGGTGGAAATCCTATGGATTTCACACGCGTTATACCTAACGGAGTTATCTCCCATGTGAAATTGCAAAATTGAAGATTTTCAATGGAAATTCTTTCACAATTTCACGAAGCAATTTCCAATGCAAATTATACATAAACAAACTGAATTTTGTTTTTAAAACGCTTTGAAAAAGCGGTCTTATAAATTCCTTCTGCTACTTTTTGTACCGAGGGGGGGAAAATATCGAAATACCTACCAGCTTCTGTCATTGATTGAAATACCATCTCCGTGTCAGTATTAAACGATCTTACAGGTCTAGCAATTTTCGGGTATTTCCCAGTTCTTCCTCGTTTTGTGTTTTCACATTGAGAAATAGCTTGAAGGTTGTTCAATTTGTTATTCTTGGGATTAGAATCAATATGATCAATAACAAAACCATCCTTGATTAATCCATTATGCACTTCATAAACGAAACGGTGATTGAGATACATTTTCCCTCCAGCATTAAACATCAAATAACCCATACCATTATCCCGCCCAACAGATTTCCTATTTTTACTGTGTCTGACAATACCATCACGAGAAGCTTCGTAATTTTTAATAACAGGATGTCTTTGAAATTCTTGGTTCATTTATATATAATATATCTATTTGTCTAATTCGTTAATTGGCTGAATTATAACATTGGAAAATCTGCCTAAGTAATCTTGAGCAGTTTTTATGATTTTGCTATTGACGTCGTCAGGATTTTTGATTCTTCGCTTGTCATAATAACGTTTTAACTCTCTATAACGCTTACCCCCGCAATTAATACATAACTGCGACTTGCCTCTTACACCTACCCCACAATGCAAGCATGGTAGAGGTCCCTCCGAACCGTTTCTCACACTCTGCATATGATACCCACAGAATTCATTTCTACATGATTTGTTACACGGAGTCTTTGATCCAATCATAAGCCATTTGCAATGATTCATTATATAAAAATTTTCTATTTAAATACTTGTTTTAATTATTAATATGAAAGGATTCAAGAGATTATCGAAAATTAAGCCTTGGAAAAATGCTAGATTTAATCTCGATAGAATCTCTGATATACCTAAAAGTCTAGTAGATGATAAACCACTATTGAGTAAAATCAGCGACTGTTTTAATGAGTTTAAGCGTGATGGAGCATCTCATACGTGGTCGACATTTCGAATTATTGATGAAGATGTCAATGTACCTGTAATTGATGCTACTATGAATGATATAAGAGCAGCTGTGATACTTTCACACCTTGGTGAAATTGCAAAGCAATTTCTACGGAGGTATTTTTTTAGAATAAAATTCATTATCGAAGAGGAAGGTGAATGGATTATCAGAGATAAATTTGACCCAATCCTTAAGGATAAAAAAACTGTTATTGTGAGTAGAGATTCCAAACCAGGAATTCTAACTGGAATTGACAAACCATACTATGAGAAATCTTACCCTGTAACAGCAGTTGTGTATGGGTTATATCCAATAAATAATAATCCTAATATTACAAAACTAGCTCCGATGTTTTCATCATCAGTGGCTTTGCCACTTAATTGTGTAGCAACACGGTTAATAGAACACTTTACAAATGCATCCCGGGGAAATAAATTAACTGATCTACGAAGAAAAAAAATAACCGAATGGGAACTAACAGTGAATCAACATGGAGCAATGATTTCCGATATAGCTAAATTAGAAGCATTATTAAAATTTCCAATATCGGTAGCGACAATAACCGGAGAAGTATTATACGAACCGAAATATCAATCGCGAGGAGCTCCAATTGAAATTATTGATCATAACAAACACGCGTGGACACCAGCGGTAAATATATTTCCACGAGAAAGAACTGTTCGATATATCCCTAAAGAATTTTCTAGGGATGATTTCTATGAAGAGAAATTATTTGATGCTATTCACGCGTTAACCAAAGACGACCCTGTGTCAGTATGGTTACTCAGGAGTAATGAGGATCCGGAAATAGGATTTGATCAGTTTGTAAAACCAAATGGTGAATTATATCGAACTGAAGAATTAGATAATAGAATGAGAAAAATCGCTAATGAGTATTTAGAAGGAAACACTAGCATTTCTACAGAAAAACTACTTACGGATAGTTTTACTATTCCATCAGTGGTAGCTCACTTCGCACGAGAAAAGAATTCATGGCGTCCAACACGAAGTGATTTTCTAGAGGACGTGAAGTTGAGTTGCGTCGAATTTGGTCATGGAGGATTGTGGAATACGAAATACTCACGTGATGGTATGATTTCAATTGATATATCCGCGTGTTATCCTGGAAGTTTTCTCGGATATGGAGAATGCTCTGAATATTTTAAACGATTTGGACATCCCACACATGAAATGACTCGTGTTGCGATTAATGGTCCATTGCCTGGAACTGCTAGTGGAAACGCTAGCGTTTCTAGTTCTAATTTTGATTTAACCGGGTTCGCTCGTGTGATATCATTCGAATTAGCTACAGGGTTACATCCGTGTAGTTATCTTTGGCTTGGTAGACATATGTATGAAAAAGCGTGGATGCCAATTGTGCTATTGCGGTATATGATCGATTGTGGTATGCTAATATCGTTAATTGTCAGTGAAGCGATTATTTGTTATAACGCTCAGAAAGATGTTTGGTTACCAAAACCCGATCTCGAAAAAATAATTAACGAACAACGAAAACAATTTCTAGATGGAAATTCGAAGAATTTCAGCGAGGAACAAATCATAGATTGGTCTAAGAAATTATTCGAAGGTAGTAATAGAGAGGCTAAAGATCTCGGACGAAAAATAATCGGTAAATTCACTCAAGGTGGAAGATTTGATAATGCAAAATACTCTTCGAGATTAATCATAGACGATGAAGAATACAATTTCATAATATCTGATTTAATAAAAAAAGGGAAATTTGTAACCCGTAAGAATGCTTTTCTATCAGGGGAATTAGATGAGGAAGCTTACAAATCTGCGAGCGGAACTAATAATGTTTGGGTAGATGATGTCCTTCGAAATGGTAAGAAACTAGGTACGGTTGTTACCTACTGTGATGGAAAAAGTTGTCAATACACACAATTGAGAAGTTCTATGCTAGCCTATTCTTGTATTAATCTATTCTCGATGATAAACAGATTTCCCGATACCGCGGTTAGAGTAGCTACTGATTCGATGTATATCCATGAGAAATACAAATCAGATGTAGCTAAATTCACAGATCCTAAGGAAGCGTGGGGGAATTGGAGGTTTAAAAAAGAAACACTACATGAGTATTGTAAATCCGCAGACGTTGCTATGGATGATAAATACTTGAAAAGTAACCATAATATCTCAGAGATTCAATCAGAATTTTCTACTGCACCGCCCGTATCCGATCCGATTTGTAGATACAAGACAGTTTATTTAAACGGCTGTGGTGGATCAGGAAAGACAACTCGTGCAATCGAATTATTTCGTAATAGAAACACAAATGTTTCTAACATGATTGTGTTAACACCAACTCACAGACTCGCCAGAGAGATGATAGCGCGTGGAGTAAAAGCTTGTACCTATCACAGCTTCTTTCGATGGAAAGGCGATAATTGGACTCCTGATCGAATGGGCGATAAATTCATTCCTGATGTAATAATCATTGATGAAGTATGTACTATATCGTTGACAGTATTACAGATATTTCTATCATGGTTGTTGACAAAAAACACAAAAGTCGTCATGTGCGGGGATCACGGCCAACCGCAGCCATTTGTTGGTGGATCTCCACATGAATGGCTAAAAGGATTTGTAGATTATTATGAAGAGATTAATACCGACCATAGATCACTTGATGAACAATTACGCGAGTTCAAAGCGCTAATTAGATTACAACCGGATAAAATCCAATGTGAAATAGCGCGTGAAATAATCTCTGAAACTCCCATGAATGATTTTTGGGAAATGTGGAAGCCAAATGATTTAATAATCGCGAGTAGAAAAATAGTCAGAGACGCACTTCAGATGAAGTTGTTTGCGCTACATAAAGAAAAATTTGCAACGCTTCCAGTACCACTCTGTTATAGACCTAAGGATACACGAAAGCAGAATATCGACGTTGACATTCCTGGACAACAACAAAAGCAGAATTTAGTATTAAATGATATTGTGTTGGTTGATATCAGCGTCGTTAAAGATGCATTAGGTGCTGATAAATCCCCATGGACGTTAGGTTATGCAGCAACAATACACTCTTCACAGGGATTGACTATATCCGATACAACTCTTTGGATAGTAGATAATCATATTGAGTGGTCAAATTTAGTTTATCTCGCAGTATCCAGAGTACGGCGAATAAACCAACTTCGAAGAATTGTGGTTAATGATAATGACAATACAATAAGTAATATACACACCGATGATAATATAATCAGAAAAAAACTCTCTGGTTATAAACAACAGGATAAAAAAAATAAAAGAGAATTTGACATTGATGCTGAATTAATTAAGACACTAAAGCAACAACAGAACAATCACTGCGCGAGTTGCAATTGTATAATGCGTTGGAATTGGTCGGATAAAGATCCTCGCCAATTCACCGTAGATAGAAAAGATAACAATCTCGGTCATGTCAGAAACAATGTGAGGTTGACTTGTCTTGAGTGCAACAGACGCCGGGGTGACAGCACCCTGGGTGCTAATTAAGACCACGCGGTGGTAATTGAGTATCCTCGGGAATTACCTGTAGTTGTTGTCGAGTAAATCCTCGCTGAGGAGCAGTTGAATCCAGTTTATAGACTGGAGGTCTACCAGTTGATCGTGTTATGCCGGATATTTTATGCGTAGTGACGCTCCAAATAGGATCAGTAGCTCTTTTTTTACCACCCTCAAGCTCTCCTGGTTCGTATAAGTACCTTACAATGACATTACTACCAAGAATTGGTTCTTTTTGTGAAATTCCTTGGATTTCCATTTTGATAGACGCCTTCTTAATAGCGTTGACAGGTTTCATATTAATTGTTCTAGTAATCTCATTATTGATTGCGGTAATCACAGCTGGTAATCTCTTGACCCATTCACGGGATCGTTTATCCTGGATGAATTCTTTTGCGTATTGATATCCAAATAACCGCTCAGCAAGGGTTTTATTAAACCGTTCAACAATTGCCTGATCGCGATGTAGCGCAGTGTGTCCTCGTCTGATGGCGACATTATGATGTTTCATCGTAGATGTAACAACACCTTGAAATTCCTTGCCAGGATCAACTTGTAACAGATTTGGCCAGCGCAGAGGACCTCGTCGATAAATTTTTTCAAATGCAGAAGCTACTTCAGTAGATGATTTTGTTTTTAATGGTTCTGCTTCTTTGTATCTACTCGCAATATCAACTAACGTTAACGCGTATTTGTAACCGTTGTCATGCGGCAGAAATAGTATATCAGCTTGATGAACTTCATTAGGTGTTGTAACATCAAAATGCGAATAGTTAATTTGTTTAGGCGCTGGTAGATAAATTTGCCATATTGCTTGTTTAGATAACCAGTTTACCGCTGTAGTTTTTTTCACCTTTGATGCACTAGCTAGTTTATTGATTGCTGCGTAACCTCTCCAGTATCCTCTCGGAGAATAATAAATAGATTCCATATTAAAATGCTAGCATTTTCAATTACCAGCACCTAACATCAATTTACCCTTCATAGCAGATTTTACCAACCACGAAGCCAATTTTTCTTTGAAGGATTTATCAGGAATAGCATTTAACGCATGAATTAATTTTACATCTGCGAGATGTCTGTGTTGAAGATTGCTGCTTTTATAAGCGACATCATGAGCATGACACGCCTTATCAATAGCGTTTATTGGATACTCGCCGGGTCGGGGTAAATTTTGATCATCAAGTCTGATATCTAATCGTGTTCCCGGTCCACAGTAGCTATATCCTGGAAGGTGCTTTTCTCCTGGATACTTTGCCCACGGTGTTCCTGGGAGTTTTGTCAATTTGGCTGCAATATCACCTCCTCGTTTTTTTTTAAAGCCTTGGTTGCACCAAGGGAAGTAAATCTAAATTTCTTTGTACTACATTGTACGCATTTACCAGAAAGCGCTGATCGATTATTTTTCGTTGTAATCGTCGTCAAGTCATTTGTGCCAGTACGCGTCCTACACTTCACACAATATAGATCCATAATTTATATATAACAGTTATGAATGTAATTGATTATTCAGCTACTCGACGACGGGAACCTATTAGACACCATGCAATGTTACCAAATTCTATTCGCGCGATTATCATCGGACCATCTGGAAGTGGTAAAACACAATTGCTACTTAATTTGATAACGAGATGGATGAAGTGGGATAAATTGTACATGATTGCTCCGAGTGTAGACGATCAACGATGTTATGAAGTATTAAAGGATTTTAATGATGCCGCGCAAGAAATTAACGGCGATGGTGTTATTGAGTTTATAACCGATATCGAAGAGGCACCGAATATTGATGATATTGATGGAAGTATTAACAATTTAGTCGTATATGATGATATCATGTTAGATAATCAAAAGAATCCTGCTAGAATATTTTCCAGAGGCAGACATAAAAACACCGATGTGATATATATCACTCAACGTTACACTCAAATACCAAAAGTGATCAGAGATAACTGCAATATGCTGTGTGTATTTAACGGAGTTGATACTCATACTCTTAGAAATATTTGGCAAACTTGGTGCGGTGGTGATATGGATCATAATCGATTTAGAAATTTCTTTAGCCACGCTCAGACAATCCCACACGGATTTGTGACGATAAATTTATCAGACCCTCGGACAAGATATCGTGTCGGACTTGATCAAATATTTAGTTAGCGCATTAGCAGCCGAGGAGGTGAACGTCAACTAAATGGCGTCTTTTTTTTTTACCCGAAAACTCCACGAATTTTCCAAGCATCGTAGCAGCAAAGGGGATGGTGACAACAAAAATGGCGTCGTTTTTTTTTTTTAATTTTATTTTGATGAATGGAGGCTTATATTAAGCATTTTCGAGAAAGCCTCAGTTTACTAAATCGACGCCTGTAAAAGTTGGTCTGTTCACACTCTCTGCATTTTGTTAGATATTTTCGGTTTCCGTAGAAGCCTTATTTTTGCTTGAAAACTTGGTCTGTTCACCTCCTCTGCTGCTCCCAACAATGTGGAACAATTTGCCCACTGAACTTGGACACAAAGACATAGTGATCCCGTTTAAGAGTGCTCTTCAAATTCACCTATTTCGACTGCAAGAACAAACTGAACAACCTAATAATGTTTCCTACCTTAAATATTTTCAGCATATTTTGTTTTCTATTTCCATGGTGTTTGTTTGTTGTTTTTTATAATCATATTATGTTTTTTATGTTGTAGGTGTTTTCTAATGTTGTAAAGTGCTTAGATCTTCTAGAGATTAAGCGCTATACAAAGTCCTATTTATCATTATTAATATCATTCATTTAAATATCTTCTCATGATCACTTGAAATCATCAATATTCTACTATTTTATATTCTCATTTTTTGTGAAGCCCCGACAAAGTCATACCAAAGAATTATCAGAATGGTTCTAATAGCTGCCTCGCTTGGTGTTCAGTATTTTGAGGTTAGTGTATGGACTGGTTGGCCTGGTGTCAGGATAATATGGCTGGGTGGGACATGATGTTACATGTCTGGGGCCTGATGCCCCAGGGCTAGAGATCACTATAAACTGCCACAAAGCAGACACTGTAGCAATATTACTGAGATATTGTTAAAGCTACGTTAAAAATCCAAAATCACACACACACACGCTCATCTTCTGATATTTGTTGCTATTGCTCTTTGTTTAAATAGAAATTTCTTATAGTGATCATTGTCGTCATTGTTGTTTTCATCAGTAGTCTTTCATGCTTTGAAGACAGTAATTCTTGACGAACTTTAATGTTTTCTTTGTGCATGTAGATCAAATGTTCCACCATTATCAATCACTTACACCAAAACCAGCTTGATGAATGCAGCATTTCTGTATAGAACTGTGAAAATGGGTATTGGACATGGAATTAGGACATGGTGTTATTTTCTATTATAGTCTCAGTCAGTAATCCAAGGTATTATTCCTTCTCAATTGTCAATGTTCTCCTTTCATGTTTTTAATCCAGACTGGAGGAAATCTTTAGAAATTTTCAGGATGTAGGCTGCTGTCAGATATTGTTTAATAATAAGCTTCATTGGCAAGCTTCAGAAAATGATATTGAGTAGCAGTTAATAAATTGAGTGGACTTGTTATCTAGAATTGATTAGCGGTGGGTTGTCGATTGCATATAAGAAAATCAATTAGTGGGATGCACTTTGATATTGCACCATATAATTATTAATAGTAACAATTTAGACTGCTGCTTAGTAACTTGGGATATCTCCAAAAGGATCTATCAGAGAGGATCATTACAGTGTATGTCACACAGTAGTGTATTACTAAACATTAGGAAATTTTAAGTGAAAGTAAACTATACCTAGTCACACCATGCATGTGAAAGCTCAAAATGAAATAAAATATTGGAGAATTTTAGGTAACGAGAGTTTCTCTTTGTAAATGTCCTTTTTTTGTAAAAGCAGAAAATAATGTTTGCTTTTATTCCAAATATTTTCAGGGTGATATTAATGTAAATTGATTGATTTGTAACAAGTAAACACTGCAGTTATTATTCCTTGCAGGTTTTCTAAGGTCAGATAATATTTATACTTATAAGTAACCTCTTGGTTGTGGAAAAGGATAATTTCTGTCATCACTGCATAAAATCAAAAACTCATGTTAAGCTATTAACAGTAATTTGCATTATGAAATAACAAAGAAATACATAATTTTATTATTCGAGAAAATTGCTCACAATTTCTCATAATACTTTGCTACAAGTCAAATACCAGGAAATCATATTCCCCTCCACATTCTCAGTTTGATATCATCCTTAGGTATATTTTTTTTTAACAAAGAAAGGTAACTAAGGTGAGTGAATAAATTTGTTTTATAAATTTGTTTAGAAATTTTAAAGTAACCAGAGTATCAGGTCATATTTTGTGCTTAGAATGGATAACAGCTTATGAAGCGGATAACAGCTTGTGAACAAGATTAATCTCCAGTACTGTATGAAGGGGATAACAGCTTGTGAACAAGATTGTCTCCAGTACTGTATGAAGGGAATAACAGCTTGTGAACAAGATTAATCTCCAGTACTGTATGAATGGGATAACAGCTTGTGAACAAGATTGTCTCCAGTTTTGTATTATCAGAGGTGTTTTGATATAATGATGCCTCAGGAGTTTTCCCAAATATTTTAGGTTCTATAGTAACCTTGAACAAATTTTCAGGTTCAAGGGTAACATTTTGTTGTAAATATTCACTTAAAAACCTTACCATCAAGATTGTTTTACCCATCAGGTCTTTTAGACAAAGGGTCAAGCTTCATGCCCAGAGCATAGACCATGGCCATTTTAAGTTTAGTGGAAACTAAATACATGTATACAGTTTTTTACCTTTGCAAACCAGATGAGATCTCCTATGAAAAGTATAATACTGTACTGTATATGCTTCTTTCTTTGTTGTTGCTTTATTGCATAGTTGTATTGTGCTGACATTTTTTGTGTCATAACAATATTAACTTTTTTTTAAACAAGGTAAAATATAAAATCTCAGCAAAAATGAAGATTTATATGCAAGGGGGGGGGGTGAATTCTACAACAGTCTGAGCTGTGTGTAGCTTTAAAAACATTAAAAGTTTTAAAAAATTATGGGGGGGGGGGCATTCTTTTAACACAAATCAATCACATCTCATATGTAGAAGATGCATGTAAATTTTTAATTGATCATTCTTGCTGAATTTTAAATCCAGATGTAACATTTGAGTTTAATTTATTGTAACAATAATAATAATAATAATAATACTGAGCTGATGACTACAGGTAGCATTGTTATTTTTATTCATTGAGTATATCGCTGCTACCAATTGAATATGATGTTTTATCAGTAAAATACCTTGCAATAAATCACTTCTTCTGTACTATAAATATATGTATATATTTTTTTTACAAATACTGTGATTTTGATTTAACACAGATTTCATTGTACTTTCAAGTGTTAGAATTATCAGACTGTAGTTGCTACCTCAACCACCTGCTCAAGGTAGAAAACTTATACACATTTCTGGCGAAAGATGTGAATGGGGGTGGAGGTTATGTTATAATACATCTCTTTTCCCACAAAACAAAAATAGGTTCTGAAAAATTTCTTGACACATTCCATATTTAGATACTGAAGCAAAACCTCTCTTGTGTGAAACCCTCCCTGATCGACACATTTTATGGATTTTGTCAGGAAAAGTTTCATTTTATCAGTTTATTTTACCAATTTGTAAATTTTGAAAGAAATTTACAAATGGTTTCCTTTGTGCAAGTTATGAATTAAAATGTTCCACCTATTCATGAAAAGAAAGGGAGCCTCGTAATAATGTGTACCCACTCTGTACAAAAATGGTAAGATGGTGGCACTGACCTGCACAGCTGAAATGCCCCCTAGTTGCGTTATCGTTACATCATGCTATTAATGAAATTGTTCAAACTTTATTGGTGTGTTTATCAATAGCATCAGTGTTATTTTGAGGTAAGCGGCCGAGAGTGGCCAAGTGGTCTAAAGTGCTCACCATTGCAGATCATGTCATCTCACCTCTGCGTGTGTTCTAGTCTCTGATTCGGCCAATGTGCGCATGTGAGAAAGCTCGCCTGTAGCTTCTCGTGGGTTGGTGGTTCTTTCTGAGGTTTTGCTGGATTCTTCCTCCAACAATAATACTGGCCGCCATGAATAGCCTATCTTGTGCTGAAAAATTGCATTAAACCCTAATACAACAACCACAATGTTTTGAGGTAAGATTTTACTTCATATATAAATTGAAAAAAAAATGATAATTTCAGTTGTCAGAATAGTGCTATTCACTTCCAAGGCGATTTCATGAAACAAAGAATCAGCAAGACAAACAAAACACAGCAAAGATAAGTTTCCCATTCTCCCCAATGAAATGCACAGTCCTAAAATGCGATGTATAGTGTTAGTAGTAGCAAATGAATAATCTTCTCTTTGTCTGAAAGTCTCACTCTTGCATCTTTAAAGAAACAGCTGAATTTGTATGTAACCAGGCATTTCAATAATTTGTATGTAAGAAGGCATTTCAATAATTTATATGTAAGCAGGCATTTCAATAATTTGTATGTAAGCAGGCATTTCAATAATTTGTATGTAACCAGGCATTTCAATAATTTGCATGTAAGAAGGCATTTCAATAATTTGTATGTAAGCAGGCATTTCAATAATTTGTATGTAAGCAGGCGTTTCAATAATTTGTATGTAAGCAGGCATTTCAATAATTTATATGTAAGCAGGCATTTCAATAATTTGTATGTAACCTGACATTTCAATTATTTTTACTAATTCCCTTTCCAATATGTAAAATATTTCACACCTGAGCCCTTCCAAATACAATAAACATCTCACACATCTCATTCAAATCTAAATTTTCTATACACATTGGAATTTGATAAAAGCATCTTGATCTGAGTTCAATACCTGTTCTTATCCTGAACTCCTGTAAAATGGGGAATCAACCAGCTGGAGTAAAAGCTGTCAAAGTCTTGACCATGTCATTGCTGTAATACCATAATCCAAAACTGATGCAGAATCTTACCACCATCTTGTTGAAAGTTAGATGCTAGTCTGTGTTAACAGCAGTAAATTGAAGTCTCTGGATGCTGCTGAAGCACTTACCTCTCTGATATCACTTTCTTTTGACCATTGAGAGCCATACACTAATGTGTTCTGGTAGTGCTGTATTTTGACTCCATATTACATACTGGTAGTCTAATCACTTGCTATAACTCTTCAGGACATACACATGGTACTAATGGTATGGAAAAATAGGAACCAGCCTGGAAATGGGTGAACATAAAATAGAGTATATATGGGTTTGGCTGACCAGAATTCGTTAATAATATGTTATGTTTTAGGAAAAAAGAATCTTTTGAGAGCTTATCCTAGTTGTAAGTGAAAAAACAACAACATTGTTATACATGTATTGATGGAATTTCATTTCTTTAACAGTCTTGAATTTGGAATACTCATTTCTAAAATTAGAATGACTCTTTTGTGTGGAATTGAAGGCACATGTTTCACACACATGCAGGTCCAGAAAATGCCACAGCTCATATCCTTTCTTTGACACAGAAGCTGACATCCAGGTTTCATCTATACTGATAAATATAGGTTTGATCATGAGCACTCAGAAATTTAATGTTATTGAATTTTTAATATGGTGTTTGCATCGGTTTACTGTGTTAACTGAATTAGTACTGTGAGACCTTTAGTACAATACAGGGATCCAATGGCATAGTTTTATTTTGATTTGTTCATTCAATGTTGTTGTAAGATTCAGGCTTTTGAGAACCAATCTAATTGTAATATCACCTCAATACTTACCTTACTGTACAACATATCCCAGTATGCTTGAAGCAGATTTCATTATAAGGTGAGAAAGCGCCAGTAGCTTCCCATGGGTTAATGATTTTTACCTAAGAATTGTTCTGTAGTTCTTCCTCCACAGGTTATACTGGCCACCATGTATAGCTCATCATTCACTGAGAAATGGTGCTTAACCCAAAATGACAATACACATACACAATACACAAACATGTGCACACCCCCCCACCATGCACCCCACCCACATACATTACATACATACATACATATATATATATATATATATATATATATATATATATATATATATATATATATATATATATATATATATATTGATGATATTGTGCATGTTTGAGCAAATAATAATGTAATGGTATGGGGATAAAATATAATTAGGGAGCTACTATGAAAACAAGACATGTTGATAATGTATGAATTTACTGGAAGAATTTTGGGCCTCGAGTGGTCTAAAGTACTCTTTGTTACGGATCACTGCCATCTCACCTCTGTCTGTGTGGGTTCGAGTCTAAGATTCGGCTAATGTAGCTATGTGAGAAAGCTTGCCAGTAGCTTCTCGTGGGTCGGTGGTTCTTTCTGGGGATTTTCCTGGTTCTTACTCCACCAATAATACTGGTGTCATGTGTAGATATCATGTGGTGAAAAATGGCGTTAAACCCTACAACAACAACAACAACTGGAAGAATGTCCTGAAATAGCATGTACGTTTTTTTTGTAACTGTATCTAGATATGTAAGAACTGAACAGAAGTCATTAATTTTGTAACAAATATTATGCTGGAAAAATACACTTTCAAAATGGGATACAGAATATGGTTCAGGTTAGGTTGAGGCAAAACAGTATTTTCAAACAAGAGAATATCTTTCCAATTTTACTGAAATATTTAAAATAAAGAACGTAAATGTAGTTGTTTACAAACTTTAATACTTAAAAGTAGACATTTACAAGGTGCACTGGTTTTCTTTTTGACATGTAAGATGATATATACAAAGTTAAAAAGATTTTTAAAAAAAATAAACAGCATGGAAAGGATTCAGGATGAATTGTGTATTGGTTGGAGACCAGTGAAATGGAAAGGATATGATGAATTATGTATTGGTTGGAGACCAGTGAAATGGAGAGAATATGATGAATTGTATATTAATTGGAGAGCAGCTGAAAATGTTATGAAATTAAAATAAACTAGGTACCAAAAGTTACTCCCCTCCATCATAAACTGAATGAAAGACATTTCTCTTCTCAAGAGACAGATGAGGCACAAGACATGAAAATATTAAAGAACATAGACACTTTTAGGTTTTGAAAGTTAATGACTTCATTGAATATATCAAATTTAGTCAAAACCAGTGCACTAGATCATGAAGGAGTTGAAACATACATGGCAAAAAACTTGTCAATGAGATTTCCAACAAAATATAAAAATCACAATACGTGATTTAATCATGAGGACACAGTCAAAGAATGCATACCATCACATTGCAGATTTGATCAGACAACCATGAATTTGTCTGCTTCATTGGATTGTCATCACAATCAAAAGAGCTTATCAATCCATAACTGATGGAGACATCTCTTTTATGAAAGTGAAAGCCCATGAAGTTTGAACTGTGACTGCCTCATGGGTCTAACTCACTTGGGTGACTTGAGCTGTCATTGTCTCATGGGTCTGTCTTACTCACTTGGGTGACTTGAGCTGTCACTGTCTCATGGGTCTAACTCACATTGGTGACTTGAGATGTGACTGCCTCATGGGTCTGTCTAACTAACTTGGGTGACTTGAGCTGTCACCGCCTCATGGGTCTGTCTAACTCACTTGGGTGACTTGAACTGTCACTGCCTTATGGGTCTAACTCACTTTGGTGACTAGAGCTGTCACTGCCTCATGGGTCTGTCTAACTCACTTGGGTGACTTGAGCTGTCACTGCCTCATGGGTCTAACTCACTTTGGTGACTTGAGCTGTCACTGCCTCATGGGTCTGTCTAACTCACTTGGATGACTTGAGCTGTCACTACCTCATGGGTCTATCTAACTCTCTTGGGTGACATAATGATGGCCGCATAATTTTGGCAATTCCATACTATTTTTTTTTACCTATGCTTGTTAACAAAACTAAGCCCAGGTATTTTTGCAGTGGGACATATAATTGCAGCACAACATGTGGTCAATATTGACACAATCAATTTATAAAGGGGATCTCTCCCTCTAATGATTGTTCTATTTTTCTCAGTTTCTAATCAGATTTTAAATTACAGCCTACCCACCTAAGAAATTAAGCTCTGAAATAGCACCTGATAAAGTATTGCTGCTGTTAAATTGTAAATTTTTCACGGGGGAATAATTACCCATCACTATGCTCTTTTCCTACCCAGCACTTACGTTCCAGTGTACTGTCGTCTGTCATTTCTGCAAATGCATGGCAGATGCATGAGTAAACTCGTGTCTTATTGATAATTTTCTGCTCTGTGGGAGGATGTATTTGAACAAATGAAATATTTTTGCACAAAAAAATAATAAACTGCATAATAGCAATGGTTTAGTATTGCATAATTAGAATTATTTGTACTCCTCCCAAATCCTTCCACGTATAAGTTATGTGAGTTGCATGGGAGCAAAACATAAAAAGACATTATTTTTACATTAAGTTACGTGCTGAAGTTCATTAGTCTTGACCAGATATGAAAGAGTATTCTGACATCAGTATGATTTTTAAATGTCTTGACAAATTAGAATAAAGTTTAATCAATAAAGAAGGGATTTCATTGATTTGTAACAACATTCTTACAACAGAGACTGATGAGAAGGGATTTCATTGATTTGTAACAACATTCTTACAACAGAGACTGATGAGAAGGGATTTCATTGATTTGCAACAACATTCTTACAACAGAGACTGATGAGAAGGGATTTCATTGATTTGTAACAACATTCTTACAACAGAGACTGATGAGAAGGGATTTCATTGATTTGTAACAACATTCTTACAACAGAGACTTATGAGAAGGGATTTCATTGATTTATAACAACATTCTTACAACAGAGACTGATGAGAAGGGATTTTATTGATTTGCAGCAACATTCTTACAACAGAGACTGATGCGAAGGGATTTTTTTGATTTGTAACAACATTTTTTCAACATAGATTGACACATTTAAAGCTGATGTAGATTAAAGATATTATTTAGCAGAATCCATTCAGGCAAATCCAAGATAATTGAAAAGATAGATTTTCAGAACTCATTAGAACTAGATAGACAATGGGTTGTAAATTATATTGTAATTTTTGTTGGGACAAATTTGAGGAGAAAGCTGATCTCATTGCTGTAAGATTTTCACAGCACAGAGTATCTATATTATAAATGCATTTAAAAGTAATTATTATTAATTATTTTATTTAATTAATTTATTTAATTATTAATTATAATTGTAATTATATATGTTAAAAAAGGAATGGATTGTTGGCTGTGTTTAAGTCTGAAACTACACCCCAGACATTACTTTACAGTTATGAATTTAACCTGGTTTCTACAGTTAGATGTTATTGAAATAACAAAGGTCAGGAGTAGATGCACTTTATTTTAACTTGTATGTTACAAATGGCTGCATTCCATATATAGTTTTATATTGGATTAATAATAATAATAATAATAATAATAATAATAATAATAATAATAATAATAAAGACTTTATTTAAAAAAGGCAACTCAGTTACTTACTTTGAGAACTTCTAGCTGTTATGTACAATATATATATATATATATATATATATATATATATATATATATATATATATAGTATAAACAATTAAAAGTTCATTTTTTTGCCTTGAATTTACAAAGGGTCTTTTTATCTTAACAGAATCAAAGATCTGTCTCAACTATTTGTTTAGGTGGGTGGGGGAGAGGAGACTGTTAGGGTACCCACTTGTTTGGGTGGGTGGGGGAGAGGAGACTGTTAGGGTACTCACTTGTTTGGGTGGGTGGGTGGGGGAGAGGAGACTGTTAGGGTACCCACTTGTTTGGGTGGGTGGGGGAGAGGAGACTGTTATGGTACCCACTTGTTTGGGTGGGTGGGGGAGAGGAGACTGTTAGGGTACCCACTTGTTTGGGTGGGTGGGGGAGAGGAGACTGTTAGGGTACCCACTTGTTTGGGTGGGTGGGGGAGAGGAGACTGTTAGGGTACCCACTTGTTATATGGCACTCTTGTTCAGTTATTATTTTCCAGATGATCAAGGGGCCCCGAGTGGCCAAGTGGTCTAAAGCGCTGTCCGTTACGGATCACTGCCATCTCACCTCTGTCTGCGTGGGTTCGAGTCCAAGATTCAGCTAATTTAGTTATGTGAGAAAGCTTGTCAGTAACTTCTCGTGGGTCGGTGGTTCTTTCTGGGGATTTTCCGGTTTCTTCCTCCACCATTAATACTGGCCGCCATGTATAGCCTATATTGTGCTGAAAAAATGGCGTTAAATCATAAAAAAACAAACAAAAAACAAACACCAGATGATCAACCATGGTATTGTTGCCCAGATGAACTAAATAATTACATAAGATATGAAATTAATGGATCGAATAACAATGAGAGATCTGAGCAGAGATATAGAATTGAGTAAGATAAGCCCTCATATATAAAATATAACAAAGAATTATGTAAACAAATTGAGCATAGCATTTGACTTATACACTTTCTCTTAGAAATGAAATTACCAAATGCAATTAACCGTTTTAATATGTCAATAAAACAAATGTCATCATGAAATTGAGTGAATGACTGACTCATTGCGTAACCAGGTTGCCTCTGGCCTTCCAATTCCATATTTAAGTAACATGTCAGATTCACTGTATATTATTTCCTTTTCTCTATATCTCTCCAGCCTCTTCCAGTCATCAGCCACATCTTAGTTGCCTGCTCTCTGATCCCACTGCATGGTGTAGATATTTTACCTTGTGCTTTCTTAGACTTTTCCTATGCAAGTGAATCTATTTTTACTTTAAAGATTCTGCGTTATTCGCTAGGGAAATTACGTAAACATTGAATTTTGTCTGGGAAACAAACAGCCTTCATTTAGTTTATCCAATCACGAATTACCTTATCAAACCATCAAAACATAACATATGCGCATCAAAGTTAGAATAATTCTCTTTATTCCCCTTAATTAAAAACTATTTCTGGGAAAACTTATTTTGTGGTACTTATTTCAAATTGCCCTAAATTGTCTCTACATTGTCTCCACATTGTTGTTTCCCAGCAAATTAACCCCAAATTAGTCTTGTGTCTCTATCTGTTTGACCATTATCCCAAAAGAGTAATTAAAAATCAATCATACCTCCAAACAAGAGCATCACATCCATCAAAGGCTAGCAGTTTATTGCAAGCCTAGCCCATATGTCAAAGTTGATTGTTACATGTCATTCTGACCATGACAAGATTCCCTCAGTTATAGTGCAATAACATTTTTCTTCAAAATTCACTTTCTTACTCAGACAATATGGAAATATTCTAGAGATCACTTTAAAGGTCTTACGTTGAACCCACCTGCAGTATCAAAATTCACTGTTACTGGGATAATGTTGAAATATTCTAGTGATCACTATAAAGGTCTTACATTTAACCCACCATAGGTACCAAAATTCACTCTTTTCAATGAAATGCTTTAATTGTCAAAAGCAAATCTTTTATTATTTATTGGTATCAGTAGCAGCAGCAAGAGCAATGTTTGGACTAGCAATAATTAACAGACCAGCATTTGCAGAAGCACTGAAAGTCAATTTCATTGGGTGGAATTGAGTAAGAAAGGAAATGATTTATTAAAAAGCTATCGGACATAAACCATTCTTTGAAATAATCAAGATGATAGGCTTAAACAACATTCAAATATTCAGTTTAGAAATAAGAGACACAACCCTTAATTTAGTCAACAAAGTCACTCATTATTCAGTGGGGTTTTTCAGGAGTGCACAAAATAGAGGGATGTGATAGATTAGACAAATTCTGTTTGTGACTAATTGAATAACAACAATATTTTGCACATTGTGCACAAATGTGAGAGGGAGTCAGCTTTTTTTAAAGCAGATCTGAGAAGAAAAAGTACATTAGAGAAAACTCGACTCAGATGAATAAATGCTGATCAGCTGAGAGCTGGAATACTTTGAAAGGCTGAAGACAATCTAACATAGCTTCATATGTTTACAACAGTGATGTCCTCAAATCTTCTGGCTTTCGACTGAAATTGGTTGACCGACATATCTCACCCACCAACATAAGATTAATTAGTACACTTTGAAAAATGGCAGGGTTTCTCAGTTTGAGGAGAAATTACATGGCTTGTACATGTAAACTGATGAGACATCAATATTATCAGGTTTAAATGGAACACAATGATGACCAATATCTTTCAAGATTCAGTATTCAATGATTTGACATGTACAATATTTTTTACATATTGACAGCATTGGGGATTTAAATATACTTTTCTCTTTCTTAACTGTGATAATAAAATGAGAACGATTGCTTAAAATTATTCACATACTTTAGCCTTGATTTCTGAACAAAAGAGGAAAGTAACTTAATTTTCGTTGTAGTACAGATTTAATGTGAAAATCTCACTTTAATATTGAAGTCCATTATATTCTGTCACCATACATGTACTTGGTTAATGTGAAGAGTGGTCTCTTATCAGCCTGGAAGCTTGTGTGGACTGTTATATCTGCTTACATGACTGGGCACACATGAGCGGCATCTAATTTAATTAATGGCTATATATGTCTTAGTCTGTACTTGAAACTCTTTTTTTTTAATTTTTTCTATTTTTATGTTGTTTTTGAAGATGAGGTATTAATCTAAAGGAATACCATATCCCTATGCACTTGTTCATTGGGGCAAAACAATATGCTGTTGCATACAGATTTTGTTAATTATTTTAGTTCAGTCATATCCATGTATGAGTTACTTGAAACATATATTATAATTATTATTATTAACAATAATTAATAGTAATAGCATATTTATGTTGTATGGAGAATATTCTTTTGCATACCAGGGCCAAGCAACATGGAATGAATTGACCATTGATTTAGACACAAAGACACAGTGATCTCTTTCCAGAATGCTCATAAAACTCACCTTTTTTGACTGCAATAATAAACTTAAGACGTTATAATGTTTCCTACTTGAATTATTTTCAGCATTTTTTGTTTTCTATTGTCATGGTGTTTTGTTTTTTGTTTTTTTGTAGTCATATTATATATGTTGTAAAGCACTTATAGCTTCAGCAGCAGAGAGGGTGAACAGACCACGTTTTCAAGCAAAAATAAGGCTTCCAGATCACGTTTTCAAGCAAAATATGGCTTAGAGACCACGTTTTTGAACAAAAAATAAGGCTTCCAACAAAATCTCGTTTAACCCAAAAAAAAGTCTCCATTTTTGCAAAAACGGAGATTTTACGATTTTTTAATCAATTTTGGTCGCAACGTTGTTGTCATCACCCTCTCTGCTGCTGAACTTTCAGTTCTGGTTAATAATTTTTGAAATTGCAAAGATTAGGCTCTAGACAAAGTCCTCATTATTATTATTATTATTATTATTATTATTATTATTATTATTATTTATTTTATTTATAAGCTGTCTTGAATCATATTTCTTTCTCAGAGAGCATTCTATCTTGACCAAGCTTCCTGGCGTTAATTAAGGCAGTTTCTCATTTTCTTCCATGAATCACTTCTTGATCAACTGGAAATATATTACTGTTGTTAACCTAGTACCCACTGTGTATGCCCTAAAATATAATTTGGGATAAACACCAATAACAGCATGTACATACAAATATACATAAAATCATAAAACTGTTTTCATCTCTTGTATGTGAATATCCCAATGATATCATAAACTTGTTTCCTGTCTCTTGAATGTAAATATTCCAATAATATCAACCATGTTTCCATCTCTTATACGTACATACCAACAATATGATAAACTAATTACATACCAACAATATCATGAAAATGTTCCCATCTCTTGTATGTATATGCCAATGATATCATAAAATATCCCATCTCTTGTATGTACATGAGAGTGATATCATAATAATGTTCCCATCTCTTGTGTGTACATACCAATGATATCATAAAAATGTTTCCATCTCTTGTATATACATATCAATGATATCATAAAAATGTACATAAGTGATATCATAAAAATGTTCCCATCTCTTGTATGTACATAAGAGTGATATCATAAAAATGTTCCCATCTCTTGTATATACATACCAATGATGTCATAAAAATGTTCCCATCTCTTGTATGTACATACCAATGATATCATAAAAATGTTCCCATCTCTTGTATGTACATAAGAGTGATATCATAAATAATGTTCCCATCTCTTGTATGTACATACCAATGATATCATAAAAATGTTTCCATCTCTTGTATATACATATCAATGATATCATAAAAATGTACATAAGAGTGATATCATAAATAATGTTCCCATCTCTTGTGTGTACATACCAATGATATCATAAAAATGTTTCCATCTCTTGTATATACATATCAATGATATCATAAAAATGTACATAAGTGATATCATAAAAATGTTCCCATCTCTTGTATGTACATAAAAGTGATATCATAAAAATGTACATAACAGTGATATCATAAAAATGTTCCCATCTCTTGTATGTACATACCAATGATATCATAAAAATGTACATAACAGTGATATCATGAAAATGTTCCCATCTCTTGTATGTACCGGGTACATAACAGTGTTATCATAAATAATATTCACATCTCTTTTGTATGTACATACTGTATTTTCTGTATCTTTTTCAGAAGGCAAAATATATTTCAGTCCAAATACATTGGAAAATATTTGTATTTAGTGTCTTAAAACAAAAAAACAACTGAATGATTCAAGCCCAAGCAACCAGAATCACACATAATAGCAGGCTGTCTGATGAGTCACACATGAAAATAATCAGACGTTTCACGTGCATTAATGAATGAAACCCAAAATGACTTGCCTAGTTTAAAGTATTTTATTTCAGTCAGCAAGAAAATGTAACTTATTGAAACATAAATAACTAGAATCAGCCGTAATTGAATCTCTTACCATCATCTACCAAGCATGAAAATATGCATTTATTTTACCCAGATTGATCACAGTGTTTCTCATTAATTAAAAACAAAATACAAATATAGAATGAATCTAGATTGAAATAGTTACTGATGCAGTTTACTTTGGTAGTGGTATGTCCTGAATATTAACAGAATGAATGAACTAACCCCAGTATGTGTGATTCAGTACAGTAACATATTAGATTTTAAGTAAACTAAATTATATTCTAATAATTATACATTGATAGCAGTATACAGAATGCTATTATATTCTAATAATTATACATTGATAGCAGTATACAGAATGCTATTATCTTTGTGCTCATGTTTGTTAAGCTTTTATGGTTAAAAATCAGAACAGCTTAAGGATTGGACTGTTGGCCATTTACTGGTTATAAAATCAGAACAGCTTAAGGATTGTTCTGTTGGCCATTGTCCGTCTGTCCGTTAACACAAATTTGTTATTGATGTTTTAAAATACTTGAAGGATTGACATGAAACTTGACACACGCCTTAGCCACATGATCAATATAGCCATCATAGCAGTGACCTTGAATCAGTGACCTTGAAAATCTTGTTATTGCTATTCCATTTGAAGGGAAAGTTACATTGACATGGGTCTTTCACCAGAAGATTTTTATGATGTCTGCAGGTCATCAATAAAAATGCTGCTGCTGCTTAGATGTCCAATGTGACTGTCACAGTGGCATTCTTCTTTTGAATTAATGGTCAATCATACATGTAACAGAGCAGAGAGGTCAGCTTCTAACAGGTAAAATTTGGTCTGTTTTTTATTCCAGATCTGGAAGAATTTTCATTAACCAGATTTTTAGCATGCAAATGGAATAAAATTGCAACTGTTGCAAAAATATCTTATTTCTGTTCTTTGCACATAATCTCATCACATCTGTCCTTTCATAGTAATTTGTTGCCTTTCATGCTGTTTTCTGATATAGAATAAGCATTATTTAACTTTTCTGTGCAGATAATGCCTTGATTTTATTTATGGCAGTCCTTAGCATTGTATGTCTCAGCACTAGAAATGATGTACATTATTAGATCCAGGTTTCCGCAGTAGTCAGTCTGAAATTTCCTTAATCGGGTAAGGTTACTCTAACACTAAAGTCAAGTCATACCTACCCAAAGAATCCAAGTAATGTTGATTATTTTATGCTGTTTAGTACTTTAGTAATCCAACCATAATCCATAAAAAAATTCTTTCTTAATTACCACTGTAAAATTCAATTTTGTTACTTTTAGACTAATGTCTGTCATGCTTGTCCTTAAGAACTTGATGACCACAAAATCTAATATTTTCAAAGCAAGGTGTGAAAAACAAAATGGAAAAGTTTCAGTTCTGGTAATATTTTAATAAATAAATCTTGGTATTTGAGAGATTTCATTAAGTAATAGGAATCCCATGAAATGCTACAAATCTTGGGAGGAATACACTTCACGCCTGGAAGTTCACATCTATGGTACCCATTAAAATGGGTTTTGACTGGTATATATATATTATTTTATTGTGTCATGCATTTTCCTAAATGAACATGGTGCCAATCAGACATCCATTATGGCTGCCACATTTTGCATCTTGAAAATCTTATTATCAATTGTCCAAGACAGCTGGTCATACTGACTTTGTGCTTTCCAAATAAACAGTATGTGTTTGGAAATAATACTTGACCAGTGTCCATCAATACCATCATCTTATTCCATTCAAATCTTAAAGGCATATCACATGGGGTACACAAGAAGATTTCTTATAATGTCTTGTTGACTCTAAATTAAAATGATGTTGATCTGGTGTCTACTAGTAGTTGGTCTAAATAAAAATGGTGCCTGGAGTCAGATATCCAATATGTTTGTGATGATGGCTGTCTTGAAATCCTAATGTCACTACTCTCCTGGATGGATTATCGTATTGACAGATTTGTGATGATTTCTTTCATGGCCGTAAAACAAAACTTGCTGCTAATCTGAAATCAGATATGTTCACAACAGCAGCTAATTTGGAACAGTTTGTATCACTGAATTAATATCAGAGATCATGTTTCAACACTCATCAGTTGAAAGGAAGAAATTGTCTTGAATTCATTGTAATTGGTATTACCCAGTAGAGCATCAGTCCCCTCAAAGGACTCTTGTTTAAAATTGTTATTATCTACTGAAACTAATTTCAAAATATTGTATTACTGTCCAGTGTGTAACAGACCAGTGTATGACTGAGTGCAGGTTTTAGTACTCTCCAATATGAAAGAGTGTGTGATTAGGATTTTTAATGTAGCTTTAACAATTTTTCAGTCATGTCGCTATGATGTCTGCAGTAAGGCAGTTTATAGCGATGTCTAACATGGGTGCATCATGCCGCAGACATGTAGCATGATGTCCCACCCAGTCACATTATCCTGACACCAGGCCGACCAATGCTAACACTAACCTCTTAATGCTGAGTGCCAAGCAAGGCAGCTGTTAGTACCATTTTTTTAAGTTATTGGTATTGACTAGGCCAGGGATCGAACCCATAGGCCACTTGAGCAATTCACTATGAAAGAGAAGTTTTGGAATGAAGACTTTAACTTTCATAGTTCTATATTGTAATAAAAGGTGACATATTCTTGTAAAATTTCTACAGTAAAATATTTGTACTCTCCAAATGAGTAATAATAAAATTCTTAACATATATTACTTGTTATACAGTAAAACCTGCCTTGAGAAACCACTGTTATGCTAGATCACCTGTCATGAGAGACCATTATATTTTGGCAGAAGGGTTGGTCTTTCAAGACAGGTTCCACTGTGTCATTAAGAGCAAAGTATAGTCAAACACAGTTCGCAGACATCATAGTGATATGACTGAAAAATTGTTAAAGCAGTGTTAAAAATCCTAATCAAACAAACAAACACGGTTATGATAATTTGATTTATACATGTAAGTTGTTGTTGATGGATTTAACGCCATTTTTCAGCACAAGATAAGCTATATAGCAATATATGGCAGCCAGTATAAATGCTGGAGAAAGAACATGGGGAAAACCCTGGAATGAACCACGACCCACGAAAAGCTACTAGTAAGCTTTTTCACATACCCACCTTGGTTGAGCCCAAGACTCAAACCCATGCAGACACTGGTGTGATGGCAGTGAGCCATAATAGTGAGCACTTTAGACCACGCGGTCGCTTGTGGTCCCATACATGAATGTTGTAGAGGTAATTTCTGATGGTAAACAAACCATTCCATCACATTCTGAAATATGTATTGGTCAGTCTATCTTTCTCAGTCATTATAGAATTATCAGTGCACAGAAAATATTGGTGCTTAAAAATATTTTTTTCAAAATATTGTCACAAAATTGAAAAACATAATATTATGTTGGCAAAAATAATAGTGTTTGAAAACAAACATTGCCATGGGAAAATTGGGATATTCAAGTTGAGCTTTCACAGTTTCTTATGTTTCCCATGAAGCATATCAAGAAATGTGTCTAATATGACACTTTTTTTTTGTGTGCAAGTTTTGAATTTTTTTTTTTTAAGTGTGGTGTGTGCTTATGAAGTCATGCTGATGCAATATGATAGGTTGTAAATTGCATTCAAAATCAGAAAGCATGTACCCTGTAGCGGCAACAGAACTAAATTTGACCAATTAATTTGAAAAGATTTATTGACAATACCTTCATTGTATGGAGATCGTTGGCATACTGAGCTGTTTTTTTTAATAGTGAGAACTGCTGTATTATTGTGGAATTGGTTTCACAAACTCTTAAATAATCCAAATGTCAGCAAGATTTATTCCTTCATAAGCCTTCAGGTTTTTTGGGTGAGGTGGGGTTAGTTAATCTTGGATTATGTTGCTGCAGTCATGGGTAAATGATAAGAATAATTCTGGAAACCAACCATTATAAATAATTTAGGTGCGTTTTTAGTACTCTATCATGTCACATCTTTAAGACTTGCAATTTTATTGTACGTTTGCTGAATGGGTAGAGTTTGTCATTGTCATTAATCAGCTGTGGTTTCCTTTTGCTTATAGGAAATCAATTAAGTGTGGGATGCACAAAGTATGAAACCAGACAATTTACACAATAGCAATTCATTTTGTTTGCACACATTTATCGAAGAGAAGCTGTTTTGCATGTATCATAAACTCTGCAATCTGAATAATATCGAGCAAATGGTATTTCAGATTTGATAAGCTTAAATTTCTAAAGGTGATAAAAATCTCAGCTGAATGAAGATGATTATATTAACCAGTCATGCCTCTTTTTCATGTTTTTTTTAAAAAATTGATTTTGGTACATCTGTATACAATTTATGATATATTCTTATGATGGTAAACTATAGTGCAAATCTAAAATAGTTATTTAGTATTTCCAACAAATTTTTACAATACTGCTCAGTTGATGAGAAAAAGACCCAATAAGACAACTAAACTTATGCAAAGTTATTTTTGAGTGTTGGAAGTGGGATGCATGAAGAGCTGGACAGCTATTATTATGTTTAGCCATTATAACATAACCTATAGTGAGAGATGCAATGTTTTATTGTTAATTGTAATTGTTGTAGGGTTTAGCGCCATTTTACAGCACACAATAGGCTATACATGGCAGCCAGAATTAATGGCGGAGGAAGAACCCAAAAGGAAAACTCCCAGAAAGAATCAATGACCCACAAGAAGCTACTGGCAAGCTTTCTCACATACATTGGATGAATTTGAGACTTGAACCCACGCAGAGGTGAGATGGCAGTGATCCATAACGGAGAGTGCTTTAGACCACTCGGCCATTCAAGGCCCCTTATTGTTAATTGTATACCATGTGTAAATGCATTGGGGTATGACTCTGTACATAGATGAGTTTCAGGTGTTGAAGCATAATGCAATATTGTTTTTATTATTGTTCTCTTTTAGGATAGAACATTTATATCAGAGAACAATGTTGGGTCAGTCTTTTAGGAAGTGTGGCCACAAAACGGTCCCTTGGGACACTAAACCCAGATTGCCTCACATGTTCAAAATGCACCTGTAAGAATCATTGTATCTTTTGCTTGATATGAACTAATCAAATCTGAAATCTAGCAGATTCCAGACATTCAGTGACTTTAACCCACCTTTTCGACAAGAAAAAAAAAATCAGTTCACAACCAAAATATTTCTACAGCTTCACTGGAATCGATGCTGGGGATGATCAAGATATACTGTTATACCAAGTTAAAGCACTCCACCTCTATCTTACAGCATCTAAAGATGAAAGGAAGAGTAGGAAACATCTTTTCCTTCCACTTAAGGATTCCAGTAGAGCTTTCTGCTCCCACTGTGTCACTGTGGAGTGTTACCACAATTAAGGGAGCATATTGGGCATCTCCTTTGTGAATGAAAAGGCTCACAAGGTTTGCTACATAATGGGCAATATATGGCAGCCAGTATAAATGCTGGAGAAAGAACATGGGGAAAACCCTGGAATGAACCACGACCCACGAAAAGCTACTAGTAAGCTTTTTCACATACCCACCTTGGTTGAGCCCGAGACTCAAATCTTAAATCATTCTTACTTGGAGTACATCATGAAGGCAGCATGGTGACATTTCTCTTTCTTTTACCTCCCATCTGTAGCTCACCAAAGCACAGACATTTTTTTTATCTGCAACCTATTGTTGCAGCACAGCGCATAGTCCAGAAAAAGAACAATGTTATCTAATGAAAAACAATGATATCTCTCTTAACGGTTTGTTAATCTTCTATTTTTGATCAGCTATAACTAGAGCATCAGCCTACCCACACATTCAGTTATAGACTTGCAGTGGGTAATGTATTGCTGCTATTAAAATATATTGGGGGATTGAGGTAAACTAACCTCAATTATGAATACTTATCCATCACTATTGTCAAATGCCCTTCTCTCACCCATCTCTGATGTCCTTCCGAAATTGTAACCTATGAAAAATATGATACTTCTACACATTACCTGTGCACATTCAGTAAAACATGTCTTGTGAGACCACTTCTGTGAAAGACCATCCATCTTGAGAGATCAGATACCCCTTGCACATATTTGTTGGTTAGATAGTGTTATGACCTGTCATGAGAGACCATTATATTTTGGCACTAGGATGTGGTCTTTCAAGACAGGTTCTACTGTAATGGTAATGGGTGTATCCCCAATGATTACATGGTTTTGTGTAGTAAGAAAAGCAATTTTGGCATTGGTGGTTTCTAGCACAGGAATACAAGGTGGTGGTTATTTTTACATGCCAAGGCTTGACTAAGGACACACCAGCCAATCTGAGCTGAAGCAATGAAAGTGACAGATCCAGAAATATTATTTAAGAGGGCATATGGGAGCTATTAAACAAGTAGGTTTATAGTCATTGGAACAGAACCCCTAGTTGGCAAAGCTCTTGGAAGCTTCTCAATTTTAAGTATTCCCAGAGAATAATTTTCAAGTTTAAGTATCTGACTGCAAAGAAAATTTACTCTAGAAAACTGTTTGGTATTTTTGCTCTTATTTTTTTTTAGGATGTGCTTGCTCCACCCCTCTACACTCCCATATACCCTTTGGTATTTGAACCTTGTGGTCACATGATCAGCATGCTACAAGCCACTGAACTACCATGTCCTCAGTGTCTATTAGCTGACTTGTTTGATGGCTACCATGTCCTCAGTGTCTATTAGCTGACTTGGTGATGACTACTATGTCCTCAGTGTCTATTAGCTGCCTTGTTTGATGACTACCATGTCCTCAGTGTCTATTAGCTAACTTGGTGATGACTACCATGTCCTCAGTATCTATTAGCTGACTTTGTGATGACTACCATGTCCTCAGTGTCTATTAGCTGACTTGGTGATGACTACCACGTCCTCAGTATCTATTAGCTGACTTTGTGATGACTACCATGTCCTCAGTATCTATTAGCTGACTTTGTGATGACTACCATGTCCTCAGTATCTATTAGCTGACTTGGTGATGACTACCATGTCCTCAGTATCTATTAGCTGACTTTGTGATGACTACCATGTCCTCAGTATCTATTAGCTGACTTTGTGATGACTACCATGTCCTCAGTATCTATTAGCTGACTTTGTGATGACTACCATGTCCTCAGTGTCTATTAGCTGACTTGGTGATGACTACCATGTCCTCAGTATCTATTAGCTGACTTTGTGATGACTACCATGTCCTCAGTGTCTATTAGCTGACTTGGTGATGACTACCATGTCCTCAGTATCTATTAGCTGACTTTGTGATGACTACCATGTCCTCAGTATCTATTAGCTGACTTTGTGATGACTACCATGTCCTCAGTATCTATTAGCTGACTTGGTGATGACTACCATGTCCTCAGTATCTATTAGCTGACTTTGTGATGACTACCATGTCCTCAGTATCTATTAGCTGACTTTGTGATGACTACCATGTCCTCAGTATCTATTAGCTGACTTTGTGATGACTACCATGTCCTCAGTGTCTATTAGCTGACAAATGGAAGGATGCTCTATACGACTCCTTGCTTTGCTGTACATTTTGTCCTCACAATTATTGTGATGATAGGTTTGCTGTACATTTTGTCCTCACAATTATTGTGATGCTAGTTTTGCTGTACATTTTGTTCTCAAAATTATTGTGATGCTAGCTTTGCTGTACATTTTGTCCTTAAAATTATTGTGATGATAGGTTTGCTGTACACTTTGTTCTCAAAATTATTGTGATGCTAGTTTTGCTGTACATTTTGTCCTCAAAATTATTGTGATGCTAGCTTTGCTGTACATTTTGTCCTCAAAATTATTGTGATGCTAGCTTTGCTGTACATTTTGTCCTCACAATTATTGTGATGCTAGTTTTGCTGTACATTTTGTTCTCAAAATTATTGTGATGCTAGCTTTGCTGTACATTTTGTCCTTAAAATTATTGTGATGATAGGTTTGCTGTACACTTTGTTCTCAAAATTATTGTGATGCTAGTTTTGCTGTACCTTTTGTCCTCACAATTATTGTGATGCTAGCTTTGCTGTACATTTGTCCTCAAAATTATTGTGATGCTAGCTTTGCTGTACATTTGTCCTCAAAATTATTGTGATGCTAGCTTTGCTGTACATTTGTCCTCAAAATTATTGTGACCATTTGATTTTCATAAAATGTATTATAATTAAAGTCAAAATTATTTGCAAAACAAAAGAGGATCTCAATGATTTAATGATGAATTTAAGAAACAAATTGAATAATATTCAACCTTGAGATTCTTTATATCATAGTGTTTATTTCAAAGTTATTTATATAGCAAGAAGAATGAATAATTTTGTTCACTCTTACAA
Organism: Unio delphinus; assembly: GCA_029339505.1. Taxonomy (NCBI): domain Eukaryota; kingdom Metazoa; phylum Mollusca; class Bivalvia; order Unionida; family Unionidae; genus Unio; species Unio delphinus. The sequence goes on from JAQISU010001235.1 coordinate 16,481,358, forward strand.
ATGCTAAACTTTTCATTTGTTGTGTGTAAAAAATAGCCACAAACAAATTTAAACTTTATGAAATATACTTTTTTTTACAAACTATTTAACAAAAAGCAAGCATTCATCCTACTAAACAAAACATTTTACAAATACAAATTTTTCAATACAGAATGTCCGATATTGTGATGTCACATTGTTTGATACAGTACCAGTCCGAATAGGCCTAGAAAATACATGATTCAAGTTTAACTAAACATAACATTGTTATGATATATTCATGTGAAAGAGGTTTAGTGGATGCAGGGCTTCCAATATTTACAGTATTTGATTTGAAAAGGTAGACTGGAAAGAAAACATAAACAATTTACTTTTTAGTCTGATTTATATCACATATTTACCACAACACATAAATATGCTGTGATTGGATAAAGTTCTGTCTTTTGGGAGACTGGTTTTTATTCATAGTCTTCTGTGAACAGAGTTGAACGACACTCATATATAGGGTGGATTCAATTGTACAGATATGCTGCCCTCCCCCTCAGTCCCCACCCCACATACCTGCTATCAACCAAACAATAGCCTTAGTTTTACTTCTTTTTTCTTCTCTTGGGGTTTACACCATTTTCATATGATGATATTGTTATACATGAGAAACTACCTGTGGGGGTAAATTTTCCATATTTAGATACCTATGATACCTATATAGATATTTATGATACCTTTATTCCCCAATTCCCTTTCATGACCTGAGTTGTAAAATGGCTGCCAAAATGTTCATTAGAAACAAAATTCCAGAATGCATGGTTAAAAAGACTTTCCCCAGATCGCAGCCAATCTGTAAAGAGAATACTAAACAATAATTTTTTTATTGGTTTATTTGGGCCAGTCAAGAATCATATGAGGTGTCATGTAACATATTGTGATATGAAAAATATGAAACTGCAGCTGCTGTAGGAAAACTGGACCGAGTATGTGATAAATTGATAGATTTGCTGCTGCTTCTGTTTTTTTATTATCTTTCCCACACTTGAATTCTCTTCAGCTATTACTTTATTAAAAATAACATTTTCTTACTGAATAATATGATTTATAAGTTTGGCCAACAACAATATTTTATGCTACTCTAATGTAACTACAAAACTTGATCCAATGAAAACACTGTGCCATGTGACTCAACAGCTAGCTTCAGCAGATAAAGTCTGCCAAGCTTCTCATTGGTGGTAAGTTGTGAGCAGACTTTCACTGCCTGGTTTTATCCCATGTATAGAAAAAAAATCAGAAATTTCATTACAATGTTTATTAGTGATATGGAAATGTTGATGTATAATATTTAATAAGTGAAGACATTAAAATACAAAAAAGGAAAAGAAATCCCAGGATATAGTCAGTAAAATGGTCACATATTCAGGGCAATATGATCATGCACATAGACCTCCATTTGGCAGAATCTTGCATAACAGCACTAACTTACAAGCATCTGGATCTTTGGAGGGAAGCTGTTGCTAACAATCTCCTAGATGGTTTTCTAAAAACGAACCACCATGTATGACTCGTGTAATGTTACCACTTTGTTTTGAAAAGGGTTCTTACATGTGTTTTATGTAGAGTGGTCAATGTTGGCAAACAGAATAAATCTTCAATGTGAAGAGTTTCCAACATGGTCAGCAGAAACTAATCCTTTTAGTATGTACATACTTTTTATGGAGACACAGTTTAAGACCTCATTTGTGTGCATTTATTATGATTAGCTTTATTTTTATAAAAATTACACATATCAAATCTGGTATAACTCACTGTGGTTCGAACCTGTGACCTGCCACATCTATGGAAGAGACTATCCATTTAAGCCACTGGAGTGGTCGATGTGGGACTTCTCACTGTCCCCAGTTTAAATTCCAGGCTGGTGGATTGCAGCTTCTTATTTTTGTTTGACATCCAGTAGTGGAACTTGCACAGCATTTAATCACATTGCCATTACAGGTTGAATAGTATCACATTTTTGAAGTAATCTTTCCTAAAATATTTGTTTCTTTTTATTTAAGATTGAGTGCAGTACTTTGATTCAAGTAATTTTCTGGCAGTCTGCTTGCCAGGCAAAACAAAAGTTAATCTTTCAATTAGACATGGTTAGTCATTAGCTACTGACATTGCTAGCAAGAAGACCTAAACAATACATAACACTTAAAATGACAGAGATTCCCAATGAAGTCTGATGGTAAATTTTTACAAATCAATGAATAAGTTCCCAAAATTATGTTGTTTGTAAAGATCTGGTGTTCTTTGACACAATTGGTTCAGATCACTTGATATGAAGGTCTGATGTTGTTATTGTAGATCTAAAAACCCAAGGGAGTGGATGAAATGGGGGGGGGGAGTATTTGATGGATTAATTTCAAGTGTATAGTGCTAAATCTAGAGTGGAGTGTTGGAGTGGAACCTGGAGTTCAGAGTCTGTGGTGTATTAATCTCAACATTACTACAGTGTTTGTTTGTTGTCATTTGTTTTTGTCTGAACCTATGATTATAGCATTTTAACTGTAACCCAAAATCCTAATAAAAGACCAAATATTTCAACCAAGAATGTCTTCAAGGTCATCTTTGCTGTATTCCATCAATGTCAAATGAAAAATCAGTGACAATAAAAAAAAGTTGAGCAAAGTGTAAACAGTTACCAAAATCACTGAAGTAGATTCCATGAAGTAGCAGAATAGGGGCAGAATAAAAGATATTCCAAAGATTCTATCAGAGTTAACATATGTAATATTTTAAATAGTCACAAAATAAAAGATATTCCAAAGATTCTATCGAAGTTAACATATGTAATGTTTTAAATAGTCACAAGCTGTTCATATTTTGATTGCGTTATTGTTAACAAATCTATAAGGAGAGTAGACAATAATATATGAACTAACAATATAGACAAAAAATAAAGAATAGTGTTACGTGCCTAGGCTCAAATAAGCAGCAACACAGAAAGAGTGAAAACTAACAAGCTTGTATAACTTGAACAATGAATTTATTAAGTACAATTATTTTCATAAAATAAATAAACTTACAGTTTTAGAGAATCAAATCCAAAATTAATCCAATATAGAATTCACAAAAATAATAATCCACTAATGGAATTGCAAGAGTCCTGATAAATAAATGTTCTAATAGTTCCAGGTTCGAATCTTGACGATGTAATCCAAAATGGCTGACAATGTCACGTGATGCAGTTCTTGTTTTAATATCATCCAAATGAATTATAAGCACATGTTTTCTCCTCCAAATAGATAATAAATCCTCTTTCTTCAATGAATTGACACAAAGTCTAGAACAAGATAACTATAACTCAAACACAACTATTGACTTTACAGCCCAGAGATTCTACTGATTTGTTCTATCCCAAACAACAGTTCTTATACTTGTTTTTCTTAAGTAAACAAGTGATCATGTGATTTTCTAGAAATTGATTGATGGTTCATGGAAGTTCACAGAAAGAGACTGCCTTCAAAAAGTCACGTATTAAAAGAATGATCCAGAAGAAAAACCATCCCCAATAACTAAAAATATTAAGATGTCCTTGAAATTAACCAATAGTTTTAAAGGACTGTTTATCAATCTGAAGCAAGGCCAGATATTGAGGTAACCAAGCCAAGGTCAGCCTGTTTACAACTAGAATCTAAGTCAGCCTGAATTTTCAAGAAAAAATCTCCCAATTAATGAATATTAAAGACAAAATGACAAAATTGGATTTAACAATTAAAAAAATAAATAATTTAAATCCAATAGCCGTAACAATAGATAGAGATAGGTAAATACATATAGATACAAGACATGAACTTAATAAAAGAGATTTTTTTTAATGGTTTAATGCCATTTTTCAGCACAATATAGAACTATTTTCGGCGGTTAGTATTAATGGTGGAGGAAGAAGCCAGAAAATCCTGGAAAGAACCACCGACCCACGAGAAGCTACTGACAAGCTTTCTCACATTCCCACGTTGGCCAAATCCGAGACTTGAACCCATGCAGACAGAGGTGAGATGGCAGTGATCCAGACAGCGCTTTTGACAACTCGGCCACTCTGGGCCCCCAATAAAAGAGATAGAAGACATAATAAGTATAGATATATAATGGAAAGAGCTGACAACCATATCATGAAACCATGTACCTAAACTGTAATGTAAAACTTGGAGAGGTGGAAAGAAAATTAGTATGCATATATAAACATTAGTTCCAAATGACGACCCCCTCCCCCTTTCATCAGATGCCTACCATCATCATCATATGATAGAAAGTGTTGGCAGTGGAACATCTTTAATTTTTTCACCTAACATTCCTAGCTATGGATGTGGAAAGGAGTTTCTACCAAAATATGCAAGCCGCCTAAAGAATTTTGCCTACATCATATACTTCAGTCTCAGATGTAAAATTACCAGAAGAACACAGATTTTACAAAATACATATTTTTATTTCAGTGTGGAGTGTACACAGAGACTGCCTTCTCAATTTGAACTAAATAAAATTATAATACATGATGAGATTAAAGATCATCTGACTGAAGAACACAAGATTTTGCTGTAGAAGTTAAAATTAGCCTGTTATGTACCTTTTTAAACACAGTTGGATAGCTCCTAGTCCATTATGTTAAAAAAGACTATTCTTATTAACAGTTGTAAGAGAGTTTATAATGTATACAAATCATAATAATTGTCACAAATTTATTATTAACAGTTGATAAATGTGACAGACTGCATAACTATAACTGCACATGGGATTACTGGTGTACTGGTTACCATGGTGTTTTCTTTTTTTCTTTTTCTTGGTGGTACATACCATGGTACATTTTCACTGTAATTTGGTAGTTTCTATCAGTAAGGGATGTGTGTATATATCATGGTACATTTTCACTGTACTTGGTAGTTTCTATCAGTAAGGAATGTGTGTATATATCATGGTACATTTTCGCTGTACTTGGTAGTTTCTATCAGTAAGGGATGTGTGTATATATCATGGTACATTTTCGCTGTACTTGGTAGTTTCTATCAGTAAGGGATATGTGTATATATCATGGTACATTTTCACTGTACTTGGTAGTTTCTATCAGTAAGGGATGTGTGTACATACCATGATACATTTTCACTGTACTTGGTAGTTTCTATCAGTAAGGGATGTGTGTATATATCATGGTACATTTTCACTGTACTTGGTAGTTTCTATCAGTAAGGAATGTGTGTATATATCATGGTACATTTTCATTGTACTTGGTAGTTTCTATCAGTAAGGGATGTGTGTATATATCATGGTACATTTTCATTGTACTTGGTAGTTTCTATCAGTAAGGGATGTGTGTATATATCATGGTACATTTTCACTGTTCTTGGTAGTTTCTATCAGTAAGGGATGTGTGTATATATCATGGTACATTTTCATTGTACTTGGTAGTTTCTATCAGTAAGGGATGTTTGTACATATGGTACATTTTCATTGTACTTGGTAGTTTCTATCAGTAAGGGATGTGTGTATATATCATGGTACATTTTCACTGTACTTGGTAGTTTCTATCAGTAAGGGATGTGTGTATATATCATGGTACATTTTCATTGTACTTGGTAGTTTCTATCAGTAAGGGATGTTTGTACATATAATGGTACATTTTCACTGTACTTAGTAGTTTCTATCAGTAAGGGATGTGTGTATATATCATGGTACATTTTCACTGTACTTAGTAGTTTCTATCAGTAAGGAATGTGTGTATATATCATGGTACATTTTCATTGTACTTGGTAGTTTCTATCAGTAAGGGATGTGTGTATATATCATGGTACATTTTCATTGTACTTGGTAGTTTCTATCAGTAAGGAATGTGTGTATATATCATGGTACATTTTCATTGTACTTGGTAGTTTCTATCAGTAAGGGATGTGTGTATATATCATGGTACATTTTCACTGTACTTGGTAGTTTCTATCAGTAAGGGATGTGTGTACATATCATGGTACATTTTCACTGTACTTGGTAGTTTCTATCAGTAAGGGATGTTTGTACATACCATGGTACATTTTCACTGTACTTGGTAGTTTCTATCAGTAAGGGATGTGTGTATATATCATGGTACATTTTCACTGTACTTGGTAGTTTCTATCAGTAAGGGATGTGTGTATATATCATGGTACATTTTCATTGTACTTGGTAGTTTCTATCAGTAAGGGATGTGTGTATATATCATGGTACATTTTCATTGTACTTGGTAGTTTCTATCAGTAAGGAATGTGTGTATATATCATGGTACATTTTCATTGTACTTGGTAGTTTCTATCAGTAAGGGATGTGTGTATATATCATGGTACATTTTCACTGTACTTGGTAGTTTCTATCAGTAAGGGATGTGTGTATATATCATGGTACATTTTCACTGTACTTAGTAGTTTCTATCAGTAAGGGATGTGTGTATATATCATGGTACATTTTCACTGTACTTGGTAGTTTCTATCAGTAAGGGATGTGTGTATATATCATGGTACATTTTCACTGTACTTAGTAGTTTCTATCAGTAAGGGATGTGTGTATATATCATGGTACATTTTCATTGTACTTGGTAGTTTCTATCAGTAAGGGATGTTTGTACATATCATGGTACATTTTCACTGTACTTGGTAGTTTCTATCAGTAAGGGATGTGTGTATATATCATGGTACATTTTCACTGTACTTGGTAGTTTCTATCAGTAAGGGATGTGTGTATATATCATGGTACATTTTCATTGTACTTGGTAGTTTCTATCGGTAAGGGATGTGTGTATATATCATGGTACATTTTCATTGTACTTGGTAGCTTCTATCAGTAAGGGATGTGTGTATATATCATGGTACATTTTCATTGTACTTGGTAGTTTCTATCAGTAAGGGATGTGTGTATATATCATGGTACATTTTCACTGTACTTGGTAGCTTCTATCAGTAAGGGATGTGTGTACATACCATGATACATTTTCACTGTACTTGGTAGCTTCTATCAGTAAGGGATGTGCAGAAAATTATGTCCTTTTTACATAATGGTTGTATCTATCACAATATAATAGTACATATTACAAATAATTATGATTCTTTAATCATGTAATACTGCAGAATAGTGTACAATATATTCGGGCCAAGTTGAACTTGCAGAAAAATATTGGATTAAAAGAAACATACATCTCTCTCTCTCTCTCTCTCTCTCTCTCTCTCTCTCTCTCTCTCTCTCTCTCTCTCTCTCTCTATATATATATATATATATATCATGGTACATTTTCATTGTACTTGGTAGTTTCTATCAGTAAGGGATGTTTGTACATATGGTACATTTTCACTGTACTTATACATTGTTTTATTTACTTTAAGGAACTCTCTGATAAATACCTTGCCAGGGTCATTAGGATCCCACTAAAAGAAAGTTTCAATGCCTATTATATCAATAGTGTAGCTTGAAAATTGTAGGTTTCAGTATCAACACTTCTTTTTTTTATCAATAAGCTATCAAATGTCAGAAGAATATCTTTCACAGTATCAGCTACAGTGCAAGCTTAATCACTTCAGCTACAGCTATTATAGGGCAACATGTACACAAATAAACATGTACATATAGATGCCATTTAAGTTTGGGAAGTTAAACAAAATAGCTCTACAGATAACTCCAGATCCAGGGAGAAGATTAGACATTACTAATTAACAGTGTAAAAAAAAAGGCAATATTTAATGACATATTCTCTTGCTCTCCCCCCCCCTTTAGAACACCATAGTAATTTTTTCAAGAAGAGAAGTCCATTAATTTTTTCAATTCAAAACAGCCTTCCATGAGACATGTCTTGCTAATTCTTCTGTACAATTTAACAGTGATGTTATAAAACAGCCTTCCATGAGACATGTCTTGCTAATTCCTCTGTACAATTTAAGAATGCTGTTACAAACAGTCTTCCATGTGACACGTCTTACTAAATTCTCTGTACAATTTAAGAATGCTGTTACAAACAGCCTTCCATGTTACATGTCTTACTAATTCTTCTGCACAATTTAACAACGCTGTTTAAAAACAGCCTTCCATGAGAGATGTCTTTCTAATTCCTTTGTACATTTTCGCAGTGCTGTTACAAAACAACCTTCCTTGAGATATGTCTTGCTAATTCCTGTGTACAATTTCACAATGCTGTTTGTGGCTAAAACATTTGGATGTTGTTGATGTCAGTCTATGTCGGAACAGTTACATCTAGCTTTGTAAATTAATAATTTTAATGCCAAACAAAATCAGTGTTATATAATTTCATATATTCTCCTCACAAGCTCTGTGAAAATAAATACAGTTCAAATAGAAGTGTGTTAAAAGTCTTCAGAAATGCTCCTCAGCTTATATGTCTTGTCTGTTATATCTCAGTTTCATACATGCTAAGCAAAAGTTTGTTTTATTCTATTTACTAATGATAATTTCCTGTGTGAGCTTCCATTTTTCTCTAAAAAAAACTCCCCATACATTCAACCATCTGTAAAATATAAATGATAGGTTCTTTAATGTCATGATAAAAAGAAGATGCTTTAAATTATATCTTAAATGAGATTGCTCCGTGTCACCATCAATTGATTACGTTATTAAACTGATAGGAAATTCTAAACCTCCATTATAGAAATGTCTTGTTATTGCTCATATAGTCATTGATATCTTATTTTACATATTGGTAACATAGTACACTGTCAAAATTTTTGTTTGTCAAGTAAATTATTATTATTAGTAGTAGTATGCATAGAGTGTGTAAGTAATGAATCAGAAGTAACACAGGTAGATGTGAAAATATGTTATGAAGAAAGATTGTGTCATATTTGTAATGTTAATATCAAACATGAATTCCATTTTATGACTGTTTGCATACAACATGGATAATTACAAAGAGTATATTTACACACCTTTGAAATAAAAAATCTATCTTTAAAAAAAAATTGAACTTTAATACAAATTGTTTTTACTAAATTTCTTAGACTAAGTTAGCAATGTTTACTATAAACTTCTTAAAGATTATAAAAATATATTTTATTATTGACTAGAAAAACTGTTTTATTATTGACTCCATAAGACTTGACATCAATATCACAAAATTTGCTCCATGCCGGTTTTAGGGTTCTCTTTAAATTACATTTCGTGATTACTACATAATTTCACCCAATTAAAAAAAAATGAAATAATGACTTCTTTCATCTATAACAATTACAACATATATGATGCCCTTTTGGTGCAAATTAAAACATCTTTTTGAACAATAGGAAGTATGGCTATATATTATGAGCCTGTGGCCAGTATTACAAAAAAAATACTACCAATACTTTTAGTAATAGTAGTAGTAGTAGTATAATTATTATATATTTTGGTGGAGGAGGTGTCTGTGCCAATGCAGTCATTTATTCTGTTGATATTGTTACATTGTGATGGTGGTCATAGTGGTGTTATAAACTCCAGCTGATGTTTACGAGTTAAGACATTTAGGAATAAGTTCAGACCGGTTGGTGGACTTTAACTTAGAAAATTAGTTCAAGCTCTGTCATCATGGTCTTGTCTTTAAAAAAATCACAGAGTTGCCGATCTAATAAAAAATATCATCTCACCAGTTCTGTGAGATACTATCAATGAAGTTAGAAAGGGTTTTGGTTTCAGAAAACAAACATACTCATATGACCAGAGTAATTTGTTACATTTGTTAAAACAAGCTGAGTCTCTCTTTTTAGAACAGTTTCCAAATCTTCTGGAGTATGGAAATTTGATAGGTGGCAGCCTAATTATTCTTGGAGATTTCAACTTTTCACTTTGACTGTCCAAGAAACCCCATACAAGTCAGAACTTCTAGATTCCATTCATGTTTTCAACCTTAAACAGTTAGTTAACCAACCCACCCATAAACTTGGTCACATTTTAGACTGGATTCTTCATAGACCTGATGATAATATTCTGCAATCCACCCTTGTATCCCACGAATTTGCATCAGATCACCTCAGCATTATATGCCATCTCGACGTATCAGTTCCTAACCCTCCACCTTTATTTGCTACTAAGAGAAACCTCTGTATGATAAATAGAACCAAACTAATGCGTGACATCCAAGAAAACTAACAACTTGTTTAACTTCAACAGCAGAACAACTCGGTAACTGCCTGTGTTCATTGTTTGAAAAACATGCCCCAGCCACCAAGTGCAGAGTATCAATAAAAAAAGTGTTCTTCATGGTATAGCAGTGTTAGGAACCAGCTTGGCACTGCTAAAAGACATTGTCATAAAACTTTCCAACAGACTCACTATTCTTAAACAAATCTATGAAGCCGATGAGAAGAAAGTCACAAGCATAGTCCATTTAGCCACATTATCCCACTACAGTAACTAAGATCATGGAGAGTTCTATCTGCAAAAGAGCTCTTCAAGAAAACTAACAAATAATGTCAAGGAACAAATGTACACCACTTCCAACTACCATCTCTCCAGTAGACCTTCTGGATCTATTTGCAAATTTCTTCTTTGAGAAAGTACAAACCATTAGAGATGTGCTTGACAACACAATTTCAATTGACTCATCCCCATACAGTTATGATACAGAATTTCAGTGACAACCATTAGGAACATTTGAGCCTGTCTGTATGGATTTAGTACAAAAAAATCGTGATAAAGATTGCACCATAGTCAATGTGAACTTGTTCCAATTCCAGCATCACTGCTGCTGGAGTGCTTAGACCCAATATTGCCTTCACTGAGTGATGTTATTAATATATCTCTCTCATCCGGGGAATTCCCATCATTTTTCAAACACTGTGATGATCGTAAAGCCTCTGCTGAAGAAACCAACACTGGACCATAACGATTTAAAGAACTACCACCCAGTTTCTAATCTCCCTTTCATATCAAAAATCTTAGAAAAGGTTGTTCTAACTCAACTTGTATCTCATTTGAATTCAAACAGTCTTTTTAGCAATGTACAGTGTGCATATCGCCCTTGCCACAGTACTGAAACTACTCTTCTGAAAGTATTTAATGACATTCTCTCTGTTTTTGATAGCGGAAAGATTAAAGCCCTCACCCACCTTTATTTGTCTGCAGCATTTGTGACACATTTTAGATGTTGTAAAGCGCTTAGAGCTTCTAAAGATTAGGCACTATACAAAGTCCTCATTATTATTATTGTTATTTGTCAGTGTGTGTGTGTGATTAGGATTTGTAATGTAGCTTTAACAGTTTTTCAGTCATATTGATATGCTGTCTGCAGTTAGTCAGTTTATAGTGATGACTAGCACTGGGGCCTAATGTTGCATACATGTACGGTAGCTTGGTGTCCCACCCAGTCTCATTATCCTGACATCAGGCCAACCAGTTCTAACACTAACCTCTTAATGCTGAGTGCCTAGTGAGGCAGCTGTTATTACTGTTTTTATAAAAATAAGTCTTTGGTATGACTTGGCTGATTTTTGAACCTGCGACCTCCTGCATCCAAGGCAGATGCTCTAATCACTAGGCCACCAGATCAGTTAGAACTTTTGTCAGGAAGCAGTACTAATTTTAACACATTTACCATTTTCTAACAGTTGTACTTGAGTTGTTTTTTTTATGAATGCTATCTTGGAAATCAACATTTGTAAAGCCTCAAAAATTCACTCTAAAATAAGTGACAAAAAAATGCAAAAGACAACAAGCTTTGCAAAAATTCACAAAATAATTTATTTCCCTAGAATACAAAGTGAAAATGAGAAAAAAAGAACTTGTGGTATTGAAAATTAATTCCAAAATAATCCAAGAATTACAGACAAAAGACATAGTAATTTAAAGTACTGAATAAAACTCAGTACAAGTCCAGAATAAATCCCCAAAATGAAGGCAATGACATGTCTGTGATAGCTTATAGAGTGTTGATGTGTCAACAGTCATTTGTTGAATCACAGTAATATTATTCCAAGTTTGAATTCAGTTTAAATTCAAGTGAATGTCTATATCCAAGAAATTCATCAAAGCATATTTGTCTTTACAGAGAAAAAAAATCACCTGTATTCAATAATATGCAGAAAATAGATTCCAGCCCCAAACTCCTGGTCACAACATATAATATACAACTTGAAAGTGTTAGATAAAAAGCATGATGGAAATAATACTCTTAGTAACACTATATATATATATATATATATATATATATATATATATATATATATATATATATATATATAGTTTGACCCCGCTATAACGCGGTAGTCGGGAGCCAAAGAACCCGACCACGTTATAGACTGAATCGTCTTATAAGCAACCAGGTCAGTTAGCTAAAGAAAATGATACATGTACCCCCCCCCAAAAAAAAATTGCATAATAAATGCGAGCGGTAAAATAAGTGCTTCATCGGCAGTTACCATCTTAAATTGATGCATATTAATTGAGAAATACACCTTTAATGAAGACATATATAATAGTTTACTTTAATTAGAGAACCATGAATTGGTACATATACGTGAATACTGTTTATATATACATGTCTGATGTATAGCACAAATAGTATCAACACCGTGTACTCGCCTATGAACCTCATCATATACATTGAATCCACAATAGAAGTGATTCCATTGAAAATATGCACACACACAGCTTGGAAATATTCAATAATTTCTTCTAAAATGATCCTGATGTTTACAAAACTAAATCCTGGATTATATATAACTTAGGAAATTCCGAACTTTTATCCAAAATAAACATAAACCCATACAAATAGAGAATAATTTAGTTATGTATTAGCTGTTCATAATGAACAAAATAAAAAAGTAAGTTTGAGTCAAGCAGAAATGAACTTGGTTTTGGACAAGGCCAACATGCATAGCATTATAATGAATGAACATAATTTGAAGAAAAAAAACCAATAAAACAAACAAACCAAATTAAATATACATAAAATTATGTTGTAGATAATCAGAGATGATCAGATGAAACTTGTCAAACAAGTGCGGATTGCATAGTGTTGAGATTAGTTGACACTTTTTATCACCTATGTGATATATATATATATATATATATATATATAACATCAGTCCTTTAACACTTAGTTAATATATTATCATCTATTCTCCTTATACATTTCATAACAATAACAAAACCAAGAAATGAACAGCTTATGTTTATGTTCTTGGACTATGCAAACTGTTACGTATGTAACTTAAATAGAAGTTTAAGAATATCTTTTATTTTGCCCCTATTCTTCTACTGCTAAAACTATTTCAAAATATGCAAATTACTTCTTCATATAAAACAGTATGCATGTCTTAGTACAATATTAACTTGGCATTAATAATTAATTGATTATATAGTATTCAAACAATTCATGGAATCGAGTTATGTGATTTTGGTTAAAAAAAAATGTACACACTTTTCTTATTGTCACAGATTTTTCATTTGACACTGGTGGATTACAGCAAAGATGACCTTGAAGATATTCTTGGCTGAAGTATTTGGTCTTTTATTAGGATTTTGGGTTACAGTCACAAAGCAATATTCACTCATTTAGACATAAACATATGCAAAAACCAACACTGTAGTTTTGTATAGATTATTACACTCTTGTCTCAATCAAGACTCCACTTTCATATTCCACTTTAGATTTAACACTATGCCATTTCCAAGTAGGACTCCACTCTAATTTTCCACTTTAGATTTAACACTATGCCATTTCCAAGTAGGACTCCACTCTAATTTTCCACTTTAGATTTAACACTATGCCATTTCCAAGTAGGACTCCACTCTAATTTTCCACTCTAGATTCAACACTATGCCATTTCCAAGTAGGACTCCACTCTAATTTTCCACTCTAGATTCAACACTATGCCATTTCCAAGTAGGACTCCATTCTTATTTTCCACTCTAGATTTAACACTATGCCATTTCCAAGTAGGACTCCACTCTCATTTTCCACTTTTGATTTAACACTATGCCATTTCCATGTAGGACTCCATTCTTATTTTCCACTCTAGATTTAACACTATGCCATTTCCATGTAGGACTCCACTCTCATTTTCCACTTTTGATTTAACACTATGCCATTTCCAAGTAGGACTCCACTCTAATTTTCCACTCTAGATTTAACACTATGCCATATCCAAGTAGGACTCCACTCTAATTTTCTACTCTAGATTCAACACTATGCCATTTCCAAGTAGGACCCCATTCTCATTTTCCACTCTAGATTTAACACTATGCCATTTCTAAGTAGGACTCCACTCTTATTTTCCACTTTTGATTTAACACTATGCCATTTCCAAGTAGGACCCCATTCTCATTTTCCACTCTAGATTTAACACTATGCCATTTCCAAGTAGGACTCCATTCTCATTTTCCACTCTAGATTTAACACTATGCCATTTCCAAGTAGGACTCCATTCTAATTTTCCACTCTAGATTTAACACTATGCCATTTCCAAGTAGGACTCCACTCTAATTTTCCACTTTAGATTTAACACTATGCCATTTCCAAGTAGGACTCCACTCTAATTATCCACTCTAGATTTAACACTATGCCATTTCCAAGTAGGACTCCACTCTAATTTTCCACTCTAGATTTAACACTATGCCATTTCCAAGTAGGACTCCACTCTAATTTTCCACTCTAGATTTAACACTATGCCATTTCCAAGTAGGACCCCATTCTCATTTTCCACTCTAGATTTAACACTATGCCATTTCTAAGTAGGACTCCACTCTAATTTTCCACTTTTGATTTAACACTATGCCATTTCCAAGTAGGACTCCACTCTAATTATCCACTCTAGATTTAACACTATGCCATTTCCAAGTAGGACTCCACTCTAATTTTCCACTCTAGATTTAACACTATGCCATTTCCAAGTAGGACTCCACTCTAATTTTCCACTCTAGATTTAACACTATGCCATTTCCAAGTAGGACCCCATTCTCATTTTCCACTCTAGATTTAACACTATGCCATTTCTAAGTAGGACTCCACTCTAATTTTCCACTTTTGATTTAACACTATGCCATTTCCAAGTAGGACCCCATTCTCATTTTCCACTCTAGATTTAACACTATGCCATTTCCAAGTAGGACTCCACTCTAATTTTCTACTCTAGATTTAACACTATGCCATTTCTAAGTAGGATTCAGATAATGATGTTTTGAAACCTTTGATAGTTTGGCATGATAGCAGTTGCAAGCATTGATGAGAAAATATATTGCAAGACTTCAGAAATAAATCTAAGACCCATCAATAATTTTTACAAATTTCTTTACAGTTGATGCCTTTGCTTCAAAAGATCATGAAACAAGAAACTTCTAAACATCAGTACAAAAAAAGCAATCAACGACCAAAAAAGCGCAGCTATTGCAAGATTGTTATAGTCGGTGGCATATTTGTTACTAGTATTACCAAACAAGAAAAGCACTTATTTGTTGCTAACATGGTAGCTACATTGGAATTCCAAAATTTAGCTTATTAATGTGGTTCTACATTGTGTTGTAGAAAGAAGATTCCTATGCTAAACCAGCTTTCCAGCCACTATCTAGCCACTGAATTCTTAATTATTGTTATCATTACAACACCGCTTGGGGTAAACTTATCTACTCTCTGCTGGCATTGATGGCATTTGCACTTCAGTTATTTCTTTTAAGATGTATTTAGCATCTAAATATGACAATTATTTGAATATACTTTGAGTTATTAACTATAAGCCCATGACAATATTTTCAAATTATTTACAACTAAATAATTGCCTGGAACTAGTATTGTTTAAGATTCCATTTTGGAAAAACAGTACTAGATTTATATGTATAACTGATTCATAGCTTCTCACTGTTTGTGTATTGTAGACTGTTCAAACAAATTTGCAGGTTTTAAAAAAAAAAGAAATACAGAAAACATTGAAAATATGTATTGCTTTGGACTTTGCACATCTACGAGAGTCTTCAGGACATCTATGAGAGTCTTCAGGACATCTATGAGAGTCTTCAGGACACATAGTACTAATTGTATGAAAAAAGGGAACTAGTCTGGAAACTGGCTTATACTAGTTGTAACTAAAAACAATGAAGACTAGTTTTATTGATGGAATTTCAGTCCATTAACAGTCGTGAGCTTGCATGGAACACTCATTACTAAAAATAGCACCTGGCTCTGGTGCGGAATTAAATGCACATGCTTTAAACATATGTACCACTAGGTCCAGAAAATGTTGCGGCTGATATCCTTTTTTCTTAACTGAAGCTGTCATCCTGGATGCATCTGCACTGATAAATATAGGTTTGATTATGAGCACTAGGAAATTTAAAGTTATTGAATTCCTAATATCATGGTGTTTGAAGCATTTACTATGGGATCTGAATTAGTACCATGTGTCCAATGGAGAATACAGTTAACTCCACATATGCATGTGCAATTAACTTTACAATAAATTCTATCATATGGTTCTATTTGTGAATACTAAGGAAAATTAATACCTTTCATAAACCACAATATTCAGATAAATCAACTGTTGCCAAAAAAGGGGGAAGGGGAACAGTGTGTAGATTTTGACTATGATAAGTGGAGTGTTTTTCAACATTGGTTTAGATCTATGTAATTACTAATATAAAGTTTATGCAATTTACCATTTATAGAGTAATTTAGGTAAGCAATTAATTCATCTTAATTGTATATCGAAACATTATGATTCAGATATGATCACTAAGGTCTCTACCATCATGCTTAATGGGACCACTCCGGTGGCCTAGTGGTTAGAGCATCTGCCTTAAATGTGGGAGGTCGTGGGTTCAGTCACTGGCCATGTCATACCAAAAACTTATAAAATTGGTACTAACAGTTGCCTCATTTGGCACACAGCATTATGAGGTTGATGTTAGGGCTGGTCAACCTGGTGTCAGGATAATGTGACTTATGGATCCCATTGTGCACAAATTATCGAAGGAGAGGTGTATAAGGGTTTGGCTAACCAGGATTGATTGATAAAAAAGTTAGATTTTAGTAAAAAGATTCATCTTAGAGCCTAACCAAGTTGTAACTGAAAAATGGTGACATTGTTCTATTGATGGAATTTCAGTCCTTTAACAGTATTGAGTTTGGAACACCCATTACTGAAATTAGAACCGCATTCTTTGGTGCAGAATTGAAAGCACATGTTTGAAACATATGTAGGTCCAAAATATGTCATGGCGATCATAACCTTTTCTCTACCCAGAAGCTGTCATCCAGATTTATCAATACGGATAAATATAGGTTTGATTTTGAGCACTCAGAAATTTAGTATCAGCAATTACTTATCTTGTCACTATTGCTTAGTTTATCTATTTTCACGCTGATAATACACCATCCATATGATGTGAATATGTCATCTTTTCATGGACATCATGCTGTACATGAAGCCATGTGACAGAAATTATAGACAACTAATATACTATAGTTAGTGCTCTCTCTCTCTCTCTCTCTCTCTCTCTCTCTCTCTCTCTCTCTCTCTTTCCATAGTGTTTAATAATTTTTTAATTCTACTACTGTCCATTCATTCTAAAAACCATATCATAGACTTTTGTTTTCCCCCTTCATTCTTTGTGTGAATTCGAAAGCTATCTTATGTTCTACCGATGGTTGTAGACACTTTTACTTAAAATATAGGCTGAATGGTATGGGTATGATCCTATGCCCTGCTCAGATATCGAGGACATCGTTTCCTCCATTTTATAATCAACTTGCTAAATAATTACAACCTTGTACGACACTTGCATTTTCACATCATTCACGCATTTACATAAAAAGAATGTTACCTCAGTAAACAAATATCACAACTGGAATATCTTGTTTCTTTCAATAAATAAGGAAATACTTCAAAGATAATATTACTTCCTTTTTTGTTCATTATATATATATATATATATATATATATATATATATATATGCAAAAAACTGACAAACAGCTGTGCAGAACTAGTATCTCTAGCCTGAGCGCTTTCGACTCTTAATGATTCTTTATCAAAGGCAAATACACAACATATGCAAGACAGACAAGTAAAATACAAAAATCATGTTTACAAAACTTTACATGCCTGTTTCTACAGGAATTCAATTAAGAGGCTATTAAGCAAGATTTAGAGAATTATTTAAAAGAAAATGTGTCAGCTGGAAAATTTGCTTAATAGCCTCTTACTACTAATGTAAAATATCCGGGATATAATTTACACGTACATAAATTTACATACAATAACAGATGTGTCACTTTGGCTCATCGATTTTGACAATTTACAGTATCCGCAACAAGTTGAAAGAAACTAGTTGTAACATAATAAATTTAAATGTTGAATTTTGTATTTTACTTGTCTGTCTTGTATATGTTCTGTATTTGCCTTTCGACTCTTCAGGCTAGAGTGATACTAGTTCTGCACTGTTGTTTGTCAGTTTTTTGCAGTTATCTTTATCAATCCCTGACACATGTGATCCCTTGCTGGATCCAGTGGATTTGAAAGGACTGTTATATGCCATATGATTTGTATTCTTTATATATATATATATATATATATATATATATATATATATATATATATATAATGAGGGAGCTGACTTAGGTGGGCTATCAGTTTAGACATAGAGGAGGGAATATGACAATAGAAAAATAGAAACAGGTAAGTATTGCATCATTGAATTTAGTTTTGTCCTCGAAAAAATTACATTTTAATATCAGTAATATCTTATATGTTGCTTTTAAATAGCTGAATTTTTTGATTTGGTTAGAAGTCTGGTCCCAAAACAGGCAGTAGAAAAAAAAACCAAGGAATAATCACTCTCACAGGAGAGCAGGAGACTGCTGCTCTAAGGAATCAGTCTGGACCAAGGAGAAATTGTTTTCACTTTGATGGACTAATGAGTGAAGAAGGTAAAATGCAGAGAAAGCAGCATGAGAGTGTCAGAATTCAGCTGTTGTCACTTGTTCCAAAAGTAGTGAGTTCAATAGGTCCATGATAGTGACAGGAATCTCATGGTCTTTAATTTTCATCAAAGACAGTATGGGATTTGTAAGCACTCTAGTTAATGCAGTGGAGGAAGCTGAAATATCAGTTGAATCTTGAAATGGAAAAGATGTTTGAAACTTGGCAGCAAGTTCTAAAAAGAGAAGGGAAGGTTGGTAATGCTTTATGACCATTCCTAATCACCCTTTAGAGGATGCCAAGTTAAAACAGATATCCATAACTTGACATAAAAATTTATTAGATATGACTGAGACTGGGGATCTCAATCAGGATTGGAGCAAATGAAGGAATCCCTCTTGATGGCTCTAAGCCTAGCAGACAAGTCTACCAAGGGTGTTCACCAAAGATGGAACAGGGAGTCAGCTACAAATTGATGGAGAGACCATTCTGTAAGAACTATCTTCCCTTTCCTTGAAAAAGAATTTTCCTGCTGGCAATATGGCATACTTGATGGAATATTCCTCAGAAACTGTCCAGTAAAGTCTACACTAATATAATTTATTCCGTGAAAAGACACCTTACATGAGTGTATCACAAAAAATACAGTGGTAAAAGGGAAGCATTGCTACGCTTTCAGGACTTGAAAACAATAATTAAGTCACGTATGCAATCTTATTTTTTAAAGCAAAGGACTCTGAAGGAATTAGTTAAAATCCAATAGGTTTGCATTTCTAGTATGAGGAAACAAATTCCTTGTTAAGAAAACAAAAAAGAATCTCAAGTTATTGATGAACAAGTTTTACGATGAAATTAGAAGCAGCGTGCAACATGTTTACAACATGTAAGATGACACAATTCATGTATTTCATGAAGTGAATTAAATGACTGATAGATAGTGCAAAAATGTAAGAATAAGGAAATTCAATAACTAATTATCATTGCAGCATAGAAATGAATACAGGGAAAAGAACCAATTTGAATTACTAAGACCCTCAGAAGGGAAAAATAAAGCCAGTACACTGCATGTGTGGAGTAATTCTAAAAAACTCTCAAGAGAGCTTAATTAAACAAAATTTGGAGTATAGTCCTGAATTCACAAAAATTATTAGCACCCAAGACACTAATACAATGGAATGTTGAACCCTACAACAGTGTAACTGAAACATATATGAGTGTGTCTTTCATTTATGCTTAATCTGTGGGGATCTCATGCAGGGCTTATTCATTGGTCTAGAAGATTCTGGTTCACCCTAAAGAGAAGATGGAATTTCTATCAGCTGAAAAATATTTTCCACTAGGAAAAGTAATAGCTATGATATAGCAACAAGTAAGATATTGGTGATATTACTTCACGTTTCCTCATTAATTGTATTATTTAGCATCAGTAGGAACAAGTCCACACCTACAAATTGTATTTCCATGGATGTGATTTCCTATCTCACACGATGGCATATGATGGATTATTTTTCTCTTTCTTTCTGGTAATTGAAGTCTTAGGGTTGAATGATAAAGTCTTAATAAAATATGTTTACCTCACTGGCCATAAGGCTGAGTTTATGGTATGACCCAGTGTCTGTCATACTTCATTCATTTAACAGTAACTGCTTGTGATCACTATGAAGTCCAATATTTCTGATTTGATTTCACTAAATGTGGAATATTGGCTTAATATCAGTAATATGCAGACTGTTGCTACGGTGAAACCTGTCTTGAAAGACCACTGCTATGTAAACCACCTGTCTTGAGAGACCATATTCACAATACACACATTTTTTGATTATATAGTATTGTGACTGGTTATGAGAGACCACAGGCCTTGAGAGACCATACTTTTTGGACAGAAAGGGTGGTCTTTCAAGACAGGTTCTACTGTTTTGATAAGCTCTTTTCCAGATGAAATATACTCTCAACAGTTGGATGAGAATTCATCCCTCCATTGGGTAGTTGAGTTTAACCCTATATTGCCCATACCATCATTCATTCTTTCTCCAGTAGCAAATAGTTTTGCTGCTTAAAATAACATCAAAAGGAAATCTGCCTTCACTTCACATTGTGCATCATGATTTTAGCATGTTCTTTATGTGCATCATTTTTATTGTGCTGAAATCAAGCTAAATGTTTTGTATTGTTAAGGAATTAGCTCTCATTCTTTCTCACATTTTTTCTAGTTAAACTTTTTAAAACCTTGTGTCTGGGTTACTTCACCACAACTACAATTTTAAAAAAAATGAATTATTTTATTCCTTTTCAAGTTTGGTAGGTACCTACTTATCCTTGCTGATGATTTTATCTGCAGATTCATTTTCTGTTTCGACTTTTATTATTTTTTGTTTTAATACAGAAATGAGTCATCAAAGTTATCAAACAATCATCACAGTTATCAAACAATCATCAAAGTTATCAAACAATCATCACAGTTATCAAACAATCATCAAAGTTATCAAACAATCATCACAGTTATCAAACAATCATCAAAGTTATCAAACAATCATCAAAGTTATTTAAGTTTGGGTTTACACAAACTTTAACATGAAGTTAATGCCTTCATGTTCACTGTGTCTTTCGGGCCCCGAGTGGCCAAGTGGTCTAACACACTTTCTGTTACGGATCACTGCCATCTCAACTCTGCGTGGGTTCGAGTCAAAGATTCAGCTTATGTAGTTATGTGAGAAAGCTTGCCAGTAGCTTCTCGTGGGTCCGTGGTTCTTTCCGTGGGTTTTATCGGGTTCTTCCTCCACCAATAATACTGGCCCCCATGTATAGCCTATCGTGTGCTAAAAAATAGCGTTAAACCCTAAAACAAACAAAACAAACTCACTGTGTCTTTCAGTTTTCTCTTTAAAAGGCAAGATGATATAATGGTGTTCCGGTATATAATTGTTGGAAAACACATTATAATTGGTTCTCAAAAGCCAAGAAATAAACTCGGGTGAAATTAGTGAAGTTGTATTCATATAATAATATTATTAATTGTAATTATTAATTATTGTATTAACAAAATTTAATTGAAATGGATCAGAGACTATATGATGCTTTAAAAAATAAAACAGTAGACTGAGAGGGTTTTTATTGCAAGGTGTGTCAGAATAACAGGAATGGTTTGTGATGAAAGTAGAACTCTGCAGTGTACACTAAGTGATTCCTAGCAGCTAATGACCTCTGATTCTCAATATAAATTCTCCCTCCATCACACTTGTTTCTCTAATATATTGGCATTCTAGGTGAAGAATTATTGTTTGGGACATCCTCAGTGATGAACAAGATAGACATCATTTGCCAATTGGGTTTCCATGCTATGGGTGAAATGCAGATTGGATTGCCAGAGTTTTTGATCAAGTAGGATTGTTGATGATCCCCAGTAATAATGGCTGTACAAAAGTAAAGAATGAATGCAAAGCCATTTTGTGAGGAATTTTGAGAATAGTAATATAATTAGAACTTGACACATAGGCAAGATAAAGTGGATGGAATGACAACATCAATTATCAGATTAGGCAGGTTATAGAAGCACTGGAAGCAGAAGGAAGTGAAAAAAGTACAGTATATAACCATATCTGTGTCATAAACATGTCTGTGTCAACCATATCTGTCATAACCACATCTGTCTCATAACGATGTATAATAACAATAATCATGAAATAATAATGTTCATATCATAAAAACGTGTGATAGAAATATTTGTGTCATAACAATACTTGTTAATGCATGCAAGATATACACTGTATTCCCTCTTGATAATTATGTCATTGTAAGCGGTAATGTATTCCATCATAGAGTCAGACCACCTTATTATGGCGATATAATTTAAATACCTTATAATAAACAGTATCCATGGCTATATATGCTTTATTACAGCATATGTCTTGTAATAAGGGTCCTTGTAATGAAGTAGTGTTGTAAAAAATACCTGCCTGAAATCTTGTTAAGGACATAACATTAAACATGTAACACTCCAATGATCTGAAGTAAAAGAAAAAAATTAAATATCCACAGATTTTCACATTTCATTCTGACTTTGTACACATTTAAGTTTCAAGTAAAGAAAAATAATGTTAATACATGTATTCAATTAACAAAACTCTTTGCAAGGTGTTCTTTCTCAACTCATATCAGTGTAACCCATACAGCCTTGAGATTTGTCTTTTAGTTCAGTTACTTGACATCTAAACCACTATGGCTAATCTATGTACATAGTTTGGTGTAAAATTTAGCAAGGTACACAGAAGGTATGACTCAGAGAAAATTCAAGTAAAGTTTGACAAGAAAAGGGAAAAGAACTGAATTTACAATTTGCATCTGATATGTTTAATGAAAATTTAATTATAAAATGAGTTTGAAACCATTTATTTTATTACGATATCATTACTTAGAGCCATCTTCATTTGGTCCTGTCCATCTAAAGAAAGTTCTTGTTACAATATTGGAGCCATTTTCATTTGGTTCTGTCCATCTAGAGAAACTCCTTGTTAAGAAAGTGGAACCATCTTAATTTGGTCCTGTCCATCTAGAGGAACTCCTTGTTAAGAAAGTGGAACCATCTTAATTTGATCCTGTCAATCTAGAGAAAGTCCTTGTTATGATATTGGAACCATCCTAATTTGGTCCTGTCAATCTAGAGAAAGTCCTTGTTACGATATTGGAGCCATTTTCATTTGGTTCTGTCCATCTAGAGAAACTGCTTGTTAAGAAAGTGGAACCATCTTAATTTGGTCCTGTCCATCTAGAGGAACTTCTTGTTAAGAAAGTGGAACCATCTTAATTTGATCCTGTCAATCTAGAGAAAGTCCTTGTTACGATATTGGAACCATCTTAATTTGGTCCTGTCAATCTAGAGAAAGTCCTTGTTACGATATTGAGGCCATTTTTATTTGGTTCTGTCCATCTAGAGAAACTCCTTGTTAAGAAAGTGGAACCATCTTAATTTGGTCCTCTCTAACTAGAGAAAGTCCTTGTTAAGAAAGTGGAGCCATCTTCATTTGGTCCTGTTCATCTAGAGAAAGTCCTTGTTACGATATTGGAGCTTTCTTAATTTGGTCCTGCCCATCTAGAAGTGGACAAATGAGTAGGAATATTTTCATGCTCACATAGATGACGTGATTATATTTTGAGGATATGACAGCAATTTATTCAATGTTTTTAAACATTTGTTAATATAGTTTTTAGACTCTTCTTCTTTAGAGAGTTCCATTTTAGAGAAAATCTAAATAATTTGTTAATTTAGGTAAAATCCACTTAAACAAATAAAATTGAGTGGTCTTTTTTGTATGCATCGATAAGCTGGTTAGAATCTGAGGCTATTACAGTAGTTTTAAGTGTTTTAGTTTGGTATTGTGCATTATGGGTTAATTTGGCACATCAGCACAAGTAGGTTATTGAGTGCCGAGGCAATTGGCATAAAGTACATTGCCAAGGACACAACATTTTAGCTAAATAAAAATGTTTATTAAAATTATTGTTTGGACTTTTGAGGGGATAGAAAGCTATGACGTTTGTACATTTAGGCCAAAATTACTTAGACACTTCAAACAAATTCTTAAATTTGTAGATGATATGATTTAACTTTCATGGCATTTTTCAGTTTTTATCAGAGTTTGCAATAATTTTTCGGCTTCAATCAGTGGCTTAACCAAGTCTCCTTTGTGTTTACAAATACAAACGTAGTTGGAAAATGAGTCTGTACATTTATATGTGCATATGGTTAGTAAACCTGTTGGATTGCATGATGAAGTAGTCAATCTGTATTTTATATGTAATAAAGACTAAAGCAGTTATACTGGAAGAGTTTATCTTGTTTTATGTCAGATATCATAAATTCTGCTCTAAAGATATAACTGTCTGGCAGAACAACTAATTTGAGATGCATGGTTGAACCTATTGCAGCCACCTTGTCATTTTCATTGACCCAGTAACTAATCAGTCGTCATTAGGATTTTACTCTCCTTTATGAAATAGATTTATATTGACTGCATTTTAATGACTTGTGTGGAGAAAAAATGAATTCAAATTAAATTACATGTACAAATATACTTCAGTCTTTTTTTAAATTTGTATATTTAAACAATGATATTTAGGAACATATCAACAAAATGTGTAAGAACTATATCTGGTATAGTTTTATACAATGATCAATTTGTGTAAGGTACCTTTATGAAGTATGGGTATGGACCCTGGCTTAAATCAATTAAAAATTTCTTTGCAATTATTTACCATATATATACACTAATTTATAAATAGAATACAACTGCAGACTGCACCACCCAAATCTGTTATTGCATAATGCACCAGCAGATCTGCGACTGTGCAGTTTGTTAGAAGTAAGCGGTTGAATGAACAACATAAACCATGAACTGTCAGCACATTATACAATGTGTGTTGTTTGCAGTTGGGTTCAATCTATAGGCACGTATATGGTAGTTTTAATCTTGCGATCTCACATTTGCATCAGATTTTTCACATAACATGGCCGTAATTACTTAGCCAGGTTTGCATATACAGCATGCTAGACTGGTTTCTTTTATCACACAATGAAGTTTTATAGCTTCCTTGAGGGAGTCAAGGTAGACTCATAATCAAGGGTTGTAAGTTCAGTACCTGTCCAGACCAGCCCATGGCTGCTGTCTTGGTGCGCCCTTAGGAAAGGTACTTAGCTACAGCACCCATTGATCTGTTGAAAGTACATGTACCATAAATATAAACACACAAAATGTGCTATTAAATCCACAAAAGAAAGTTTCTATGCATAGCATTATTTTCATTTGAAATAAATTTAATTTTCATTTTTTATTTATTTATCATGTGCAGTGTATGTTCAGCCATTTAATGACATCAGCAGCAGCAAGGTGCAGAGCCTGCAGTTCACCAGGGACAGTCATTCATAATGTGTGACATGATTTGTAGAGCTCTGTAGCAAAGGAAGAATTAGTGGTCCGGTCCCATCACACAAGGTTGACTGCACAATGACCCTGTCCTGTCTGGAAGTGGTACAGTGTAGTCCACACGTGACATGGATGGTTGAAGCCAGTAAGAGAGACAGATGGCTCAGCTATGAGGGAGTGGTTTACAACATCTGTTGAAGACCGCTTGACACTCCATGCCAAAATGGCTACAATATTCTTCAGCAAAGAACCTAACCTGATTGGACATCTCAAAGTCAAGCACACTGCTGCATATGAGGTGATATCCATGTACAGTGAAAGCTTCTCACTGGCATAGACTTTAGCCAACACTTTTGTGGCTGCTCCCTGGCAATGGAGATGTGGAGGAGGAATTTTGCTGAGTACTGGCAGCAATGGTAAAGGAATTGGATATAGCATTCCTGAGATTATGTACATTGTTGTGTTTACATCAGTAAACTTGGTGTGGGATGATCGAGCCCAGGAGACAGCAGCACAATACTCAGTGTTTGAATAACAGAGGGCTGGTACTGATGTGTTGTGTGTCTGAGCACTAGTGACCAAGGATGTGCAAGCCAGTTTGAAGAGTTGGTTGTTTTGAGTGCTGAGCTTTGCTACAGTTTTCTTCAGGTGGTTGTAGAATGTCAGTGATCTGTCCAGAGTCACACCAAGGTGTATTGGTGTCGTGTCGTTTTATTTGCTGCCCATTCAGGAAGATGCAACATTTTCATTAATAGAATTTATTGCACTTCTTAATTTATTCAATGGGAGCATGGATCCGTGTTCACGTTGCACTCCCCATCAGTATTCAGCCAAGGCTCTACTCAAGACCGTGGAAACGAATGATCCATCTTGCAAACTGAATATAGAATATAGCATTGAATCCTGGCTACATGCCATTACCAAAAGCAGCCCCTACATACCAGTGTCCTCTGACTTTGAAGCCACTAGACTGACCCTATGAGTTTTACAACTTAGCGTGGAGGGTCTCGCAGGTCTCTCATTGACCTCATCTCATCAATGCCAGACTCCAAATTTGGTTGTGTAAAGTATGCTGTGAATCATTACTGATTCCTCACTATTTTCATCCACCAGATTCTGAGATGTGGTCCAGGTCAGAGGGTACAAAATAGCTAATGTCTACAAAATGCCCAGTGCCTATTGGGACAACAGTATGCTTCCAACTCTCAAGCGCCCAGCCATCTATTTTGGCAAGTTCAACAGTCATCAGCCTGACTGGGGTTACTCACCCTGATGAAGACACTGAACACTTAGTAGAGTGGGCAATGAACAATGACCTTCTGACCCTTGACTCCATGCAACGTGAGACCTTTCACTACTTCCAAAGAGCCATATTCAACCTGTTTGGATGAAGAGTGTCAGGCTCTCCTCAAAGAGTTTGAAGCATCTGGAGGCCCAGACACCTGATTGAATCAAGTAATATCACCTACAGCAAAGTACAACCTAATTTCCAGGTATAAATTCTGCAGTTTGACATATTTTGGCAATATTTTCCTGGTATAAATTATGCAGTTTGACATATTTTGGCAATATTTGCAAGGTATAAATTATGCAGTTTGACATATTTTGGCAATATTTGCAAGGTATATTTTCTGCAGTTTAACTTATTTTGGCAGTGTATTCCAGGTTAAATTCTGCAAATCTAATAAATTCTGACAAAATATGAGTATACTCCCCACAAAAAAGTAGTGCAATATTTTCTTGTAAATTTTGGTTGGACAGTTTGAAAGTTTTGCATTTTCAAGGTAGTTTTTCAAATGATAGTTTTCCTTCAGCAGCAGAAAGTCATAAACAGGCAGTCAAATTTGCATCTCGAAACCCTTAAAATATCTTCTTATTTCCAATTTAATGTTCACTTCCTGCTCTGCCTTTAAAATGGTCCAAATCCTGCAACAAAATGAGATTTCAAATTACAATATAAGCAACATAATGAAGACAGAGATATTCCAAATGCTCTTATTTCCAAGAAGTCAATGTTGATACATTTGTTGGATCGAACACGCCCAAGTCTGATTTTATTATGGAGAATTATGAACCATTCCTGTCGAAGGGTTCTGTATCACTCATAAGTGATTCTGTCAGTCCTATTCCTATTAAAATTTTAATGGACACAGGAGTTTTAGGACATACTGTCTTTGGACCTTTGCAGTTGTTAAAAGAGAAACTTCTTTCAAATGAAGGTACACAAATCAAATCTTCTCTGTTATGTTTGTAATTTTAAATACAAATGTCAATGGTTTGTGAGGCTGCAAGCATTAATCTGCACTCTGCTCAGTTAAAAATGAAAGTAAGGTATGATAAAAATACAAAGAAACAGAGTTTTAAGCCAGGTGTTATAGTTCTATCTGTCAGGATTCGAGCCTCAGGCTTGGCTAATGTGGGTACATGAGAAAGCTAGCCAGAAGCTTCTTGTGGGTCATTGATTCTTTCCAGGATTTTCTAGGATTTTTATTTCTAACAGAGCTTATTTTTGGAGTACCATCAGCATCTCATTGGAGAAAAATATTGTTTTGGTAAGCAGGAATGGTTTTCTGGACACTTTATACATAAATTTTGCCTTTCTAAGAAGTATTCTTTCGTGTATTGCTAAGATTTTGATATCTTTCATTTTATCCTGGAAATTGTTGATACATTGATCTAGAATTAATTGGCATGTCCTCTTTTAGAATATGAAAGGTTTATCTTTTGAACTAAAGGCATTAACCCACATGACACTGCATTGGTCCAGATATGGCTGAACGTAAAAGATGACTTTGTACTGAAAAGTAATCAGTGTTCTGAATTTCCTTAGTGTAACAATAAACCTTTTCTGAAACATGTTTAATGTGAATAGACCAAGTTAGGTGGTCTTCTACAAAACCATGAATTTTAAAAGAACGCTCACATTAAGGTTCACACTGTCAAATAGAACTTGGTGTTTATCTCGATCTAGCTTTGGCAATTTTATTTTGGTGTAACTAATAGGGCTTTGGGTGTGTGTGTGTGTGTGTGTGTGCGCTGTATTTTAAGTCTGTTAAGAACATCTTGTAAATCATATTCAAGTGCAGTTTTGGAATTGGCTCTATTAGATAGTAAAGTGTTATCTGCATAAAGGTATGTGGAAGAAATTGAATTTCCTATCTGAAGAGGTAAATAGAATGAATAACACACTGGTCTTAGAATAAATGTCTGTGTTACTTCACAATTAATATTTTTTACTTTCTGAGAAAGGTGACCATTTAAAAATACTTATTTCACTCTGTCAGTTAAGTAAACCAGTTTAGGGAATTTTAATTACATTTTCAATTAAAATTTCAGGGTCTACAAGATGAATGGCTTGACAAAAATCAATCATAACAATGACATCATTTATCTTGTATCTAATGTTTTTGCCATTTGTCAATATAGATATATGTACAATATCACAAGAGTGATTAATTCTGTCAAAGTTAGCTAGAATCATTATCATGAATATGATTGCCAGTATTAAGTTGTTACAGAAAGAATCATTTACATATTTATGTAAAAATTTGGAAAGGCAATGAAGGATAGAGATAAGTTTGTAGTTATTTACATCATCTTTTGTGCTATGTTATGCAGTGGTGTTACTTTGGCAGTTGTCCAAGTCTGTGGATATTTATTAGAACTAATACTCTGCAAGTGTAGGTTTTATATACTCTCTGTTTCCTTGAGTAGCCTTGGTCCAGTCATATCACCTCCTTTAGTCTTACAGTCATCCATTTGTGTAATATATTTCAACACCAAATTACAATTAGTTTAAGGAATTTCAAACTTTTTAAGGAAGGTGTTGGTTTAGAACAAAACAGAATTCCAGATAATCAGATGAAATTTAAGGTTCTTCAGCAGTTTTCACAATAAAGTTATTAAAATATTTGAAATGTCACTTAAATGCCATCATGATATAATTTCAGTTTCACTGTTGCATTTCCCTGCACTGAACTTGGTTATATCTTCCGACATAGCTTTAGAGTTATTTCTGTTTTTGAGTTGCTGCCATGACCAGTCTGGATTTGCAAAAAAGCTTACAAGTAGTTTCCCATGGGTCAGTGCCTTTCCCAGGCTTTTCCATCACTAGTTATTCACGCCACATGTCTAGCCTATCATGCCCTGAACAAAATGGCATTAAACCAACATCAACAACATTAATTTCTATCTTCATCCAGCACTTCCTTTTAGTACATTCTTTTGGCTTCACTTTTTCATTTTTTTTATCTTTAATCTTCTGAATTATATATGCAGCTTGATTTCCTATTAATTTTACATGGTCTCTTGGTTGTGTTGCATCTAAAACTCCTGGGGAGAACCATCCTTTGTAATGGTTTTCCTTCATCCTGTGCATTTCTCAAGTTGCCTGTTTATTGGCATGGAATGATCCCTCGGAGTACACAAGATCAATATCTTCAAAAGTATTTTGACTGTTTCAGATCAGGGCTTTTGTTCTCTAAAGGACTTGTACCAACTCAACCCTCATAGAAAACTTATGCAAACACCATGATATTAAAAATTCAACGACCTAAAATTCTGCATGTTCTTGAACAATCCTATATTTGTAAGTATAGACAAATCCTTAACACATTAAACCCTGGAGGTTTTTGCTGTTTTCGCATGAAATGCAAGTAGGAAACACATTTTGGGGACTATTTCTGAATACATCGTAATACATCAATTTCCAAACAATAATCCGTTAGACAAATGGTTACTAATGCTACAGAAAATGTTTTTCATTGGTTAGTTTGCTGGCGCATGAGCAAAAAGGCAAAAATCTGACTTTTTTTTTTTTTTTTTTTTTTTTGCTTAACGGACCCATAATTTTCATATGTAGAAGACTCTTTATTCAAAATGTCCACCTTAACCTACTTTTTGCACAGGTTCACCTGTCTGTGTGCATCTCAGACCAGTCTGCTGTAGATCTGAGGTCATAAAGTCTAAAATCTGGACACAAATTCGGAATCCGACCATGGGCGATTTTTGGGTGAAAAAAAAACTGGTCCAAAACTTTGGTTTTTCCCTCTGTATTTTGTAATGCAATTAAAATGTCCAGATTACTTGCTATCATTGTAGAGCTACATCTGTCTACTTTTCAATGATACCACCCACTTTAGTGTATCATGTATGACCTTGACGCTACAGACCATGGAAGTAGGCTAGGTATTAATCTGTTAATGACAGCTTCTATCTTAATTAAACAATATGAATTGCAGCATTTCTGGATTTACATGTGTTTGAAATATGTTATCAATTCTGCACCAAAGAGTCTAGTCTGAAACTCGGTCAATGAAACAGGGTCTCTGGGGTTTTTTTTCAGTTACAACTTGGATAAGCTCTGAAAAGATTCTTTCTACTAAAATCTTAATTTCATTATCAACCAATCCTGGATAGCGAAATCAATATATATATATTAACCCATTTCTAGACTTTCTCTTCTTCCATATCATTAGTGGCGAGAACATGGGCAAGACCCTTTAACTCAACTGCCTTCACAAACTAAATAACCTACTTGCAGTGCTATACCATATCAAACCAAGCCAGTGAAAGCATCTTTTATTAATACCAAAATAATATATAGTATGCTAAATTTAGGTCTCCAAAAGCAGATGCATCACTCTTTAACTATATTGCCCTTCATGATAATACAGTTATTTTTGTATTAAGCAGGGATGGCAATGTAATGGATACAAGTAACAGTAAACTTATGTTAATGTATTTAATTGAATCAGAATCATTGTAAAGTGGTATACTCCATGTCTTCCATAGACATCAATATACTGAGTGCTGTGTATGTGTAATCAGAATCATTGTAAAGTGGTATACTCCATGTCTTCCATAGACATCAATATACTGAGTGCTGTGTATGTGTAAGCAGAATCATTGTAAAGTGGTATACTCCATGTCTTCCATAGACATCAATATTCTGAGTGCTGTGTATGTGTAAGCAGGA
Organism: Unio delphinus; assembly: GCA_029339505.1. Lineage (NCBI taxonomy): Eukaryota > Metazoa > Mollusca > Bivalvia > Unionida > Unionidae > Unio > Unio delphinus. Next base: position 16,513,104 of record JAQISU010001235.1, read on the forward strand.
TCATTGTAAAGTGGTATACTACATGTCTTCCATAGACATCAATATACTGAGTGCTGTGTATGTGTAAGCAGAATCATTGTAAAGTGGTATACTCCATGTCTTCCATAGATATCAATATTCTGAGTGCTGTGTATGTGTAAGCAGGATCATTGTAAAGTGGTATACTCCACGTATTCCATAGACATCAATATACTGAGTGAGTGCTGTGTACGTGTAAGCAGAATCATTGAAAAGTGGTATACTCCATGTCTTCTATAGACATCAATATACTGAGTGAGTGCTGTATATGTGTAAAAGCAGAATCATTGTAAAATGGTATACTCCATGTCTTCCATAGACATCAATATACTGAGTACTGTGTATGTGTAAGCAGGATCATTGAAAAGTGGTATACTCCATGTCTTCCATAGATATCAATATACTGAGTGCTGTGTATGTGTAAGCAGAATCATTGAAAAGTGGTATACTCCATGTCTTCCATAGACATCAATATACTGAGTGAGTGCTGTGTATAAGTAAGCAGAATCATTGTAAACTTGGGAAAACTCCATATCTTCCATAGACATCAATATACTGAGTGCTGTGTATGTGTAAGCAGAATCATTGTAAAGTGGTATACTCCATGTCTTCCATAGACATCAATATACTGAGTGCTGTGTATGTGTAAGCAGAATCAGTGTAAAGTGGTATACTCCATGTCTTCCATAGACATCAATATACTGAGTGCTATGTATGTGTAAGCAGAATCATTGTAAAGTGGTATACTCCATGTCTTCCATAGACATCAATATACTGAGTACTGTGTATGTGTAAGCAGAATCATTGAAAAGTGGTATACTCCATGTCTTCCATAGACATCAATATACTGAGTACTGTGTATGTGTAAGCAGAATCATTGAAAAGTGGTATACTCCGTGTCTTCCATAGACATCAATATACTGAGTGAGTGCTGTGTATAAGTAAGCAGAATCATTGTAAAATGGTATAATCCATGTCTTCCATAGACATCAATATACTGAGTGAGTGCTGTGTATGTGTAATCAGAATCATTGTAAAGTGGTATACTCCATGTCTTCCATAGACATCAATGTACTGAGAGCTGTGTATGTGTAAGCAGAATCATTGTAAAGTGGTATACACCATGTCTTCCATAGACATCAATATACTGAGTGAGTGCTGTGTATGTGTAATCAGAATCATTGTAAAGTGGTATACACCATGTCTTCCATAGACATCAATATACTGAGTGAGTGCTGTGTATAAGTAAGCAGAATCATTGTAAAATGGTATAATCCATGTCTTCCATAGACATCAATATACTGAGTGAGTGCTGTGTATGTGTAATCAGAATCATTGTAAAGTGGTATACTCCATGTCTTCCATAGACATCAATATACTGAGTACTATGTATGTGTAAGCAGAATCATTGTAAAGTGGTATACTCCATGTCTTCCATAGACATCAATATACTGAGTACTGTGTATGTGTAAGCAGAATCATTGAAAAGTGGTATACTCCATGTCTTCCATAGACATCAATATACTGAGTACTGTGTATGTGTAAGCAGAATCATTGAAAAGTGGTATACTCCGTGTCTTCCATAGACATCAATATACTGAGTGAGTGCTGTGTATAAGTAAGCAGAATCATTGTAAAATGGTATAATCCATGTCTTCCATAGACATCAATATACTGAGTGAGTGCTGTGTATGTGTAATCAGAATCATTGTAAAGTGGTATACTCCATGTCTTCCATAGACATCAATGTACTGAGAGCTGTGTATGTGTAAGCAGAATCATTGTAAAGTGGTATACACCATGTCTTCCATAGACATCAATATACTGAGTGAGTGCTGTGTATGTGTAATCAGAATCATTGTAAAGTGGTATACTCCATGTCTTCCATAGACATCAATGTACTGAGAGCTGTGTATGTGTAAGCAGAATCATTGTAAAGTGGTATACACCATGTCTTCCATAGACATCAATATACTGAGAGAGTGCTGTGTATGTGTAATCAGAATCATTGTACAGTGGTATACTCCATGTCTTCCATAGACATCAATATACTGAGTGAGTGCTGTGTATAAATAAGCAGAATCATTGTAAAGTGGTATACTCCACGTCTTCCATAGATATCAATATACTGAGTGAGTGCTGTGTATGTGTAAGCAGAATCATTGTAAAGTGGTATACTCCATGTCTTCCATAGATATCAATATACTGAGTACTGTGTATGTGTAAGCAGAATCATTGAAAAGTGGTATACTCCACGTCTTCCATAGATATCAATATACTGAGTGAGTGCTGTGTATAAGTAAACAGGATCATTGTAAAATGGTATACTCCATGTCTTCCATAGACATCAATATACGGAGTGAGTGCTGTGTATGTGTAAGCAGAATCATTGTAAAGTGGTAAACTTCATGTCTTCTATAGACATCAATTACTGAGTATTAGTACTGAGTTTGTATTTTAGGATTTACATCATTATTATTTTTTGTTGGCAGATCCCCCCTCCCTAAATGATAAATTCAGATCTTGACAGTATGAGAGCTTGTTTATTTTGAGCTGATAGTTAAATTTTTAAACTATTGTAGAATCGTATTTTTAAGTTATTATGGGAGGTTATCTGCATTGTGGGTAATATTTGGGTAATGATATACTTTCACTTGTTCACCCAATATAAATAAAAATGAGAATCGAATACCATCTAATCTAATATACTTTGCAGAAAATTACCCACAATGTATTGCAAAGATGGAGCCAATTTGTACTAGAGTTTCCAATGTATATCCCATCATCTATTAAAAGTCATGCTTTTTAATGAAATTGATATTCATGCACCTCCTTACTCATATTTTTAAGGTTTGTGGCTAGCATTTTTTTATTTGAAATATATTCTTAGAAGTACTGGATGGATATATCTCCTGACCAACGTTCCCTCAAAGCAAATGGTAGATGTGCGTGCAGTGCTCGCTGCACTGTGCAAGCATTACGGAGATGAGCAAAATTTAATGTTGGATTGAGCAAACATTGACTGTTCAGCTGCACGAGATGCTTGAGCAGCTGCACGTGCATGCATGCAGCTTAGAGAGAATGTTGCTCCTGACAATGTTGAAATGTGCCTTCACAATTGACATGGCCTTTGCCATTGATGAGAGAGGAAATTCCACTCAGAATACAAATTAATTTTTTGTTTGAGTTTATCTTCAGTACAAACACCTACTTGACATGTTTATGCTAAAGACATCCATTTATAACTTATTATTGTCCCAGCTAATGGTGGTCAAATTGTACAAGAAAACCTTTCTAGGCAGACACCTCTGTATAAAGAATATGTCTATTAAGGAAAATTTTGTTTGTCCTCTGATTTTCCATTATTGCAGGGTGTCGCTGTACCTTCACTTTTATTTACTTACATTGCATGTGAGTGGGCATACTTAATATATCATATGAATAGTGACAATCCGCATACCTGTACACAATAGTCTAGTACCTATAAAATTACAATATTTTATGCTTGCAATTACCCCGTGTCATTTAGTGTTCATTTTTCATACAACGGTAGAAATTTTCGTGACAAATTGAATTTGTGACAGTTGGAAATTGTTGTATAGTGACAGTCAGCTATATGATTGGCATTTACAGGCCTGACTGTCCGACAAGCTTACATGGTACCTGTGATAGTATTGGTCAGTGGTCCATATATATCAGTAAGTGTTAATGGTGCCTGTGATAGTATTGGTCAGTGGTCCATATATATCAGTAAGTGTTAATGGTGCCTGTGATAGTATTGGTCAGTTGTCCATAGATGTCAGTAACTGTTCATGGTACTGCAGTGATAGTATTGGTCAGTGGTCCATATATATATCAGTAAGTGTTAATGGTGCCTGTGATAGCATTGGTCAGTGGTCCATAGATATCAGTGTTTAATGGTGCCAGTGATAGTATTGGTCAGTTGTCCATAGATGTCAGTAAGTGTTCATGGTACTGCAGTGATAGTATTGGTCAGTGGTCCATATATATCAGTAAGTGTTAATGGTGCCTGTGATAGCATTGGTCAGTGGTCCATAGATATCAGTGTTTAATGGTGCCAGTGATCGTATTGGTCACACATCCATAGATATCAGTAAGTGTTAATGGTGCCAGTGATAATATTAGTCAGTTGTCCATATATATCTGTAACTGTTTTTGGTTTTTACTGACATACAGCAATATGTTAATTAAGGCTACAGTCAGACTTCATGATTTTAGGTAGTTGTCTGTGTTCATTAGTTATGTGTTAGGAGTTACTTTTACCATTTTCTGTTTCGTTTTGTTCCTGATGGCATAATTTCTACCAGGAAACAAGACAACATGTAAATGCCATTGCAGTGTCTTACAAAATTTCATATTGATTATAAAAGCAGACAGGTTTTAAACATGAATGCTAAGATTAATGAATAAATTTGTCAAAATAGTCTGCATAACAAAAACATGGTAGGTCTAGATTGTGTTATAATCATGTGAAGACCATTCATTTGTACAAAAGGACTACTGTAATTTGCAGGTAATTAATGTTTATGTTCAGGAAGAGGAAATATCAGGGTCTAAAAGAACTTTAATTGGCTTCTTCTGAGAGGCTCAGGTATTTATGGACTTGTAATAACCATTTTATAGGCACTTTCACAAAAATAAAGGAACTGTTACTCTGCATGTTTTCAGTAAAGATTTGTGTTCACATCAATCTGTCTTTCTAGGATGGAAATATCTTTCAACTAATCAGATACTGTATATTCTCATGCACAAGTCAGAACCAGTGGCAAACAACATAGGCCCAGGTCTGTAGTTACATAATGTATCATCATTTCTGGGTATGTATTGTTTTTCAGGACAACATAGACCCAGGTATGCGTTTGCATAATGTACCATCATTTCTGGGTATGTGTTGTTATACAGGACAACATAGACCCAGGTCTGCTGTTGCATAATGTACCATTGTTCCTGGGTATGTGTTTTATTGTCATGACAACATAAACCAAGGTCTGCTGTTGCATAATGTACCATCATTTCTGGGTATGTGTAGCTTTGAGGACAACATAGACCCCAGTAAACAGAGTCTTTGTTGTTTGGAGTTGGATCTGACTTGTGTTTAAGTCTGTATAGTACATTAGTATGGTGTCTAAGTCTGTATAGTACATTAGTATGGTGTCTAAAAATGTATAGTACATTAGTATGGTGTCTAAGTCTGTATAGTACATTAGTATGGTGTCTAAGTCTGTATAGTACATTAGTATGGTGTCTAAGTCTTTATAGTACATTAGTATGGTGTCTAAGTCTGTATAGTACTTTAGTATGGTGTTTAAGTCTGTTTAGTACATTAGTATGGTGTTTAAGTCTGTATAGTACATTAGTATGGTGTTTAAGTCTGTATAGTACATTAGTATGGTGTCTAAGTCTGTATAGTACATTAGTATGGTGTCTAAGTCTGTATAGTACATTAGTATGGTGTCTAAGTCTGTATAGTACATTAGTATGGTGTCTAAGTCTGTATAGTACATTAGTATGGTGTTTTAGTCTGTATAGTACATTAGTATGGTGTCTAAGTCTGTATAGTACATTAGTATGGTGTTTTAGTCTGTATAGTACATTAGTATGGTGTCTAAGTCTGTATAGTACATTAGTATGGTGTCTAAGTCTGTATAGTACATTAGTATGGTGTCTAAGTCTGTATAGTACATTAGTATGGTGTCTAAGTCTGTATAGTACATTAGTATGGTGTCTAAGTCTGTATAGTACATTAGTATGGTGTTTTAGTCTGTATAGTACATTAGTATGGTGTCTAAGTCTGTATAGCACATTAGTATGGTGTTTAAGTCTGTATAGTACATTAGTATGGTGTCTAAGTCTGTATAGTACATTAGTATGGTGTTTAAGTCTGTTTAGTACATTAGTATGGTGTTTAAGTCTGTATAGTACATTAGTATGGTGTTTAAGTCTGTATAGTACATTAGTATGGTGTCTAAGTCTGTATAGTACATTAGTATGGTGTCTAATTCTGTATAGTACATTAGTATGGTGTTTAAGTCTGTATAGTACATTAGTATGGTGTTTAAGTCTGTTTAGTACATTAGTATGGTGTTTAAGTCTGTATAGTACATTAGTATGGTGTTTAAGTCTGTATAGTACATTAGTATGGTGTCTAAGTCTGTATAGTACATTAGTATGGTGTCTAAGTCTGTATAGTACATTAGTATGGTGTCTAAGTCTGTATAGTACATTAGTATGGTGTCTAAGTCTGTATAGTACATTAGTATGGTGTCTAAGTCTGTATAGTACATTAGTATGGTGTCTAAGTCTGTATAGTACATTAGTATGGTGTCTAAGTCTGTATAGTACATTAGTATGGTGTCTAAGTCTGTAATGTACATTAGTATGGTGTCTAAGTCTGTATAGTACATTAGTATGGTGTCTAAGTCTGTATAGTACATTAGTATGGTGTCTAATTCTGTATAGTACATTAGTATGGTGTTTTAGTCTGTATAGTACATTAGTATGGTGTCTAAGTCTGTATAGTACATTAGTATGGTGTTTAAGTCTGTATAGTACATTAGTATGGTGTCTAAGTCTGTATAGTACATTAGTATAGTGTTTAAGTCTGTTTAGTACATTAGTATGGTGTTTAAGTCTGTATAGTACATTAGTATGGTGTTAAGGCTGTATAGTACATTAGTATGGTGTCTAAGTCTGTATAGTACATTAGTATGGTGTCTAATTCTGTATAGTACATTAGTATGGTGTCTAAGTCTGTATAGTACATTAGTATGGTGTCTAAGTCTGTATAGTACATTAGTATGGCATCTAAGTCTATAGTACATTAGTATGGTGTCTAAGTCTGTATAGTATATTAGTATGGTGTTGATCAAGAACATACATTTTATTTATTACTGCAAAATATAGTATTTTAGAATCATAATATTTTAATGAATCTTTATATATACAATGAATCAATAACATCCCACACATAAAATACAAAGTGTTGTAATATATTCCATTCATTTTTGTAAATTATTTGTAGTTTGCTTCCCTGAATCTTGTCTGTAAATATGTGCTGCACTTACTCTGCAGCTTTTATATTTGGAATATTATGCTATTTTACAAACACTTTGCAATGATGAAATGTGTTGAAATGCAAGAAAACATTAGTTGCAAATTTTGTGCAGATATTTGGAAAAGACTTAATAGGCAGAACATTTACCAATTGAAGTTTGCAAGTTTACCAGCAAGTAATCTAATAGATTTGATGTACATAGTTGGCAAGCATGCAGAAAAGTTGGATTAGTTAAAATTCTCTATCTGCTGGGTAGACTGTATACATATAAATGATTACATTAGTTATTATTATTAGTCTTTTAAGGTAGACTGTATTCATGTAATTGATTACATTAGTTATTATTATTAGTCTTTTAAGGTAGACTGTATACATGTAATTGATTACATTAGTTATTATTATTAGTCTTTAAAGGTAGACTGTATACATGTAATTGATTACATTAGTTATTATTATTAGTCTTTAAAGGTAGACTGTATACATATAATTGATTACATTAGTTATTATTATTAGTCTTTTAAGATAGATTGTATACACATAATTGATTACATAAGTTATTATTATTAGTCTTTTAAGGTAGACTGTATACATGTAATTGATTACATTAGTTATTATTATTAGTCTTATAAATTAGACTGTATACATGTAATTGATTACATTTTTGTTATTATTAGTCTTTAAAGGTAGAATGTATACATGTAACTGGTTACATTAGTTATTATTATTAGTCTTTTAAGGTAGACTGTATACATATAATTGATTACATTAGTTATTATTATAAGTCTTTAAAGGTAGACTGTATACATGTAATTGATTACATTAGTTATTATTATTAGTCTTTAAAGGTAGACTGTATACATGTAATTGATTACATTAGTTATTATTATTAGTCTTTAAAGGTAGACTGTATACATATAATTGATTACATTAGTTTTTATTATTAGTCTTTTAAGATAGACTGTATACATATAATTGATTACATTAGTTATTATTATTAGTCTTTTAAGGTAGACTGTATACATGTAATTGATTACATTAGTTATTATTATTAGTCTTATAAATTAGACTGTATACATGTAATTGATTACATTTTTGTTATTATTAGTCTTTAAAGGTAGAATGTATACATGTAACTGGTTACATTAGTTATTATTATTAGTCTTTTAAGGTAGACTGTATACATTTAATTGATTACATTAGTTATTATTATAAGTCTTTAAAGGTAGGCTGTATACTAATATTACATTAGTTATTATTATTAGTCTTTAAAGGTAGACTGTATACATGTAATTGATTACATTAGTTATTATTATTAGTCTTATAAATTAGACTGTATACATGTAATTGATTACAATTTTGTTATTATTAGTCTTTAAAGGTAGAATGTATACATGTAACTGGTTACATTAGTTATTATTATTAGTCTTATAAATTAGACTGTATACATGTAATTGATTACATTTTTGTTATTATTAGTCTTTAAAGGTAGAATGTATACATGTAACTGGTTACATTAGTTATTATTATTAGTCTTATAAATTAGACTGTATACATGTAATTGATTACATTTTTGTTATTATTAGTCTTTTAAGGTAGACTGTATACATATAATTGATTACATTAGTTATTATTATAAGTATTTTAAGGTAGACTGTATCCATGTAATTGATTACATTAGTTATTATTATTAGTCTTTTAAGGTAGACTGTATACATGTAATTGATTACATTAGTTATTATTATTAGTCTTTAAAGGTAGACTGTATACATGTAATTGATTATATTAGTTATTATTATTAGTCTTATAAATTAGACTGTATACATGTAATTGATTACATTTTTGTTATTATTAGTCTTTAAAGGTAGAATGTATACATGTAACTGGTTACATTAGTTATTATTATTAGTCTTATAAATTAGACTGTATACATGTAATTGATTACATTTTTGTTATTATTAGTCTTTAAAGGTAGAATGTATACATGTAACTGGTTACATTAGTTATTATTATAAGTCTTTTAAGGTAGACTGTATACATGTAATTGATTACATTAATTATTATTATAAGTCTTTAAAGGTAGACCGTATACATGTAATTGATTACATTAGTTATTATTATTAGTCTTTTAAGGTAGACTGTATACATATAATTGATTACATTAGTTATTATTATTAGTCTTTAAAGGTAGACTGTATCCATGTAATTGATTACATTAGTTATTATTATTAGTCTTTAAAGTTAGACTGTATCCATGTAATTGATTACATTAGTTATTATTATTAGTCTTTAAAAGGTAGACTGTATGCATGTAATTGATTACATTAGTTATTATTATTACTCTTTTAAGGTAGACTGTATACATGTAATTGATTATATTAGTTATTATTATTAGTCCTTTAAGGTAGACTGTATACATGTAATTGTTTACATTAGTTATTATTATTAGTCTTTAAAGGTAGACTGTATCCATGTAATTGATTACATTAGTTATTATTATTAGTGTTTAAAGGTAGACTGTATACATGTAAATGGTTACATTAGATATTATTATTAGTCTTTTAAGGAGGAAAATATTTTGGGCTTTTTAAAGAAAAATATTATGGTAGTCATTTTACATTACTGCATTACAAATGTCTCATTAAGTATCATATTTTGTAGTTGAAATCAAGCAAAAATGGGAGAACCATATACATAATTGATTCCATGAGTAATTTTTCTAAACAGAATCTGTCATTGTTTGGAGATTTATACTCTCCTGGCACAATAGTAATTTTGTGACCTCAGCTTGGAAATGAAAATTGACTCAAAAATATGTTGCCAGTGTTGCAAATGAAAATTAACTCAAAAATCAGTTCCCAGTGTTTGACTCCTAGATAAGTGTCTAAATATCATGCTGTATTAAAGAAGTACAAAATAAAAAATCTAGAAACTCCCAATTCAGATTCTATAAAAACAAGAGAGTAACTATTGTTTAATTAAAATGCTACACCCACCCTGGAATTCTATTGGGCTCCAGATATTCACCACTTAAAAAACCTTCTGGCTGTCAATTATTTTCTTCACTGTCCAGCAATAAATTTTTTTTTTTATGATTTCATTTAAAGCAACATTTTTTGAATCTGATCTTAAACTGCGTATGACCATCATTACAAAAGCAAAAGAGATACACAATCAAACCTGGCCAGCTAGATGTTTTTATAAATAGTGATCACTTGTTCACAACTGCCAGCCTAATTTCCTCCAAGCAAATTATTTTCTATATAATATTCACCAGCTTTCCTGAGTCAATACCTATTGTAACACTGTTGATCCCTCCTCCACAACAGCCCAGGGGACAGTCTGTTAACTCCACATTAGTGATCTGTATCCCAAGCCTTCAGTCCCTGATGACACTAAGATCTGTTCACCTTGGAAAAACTTTCAACCAGATCTCTTATTGCTCCATACTGTTACAATTAAGGGTGATTTCCCAAACCTTTACAGAGACAGGACTTTACTCAAGAAATTGGGTTGGTCTATGCCCCACCTCAGTGTTGAGACCTTTGATCATTGCATGTAGCCAAGATGATTTTGCTGCTGCTTCTAACAAACAATGAAGGGCAACTGATCATTCAGATCTTAAAAAAGTTTGTGTCACAAAAAACTTCCAAATGTTACTAAATTTAAAATCCCAGAAATAAGTTTCAAGTTTGTTTTGAATTACCTCAAAAACATTGATGATTCTAAATCTACAGGATATGACATGTTAGGTCCAATACTTCTTATGGCAGCTTAATCAGCCATCTCTGAGAGTATTACCTTTTCTTTGTAATCACAGTTTGAAAACATGTAAATTTCCAATTTTTGGGGAAAACTGCCAAAGTAACACCACTACATAAATCTGGATCAAAAGAAGACCTGAATTACTATAGACCAATATCAATTTTCGCATCCCTTTCCAAATTACCAGAAAACCATTTGCACTGTTCTTTATGAACTATCACTATGATTACAATCTACTTCATGAAAATCAATCTGGCTTTTGAAAGATCATTTCTGTGAAACTGTACTTATCTCTAAGACTGTCAAGGGGCTGAAAGCTTTAGATAAAGGTAATTTAGTCGATACTGTAATGATTGATTTTAGAAAAGCTTTCTACAGTAGATCATGAAATTCTTTTTGAAAAGTTAAAAAATCTATTAATGTAGTGAAGGTACTCAGGAGGGTTCACATCCTACTTAAGCAAAAGATATCAACAGGTAGCACTAAATGGACAACTATCGGAAACTTAAATGAAAAGTTGTGGATTGCCACAAGGTTCTGGCATGGGGCCCTTGTTATTTGTTTTGTTAATAAATTACCTACCCCTAAAAATAGGACATGTATGCAGATGACATTACTTTGTTTGATGCTCAAAATTAGCAACCTTAAGTTCTCAACAGGCTTCAAATATGGTGTAAGGAAAATGGCATGATCCTTGATACAAACAAAACAGAAGTCTTGTTGATAACTACACAGTACAAAATAGCAACGTTGCAAACTAAAATGCTGCATGTTCTTTATGATAACACTGATCTGAAATTGATGTGTTTTGATAGAATTTTTGGAATATTTGTAGATAATAACATGCAATGGTCTGTCTAATCAAATAATTTAAATTATATTTCGAAGAAAATAAACTCTTACCTTTGGCTCTTAAAGAATATCAAGGCCTTCATTCAATTACTTTATAGTTATATTTAACCACATTTTGTCTTCTGTAATATATTTTGTGAAAACAGAACTGCTACAAATATGAGAAAACTTTCCAGACTCCAGGAAAGGGTATGTAAAAGAATTCTTAATCAGCAAACAGTAAATGTTCATACTACATTCAAAGTATTACCAATACAATGAAAGAATATTTTTGAGAAAGGCCAAAATGATATATACAAGGTTTTTACAAAATCTAGCTCCACTTACCTAAACACTATTTTCCAGAAAAAAGAATCATCTGGTATGCTAAATCTAAGATCATTAAAAGGGAACAATTTCAAAGTAACCAAGCCACAAAGGAGCTATTCAAAACTAGCTTCCAATTTTCAGGTGAACTTGTTTGGAATAACATTCCACATGATACTTAATCAGCTCCAAGCATCTCTTCCTTCCACAATAGGTGTATTATCATTGAAATCATTGAAAATATGGTATATTTGTTAAACTACATGTTATACCACCCACCACACCACCTGTGCTTCATTTTCTTTTCTGAAACAATGTAGCATTTAAATGAATAGTTGTTTATTTACTGTCTGTTTGTGTATGCATATGTGTGTGTGCTAATAAATAGAAAAACTTACTTTGGCAGTTTTCCAAGAAAATTGGAAATTGGCTTGTTTTCAAACTGTGATTACATACACAACTTGTATTTTATATGTACACAGTAGAGGGCCTAAAGGTAGATTAGTTTCTCATTTGTAACTAATTAGGCCACCCTCTGAGAATGAGGTATTATTATTATTATTATTATTATTATTATTATTATTATTATTATACTGTTAGGAAACTTATCAGTGGGTTCTTTAGAGGGGCCTCTCATTCATAATATTAAAGCCCATGAGATTCAAGCCATACCTAATTAACTAATTAGTGCCTGAAGCATGTGATGAAAGCCAGATTTTGGTGATCTCAGGTTGCTTTCTTTCTCCCCTTTACCTTTGCTTGTTGGCTTGCCAAAGCAAAGGCATATTTTCCTTGGGTTGTAATAGCTCAAAAAGTGGCTCAATGTGGAGACCATACCAGAGTAGTCAATCTTCTATTCTACAGGCCTGATGTGGGATCATCAGCCTTCCAGCAGCCTGACAAATTCAATTGCAATAGGTTTTGTATTACTGATATTATAATGTAGTGGGGATTTTGATAGTGAAACTAATCTTAATGATGTAATTCATACCTCATGCTATTCCCAGATTCCCCCCCCCCTCCCCTTTGAAATCACTGTAGTAGCATTTGGATGAAACTGCCCTATGGGGAGATAGTCACAAGCAAGAGGGTTTTTCTTTTCTATATTTAATGAATGTCTGATACCACTAGTTCTTCATGCTGACTCTCTGTTTGATCTGGCGTTTTAAACAATCCGAGCCAACTTGAGAGAGAGCATTCCTTTAAGACCTTTTCTATAACTAAGTTTCTGGTCTGATTGTGTTAGGTGCAGATCCTTTATCTAACTCTAATCTACATATAAAAATGCACAAAATCTAAATTATATAATCCAAAATAAAGTCTTATATCTACTCTCCATACACATTCTTTTCCCACTGATACTGTATGTTAGAATTTCCAAAATATTATATTAAGTAGGAAATTACATACTTGTATATTTAATCCTTATGTACAAATTAATTTAAAATTAAACAGTAATTATCCAACCCTATTTTAAGCTCTTTATAGCTACTAAAAGAGATTCAAATTTCCCTACAAACTGATCACTAATTTGAATGTTTAAGTATTATGGCAAACTTGCTATAATTGATTTTAATTAACATTACAAACACATAATCCAACTGTCATACTGACTTTTTTGTTTCAGTTTCTCAACTGCACTGTAACACCATTGGACACATCTCTCTCAATAACTCGCACACATCGGGGTCCAAAGACATTGACTTCATTATAAGTGAGGCGCGAGTTATCGAGTGATCTATAATTTAAAAAAAACAATAAAAGAATAGACACAGAGTTGGGGGTTGGCAGATTAAATTGTTGAATATTCACTTTATAATCGTACTGAGATTAACTGTGCATAAATATATCTTATTAACAGTGTAGTTATGTTTTTCCTCATAGAATAACATTAATTTCAGGATAAATTACAGCATATTGAGGAGATCAAAACATTATTCCACATGGTTTCCGTTTGCTTAACATGTGTACCACTTCACACATTGTGTACTCCGTCAGTAATGTTTGTATTGAATTGGATACATTCTGGTTTTATTTTGATCCAGATTAGACATATTTTTTTAATACAAAAGATCAACTCTCTTTGTAAGAACAATTTTGATCGATCGATAGATAGGTTTGAATGCGGTATAAGTAAAATGAAAACCAAAAATCGAGTGTCAATCATTACCAACATGAATTTAACGGGTCTGCAAACAATGTAAATTAGAACATGATAATAAATGCCGGTTGTGATACTCGTGACAAATGTCAATTCACTTCTTGAAAAAAGTCTGTTAATTTTTTTGTTTTACTCCCTGATTTCTCTGCCACCTAGTAAAATCCTTCCTTGCTTGATTCGATACAAATGACATATTCAAAGTGATAAAACAACACCAGTCTCTTTATTGATTATTTTAGCGCAACAAATAGTTTGCCAAGTTGTTGATCAAAACAAAGCTGGCAGGTAATTAGGTTCTCACATAAGTACTCATGGGTTTCGATGTGATGTTTGATTGACTCTTTTCATGTTTTTATACAAAAGAATATGTGGCAATTATGATGTTGACATTGAAAGCATATTTTAAAAGATATTTAAAATATATTTTCTTTTGGGAAAAATTGGGATCCACATTGGACATCACATTATACATGTAAGTGGATTCATTAGTTATCAGGGCACAAGTTATCGAGGGAGTGGTGTATTTGAGTAGCTGCTGTTAATACCATATTTACCCCAAATCTCTACCTGTAAATTGAACAGTGACTAAAGTACTCCTTTATCATAGACACTGTTATTAAATTTATGGATAGAATTTAGAAAATTTATCCACAAATATATCTTCTCTTCTAAAACTTATACCATAACACCTGAAATAACTAAATTTAGCCCTATATAATCTCCCATTAGTTTAGGCTGTATCCTAAAATGAATCAAAGACACTGCACATGGGCATGGTATTTGCGAGATGCACCAGGGACGATCTTGTGTTGTAAACTCTTCCAGTTCACCTAAATACAGAGGTTTTTATCCTTTTTGGACAGCAACTCAGACTTAGCCCTACTAACCATCAAATACTAAATAACCACTTGGGTTGGAAATATCCAATTATTATCAGTGATCACAGTGACCACTCAAAAGCAGCATGGTGATACAGTTTTTGGTTACAACCCCATTGGGTTAATTAAGAACACCTGCCTTTGTGGAACATGAATTTTCATTATATGGTCAGGGTATTTTCCACCCAGAAAAATATGTATTACTCCAAAGCAACAGGTAAGTATTTACATTATTAAAATAAATTTTACCCCCAAAACTACATTTCAGTACAACAAAGTTACACATTCAGATATTTAAATGTTATTGAGGACCATTTCTTTTTATCTGTCAATCAGTCAATAAGCTAGTTTATTAGAGAGTTTTACTGTATCTATTTGAGATGAGAACGATAATTACAAAGAAGATTTGGCCTCGTATTATACAAGCCTTCATCGGGACTGTTGTTCTATGAGTACAGCAGGACTAGTGTCAGTGACATAACTCTTGCAAGTTTATATTGCAATAAAACTAAAAGGACTATTGTCCAATAAACACCATCAGGACTATATGTGATGTAACTCAAGCATTCATTCCAATTATTATTATGATAGTTTTCGTGATCTTTACTTTTCAATAAATAATAATAAATTTTGCTTTTTTTTTCAGACTGTCCGACCAGGTCATAAATATGTAAGTATGTTGTTAATATCATTAGCTTGACTTTTTGGGGTACTACTGGTCTTAGAGTAAAGGAGTTTATACAATGGCCTATCAGGAATATCTCATCTGGCACAAATTAATTATTGATTCTCCTACTTGGAGAAATGTCATGAAATTTGATGTACAAGTTTATGTCATGGTCTTGTTAGTTCCCCAAATATGGCATCCCCAGGACATTCAGTTGAGCTAACAGTAACCATCTTGAAAGTCTTTGTCATTCACCAATCATCGGGAAATTAGGTTGTCATACATATTGACAGGTTTTTTTCTTTTGACTAAAAGACATAATGTGTGATTGTCATATATGATTCCAATCCATTATCTCCACCAGCAAATATCTTTAAAATCTTATTATCAGTGACTGAATGCTGAACAGTTAGTTATACTGACATCGGGAGTTTTCACTAAACAAAATTTCTTATGGTGTCAAGCTGATCTTACATAAAATTGGTGCCTATCAGACATTCTGATAATATTCAGTGTGCCACCATATTTCCAGTTAGAAAATTTTGTTAAGACTACTCAGACAACTTTGTTATGATTACTCAGACAACTTTGTTATGTCTACTCAGATAATTTTGTTATGACTCCTCAGATAATTTTTTTATGATTATTCAGATAACTTTGCTATGACTACTGAGACAACTTTGTTATGACTACTCAGATAATTTTGTTATGACTACTCAGGAAACTTTGTTATGGCTACTCAGACAACTTTGTTATGACTACTCAGATAATTTTGTTATGACTACTCAGATAATTTTGTTATGGCTACTCAGATAACTTTGTTATGACTACTCAGACAACTTTGTTATGACTACTCAGACAACTTTGTTAAGGCTACTCAAACAACTTTGTTATGGCTACTCAGACAACTTTGTTATGACTACTCAGACAACTTTATTATGACTACTCAAACAACTTTGTTATGACTACTCAGACAACTTTGTTATGACTACTCAGATAATTTTGTTATGACTACTCAGATAATTTTGTTATGGCTACTCAGACAACTTTGTTATGACTACTCAGATAATTTTGTTATGACTACTCAGATAATTTTGTTATGACTACTCAGATAATTTTGTTATGGTTACTCAGACAACTTTGTTATGGCTACTCAGATAAACTTTGTTATGACTACTCTGACAACTTTGTTATGCCTACTCCTCCCTAACTGGATGGTTGTATCAAGATGAGATTTTCACTGAGGACTTCATATGATGTTTTATAGATATAACCAGACTGAGCACTTCACATGATGTTTTACAGAAATAACCAGACTAAGCACTTCACATGATGTTTTATAGGTATAACCAGACTGAGCACTTTCCATGATGTTTTATAGGTAAAACCAGACTGAGGACTTCACATGATGTTTTATAGGTATAACCAGACTGAGCACTTCACATGATGTTTTATAGGTATAACCAGACTGAGCACTTAACATGATGTTTTATAGGTATAACCAGACTCTGTACTCCACATGATGTTTTATAGATATAACCAAACTGGGCATCATCTATCTTTTATTCATACTGTAATGTTTAAGATAAATTTGTACAGGTATCTTGTGAATGTATTACCTTGCACATGTACGTAAATATTTTTGTTATCAAATTTGTTATGTTGAAGTTCATAAATGTATGTCAGAGATGGTTTCACTATTTAGCAGTTAATAAGAATATAGGGATAAATGTATTTATTGTAGATTCCTGTAATTGGGAAATTCTTTTCAGCCAGTATCTTCAAGGTATTCTCATTTTTTTTGTTATTAGGCAGGTTTTAGGTGTTAATATGAAACATCAGATGTCTGTGAATGGTTTTTGAAAATAAAGTGCATGTTTATTGCATCTTTTTTACACTAGCTTGTCAAACTATCCATTTCTGTGCTCCCTTCAAATCAAGTAAGTTTTGGAAGATTAATTGTCAAACAGTGTTTGTGTGTGTGTGTGTATATATATATATATATATATATATATATATATATATATATATAGTGTTGTGTGTGTCATGATAAGTCTTTTGTCTGGTAAACTGAACTTCTTGCAGCATGAATCTTTATTATTTGTTCTAGTTTCTATTTCTAGTAACACATAATTGTATCCTAATTTAAAAGTCATTGTCCATCTTTTTTTACCTCAGTTTAACTTGGGGATAATTCTGTTATACTTACTCTTGACATTTATCATGTGTCCTGGAATAATTGATCTTCAAGACAGAATTCAGATTCAATTAGTATGTAAGAGCATTTTCAAAGAATTGTGTAACATGTTTTTTGGGGGAAATCTAAATTTAGGAGTGCTGATGTGTTTTCATGCTAATGAAATGGTTTTTTATCAACCCCATTCATAAGGATAGAAAATACTTTAAACAACTTTTTTCCAACAACAAAAAAATTATCCTATAATTGACCAATAGAAGGTTGTCTTATTTAATGATTGTTCATGAAAAGGACAGAAGTCATGTCAAATGTCTGGTGTTGAAAGAGGCTACCTCAGTAACCCGAAAACAAGCTTTATCACATTAATAATTGAATAATGAGGTATAATAATGGACAGATAGCGCAGTAGATGCACTGTTTGGTGGTTGGTTAAATCGAGAATGATGTGGTTTACATTGAAGATGAAAAGTGAGAATGTAAGAAAGTAAAAACATTTGAACTATAGCTAGCCTTTAAAAAGACAAAACAGCTAAGTGCATAAACCCATTACTCAATACAGCCTTGACCTATAGCTAACCTTTAAAAGACAAAGAACAATTAAGTACATAAACCCATTGCTCAGTGCAGCCTTGAACTATTGCTAAATAGTAAGTATGTAAACCCATTACTCAATACAGCATGTATAAGACAGTGTGAGGAGTCAAGATTGAACGTTGCTATGGTTCCAAAGAAACAACTCCAATGTCATAAGCAATTCTTCAGTCACAATGGTACCATTTACATGTAGTATAAGAAATTGAATGGTATGATCAGCATTCATGAAGGCCTTTTCTGTAGGATATGAGATTGAATGGCATATGATCATGAAGGCCAATTTTCTGTATGATACAAGATTAAGTGGCATATGATCATCAAGGCCATTTCTGTAAGATATGAGATTAAATGGTATGTGATCATCAAGGCCATTTCTGTAAGATATGAGATTAAATGGCATATGATCATCAAGGCTATTTTAGTCTAGGATATGAGATTAAATGGCATATGATCATCAAGGCCATTTCTGTAGGATATGAGATTAAATGGCATATGATCATCCAGGCCATTTCTGTAGGATATGAAATTAAATGGCATATGATCATCAAGGCCATTTCTGTAGGATATGAGATTAAATGGTATATGATACTGAAGGTATATTTGAGATTGAATGATATGGTCACGAGGACCATTTCTTTAGTATATGAGATTGAATGGTATGCTCATGTTATAAAGAACATTTATGTTTAGTGATGAGATTGAATGGTATGGTCATGAGGGCTATTAACAGGTAGTTTATATTTCAAAGAATGTTATTTTTGAAGAGCACTTTGTATTTCCAGTTAAATAATTCGCATACATAAAATTCCAGTCCAAATGAATTTCTGGATACTGCAGTAATACAGTTGATTCTGCTAAGATCTTAAAGCATGAATGAATAATTTTTCCAGTACCAAGATTATATAGATCTCGACTTGACCTCAGGTCACAATAAACATTTTCTAAGAAAAAACCATTTACCTAATGAAAAAAAACCTTCTAGAATGATCCTAATGTTTACTTGATACAATCTCAGTTGTAATTAGAAGGTCTGTTCTGAAAACTATAAGATAGGATATGTAATACATCAGGTAGGCCAGTTATTTGTATAGGTGAATTTCAGCAGCATAGACCAGGCACAAATAAAATATGTTTACTTCTAATTAATAATGATCCTAATATTAAATCCATACACATTGAGAATATTTTAGCTATGTATTAGCTGTTTATTGTTATAGTTTCTGACAGCAACTAATAGGTATTTACAGCAGAAACATTTCACGTTATTCTTGCAAATTAACAAATGTGAAAGAAGACAAAAAGTATAAATATTTTGGAATTGACAGGTAGATAAAAGACTTTAACAGCTCTGATGGTATAAATTTTTAATAAAGAAATGCATACTTAAGAGATATAAAAGCTTAAATTTGAGACATAAGTTCAGATCAGGCAAATTTGTTTGTTATAAGTATGTAATTGTAAACCACTTTGAAGATATCCTCATTAACCTCATCCAATTACAAGGGGTTAGCCATTAATAACAAAGTAATATCTGTGCAATGGGGCAATACTCCTATTTTTCAGTTTCTTTGAGTAACATATTTTGTACAGTCCAAGAAAAAATGTTGTACAGGTTTGGGTTCATCACGTAAACATCTACTGCTAGATGACAAATGATTTTTGCAAAGATTATCATTTTACAAACTACTACCAAGTCAAAATCTTGTGATTTTAGTATTGCTGTTTTCTCCTCAATAGTATGAAGATTTGGACTTTTCTACATTCATATTTTAGTGTGATTGAAAAGAGTAAAGGGAAGAATTGTTTAATATTCTTCTGACATAAGATTCCATTCTGCATCAGACTTTGCTAAAAATGAACTTTAGTATAAAATTGTCCAGGTGAAATGTATATGGAGGTTTGTTTGATCACAAAGTTAAAAAAATGGTAAAATTTTAACAAAGTCATCATTCTGTTTTGTATTGCCTTTTTGCCTCACAAATGATTTTACCTGCATCAGCTTGTATTTGTTCTATTCATCTTTTTCATGCAGACAATATCACCGTACTCAAAAATAGTCTCATAAAGGTAAATATATAAAACATTCAGAGGAAGTATAAAATATAAACAAAAAGAAAACATTAATTTGCTTCATTATTTAAATGTGTCATTTTTAATTCAGGTTTAGCTGTTGCTTAGTATGTATCAAATTTATTTTACCAGTTTTGTATTTACAGCGTAATCTATTTTAACTTTTTAAATTTCATTCAGAAAACTCCTACAAACTTTAATTAGCAGCATGCTTAATGCCCCTTTACTGATTTAAAAAGTTTAATTTCTTACAAGTAGACATGTTACATAAAAATTATTTAACATATAATTAATGGTCATTACTAGTCAAGTCTGTTGGTCAAGTTATATTTGCTCAGGTCCTCAAACACATGTTGGTTGTTGTTGTAGGGTTTAACGCCATTTCTCAGCACACGATAGGCTTCACATGGCAGCTAGTATTTATGGTGGTGGAAGAACCCTGGAAAACCCCGGAAAGAACCACCAACCCACGAGAAGCTACTGGCAAGCTTCCTCACATACCCACTTTGGCCGAATCTGAGACTCGAACCCAATGCAGACAGAGGCGAGATGGCAGTGGCCTGTAACGGAGAGCGCTTTAGACCACTCAGCCACTCGGGACCCCCAAACACATGTTGGAGGATGAAAATAAACATAAGGTAATAAAGATCAGTTGTTGTTATTGTACTAGTATCTTTTTTCCTTTTCTGTTGTATTCTGTTATAAAAGTCTGATCTGTCTTGACACCAAATTGACATATAATTGTAATGTGTTTATTATAAACCCCAGTGTAATCATTCAGTTAATATTCATTTCTCTACTCTTTATTTCCATACATCAATAGCTCTCAAGCAGTTAGGCTGTACCAGGTTTCGTTGGTGACACCTGTATTGATTGATGAAAAAAGAAGCTCATAAAATGTCAAATGAACTTTACTTAATTAAAGTGTTTAACACAAATCAATAGCAATTTAATAAAATAACCTTTGAGATATTCTAGTGTCAGCCAAACCGTTGACATGACAGTCATGTCTGGCATATACATTGAATTCAGCTGGATCCCTGGAATATGGGTAAACTGGTAGAATTCATAAGGCCAAAGTATATATATATCTTCTCCCTTCACTCAGAATACTATAGTACTCATCTTGGAATAGTATACTCATTGTGTGGTTTTGTATTTACTTCATGCCCCAATTTTTCAATTGTTCAGTCTGCAATACAGATAAATAGATTCCTGGATTGTACAACCAGTTTGGGTCTTGTGCAAGCAAACTGTGTTTCTCAGAGTTTTTATGATACATATATTTTTTGGTTAGCACTTGTAAGTTCTTATGATACATATATTTTTTGGGTAACACTTGTAAGTTCTTATATTTGGGTAACACTTGTAAGTTCTTATGATACATATATTTGGGTAACACTTGTAAGTTCTTATGATGCATATATTTGGGTAACACTTGTAAGTTCTTATGATACATACATTTGGGTAACACTTGTAAGTTCTTATGATACATACATTTGGGTAACACTTGTAAGTTCTTATGATACATACATTTGGGTAACACTTGTAAGTTCTTATGATACATACATTTGGGTAACACTTGTAAGTTCTTATGATACATACATTTGGGTAACACTTGTAAGTTCTTATGATACATACATTTGGGTAACACTTGTAAGTTCTTATGATACATACTTTTGGGTAACACTTGTAAGTTCTTATGATACATACATTTGGGTAACACTTGTAAGTTCTTATGATACATACATTTGGGTAACACTTGTAAGTTCTTATGATACATACATTTGGGTAACACTTGTAAGTTCTTATGATACATACATTTGGGTAACACTTTTAAGTTGCCATGATACATACATTTGGGTAACACTTGTAAGTTCTTATGATACATACATTTGGGTAACACTTGTAAGTTCTTATGATACATACATGTGGGTAACACTTGTAAGTTGCCATGATACATACATTAGGGTAACACTTGTAAGTTCTTATGATACATACATTTGGGTAACACTTGTAAGTTGCCATGATACATACATTTGGGTAACACTTGTAAGTTCTTATGATACATACATTTGGGTAACACTTGTAAGTTCTTATGATACATACATTTGGGTACACTCATAAGTTCATATGGTACCATCAACTGAGCAGTTTTATTTTCAGGAAGAACCCAGATTTGGCACAAACAAAGATGTTCAAAGAAAGAGCCCACATTAACAAAGTATAATTATTCTCCTAAATTACCTGGAATTTCCTTCTGTAATAAACAAAACCAAAGCAAAAAGCTCATACAATTTTGCAATAGCATGTTTCAGGTTAAATGGAGTTGATGACTGGGTTCCACCTCTTTTTTTATAGACTCTAATATATCATTAAACTTGACTATTCTGTGAATGCATTTTTGATGTACATACCGTAGTTTGATGATTCAAGTCTTGGAAAGCTTAAGTCATTTTCTTCACTCAGTTATTATAATACTGTTATATGGAGTCATACGAGTGGAAAACTTTATAGGTTAGGTCACCTTAGAAACTGTTTTTGGATAAAACTTTTAAAAAACAATTTTTGGATAAAACTGTTTTTGGGTAATATAAAACCTTGAAAAGAGAATCATGTGAAGAAGGGGGTAAGGTAGATTTGTATATGAAACAATATTTGATTCATTCTAACTTATGAACATAAGCTAAAAAGTTAGCAGGCAGTGGGATATCAAATGTTCATTGCAAGCAGAAAATGGATCCAAATTTTCATGTTTTTATTATGCCAAGGATCTGTAGTGTGGTTAATCACAAATTATCATTACTTACTTAACATCTATCCTCCTTAGTACATAAGTACATATCTTTCTCAGCTTGAGACAGTTCATAATGCATTTCAAATGATCATTTATCTACAGTCTTAATATTGAAAGAAGAAAAATGATAAAGCCATTACAATGCTTTCTGTTTAGTTCTTTCATGCCCAAGTACTGTGATACTGGATAATGACATTAAATTAGTAAAAATATCTGTTCAGTTTCATCAACCACTAAAGCCAATGGTAAATATAATATAAAAATATAAAGGTTAAAGGTATAACAATTTAATAAACTATATCATGGTATTCAACAATTAAAGGTATAACAATTTAATAAACTATATCGTGGTATTCAACAATTAAAGGTATAACAATTTTAAAAAACTGCAGAATTATTACTAACTCCAGTGATGGATGGACAAGAAAAAAATTACATAGCTCCAAGGCCCCCAGCCAGCAAAGCCAATGGTGAATATAATATAAAAAAATAAAAAGGTATAACAATTGAATAAATTATATCATGGTATTCAACAATTAACGGTATAATAATTTAATAAACTATATCATGGTATTCAACAATTAAAGGTATAACAATTTAATAAACTATATCATGGTATTCAACAATTAAAGGTATAACAGTTTAATAAATCATGGTATTCAACAATTAAAGGTATAACAATTTAATAAACTGTATCATGGTATTCAACAATTAAAGGTACATGTATAACAATTGAACAAACTATATCGTGGTAATCAACAATTACAGGACAATTTTTTGATGCAAATGCTTCCAATTCATACAAGACCTATTAAAACTGCTGGTCATTTCATCATGTGAAATTAAAGGTGAGAGTGTTTGCTTTCCATGACCTTTCATGATACTCAAATGTAACTTACGCCTTTTATTCCTTTATCAGTACTTACAGTACCTTTGCTTCCATTCTACAAGCTGAGAGAGATGATTTCAAAAATAATGATAGAATGAATGAATATACAACAGCCTGAAAATCAAAAACTACTTGGCATCATGATAGACAATATCTTGGGCTGGAAAATACAAGCTGATAAGGCCATTAAAAAGTTAACTCATTGTTTTATCTCTTGAACAGAATAAAATCTGATCTCCCTCTTGAACAGAATAAAATCTGATCTCCCTGTTGAACAGAATAAAGTGTTATCGCCATCAAGAACAGAATAAAATCTTATCTCGCTTAAGAACAGAGAACGATATTCTACATGCCACACCTTGAATATTATTGTTCTATTGGGGATAATATTGGTACAGAAAATCAGGAACAATTACTGAAATTTCAAAAAAGAGCAGCTAGAGTCTGATGCTGATTTATATTCACTATCAACAGATCTTCTTAAAACCCTGGAGTGGCCTCCATTTCGGCAGATAACTCAGTTGCAAAATGGTTTTCTGGTCTATAAATACTTACATGGTTTGATTCCTAATTATCTTAAAAATAATTAGAAATTGGTAGAAAATGTACATACACATATATATGAACTAATATTCATCTCAAACTACAAGCTGTATTTACCTAAACCAAATTCAGAGTTTTATCAGAAGAGTTTTGCTTTTTTCTGGAGCCAAATTATCTAATTCTATACCACCCTATATAAAGTCAGCTGACTCAAGCCAGGCTTTCAGAAAGCTTCTAAGTCAGCATCTACAGAAACAAGCATTTGTATGATTTTGTTAATTCATTCTTACATTTTACAACATTCTCCATGTTTTACACATGTTTGTTACTACCATTTTTATGAATTCTGTATGTATATACTCATCCTTCAAGCCTGGTGCTTATTTTAGCATAGCAGTAGATCAGTTACTTAGTTTATTGTAGCATTTATTATAATTTTTTATTATTATTATTATTATTATTATTATTATTATTATTATTATTATTATGGCTAATTGTTTAAAACACGGGTTACAGTTGTGTGCATTATTACATGTTGTGAGAATCACAGGAGTACTCTTTTTAAACGACCACTCTACTAGCCTAGTGGTTAGAGCATCTGCCTCAGATGCGGGAGGTCATGGATTTGATCCCCAGCCGAGTCATACCAAAGACTTATAAAAATAGTACTAACAGCTGCTTCGCTTGGTGCTCGGCATTGAAAGGTTAGTGTTAGGCCTGGTCAACCTGGTATCAGGATACTGTGATTGGGTGGGACATCCAGGTGCTACATGTCTGTGGTATGTTTCTGCAGTGCTAGACATTTTTATAATCTGCCACACTGCAGACATCTTAGCATTATGACTGAAAAATTGTTAAAGGTACATTACACTGTATGTAGATGTTTATGTTTACAAGTCCTCATAGAAGATATTTAATGTTATAATAATAATAATAATAATAATAATAATAATAATAATAATAATAATGATATAGAGGACATCTTAGTGAAGAACCTACGTTTTAGAAGATTTAATCATTTTACAGTATCAGATAACACATAAAAGCATATCGAATGACTAGATTGCAAAAACGAACATCATGAAATTATGATTCATGTAATCCAAAAATGACATTCAGTCGAACAAACATGAACATCATGTGCTTTTACTAAAGAACATTGTCCTAATTATTGCAGAGTTTGCTTTCCTTTTTTTCAAGGTCTATATAAAAAAAAATGAGAACTTGTTAAGCAGTGATGAGACAGATATTTAGTTTTAAAAAATTGTGGCATCATTTGCTGAAAATTATTGTGGAAAGAAACAAGAATTCTATTTAAAATAACTTTTTAAAACTATTAGCCTTTTGCAAAGCCCATGGTTATTAGCCTTGATCCGTCCATGGAAAAGCCCATGGTTATTAGCCTTGATCAGCACATGGCAAAGCACATGGTTACTAGCCTTAATCAGCACATGGCAAAGCCCATGGTTACTAGCCTTAATCAGCACATTGCAAAGCCCATGGTTATTAGCCTTGATCAGCACATGGCAAAGCCCATGGTTATTAGCCTTAATCAGCACATGGCAAAGCCCATTGTTATTAGCCTTGATCAGCACATGGCAAAGCCCATGGTTATTAGCCTTGATCAGCACATGGTAAAGCCTATGGCTACTAGCCTTGATCAGTACATGACAAAGCCCATGGTTATTAGCCTTGGGTGGCACATGGCAAAGCCCATGGTTATTAGCCTTGATCAGCACATGGTAAAGCCCATGGCTACTAGCCTTGATCAGCACATGGCAAAGCCCATGGTTATTAGCCTTGGGTGGCACAAGGCAAAGCCCATGGTTATTAGCCTTAATCAGCACATAACAAAGCCCATGGTTATTAGCCTTGATCAGCACTTGGCAAAACCCATGGTTATTTGCCTTGGGTAGTACAATGCAAAGCTTAGAACTATTAGGCTTAAGCAGAACATGGCAAAGTATATTAGCCTTCAGCAGCACATCGAAAAATCTAGAGTTATTTGCTTTGGGCACTATATGGCAAAGTCTAAAGCTGTTAACCTTGGGCAATATATGGCAAAGTCTAAAGCTATTAACCTTGGGCAATATATGGCAAAGTCTAAAGTTATTAACCTTGGGCAATATATGGCAAAGTCTAAAACTATTAACCTTGGGCAATATATGGCACACTCTAAAGCTATTAACCTTGGGCAATATTTGGCAAAGCCAAAGTTATTATCTTTGAGCACTATATGGCATAGCCTAGAGCTTTTAGTCTTGGGTAGACCAATGTCCACAAAAGGATAGCTACTGTATTTGTATTTTCTCACTTACATAGGCCAGATTAAATAATGTAGTATGATTGAACTGTATTACCAAAATAATTACTTTAAGAAAATCTGTACTTCTGGCCTGCAAATAGCTTGTTTTCAAACCATTTGCTCTAGAAACTACAACTCAAAATGATCACAACACAATAATTACAAACCAATTTGAATTTCAAATTGAGGAAAATGTGTGTAAACTCAATTTCTGTTAACAGTATTGATCCCTGGTCACTAAATCCAGCTGGTGTATATGCTCCACAGCCAACAAGCTCTCTTATATTAGGCAGAATGACTGGTGAAGAAAATCATAAAATGAATGTTTCATTTGTGAGAGATCAAGTGTAAAATACAGATGAAACTTTTGATTGTTCAGTTTAAACATTTTGTTGTATGTATAAATCTGTTAAAATCTTTGTATTTTTTTTTAATGTTATTGGACCAGTTCATCAGGTTTCCTTACTAAAAGTCAATTTGTTTTGCTAAATATTACAATTTGGTGCTGCATTTTCTCATGGAATAAAGTAATGTGTGTGTGTGTGTGTGTGTGTGTGTGTGTGTGTGTGTAGAAAGAGAGAGATATGCCTCATCTCTCACACAGCATATAATAATAATGGAGGGAGAGGGAAACAAAATTCTTTTGGATAGATTCAGATATTAAGATTTAATTGTCCCTTTTTTCATAACTTTCCATATGCTATCTTTTTTGTATACCCCAACTTTTCATCCTTATTTAGCTTTTGTATCTTCTAGCTTTTATACACTTTAATTTTTCACTCACTCAACTCTTCATAAACTATAACTTTTTATATCCTCTAGCTTTTGTTTGTGTTAGGGTTTAATGCCATTTTTCAGCACATGATAGGTTATACATGGTGGCCAGTATTATTGGGGGAGGAAAAACCCAGGAAAACCCCCGGAAAGAACCACCGACCCACAAGAAGCTACTTGCAAGCTTCCTCACAATACCACATTAGCCAAATCTTAGACTCGAACCGACGCAGAGGTGAGACGGCAGTGATCTGTAACAGAAAGCGCTTTAGACCACTCGGCCACTCGATGTCCCCCTCTAGCTTTTATACACTTTAATTTTTCACTTACTTGACTCTTCAGCAACTATAACTTTTTATATGCCCTAAATTTTCATACTCTAATTTTACTAAGTTTACTTATGCACTCAGCTTTTTCAATAACCATTAATCCCAAAAATTTATTATTTTTGTTCTAAAATCTCTGGTACAAAAAAATACTTTTTCTCATTTAATTTTGGAAATTTTTAGATCTATTTGAAAATGATGATTACTTTTTGACGTTTTTTTTTTGTGCATCTGAAAAAATTATTAAAGCTGTTTAAAAAATTACATGCAATAGTATAGCTGATTAACTATGATATGGATTGCTGATAAATTCATGATTATCTAGCAGGATCCTTCACTTTGCATTTTTGTTTCACTTATATTTTACAAGTTACCAGACATTCTTGACTTCATGTTGATTAGATAGCATGTTTCCTTTCAGATTAGAAAGCAGAAAGATGTTTTTTAGAAACATCAGCATTCAAGGTTAAAATCTATAATAAAACCAACGACCTTGGGCAAAAAAGGAAGTTTAAAAAAATGAGGCTTTTCAAATTTTGGAGTGCTAGATAGTACTTTGTAAATATAAAAGTAAATGAATGCATTTAAAAAACAATATCACTTAAGCAGTATAAACCAGTTCATACCATAACAGTAACATTGAAACAATAAAAACCAGTTCATACCATAATAGTAACATTGAAACAATATATACCAGTTTATACCATAATAGTAACATTGAAACAATATATACATGTGAACACCATAACAGTAACATTGAAACAATATATACCTGTGAACACCATAACAGTAACATTGAAACAATATATACCTGTGAACACCATAACAGTAACATTGAAACAATATAAACAAGTTCATACCATAACAGTAACATTGAAACAATATATATCAGTTATTATTATAACAGTAACATTAAAATGTATATACATGTTCATACCATAATGGTCAAGATTGGTTCATTATTCAGGAACACAGATGTATGATAAAAACGTTGATTGGTTTGAACAGCAGTTTTAAGACATATTTTGACTATATCATGCTGAAGAAATGGGAGCTAGATGTTGTTACCCAAACTGGCCCAGGTGTCTAATGCCATGTTTGATGCTACATGTACTGACATAATTGTCCTGTGATGTCTACAATTTTTTGTTGCCACTGACAATAATTTCCTGTGATGTCAACAATTTTTATGTCATTAGCATAATTGTTTTATAATGTCAGTAATTTCTCACATAGTAAATATAGCAAAACATGTTTGCTTCATGTAACATTCTCCATTGGGTTTACAAGATTGGCTGATTATAATAATCAGACTTTAGGTACATTCAGTCAAGGGATAAATTATACACCTTGTATTCAAAGTGCCAAAAGCTAAAAGTTCATAATCAACACACACACACACACACACACATGGTGTGACCCAGAGGTGTAGCTAAGGGGGTGGGGGGGGCAGGGGGTACATATGTCCCCGGGTGCCAAGGTACAGGGGCGCCAAAATGAGGCTTACAATGTTACATTATAATAAGTAAACAAGGGTAATAAATCGGTCACATGATCGATGGGGCACCAGTTTCATAGTTCGTCCCCGGGCGCAAAATATCATCGCTACGCCTCTGGTGTGACCTCTTTATATGATGATGGTTGGGGTCTATATAGCCTGACCATGTTATAGACCAAACACTTATAATCAACCAAGTCAATCAGATGAAGAAAATGTTGCATTTACCTAAAACAAAGCTGGCAAGAGAATGGCTGAGATTAAAAGCATGCAATAAAATACATGCTTTTGATTAAATGAAGACAAACTAGTCTGAATTTTTTCTTGTATTTTGTGAGCTTATATTTGTATTGTGCGATCTATAATCTGTTGAGTACTACACATATATTTGAAAAATCCATGAATCCAAGTGTAGGTCATATTTTAAAACTCGTGTATCAGTCACATCATGTTAGAAAACACAAATAGCACACAGTAAAAATGGTAGTCCGTGAGTTGATCTATATCCATTGAAATGATATTAGCATCTGACTTTAGTTTACTTGCTACCTTTACATGTACTTTAATTGGCCTAGATTTTGGTCAGCTGGAGACAGTATCATCTTGCAGATGCCACCAGAGGGATGAGGCCATTGATAAGGAAATTAAAACATGTGAACAAATTTAAACATTTAGCAAAATTATTTGCAAAATACCCCATCCTCGGTTAACTTGACAGCCAGATATATATGGTTTCAAAAGATTGCAAATTTAATTTGTATTTATTCCGCCATTTATAGTGATTGCAAGCATAAACTCCCATACAAACTTGCCATAACATACTGTATCACACGATATTTGGACATCCCAACCCCCAAACACACTCAATAACAGGATTTTCTGGAATCTTAGCCCAAAAGTTTTTTTCAGTACAAAACAAACCCCTGCAGTAAGTGTATGAAAAGTAAATAATCCTGTGCAATGCTGAGCTAAACATATTCTTGGTGCATGCAGCTGATAAAAGGCAATTAAAAGTTAAGCCAGTCAGATAACAACCATCTTTCAGAGATTATTTAGTTGGCATAAATAGGCAGGTTGTGTTATGTGATGTCAAATTCTGCTGCGAGTCCATTTAGCTAATCTGCATAGGAAAGGTAAACAAGGTAGAAAACCCCAATTTGTCTTAAAAACATCAAAAATATGTACTAAAGAACAGATATTATTAAACATCACTGCATTGAATGATAATCTTAAGCCAGCTTTATTAATGTTTGTAATCAGCAGTAAGAGTTCTTTGAAGTCAGATCTTTACTTCATTTATAAAATGCAAAACCTGATTATTTCAGTTGTTGGAATAGTAATCAGATTAATTTTTTAAGTGTAATTCTAGAAGAAATATGCTATCTGCAAAACCCAGCAAAAGTAAATTTCAAAACAGGTTTTGAGTTTTACTTTTTCAAGCAAAACAGCAAGGAACACATACTGCAAGCATCATATCAACAAGAAGTATATAACAGCTGTCGAAATAGAACACCACATGTATGTAGCATTTTTTACATGCTGAATTGAACATTCACTTTATTATTATCCATTTTCTTAATTTTGTTAAAATACTATCTATTAACAAACCCTTTATTATTATCCATTATCTTAATTTTGTTAAAATATAACTGACCCATGCTCTTTATAATAATTTTAGCCATATTTAAAGACAATAACAAGCTCATGCCCATGTTTGCACAGTTGATATCTATTCATAAGGTATTAACACTGGCAATGGACGGATGCATTTCATGTAAGACCCCATTTAAACTTTAAAATATGATGTTCTTCTCCTTCCCCACAATTAAATGGTCAGTCCTAAATGTGGTTTGTATTCATTTCCCTATAGAGATAATCATACTTCCTCATATACAGTTCTAAAAATACTAGCAATATGGTCATTATGAACAACTCTGTTATGACCAGGGTTTGCTCAGAGAATCTAACAGGGGAGGTTCAGGACAACAGAACCATCCTGTCTCCAATGAATGTAGAGATGAACACTAATAACACTTGTTTTGACCTAAATCTTCATTGAACTATTGAAAGCAGCAATGACTGCTTCAAAGAAACTTAGCATATATTTTGCCATCCAATGGATTTAAAGACAGAAACTTAATGTGGGTGTGATTATGTGTTTGTATACCGGTATTATAGCATCGATATTTGAAAATGATAAGTCCTCCAACTTTATCTTCTTTCTACAAGTATTAAATGCTTTGAAAAAACAGACAAATTAATTGCTTTTTTCAGATTTGAATTTCCAGTCTTTTTTCAATAGATTTGTATGAAAAGCTTATTCTCAGTTGGACAAAACTGCTTTTTTTGGTTATAAACTCTGACCCCCGCTTGGGACCGTAAAACACTTTTTGAATTTCAAAAAAGCTTCAACACTGTCTGGCAATTTGGCAGGTATGGACCTCAGAGTTACAATGACATTTTGCTTCCTTGCCAGATCAAAAATGGGTAGTAACGTGTGTGTATGAGAAACGTCTACATCATGTAGCGAAACATGATTTTATACGGCACTGCATGGATAAGAATTATTTTGCAGCTTGATTTTTTATCTGTACACTATTTACTGTGGTATCTAATTGTAATTTTACATTTGTAGTCAATTCAGCATAGATCATGATGTGTCTGAATTAACTGCAAAAGAGATGATCCAAAGATAACATATGGAAAGACAAAAGAATTGTTACATTTCAGCATGAATACACATGTACATATTGAAGTCATTAACACATTAACCCATGGCACCATGTGTACGGGGCAGGAGGTAGTAGCCTACTTCCAAACTCTGTAGTGTCAAGGTCATGTATGTTACACTAAAGTGGGCGGTATTATAGAAAGGCAGACAGATTTAGCTTTACAATGATACCAAATAATCTGGACATTTTAGTTGCAATACAATATAGAGGGAAAAACCAAATTTTTGGGAATAGTTTTTTTTTCACCTAAAATTTGCCTGTGGTCAGAATCCAATTTTGTGTCCAGATTTTAGAATTTTTGGCCTCAAATCTATGGCAGACTGGTCTGAACTGCACTCAGACAGGTTAACATGTACAAAAAGTAGGATAATGTGGACATTTGGAATAAAGAGTGGTCTCCATATGAAAATGATGAGTCCGTTAAGCAAAACAAATTTTAAAAAATAGAACTCAAACTTTTCCTCTTCTTATGCTTGAACAAAATTAACCAACGGAAAACAATGTTTCTAACACAACTAGGCTTTGGGCGAATGACAAAAATCACTTGGAAGTCGATGTATTAGGATTTATTCAGAAATAGCCCCCAAAATGCGTTTCCTACTGGCATTTCATGCAAAAACAACAAAAACCTCCAGGGGGTAATGTGTTAAGAAGTGTCTGTAACCTTCAAACCACTCACTTTTTCCTGCTATATCTTATATGAATCTAAAAACTGTAAATAACTCCTTTAACTTCAGAAAAAATAATTGTTCATGAACAAATGGATTCCTATTTATCTGGGAATAGATGATGTGATTAACAGACAAGTTGATGGCAGAATGATTGTTTGTCAAGCTATGTGAGTATGATGTTTACCACCAGAGCACATTAAGCTAGGGTATATAGTTTAATTACATCAATTGGAACAAGCCAGTTTGTGTGAAGTTAAGGAAGAGATGTGAGCTAACCAAATAAAATTATTACTCTTCCTTGCCATGAATGACAGAATATAAACTGTCTTTATTAAAAATTACTGGATAGTTTGTAATCAGTAACAGCAATTCTTTGAATTCTGATTTTATGGTACTTGGAATAATTTAGAAGTATAATTGATTTTTTTTACAGCAAAATGTCAAAATGCATCTTAGCCATTTGTGGAAGAATGCAACACTAGCAAAGTTGGCAAAGTCCAAGAAACTTAATAGAATTCCTGGTTTGTGAAGTGTTGCAGAAAGGGGGAGCATTCAACTATTTGCACATACTGCAAACACATTATGATTCTTTAGTCATTCTGGAGTGCACAACAATGTCTATGAACACTGGAACACCACCCAGCCTGAGAACAAAACATGAGATGCAATTCAAACAAAAATATATTATTTTATTTAAAAGGAAAAAGGGAAAAAATGTCTTTAAAGAGAATCTCTAAAATTTTAATGGTTGGCCCTAAGTCTGACAACTATTAAACATTAAGTGAAGGGTATTTTCTTTTGTTTTGTTCCAGTTTGAATTTCCAGTAATTTTCAATGTGTTTATAAACTTGTTCTCAATTGTACAGTATCACTTTTGTGGGTTGCATGCACTTAGCCACCTTGGGACATAACAAATACATTTTTTTAGTCTAAAACAAAAATACTAGTTTTGGGAGATGGGCCAGTTTGCAGCTTTCAGGAGTTTAATTTCAAGAACCATAATAGCATAGCTGAAAAACAATTACTTAATTAGATTGGTCATTTAATTGATTTAGAAATCTGGACGAGAAGCTTCTTTACCACAATACTGTTTGGTAGTTACACAACACATGCCATTTGATTGAGAAAACATATGTTAGCACTATTGTTTGCCCTGGATTTGTACAGAAGAATGAAATAAAATCAAGAGTGAATAGAAAGAAAAGATGTCTAGATAAAGAGACACAAAACAACATGGTGAACATCAAACTCTGGTTTGTTTTTGCAACAGAACGGTGAAGTACTTCAGGAAGTTAATGACATTTTTGTAAGGGAAACATGGAAGGATAATACTAAAAATAAAGCTGCAGAAAATCTGAAACCAAAAATGACATAATGTGATTTTTGAGGCATGGTTTTCCACTTGGATAAAAAGGAATGGTTTGCAGTCCAGAAAATACAAAACAATTTCATTTTCCTTCACTGCAATTATACAGCTAGTCCATGACAGAATTGACAGTTAATTGCTCCAACATTGCCAGCTTCCAATCAAGTTGCATTTGAGCAAGGCTACCGGTATATGTTTGTTAATGTACATCTATCATTTTTTAAATTTTTATTCATGGCTGTAAATTATAATGATTATCTTTAGTTGAAATTTCATACATGCATTGGTTCTATTTTAAGATAAAAGATTGTAAATTATTTGTTGAATTTTACAAAACTTTTTGGCTTTGCTTCTTTTTATTACTTAGTTTATGACCATAGAGTCATAACAGGTTGAAGGTATTAAGTACAGATGTACATCAAAAGTGGACACTTAACTTTATATATACAGAATACAAAATATGCAAACACAAATTTCAGATTTGAATGTTGACCTAAATGTAATTTTTTAAAAAAGATATTCAAAATTGGTTTCAGCACACATTGAGAAGCTTATCATTCAGACAGTACAAATAAAATATGGGTTATTGGTGTGCAGATCTTTCAGATGCAGTCAGCACAGGATTTGATTGGGTAAAGCCCAAAGTTAAGTACATGATTTGATTGGGTAAAGCCCAAAATTAAGTACATGATTTGATTGGGTAAAGCCCAAATTAAGTACATGATTTGATTGGGTAAAGCCCAAAATTAAGTACATGATTTGATTGGGTAAAGCCCAAAATTAAGTGCATGATTTGATTGGGTAAAGCCCAAAATTAAGTACATGATTTGATTGGGTCAAGCCCAAAATTAAGTACATGATTTGAAAGCCCAAAATTAAGTATATGATTTGATTGAGTAAAGCCCAAAATTAAGTACATGATTTGATTGGATAAAGCCCAAAATTAAGTACATGATGTAACTGGGTAAAGCCCAAAATTAAGTACATGATTTGATTGGGTAAAGCCAAAATTAAGTACATGATTTGATTGGTAAAGCCCAAAATTAAGTACATGATTTGAAAGCCCAAAATTAAGTACATGTATATGATTTGATTGAGTAAAGCCCAAAATTAAGTACATGATGTAACTGGGTAAAGCTCAAAATTAAGTACATGATTTGATTGGGTAAAGCCCAAATTAAGTACATGATTTGATTGGTAAAGCCCAAAATTAAGTATATGATTTGATTGAGTAAAGCCCAAAATTAAGTACATGATTTGATTGGGTAAAGCCCAAAATTAAGTACATGATGTAACTGGGTAAAGCTCAAAATTAAGTACATGATTTGATTGGGTAAAGCCCAAAATTAAGTACATGATTTGATTGGGTAAAGCCCAAAATTAAGTACATGATTTGATTGGGTAAAGCCCAAAATTAAGTACATGATTTGATTGGGTAAAGCCCAAAATTAAGTAAATGATTTGATTGGGTAAAGCCCAAAATAAAGTACATTATGTAACTGGGTAAAGTCCAAAATTAAATACATGATTTGATTGGGTCAAGTCCAAAATTAAGTACATGATTTGATTGGGTAAAGCCCAAAATTAAGTATATGATTTGACTGAGTAAAGCCCAAAATTAAGTACATGATGTAACTGGGTAAAGCCCAAAATTAAGTACATGATTTGATTGGGTAAAGCTCAAAATTAAGTAAATGATTTGATTGGGTAAAGCCCAAAATTAAGTAAATGATTTGATTGGGTAAAGCCCAAAATTAAGTACATTATGTACCTGGGTAAAGTCCAAAATTAAATACAGAATTTGATTGGGTATAGACCAAAATTAAGTATAGGATTTTATTTGGTATAGACCAAAATTAAGTATAATATTTGATTGGGAATAGACCAAAATTAAGTATAGGATTTTATTTGGTAAAGCTCAAAATTAAGTACATGATTTGATTTGGTAAAGCCCAAAATTAAGTACAGGATTTTATTGGGTAAAGCCCAAACTTAAGTACATGATGTAACTGGGTAAAGTCCAAAATTAAGTACAGGATTTGATTGGGTATAGACCAAAAGTATAGGATTTTATTTGGTATAGACCAAATTTAAGTACAGGATTTGATTGGGTATAGACCAAAATTAAATATAGGATTTTATTTGGTAAAGCTCAAAATTAAGTACAGGATTTGATTGGGTAAAGCTCAAAATTAAGAAATTAAGGACAGGATTTGATTGGGTATGAAACCCACAATTAAATACAGGATTTTATTGGGTAAAGCTCAAAATTAAGTACAGGATTTGATTCGGTATGAAGCCCAAAATTAAGTATAGGATTTTATTGGGTAAAGCCCAAAATTTAATACAGGATTTGATTCAGTATGAAGCCCAGAATTGTGTACAGGAGTTGATTGGGTAAAGCCCACAATTAAGTGGGACCTTTTGTTGGTTGAGTAGTCTAATACCAGTAACTTCTGGCACGCACTCTTAGAGATCAATGACATTTCAGTCCATGTGCATTCAAGTCTTGGCTCGACATCCAATGTGGGTATGTAGGAAAGATTGCCAGAAGTTTCTTATAGGTCAGTGGTTCCTCCACAAAAAATATTGACTATCATGTGCTGAAAAATTACATTAAACCCAAATACCTAACAATTAAAACTAAATTTGGAGTCTTTTCGAATTCCCAAGTACAAGAGATAACCTTACTAACTGGGGTGGAGCTTATGAACTAGATATATGGCTCTGAATTGATGACCGTCTTGGAATTTTCAAACTGGTTAGTTACACTTGTACCAGTGGAGGTGGATGGGTAGGTCATCTACAGAATTGACCAATCAGGTGCATATTCACTATCACAGCCACAGAAAACATACAGCTCAGCTATTTCATTACCTCTTTCATATACCAGTCTAGTCTATAATGTATTAGATCAGCAATGTATTGATTATGCCAATACCTACTAAGTTAGTGTGAAGAATAATTTTATTGCAAGGCAATTTCAGTGATGTCAGAAACGGTAAATCACAAAATGTTGACATGCATAAAAAATGTGAAGTTGACACTGCATTGGATTTGCTCAAATTAGGGTATGAAAATCAGCCTAGACAACTGAAAACCTGTGTAGGTACTTCAAATTTTAAATAGCCAAATTTTAACATGCAAAAGGAAATAAAATTAAAATTTTCGGCCCATTTTCCAATAGATCTTGTTGGGGTTAGTAGATTAAAATAAAAATTTTAGTTTGCCTGTCAGTAGTTTACTAAATCCATATGCTTCTAAATTCTGCTTCTTAGAGTCATTAGTGAATAACAGATTTTAAATTAAACCTCAATTTGATTTTTCAATCATCTTCATTTTGTCCAAAGTTTAAAGAAAACAAATTTCATACATAAGTTTTTGTTTTCTTAGTGATTTTTCAACAATTTAAATCACATACTTACATTTCTGCAATAAAAAAAATGATGAAATTTGTGTATTATCTTGAAAGGATTATTATATAATTTTGCAAAATTGACACTTTACTTAATGTTTGGTTTTCATGTTTTATGATAGAGCAGTACATGTGGATTATTTAGTGCCAAGACCCCTTGACAGCTGACCCAGTCTGATCTGGTTTGTTTGTTTGATGAGGATTTTTAACGTAGCTTTAACAATTTTTCAGTCATATCGCTATGATGTCTGCAGTGAGGCAGTTTATAGTGATGTCTAGCACTGAGACATCATGCCGCAGACATGTAGCATGATGTCTCACCCAGTCACATTATCTTGACACCAGGCCAACCAGTCCTAACACTAACCTCTTAATGCTGAGCGTCAAGCAACGCAGCTATTAGTACCATTTTTGTAAGTCTTTGGTATGACTCGGCCGGGGATCGAACCAGTTACCTCCCACTTCTGGGGTGGACGCTCTAACCACTAGGCCACCGGAGCGGTTGTCTGATTTAGGATTTAAATGTGCAACCACAAGTCAGGCATACAAGTCAGTTACCACCAAGACTCCTCTCCTACATTGTTGAAGGCTATGATCAGATATTTCAGTTTCATTCATAACTATAAATAGAACATGAATACCCCCACAACAGTGTTGGATTTTTTTTTAAAAGATGTAGTCCCAGTTTTGCATCATGTCTTAAATTAAGATATTTGATTGGTCAAATTTATCATGCATATATTCTGTCCAATCAGATTGCTGAATTTTTTTTATTTGAATTCAAGTTCAGACTAAGGGCGGGTTGTTAAAGACTGGGGCTGATTTGACTTGCACATTATTAATAATTTTCTTAAAATACATTTTTGAACTTTACAATGTAGATGATCAGATTTTATTTTTCATCCGAGTATAGTAAGTTTTCAAACTCTTCTACAATGTTGGACTTGAGTGTCTTTGGTTTGTCATGCAACATACATGCTTTACAAACACAAATCACAAGTAATTGTTGTATGATTAGTAAAGATTTTCCATTGTAAAAATAGAAATATGAATTGTCATATCAGTTATGAAAGGAAAACAAAAACCATTTCCACTTGGCAAATTTATCATATGCTGCAATTGCTGAAGCACATTTAAATTGACAAATGAATAACAGTCACTAAATCTTGCAATACAAAAGTAATTGTTAGTATGTACGTTTATTTTTGTAAACAACAAGTTCATGGATTGCCATCTTCGACACAGTTATATGTTGGTATAAAATAATACTAACCATGGTCTATTATATGATATGTCAGCCTTTAGGCAGAACATTTTGTGCTATGACCATTAATGTCCATCTGTAAATCCATTAATGTTTTCTTTCTATATGATAACTTCAAAGTTTAAAGTATCGATCTTTAGTAAAACTTCCAAATACATTCCTGCTGACATACGAAAGAAGCCTTTCAAATTGGGGTCAGAGGTCAAGGTCACTGTCACAGAAAGAATAAAATGGTTCTGCACAATAACAGTAGTTCTGCACCACAGACCTTGACCAAATTTTGTGGATGATTTGCACTTGAGGTGAGAAAAAAAATGATTTATTTTAGGGTCAAAGGTCAGTACCACTGTGACTCAAAGGAGAAGAAAATGGTTTCTATAGAAACCATTAATTCAACATTCTAGGGTAAGGACTGTCAGTGTGACTTAAAGGATTAAAATGGTTTTTCCACAACTTTTCCAGTTCGCGACATGCGTATGGTTCCTTTGCCAAAGTTATGGATGACTTAACCTGTTGGGTTAAAAAAAAAAGCCTGTTGGTTTATAGGTCACAAGGTCAAATCTATAAGTCATTGTGACTTGAAGAAAACAAATTATTATTGCATAACAGCTTTAGTTCTTGTTCACATACCTTAACCACGTTACTGACAAAACTTTGTTTATGGCTTGCATTTAGTGTAATAAAACCTTTTGATTCTGGGGTCCTGAAGGTCAAACATCATTCTAAAGGCAAGTCCAATTTTGACAATCAAAGTTTTTGCACATTAAGTTTGTTTAAGACTGCATACTGGTACCTTGACCAAAGGTCACTGAAAATTTTTTGTTAATATTTCAAGTCTACCATGCTTCTAAATGCCTATATAAAAGACTATTAAACACAAGGCGGATTTGTAATGTGCACTTCACAGAACTTTTGTTAAAATCCAATAATTTAAAAGTTAGATATTCATTAAATTTAATTTAATTAGCAAGATTTGTTTAATCTTCATGTATGATCTGTACCATAATATCATTAGTCACCTTAACTTGGATAGTGCGTGTGTCTGAATTTTTGTTTACCTCCGTATCTGTATGGCAAACTTTTGATACCTTTTTTAAAAAAAAGGTAGTTTTCGTTGAATAGGTGACATCAGTTCAAAAAGCCAAGGTATAATAAGAGAAAAGAGTCCTCAAATGAAGAGATGTCTAAAGCACTTGTATATTCTGATCATTGCCATCTTTTCTCTGTCTGCATGGGTTTGAATCTTGGATTCTGCCAGTGTGGGTATGTGAGAAAGATTGGACTCTGCCAGTATGTTTATGTGAGAAAGTTTGTCAGTTGCTTCCAGTGGATCTGTGGTTTTTACCAGGGTTTTGCCAGGTACTTCCTTCACCACTTACATTAGAATCCATTTATAGTCTTATTTTCCACCAAGAAATGGCATTAAATCACAAAACAACACAAAAAACAACTGTAAGAAACTATTAATGCAGTTTTACTTGAAAATACATAACCTGTATATTAGAGACATATATTGTCGTTTCTGATAAGTATCATGTAAATAATATATACATGAAAATAGAAGTGGTTAAAAGTGCTGTCCATTATCAGTAGGTGTCCTTCATGTTTAGGTATCCATTATGGCAAGATTCACTATGTCAATGAAAATTTCTTACCTTAATTTTCTTACCTTAATTTTCCCGACAGCTCTATTTTCCAGATCCTAGAGACCATACAATATTGCATATGATTCTGAGCTTTGCTGAATATTTCTAATTGCATTGGACCAGGGTGACAAGTGATCTCTTTTTTGCATGGTCCAGGGTGACAAGTGATCTCCCTTTTGCAACTCCTAGCACAGCAGCACCTAAACACCACACTGAACTCTAGGCAGTTGCTCCTACGCACCCTCCAAAGTTGAAGGACATAATGATGCCCTTCCACTCTCTGGTTCAGAGGGTACTAGTTTATGATGAATTGGTGATTATGCTCTCGCTATCTTTGTGGACTCCAGTCACAGACTTAAAGACCATTTATCCTTACCAATGACCCATGTCATTGAGACTGATTTGTAAATAATTTTCAGTTGTTCTAGTTCCTACATAGATGACAATTCAACATGGAGTGAGCATATAATGTACCATTCTCTGCCCTCTTGTTGCTAAATATAGCACGACCTAGCTTTTGTTGGGCTCTTTATAGTCAGGATTGTGCTGTTGTGTTATTAAACCCCATACCCCACCACAATGCACATCTTTTTAAAACTTTACACAGTATAAAATGACTCCAACATGCGCATCTTACTCTTTCATTTTTTAAAATTCAAACACAATATAAAATGACTCCACAATACACATTATTCTCTTTAAAGTTTTATTTAAACGCAGTATAAAATGACTCCACCATGCACATCTTACTTTTTAATTTCTTTATTCAAACACAATATAAAATGACTCCAACATCTTACATTTTAATTTCTTTATTAAAACACAATATGAAATGACTCCACCATGCACATCTTATTGTTTTTTAATTTCTTTATTCAAACACAATATGAAATGACTCCACCATGCACATCTTACTATTTTTTTTACTTAGATGATATTGACAAGGCTGTTGAACACAACTTGACTGCTTTTTTTAAACATTATGTTTACATCCACAAAAGTTTGTACATGTTCAAATTTACGATACACAGGTTTGTACATGTTCAAATTTACGATACACAGGTTTGTACATGTTCAAATTTACGATACACAGGTTTGTACATGTTCAAATTTACGATACACAGGTTTGTACATGTTCAAATTTACGATACACAGGTTTGTACATGTTCAAATTTATGATACACAGGTTTGTACCGGACTTCTGTAGTTTTATGTCTATACAGTAATAAAGAAAGCTATTTATTTTTTTTAATTTAGATGAGTGATGTCTCATTGTGATAATATATCTGGACTATAATGTTTCTGGAAATAACAAAGGAAATTAATAATTGGCAAACACATTTTATGACAAAGCTGTCTTTGTTTTCACAGTAGCACATCAACATGCGTAATACAAATATGTAATTATTTAGGAGCAATCAAAGACTTTCACAGCTGCTTTTCAACAAATACTAGCATCTGACAGTAAATTATACACACAGCCACTTTTTATTTACTGGGGGCAGTTAGTTAATATTCACATGGACAAACCAATGTCCAGATAATTAATATGGACAAGATCAAACTTTATACTACTTAAACAGCATAAATGAAGCTGGGCAAGAAAACTTTTTAGCGTATATACCAGTGGCCTAGCTAGCGAACATGGAAAAAATTAATGATTTTAAACATCTGCAGCATTGCCACTTTGATTATATCATTTCTCAAATTTAATGTCTATCATGCATGTCGTGGATGATGTCCCAGAAAAGGGAACATTGAAAATTGACCTGTTTTTAAGACTAAATCTGGTACAACCCACAAGAGATTTGTTTCAATTACCAGTGTAGAAATGAACAACACAATCCAGTAACTATTGATTTGTTTTACATCAATCTGAAGAGCTGTATATACCCATACCAATATTAATATGGATTCAAAATTGCTGAGAAAATATCTTCTTGGTTTATAAGCATTTATGAAAAAAATATTGTAAACTACTTCTTTTCAACATCAAGTACATATCAAATTTTTAGTATTTAAGTTAAACTCAGAGATGGTGCCAGAGATTTTGTGTGCCAGATATGCCACTAAAATTGCCACGATGTGAGAAACAAATCTTCCATTTTAATACAACCATATTTGAATTTCCATTTATGTAAGAACTTAAGGGTTCCAGCTATCTGGACCAAATGATTGGCATGGGGCTTCAGATAATGTCAGATTGCACATTTACATGATAGTTTTCTACTCTGAGTGATAGTTTAATTATTATAAGGAATACACGACAGAGGACATATGAGATTGCTATTTCATTTAAATTCCATTATTTCTTGTAAGCCTTCAGCCTCACATGAATAAATCAGCATTTTCACCATAATGCATGCTTCAGAAGCATGGACGATCACATGACACCTGCTATAAAAGAACCTATGCACACACTTATGGTCATATTTCACTTTGCTCTAGTGACCGTCAGTAGGTACTGAGTAGCATTTCTCAACTGTATGGTCAGTATTTTGTAGTTTTGTGTCAAAACAAATAATTAATAAACTTGCTTACATTGTTGATTCTGTTTATCATATTCTTGATAAATTTACTAAAGCAGCCATGCTGTTTTGATGAATTTATACCTTTGCACAGTTTACAAATTAGAAAAATGAGGAAATATTAGGGAGATTTTCACAAGGCCAAAATATTGCTCAACAATATAGAGGGTGGTCTGTTTCTCCCCTTATCTCTTATTCAAGCTACCAGGAGCATTCCCCAAAGTGGCCTATTAAACCACCTCCTTTGGACACTGATGTGGCCAAAGTCGGTATTTCTTAG
Organism: Unio delphinus; assembly: GCA_029339505.1. Lineage (NCBI taxonomy): Eukaryota > Metazoa > Mollusca > Bivalvia > Unionida > Unionidae > Unio > Unio delphinus. The sequence continues at coordinate 16,556,718 of JAQISU010001235.1, forward strand.
AGATCCAGGGAAAACTTTCCGATCAAAGTGATTGTTGCCAAGGAACAGTAAACCCCATTACTTGTAACTGGAGCTTCGCATGCGGACCTTTTCCCAGCTACTTTCTTTAGTATGCTGAAAAAGCCCTCCTGAATCCAACCTCATTAGAGTACCATCATGATGGGTTGTGATACCCCCATCGGGGAGGTAGAGCACTGAAATAGCTGGTTGTACCCTACCTTGAAGGAGTCTGTGCACCATAACTGTTGGTTGCATTTAGGAAGGTTGAGCACCACAATAGCAGGTTATTCCCTTCACCTCAGGGTCCTTGGTCAATTATGCCCCCATGGAATACTGGACCTTACCATACCCATCAAAGTGATGCTGCGGCTCATGTCCAACCATCACCTCACCAAGACGTTTCCTTTCAGAAGGCTACAGGTGTTTTCATCATCAAGGGTAGATTGACCTTCTCATCGCCCTTCTGTACCTTCTTCTCAACCAAGGGCTGTTACACATAGTACTTATATGCCCCCCCCCCTCATCAAAGGACATAGTGATGCCCTGCCACTCTTCAGTTCAGTGTCCTTGACTATCAGGTGGATGAGGAAGAACAGGTGGTCTAGTCCTTTGATAAGGTGGTAAACAAGGTTTACTATTTGTTACCCTCCCCCATGACTTGTGCCCCAAACTATCTGGCACAGACCAAAAAGATCCATTCCAGTTTGGAAAAGATCTCCAGGGAACTACCTCAACCAGACCTCTTACTTCTCCCACATTCATCTATGATTGAAGAAATATCAGGGAGATGTTCACAATGCCAAAAATATTGCTCGATAACATAGAGGGTAATCTGTTTCTCCCACTATGTTGAGACCCTTTATCTCTTCTTCAAGCTACATGGTAGAACAGAATGGCTAATTGCATTTCTTAAATTTTGTCATTCTTTTTATAGAGAAGGTGCATCCTTCAAATGTCTTGCTCAATTTCATTTTGTTCATGTATTTGATTAAATTGTTATATTATATATATATATGGGGGCTCAATGAGCTTTGTTACTCAATTCTATATCTCGGCTCTGATCTCTAATATTCCATCCATTAATTTTGTACATTATTAATTATTTGATATGGGGAATAACACCAATGGACAATCATCGCCTAGATAACAATAACAAAATCAAAGGTGCCACATAACAAGTGGATGTCCCTAAGATAATTTTAGCAAAATTGTCTGTAGCATTATCATTAGTATAATTTTGACAATGTCCTAAGATTAATTAATTTTCTTGGGAATTTCCATAAGTCCAAAGTAATAGAACTAAAGTCATCTACCTTGAGAACATTCTAAACCCTGATCTGTTTATGTATTATGTTTTATTATCCATTTTCCAAGAAAGATAGAAACTTTATTTTTAGGGTATACCAGTTGTTTTCTCCAAGATGCATGATTGTATGAATGACTGCTATACTGAATGAATTCCACATCAAAATATACAAGTCTGTTAAAATCCTACAAAAGTTTACCCTATGCATAATAAATCCTGTAACAAACTTGCCTAGAGATTACTAAGTGATGCCGAGTCATTAAATGCTTTCAGTGATGAATTAGTTATGAAAAGCATTTTACCAACTACACATGGCAAGCTTATGGACTTCCATTATATATTTTTAGTGGTAATGTCTTTGCTGTTACATACCGTTCTTATATGTTTACATAGTGTCCTTGTTATAACACAATTTCTCCATTGTACTAACAATGGAGACAAACAGCAGTAAGTTTATCATTATTCATTAAACATTTGTCATACAAGCATTTGTTAAAGTGTACTATAAAGCATCAAAAATAATTTTCTCTTATAAAAACTGCCCCCTAACCCCATCCCACCTTCAAACTTAAATGTTTTCAATGACAGAATTACCAGAGAGGGAATTCTTCCCCTGTGAAATCCTCAGTCGGTGTATACTTTTCAAAGATTTTATATGCAGTGATGTTCAGGTGTACATTTTTCACAGCAAAATGCAAGTTTATCATGATTATTTTCCATCTTCCAGCAGATATGCTTGAACAAAGCTGTGCCACTTGCAGCCAGTTACAACCATGCATTAAACATGATAAAATCAGTCATAATAACTAAGGATTGTGCTTGTCGGTCGATTTTTTATACAGTAAGGAATTTCCACTAAGGATTGAAGGTTATCATTTTTAAGTTCATTGGGTGATTAGTGCAGCAGTAAGTCTCAAGGAAATTTACACTGAATCACTATGTGATTGATGGTATTTAATTTGCATGTTAGCAGATCGTAAATTCTTTAAAATATGCTTCACATTTTAGTTTTATGTCTTTCTTCCTAATTTTGAGTAAGAAACCTTTTCAGCAGCATGTATATTTTTTATCAGTTACTGTACATTAAAGTGTCATGGATTTTATCAGTAGACAATGTGTATCAGGACAGTCAAGTACCAGTAACCATGTTTTAATTTCAAAGGACAGTAACAACTCGGTTTAAGTCAGATAAGGAGATTTGTGCAATTTAAGAAAAATTACTGATGACTAGTTTTAAGCTAATTTAATTCCATAGAATACAAAGTGAAAATTTAAAATGAATTAAATCCAAAATAGACTGTCATCCAAACGTTCTGTCACCAGTCCTAATGAACACCAATCTGGTGACCTAGTGGTTAGAGCATTGGCCATGGAGGCGGGAGATCATTGGTTATAACCCCAGCTGAGTCATACCAGATACTTATTAAAATAATTCTAACAGTTGCCTTGCTTGGTGCTCAGCATTAAAAGGTTAATGTTAGGACTGGTTGGCATGGTTTCAGGATAACATGACTGGGTGGGACATGATGCTACATGTCTACAGCATGAGGCCCCTGTACATGACATCACTACAAATTGCCACACTGCAGACTTCGATGCAATATGACTGAAATTTGTTTAAAGCTATGGTAAAAATCTAAATCATACACACACACACACACACACACACACACACCAGTCCTAATGAATAAAGTTCTAATTAAATTCCAGTAGTGCTCAAAATAAGAACCAACGATGAAGGTGTTAATGTACCTGTAGTCATGAAAGTGTTAATGTGCCATTGGTCTGGAGTGTGATGATGTCTTCCAATTAATCACAATAATATAATCAAAGATGTCTTTCTCTGAATTCACCATAACTCCAAATTAATGTTTCTGTTCAAGAATATTATTGATAAAGACTTTATATTTCCAGTTAATACATTTTTTATTTATTAATTCAACCCAATTACTGAGCTCAACCATCAGACTGATTCTTCAAATAAAACTAAATCACAGAAGTATAGCCATCCAGGATGTAGATCAAAGATCATTTATTGAAAATTCTATGTTGTAAACAGATAAATCTGTTACTAAAATTATGATAAAGAATGCATGAAACATAAGGTACAACAGGTTATGCATGGGGGAATTCCAATATCTTAGACCAAGACCCCAATAAACATGTTTACCTTTATTGATAATGTTTCTAATATTAAACTATATTATTTGTTTACTGAATAGAAACAATATCAATAGTTAACCCATACTCCTAGTGTAACATTACCTATGTATTATTTGTTTGCAAGAAAAATAATATCATTGACCCTGGTCAGGTTTACAGTGAACTTGATCTTGGACAAAATTCCAAAATACAATTATTCATAACCTATAATCATGGAGAAAAACTAACAAATAAAAAAATTTAAAATTCAAATCAAATAAACATAACATACTGGTCCTATATTTAGGATGCAAATGGATTAAAATTACAACTGTTGAAAAGATTTACATTTTTTATATTAAAAGAAGCACATTTCACCACACCAGTCTTTTCACAATAACTTGTTGCCATTCATACGTTTTTTTTTTATAGCATTGTTAGCCTATCTTATTTGTCTATCATTGTCTACATTATATTTGTGGCAGTCCTCATGATTTATTTAGCTTTAGATGTATTATTACTAGATTCAAGATTTCTTTGGAGTCAGTCAGACTTTTCCTCATAATGAAAAAGTACTTTGAATTCAGTGGCTGCATTGGAATGTTAATACATGTACAACTCTGAGTCCAACAAGTTTTGTTGTTTCCTGCCTGTGGGTTGATTTTTGTTTTGCTAACTGCATGCCAAAACTTCACAAGACTGGTGCTGTCTTGGTAGATCCTATTACTCCAAAATGAGATAAATTCTGCACTTAGTAGTTCAACGAAAAAATATATATTGAATTGTTGACAGTAATGCATTACTTCCTAGGAATATCAATGATCATTGTTGTCAGAATCACAATTTATGTTTCTTTTTGTCCACATGGGTTTCAGATTTTTCAGATCCATATTGTTACACAACTATTTGATAGGAAATGATGCAGACCATATTGCAGGCTTCAGGTTATATAATGTTTTTGGAGATGGTATGTCTTCTATTGTTCAATTATCAATTTGGCAGCTGCAAATTTCTACTAATGTTCCTTTTTAAATCAGTGAACAATAAATAACTAGATCTTACAGCTTTGCCTGTGGGTTGCCATTGAATCCACTCTTGTAGAGAATGTTCTGGTTCAAAATGGAAGTGACTGTAGTTAAAGAAAGTGGAATTCAAAATGAAACGTTAGACCTTAATTATAGATAATGTTTTTAGATTTGTGATTAGATCGATGGTTTCACAGTGCCACATTTATTGGCTTCATATTTGGCTGGATAAAAGATACTTGTAAAGTATATATATAAATTTGTTATATATATATATATATATATATATACAGGCCTTGAATTTAACACAAATTTCCTGGTAGCCAGACGGACTAGTGAACTGAGAAATTTACTAGCCCTGCCAAACATTTACTAGCCCTGTCCCCAAAACAATGTCACACACTCGTATTGAGACTAACAACAATAAGGTACAACAGGTTATGCATGGGGGAATTCCAATATCTTAGACCAAGACCCCAATAAACATGTTTACCTTTATTGATAATGTTTCTAATATTAAACTATATTATTTGTTTACTGAATAGAAACAATATCAATAGTTAACCCATACTCCTAGTGTAACATTACCTATGTATTATTTGTTTGCAAGAAAAATAATATCATTGACCCTGGTCAGGTTTACAGTGAACTTGATCTTGGACAAAATTCCAAAATACAATTATTCATAACCTATAATCATGGAGAAAAACTAACAAATAAAAAAATTTAAAATTCAAATCAAATAAACATAACATACTGGTCCTATATTTAGGATGCAAATGGATTAAAATTACAACTGTTGAAAAGATTTACATTTTTTATATTAAAAGAAGCACATTTCACCACACCAGTCTTTTCACAATAACTTGTTGCCATTCATACGTTTTTTTTTTATAGCATTGTTAGCCTATCTTATTTGTCTATCATTGTCTACATTATATTTGTGGCAGTCCTCATGATTTATTTAGCTTTAGATGTATTATTACTAGATTCAAGATTTCTTTGGAGTCAGTCAGACTTTTCCTCATAATGAAAAAGTACTTTGAATTCAGTGGCTGCATTGGAATGTTAATACATGTACAACTCTGAGTCCAACAAGTTTTGTTGTTTCCTGCCTGTGGGTTGATTTTTGTTTTGCTAACTGCATGCCAAAACTTCACAAGACTGGTGCTGTCTTGGTAGATCCTATTACTCCAAAATGAGATAAATTCTGCATTTAGTAGTTCAACGAAAAAATATATATTGAATTGTTGACAGTAATGCATTACTTCCTAGGAATATCAATGATCATTGTTGTCAGAATCACAATTTATGTTTCTTTTTGTCCACATGGGTTTCAGATTTTTCAGATCCATATTGTTACACAACTATTTGATAGGAAATGATGCAGACCATATTGCAGGCTTCAGGTTATATAATGTTTTTGGAGATGGTATGTCTTCTATTGTTCAATTATCAATTTGGCAGCTGCAAATTTCTACTAATGTTCCTTTTTAAATCAGTGAACAATAAATAACTAGATCTTACAGCTTTGCCTGTGGGTTGCCATTGAATCCACTCTTGTAGAGAATGTTCTGGTTCAAAATGGAAGTGACTGTAGTTAAAGAAAGTGGAATTCAAAATGAAACGTTAGACCTTAATTATATATAATGTTTTTAGATTTGTGATTAGATCGATGGTTTCACAGTGCCACATTTATTGGCTTCATATTTGGCTGGATAAAAGATACTTGTAAAGTATATATATAAATTTGTTATATATATATATATATATATATATATATATATATATATATATATATATATATACAGGCCTTGAATTTAACACAAATTTCCTGGTAGCCAGACGGACTAGTGAACTGAGAAATTTACTAGCCCTGCCAAACATTTACTAGCCCTGTCCCCAAAACAATGTCACACACTCGTATTGAGACTAACAACAATTTTATTTCATAAATAGCATTATCATATAAACTGCAGAAGTACAGAAGTATAAATTCTACTTTAAATCATCAATAAAATCACATTTCTTGTTTATCAAGATAATCTGGATCCAATTCCAGAAAGGGATCCAGGTGTCATTTCTCGTCCTCCACCTGTACTCTGGGTCCATATGGGGTTTGTTCTGGTCTCCTTACCCGTCTCCCTGAAACATTCCACAAATGTATTGCTGATAATGGATCATATGTTGGAATGTCATTTGTATGAAACATGATGAAGAGTAGGTCGGACAGAACCCAAGGTCGCAAACAAGATCTCCAGTCACTCTTCACCATTTTGATCTTGAGGAAAACCCCTTTCAGCATCAGCAGAGTGGGCTGGGATTGTCAGGATGAGGTCAATCAATGCCAGAATATTCTTGCAGTTAGCAGCATATGATTGTACAACTGTGGGCCAAGTCAAAGCATAGATGTCTTTGTAACTGCAAGATAACAGAATGAATTTTGCTTTTTTTTCGGAGGCTGAACACCCTCTATAAAACGCCACATTTTGTCTGTCTTGTATGGCGGGAATTGTGCCTCGTTTTGAAATGAGATGTTACAGTATAACTGACGCGAATTATTTGAAGTAAGAAAAGGAATGACACAGTGTCCTTTATATAAAAAAAAGTTCGAGCAAAAAAACCCGTTTAAAAACACGTGCATTTGCCCCCCTTTCATCAAAGGGCTTCTCCCTAATAATGACTCGACTTCAGCGGATGTTCTGCACGATCAAAGCAGTGGCTAAAGTAAACACTGTTATAAAATATTAACATCAAAAGATAATGTTAGTTTCAACTTGGAAAATGTGTGCCTCGATCAAACGAAGCCAGCTGACTCGGCGCGTTGTATTTAACTCGGGTGCACGACGCGAGCTTGATGTGAATAAAAAAGAAAACAATAATCAAAAGGAACAAAATCATACATAGCGACAAAAATACCAAAAATATTCCTGAGATATTTTTCTAAGGTATTTTTGTCACTCTGTATGATTTGTTTCTTTAGATTTTTTCCCCCCTTCACATCAAGAGCACATCGAATACCTGTGGTATTTAACAGCTCCAATTACGGTCTCATCATTAATAACATGTTTGGTAATTGTTCCTAATTAAATGAACCTCAGTGTATTGTCGAAATTAATAATAAGCGTGAATATTTTCAATCTTAGATGCCCATGTGAGATTTTAATTCCCATCAAATGCTTGGATATCTCCATGTGTATTAAATTATTTGTTCAATCATTTTTGGGGGAAAAATATAAAAGCTATTCTTATTATCATAGAAAAATTAGTTGCTTGGAAAATGATGTGTCAGTAATGTTATCATAATAAATTGATCTAATTCTTCTAATTTTTTCGATGCAAACGTAAAATACGAGTTAACCGTTTGTGACTCGGAGCAAGCAAAAAACAATATCTTCAAGAAACAAACATGTAAACTAATTTCTTTGAATAGTTGATGCTATGTTCTTTTGTGTGGTGTAACGTTTCGTAATTTGTTACTGTGGTCGCGTGAATAAAGCGTGATACCATTTAAGTCAGTATCAGAATAATACGGATCAATTTCCAAACTTCCGTTGTTAATGACGGGACCTAAATTGGCGCTGTTAAAGTGAAACGCACATAATCAGATGGCTTCTTGTAATAGAAACACATTTCCGAGGCAGAAATTAACTTCATCTTCACATGCTAATATTTTATGACTGTATTTACAACAGTCACTGCGTTGATTCTAAAGAACATCGGCCGAAGTCACGTCTTTATTAGGGTATTGAGTAAACAAAAGCTGACTTTTGATAACCAAAAACTTACTAGCCCGTCTGACTATTAACATTATGAAAGTTACTAGCCCAACGGGAAATCTACTAGCCTCGGGCTAGCGGACTACCGCTAATTTCGAGCCCTGATATATATATATATATATATACAGTAGTCCCCCTTTTATACGGCCACCCCTGCTGCACCTGGAAAGTGGCCTTATAAGGCGGGTGGCCGTTCCAGAGGGGGGGGGGGCTAAAGTTATTATGAGAAGTACATGTATATGTAATGTACATAGTAAGAAAGCTACATACTTCAAAACAATAAATATCTTCGTCTAAATGAAACATTAATCAATAAAAGTTTTTTTTTGTTATAATAACAAATTTATTTCAACTGAATATATGTTACTATTTTTGCTTTCTTGGCGTAAGTTTGATATGAGAGTGGGTATTATTGTCATGCACATTGCAAATGGATTCATAAACGTCATTTACATCTTGGTACATACATAATTATCTTTCCATTTGCTCCATTTTCCCACTGCTGCTGAATAACCTTCTTATCGATTATTACTTTTTTTTTCTCAAATTATTTCAACATATACTTGTTTTTACGAGTCTTTTGTACATACAATTGTTCAGCATCCCCCCCCCCCATGTCGTCGAGTAGAATAACCGACTTTCTTCGAAAATAATGTATTCGTTAGCGTGATGACATTTTAATGTTTGGTAATGATTTATTCGGTTATTGCTGACTGGATGCGATTTAATTATGCAGACAAAACTTGTGTCGATTCTACGAAATACAGCCTTCGTAAAGGAAGCCTTAAAAAAGACAATAGGGTACCAGACAAAGACCGGAAAAATCACGTGACCTTCACACTCGGAGACGTGTATCTACAATAGAGATAATAATCAAAATTGCTTACTTTACGTCAAGATTTGTATTAATTATTGGTTCTGGATACATTTAAAAAATAAAATGAGGCCGCTCGTGAGGGGTAAATTTTATATTATTGCACAAATATGCTGGCCACTGGTCGCGTTAGCCGGGTGGCCTTTCATGAGGGGTACTTTTGAACACAAACTCGTCGGTGCCAACAAATTCTGGCCGTTAGGAGCGGGTGGTCACTGGTCAGGGGGGCCGTACAAGAGGGGGACTACTGTATATATATATATATATATATATATATATATATATATATATATGTGTGTGTGTGTGTGTGTATATATATATATATATATATATATATATATATATATATATATATATATACACACACACAATAGTTATTCTTGGAATCTATTTTTAATTTCTCTGTAGCTACACTGTATATTATTTGTTCGATTTATACTAATCACTTTTGTTTGGAATTTATTGTCCTGTAAATTGAGAATGAAATGTTTCAAGACACTAATTAGTTTTACATTTAGCAAGAATTCCATACAGTGTTTTTACACATTATTACAATTGTATGCTCCTCATGAGACTTCATCTGTCCATTCCTATTAAAAGGCAAAGTAAACCCACCTACCCCCATTCACAGGAGAAGATAGGTCAGTAACCATGTACTTTATTGAATAAAGGTAAATCTCAGTAATAAATTCAGCGCTTCTTGTTTGGGAGTAAAGATCAAGGTCACTGAAGCATACAGTGTTACATGTGGCCAAATGTCATTAAAAATGGTGATTATATATGGGTAGATGTATCTCCTTCAAATTTTCCAAGGTGAAAAGGTCCAAGGTTAAGTTCTCTGGAGTTAATGTTAGATTTATAAGTATCCAGAAAATCCATTCCTGTCTATCTACACAATATCTTTCACCAAAGATATGCTGATGGTACTCCAAATTTAAGGTCCATAAGAAGAAAAAATTACATTATACCAAGGCCAAAGAAGGAATTGTTTAAAAAAGTTTTCAATATACTGGTCCAGTAGTATGGAACAACATTCCCAGCAACATAAGGCAGGCTCCTAGCATTTCTTTGTTTCATAATCAATGTCTTAAATGGATGAAATCTTTAGAAAATTGAACAGTGCTAGTACCAAAAAAAATACTGCCTGCTTGTCTGTAATTTTGCATCATTTTCAAAGCTGAATGTTTCAACGCAGAATGATATTTTATGTTTCTTATATTTTTATGTTTTACAGATGCCTGTGCATGTGTTCCAGGCTTGATACTTTGAAATTTAAAATTCCTTAATTATTTAGTGTCGAGCCAGACTCTTCACATCATGTTGTATGTATTGTATATATTGTACATAACAGATAGAAGGCCTCAAGGTAGATTAGTTATGTAACTAATTGAGTTACATTCTCTAAATAAAGTCTTTATTATTATTATTATTATTCTTATTATTATTATAGTGTCTGCACAGTAACTTGAATTTTCAGTGCATGCCTTTTGCATCCAATTTCTTAGGCATTCACATTAAAGCAGAATGCTTTTTTATTTAGGGGATCATGTTAAGATCACATGAGCTTAAAAAAGAAGATTTTTTGGATAAAAAGTACAGTTTTGCTGCAGCGTTTTTGTAAATAATAATCAGGGGTGAACTACACTTTGGTAATGATAGCTCCATATTGATTTGAAGGTCAAAAAGTCACTGAAGCTCAAGTTGTGAATTTTTCTGCAGGACAATGTACATGTCCTTCATATTGTTAATGTTTGTGCAGGACAATGTACATTCCCTTCATATTGTGAATGTTTGTGCAGGACAATGTACATGTCCTTCATATTGTTAATGTTTGTGCAGGATAATGTACATATCCTTCAATGTGAGAAAGCTTGCCTGTAGCTTCTTGTGGGTCGGTGGTTCTTTCCGGTGGGGTTTCCCGGGTTCTTCCTCCAACAATAATACTGGCCGCCATGTATAGCATCGTGTGCTGTAAAAAGGCGTTAAATCCTACAACAACAACAACATATCCTTCATATTGTGAATGTTTATGCAGGATAATGAACACTTCCTTCATATTGTGAATGTTTCTGCAGGATAATGTACATATCCTTTTAGCATATTTTCATCAACTTGAATAGATGGTCTATACACAGATAGAGGCAGCACATGATTTAGCTTGTGGTCAAAGGGTCATAGGTTAGGGTCTGTCTAATAGCCACAGTTGATTGAGAGGGAAGGTGTCATCACTCAACTGATGGACCTTGTGAATCAATAAAGAAATGAGGTCTCATAAGAAGTGGAGTTTCATAATAAAATTGTGATGTTTGTAGGTACATGTAACTTGAATTTTTCAGAAAGAAATTTAAAGAGTAATTCTGTTCAAAAATGCAAAGCAAAAGGGGAAACATGTGAATAACTACTTTTAAAAAATCATAATTCCATCATTAACAGTTTTTTTTTTATATATCTACAGTACAGTCTCTATTATAGCCCTGTAGTCAAGTGGTTTTTATAATGAACTTTCAAGTAAGAGAATTTTTGATGCAATTTTTTTGAAAATGTTAAATTTTCCTCATTATACTAATTCATAGATAAAGTGAACAAACAGTTAGAAACTCGATTTGAGGTGACACAAGAACATGATACAAAATTACATGCGGAAATAACTGCATTTGCTTCAGTGAATTGCAGATACTATGTTTCTTCAAATAAATACCTAATCTCTAAGAAATGGCCCCTCTATCTCTTGCCCAAGGATGTTATTCAGATATAACAAGGGTAAACATACTGGTGCATTTGACAAGTAATATTCCACAAGTAAAAACAAGAAACTGATCAGAATTAATATAGAGTAGACCCTGTCTTGAAAGACCACCCCTTCTGCTAAAAAATAATGGTCTCTCAAGACAGGTGGTCTCTCATAGCAGGTCATAACATTATATAATGAATAAATATGTGCATGGAGATTCTGATCTCACAAGACAGGTGGTCTCTCATTGCACTGGTCTCTCAAGACAGGTTTTACTGTAGATGCTTTTTTTTTATAAGGTCACTAGCAGACGATATTCTGCCACCTAGACAATGGGCAACCTGGCAGTTTCTCCCTTATGTGACCATTAAAATTGACCATTTTGAACAAGACACGCTGGGGCAAAATCAACCTATAAATTACAAATATAGATACTGTGTGTGATTTGGATTTTTAATGTAGCTTCAACAATTTTTAAGTCATATCATTATGATGTCTGCAGTGTGACAGTTTATAGTGATGTCTAGCACTGGGGCATGATGCCACAGTCATGTAGAATCATGCCCCATACAGTCACATTATTCTGGTACCAGGCCAACTCATCCAGACACTAACCACTTATTGCTGAGCACTAAGCGAGACAGCTGAAAGCAACATTTTTATCAGTGTTTGATATGAATTAGCCGGGGTTTGAATCCATGACATCCCACATTCAAGACAGATGCTCAAACCACTAGGCCACCAGAGCAGTCTAAATATAGATACAAACAAATCCTGATTTGCATTCTGTTTATGTATGTATGGTTGGTAACAGTGTCTTGAGGTTCAGTGAATTTATTTCAACTTCCAAACACTATACAAAATTAATGGTAAACTGGCTGCTGATGATGTTATCTGGGATCTGTTTATATTCATGTGTTAAAAGGGGAGATAAATCATTGACAAATGAATACAGGATCTTGAGGCTTGATATCCTGGAACTTTACTGATACAAGAAGAAAGTTAAACCTACCTATAAGAGCCACCTTTGGAAAGTGATATTGATAAACATTTGGATATATATGGAGCTAAATACTCATTAATTATGAATACTGGAATTGTTTTAATCAGGTGACTGTTATATAGAGATAACTTTTATTGTGGGTTTGACCATCTAGTGGTCCCTCACTACAGAGGCGTAGCGATGATATTTTGCGCCCGGGGACGAACTATAAAATTGGTGCCCCAGCGATCTTGTGACCGATTTATTACCCTTGTTTACTTATTATAATGTAACGTTGTAAGCCTCATTTTGGCGCCCCTGTACCTTGGCGCCCAAGGACATATGTACCCCCCTGCCCTTCCCTCGCTACGCCTCTGTCTCACTATAAATCCTAGCAGTATGACATTGGTAAGTCCGTGAAGTTCACTATTATATTTGAATTTTGTCATTGTTGCTAGAAATAATTCACTCCGTTCAAATTAATTAGTTCAAACTATTGCGTAATGAGAGTTAAATTTAAGGTAATATTATATAATACACAATTTTTGTGCTTGGTTGTTAAGTTTGACAGGTCATTTGGGTCATTTGGCATGTTGGAAAATCACTCAGTTCATTGATCAGTGCTTTTATAGCTCCCATAAGTGTCAATTATAATTAAAATAGCTCTGTTTTCCTCTGGTTACCAAATTGATTTCTCACTGCCAGAACTGATGTAACAAGATACAGACTGTTCATGTGTATAATAGATTTTCAAGCTTCTTTACTTTGTAAATCCTGTAAAATATGAATGTTCAGATGTTATTATTACAAACCATTATTAAAAAAAAAACAAATCTCAACAAATAAATAAAAGATATATTAAATATTGTTTACAAATACTGATCAGACAAAGAAGGGTACATAAATAAGGTACATATGTAAGGTACATAAGTAAGGTACAAAGGGTACATAAATAAGATACATAAGTAAGGGTACAAAGGGTACATAAATAAGGTACATAAGTAAGGTACACAAGTAAGGTACAAAGGGTACATAAATAAGGTACACAAGTAAGGTACAAAGGGTACATAAATAAGGTACATAAGTAAGGTACACAAGTAAGGTACAAAGGGTACATAAATAAGGTACATAAGTAAGGTACACAAGTAAGGGTACATAAATAAGATACATAAGTAAGGGTACAAAGGGTACATAAATAAGGTACATAAGTAAGGTACACAAGTAAGGTACAAAGGGTACATAAATAAGGTACACAAGTAAGGTACAAAGGGTACATAAATAAGGTACATAAGTAAGGTACACAAGTAAGGTACAAAGGGTACATAAGTAAGGTACATAAGTAAGGTACACAAGTAAGGTACAAAGGGTACATGAATAAGGTACATAAGTAAGGTACACAAGTAAGGTACAAAGGGTACATAAGTAAGGTACATAAGTAAGGTACACAAGTAAGGTACAAAGGGTACATGAATAAGGTACATAAGTAAGGGTACATAAGTAGTTTCTGGTGTTACAATCTTAATAAGTTCTCATTACCAATGTCACATGGTATTATAGGCAATCTATATGCCTGCTATAAAAGCTTCTTAATCATTATTGTAATGTTTCATCTATAATACCAAAAACCATAAAACTTTTTCAGATCTTCTGTTACTGTTGTGATAGAGTCTAGACTTTTTACATGTGTGCTGGAAGAGTAAGGTCTTGACTTTTTGTTGCATTAGGTCAATAGCATTGACCCTGATCAGTTGTGACATTTATCATTGATATCAGTTTGGTTCTCATTATACAGCATAATAGTGTATTACATGTACAGTAGAACCTGTCTTGAAAGACTACCTCTTTTGCCAAAAAAGTATGGTCTCTCAAGACAGGTGGTCTCTCATAACAGGTCACAATGCTATATAATCAATAAATTTGTGCACTGAGAATGTGGTCTCTCAAGACAGGTGGTCTCACATAGCAGTTGTCTTTCAAGACAGCTTTTACTGTAGTAATCCACTCTACCATATGTAGTGCAGTTGAGTGCAAATTGAAAGATGAGACATAGGTAAATATTTGGATATATATGGTAATCCAGTGCAAGTTGCCAGATGGAACATGGGTAATTTTTTGGATATACAGTGTACATATGGTAATCCAGTCAACTTGTCATATTGGACATGGGTAAATATTTGGTTATATAGGGTACATATGATAATCCAGTGCAAGTTGCCAGATGGAACATGTGTAGGGACTTAGATGGTACATGTGGTAATTTCAGTGGAACATTGCCAGAGGTAGACAAAATAATGCTCATTTCCTGACAATGAAAATCTTGTTCATCATATTTTGCATAATGGTCCATAAAGTCTGGAAAATGATTATAAATGAAGATGAGGCTGTACTTATCTATTTAATTGTTTAGTATACTTAAAAAAATTGATAAGGAAACTAAATTATTATAGTTTATTATTTGATTAAAAAAGATCTTATGATGAATTCACCGTTATTTAATAATGTACAATGGTGATTTAGCTCGACTAGTCACATGTCATAAGAGCTTTATGCATGGTCTTTTATCCATTGTCCATTAGTTGTCACAAATTTGTTATTTCTACTCATGCTAATATGCTTGTAGGATTGCCATGAAATGTTACATATTTATTCCAGGTCTTGTTTGTCCCAGATAAAAATGATGCAGTTCAGAGATTATTGGCAATCTTGAAAATCATGTTTAAGCTTCTGAATGGATGTGATAATAACATGAGATTATTGGTCCTAAATGGAAATAATGCCTTGATCCAATGTCCAGCATGGGTACCATGGCAGGCAGCTTGAAAATATTGTTATTGCTACTCCAGAATGGATGCTGAGATATCAAAATGAGGTTTTCACTAAAAGAATTCTTATGATGTCTGACTGGTCCTAAATGAAAATTTTGCAGATCTGACAACCATTATGGCCTCTATGGCAGACATCTTGAAATTCCTATTGCTAGTCCACCTGAATGGATGGTGATATCAGCATGGGGTTTTCACTAAAAGATTTATTTTGATGCCCAGCTCTTCCTGAATCAAAACAGTGCCAGTGTACCATCTAATATGAAAGCCTTTTTTAAAGACTTGTTATAACAACTCCACATTATATTATATTATGTTATAACATTTTCATGGGTTTTTTACCTGAAGATGTCTTAGGATGTCCAGTTGGTCTTAGACGAATATGGTGCCAATCTCACATCCAATATGAACACCACAGCAGCCATCTTGAAACAAAAATATATGCTACTTCTCCCAAATGGAAAGTCATATTTTGAAAATATTGTTTTCTCTAGCCTTACCCAAATGAATGGTTATATCAAGATTGAATTTTCACCAATAGATTTCTAATGATACCTAGTTGGTCCAAAATCAAAATGATGCCAGTCCTACATTTAGTCGGGTTGTCATGATGATCGTCTTTAAAATCTTGTTGTCCCCATGAATTGATGATCAGTATGTGCATGATGTGGGGTTTACATCAAAAGACTTATAAGGATGTCTGCTTTATTCAAAATGTGAATTGTGCCAAAGAAACCAGTATCTGTACCACTAACATGAAAGTCTTGTTATGGCTGAAGAATATGAGAGATGGTTTCTACACTCAACAGTTAAAGGAAGTAATGATCTTATTTTGAATTCCGAGAACATTTTGCTTATCAGACTCTTAGTTAACCTCATCTGGCCAAAAGGTCAAGGGAGTTTTAAAGGTATTTTTATAAGTCTGTTGTTTGAAACTGCATTAGTTCATTTGATTATAATCAGAGAGTGACCGGTTTGATGTCCACCAAGGCCATAGCCCTCTTTGGCTGGGGTTCAACTTGTTGGGCAGTCACATTAGGAGTAAAATTATTATTAATGCTGAGTTAATTGCATTAACGTCTTCCTGGGTTATTATAGCATGTTTAATAGTAAATAGTATGTTTAATAGTAAATAGTATTTTTAATAGTAAATAGCATGTGTAATAGTAAATAGCATGTTTAATAGTAAATAGCATGTGTAATAGTAAATAGCATGTTTAATAGTAAATGGCATGTTTAATAGTAAATAGCATGTTTAATAGTAAATAGCATGTGTAATAGTAAATAGCATGTTTAATACGGTAGTAAATGGCATGTTTAATAGTAAATAGCATGTTTAATAGTAAATAGCATGTGTAATAGTAAATAGCATGTTTAATAGTAAATGGCATGTTTAATAGTAAATAGCATGTTTAATAGTAAATAGTATGTTTAATAGTAAATAGTAATGTTGGGCAGTCACATTAGGAGTAAAATTAGTAGTAATGCTGAGTTAATTGCATTAACCTCTTCCTGGGTTATTATAGCATGTTTAATAGTAAATAGTATGTTTAATAGTAAATAGCATGTTTAATAGTAAATAGCATGTTTAATAGATAATAGTATGTTTAATAGTAAATCCGAAAAGGAAGGGATGTCAGTAACTCTTCGTGTTCAGGGCAGCATGTTGCTCCCTCCTGCCACTCACTGATTAGCATGTTGCATTCTAACAATAGGGTGATGGTGTACTGCAGACTTCATCCATGACAGTTCAGTGTGTGTACTGGTAGACAGTATTCAACAGTACTTTGCCATTTATAATGTTCAATGTGTATACTGGTGAACAGTATTCAGCAGTACTTAGCCATTGTAGACAGTATTCAAAAGTACTTAGCCATTTATAATGTTCAATGTGTATAATGGTAGACAATATTTAACAGTACTTAGCCATTTATAATGTTCAGTGTGTATACTGGTAGACAGTATTCAACAGTACTTAGCCATTTATAATGTTCAGTGTGTATACTGGTAGACAGTATTCAGCAGTACTTAGCCATTGTAGACAGTATTCAACAGTATTTAGCCATTTATAATGTTCAATGTGTATAATGGTAGACAATATTTAACAGTACTTAGCCATTTATAATGTTCAGTGTGTATACTGGTAGACAGTATTCAACATTACTTTGGCATTTATAATGTTCAATGTGTGTACTGGTAGACAGTATTCAACAGTACTTAGCCATTTATAATGTTCAGTGTGTGTACTGGTAGACACTATTCAACAGTACTTAGCCATTTATAATGTTCAATGTGTGTACTGGTAGACAGTATTCAACAGTACTTATCCATTTATAATGTTCAATGTGTGTACTGGTAGACAGTATTCAACAGTACTTTGCCATTTATAATGTTAGGTGTGTGTACTGGTAGACAGTATTCAACAGCACTTAGCCATTTATAATGTTCAATGTGCATGCTGGTAGACACTATTCAACAGTACTTAGCCATTTATAATGTTCAATGTGTGTACTGGTAGACAGTATTCAACAGTACTTAGCCATTTATAATGTTCAATGTGTGTACTGGTAGACAGTATTCAACAGTACTTAGCCATTTATAATGTTCAATGTGTATACTGGTTGACAATATTCAACAGTACTTAGCCATTTATAAAGTTAGGTGTGTGTACTGGTAGACAGTATTCAACAGTACTTAGCCATTTATAATGTTCAATGTGCATGCTGGTAGACACTATTCAACAGTACTTAGCCATTTATAATGTTCAATGTGTAATCAAGTAGACAGTATTCAACAGTACTTAGCCATTTATAATGTTACGTGTGTGTATTGGTAGACAGTATTCAACATTACTTTGGCATTTATAATGTTCAATGTGTATACTGGTAGACAGTATTCAACAGTACTTTGCCATTTATAATGTTCAGTGTGTATACTGGTAGACAGTATTCAACAGTACTTTGCCATTTATAATGTTCAACGTGCATGCTGGTAGACACTATTCAACAGTACTTAGCCATTTATAATGTTCAGTGTGTATACTGCTAGACAGTATTCAACAGTACTTTAGCATTTATAATGTTCAATGTGTAATCAGGTAGACAGTATTCAACAGTACTTTGCCATTTATAATGTTCAATGTGTATACTGGTAGACACTATTCAACAGTACTTTGCCATTTATAATGTTCAATGTGTATACTGGTAGACAGTATTCAACAGTACTTTGCCATTTATAATTTTCAGTGTGTATACTGGTAGACAGTATTCAACAGTACTTTGCCATTTATAATGTTCAATGTGCATGCTGGTAGACACTATTCAACAGTATTTAGCCATTTATAATGTTCAGTGTGTATACTGGTAGACAGTATTCAACAGTACTTTAGCATTTATAATGTTCAATGTGTGTACTGGTAGACACTATTCAACAGTACTTAGCCATTTATAATGTTCAGTGTGTATACTGGTAGACAGTATTCAACAGTACTTTGCCATTTATAATGTTCAGTGTGTATACTGGTAGACACTATTCAACAGTACTTTGCCATTTATAATGTTCAGTGTTAAATTGAATACAAGTTTATAACTATATTAGACAGAGGTCCACAAATGCTGAGTGTCCAGTTTAGGCAGATTAATGTTTTAATGGTTGCTAGAGACTTTCACAGAAAATGTGATCTGTTGTAATGACCACAACATTGGTCTCTATCTGGAAAATGATTGCTCTTCAGAAAACATAAATTTTAGGTTTCCTAAAAGACAATTAGTAATCAAAGTCAAGTCAATCTGCTTGGAATAGGTTTCATTCAGTCCTCAGGGTCTTCCTATTTTCTCAATGTTACATTTATTTGGTATGCCAGGTAAGTTACAGGTATAATATTGAATGATATTTTGATGGATGCAGGTCTGTGTTAAGATAAGGTGATCTGTTTTATACATCAAACAAATGAACCAGCTGCAATAAAAACACTACCGTACCACTTCCTTTGTGAAACACCTTAATGTCACCTGAAAACCTTTGACAACCCTGGAAAGATTGTCTGTGTAAATGATTATCAACATAGTTTGGGATTACATATGTATATTCAACATGTATCAAAAAGTTAGCAAATGCATGTGGTAAAAGAATGCAAATCTAGAAATTATTAGAATCTGAGGTTGAATTTCTTTGGTGAGCCTTTATTAAGTTTTAGCATATAAGACAATTAAAGATCAGAAAGAAAAGAGAATCCTGAGCTGAAGTATAACCAGAAAAATCGATGACCATCACAAATGCTCCCCACCACCAATACTACTCACTGGTCACCAAATGTTTAATGCAATTTTACATCTCCAGCTACAACTGCATATTTTAAAGTTTAAAGTGTCACCAGAAACAATATGAAATATCATTGAAATTGAAATGCGTGTACATGTGACCTTTGACAATTGCCCCCCCCCCCCCCCCCAGAGTGGGAAACTAGGGTAAAAGTCTGTCTTGCAAGTTTTACTCCAGAGCTACTACAGCTCTGTAAATTTACATGCACCAGTTTAGAAGGGATATGTAATGGACAAATAGAGGTTATAACAGTATCCAACACTAATACATGGGAACACCTATTCTGTATTAGCCACAGAAGGGGCGAACAGACCAAAACTATTTCAAACAAAATCCTAAAGGATTTCAAACTGAAACCAATTCAGGCAGACAAAAAAAAAGAGAAATGGTTTCGGTTTGTCATGCTATTGAGACTCTGTCTCCACACAGACCCGGCTCTGATTGCGTTTTGGAGACAAATTGAAAATCCTTTAGGATTTCACAAACAGACTAATTTGTAAAACCTCTTCTTGTAAATCAATCAGATCATTGGATTGGTCGGTGAGTTTAAAATTAATTCTCGTTAATGAATCATTATGACATCTCATATAGACTGGATTAGTTGGATCTTCAATGGTTAGAAACCCTGGAGGAGCTGTTGGTACAAATGAGTATGAAATATATCCTTGTTGGGCTTGATTTGATCTTTTGAGATTTTTTTGGTAACTTCCTTCGATTACATCACATACTAGATTTACTGCAATCACCGATGATGTATTTACGTTTTGAGGGGCAATATGCCTACCACCACCGTCTGGGTCATTATTATGTTGGAGGAAAGTTGTTTGTTGTGGTATTTTTTCCATGCGTCGTGAATCCCTTTGAAACCATCATTGATGGTATCATTGAGAGATTTTTTTAATTCTGGGAGGTTATATCCTGGCAATTTAAAATCAGGAATATCCTCTACGTGTATATTATGCTTTGCTGCAAATTCTGTTCTCGTTTTAGGATTATTATGACCTTATATAAATTGAACAACTCACAAATTAAATTTATCCATGTTGTCAATAATTTTATTACACACCTCCATGTATTTGATGGCTTCATTTCGGTTGGGAGGAATTGTACTAAATTCAGTTATAATTTTATTTTTAAATTTTTCAATATTGTAGTTCATATCTGTGAATTGTTTGTTAATATTTCTTTCCTTTATTACATAATACTTATCGTCCCTGGGTCCTTCTAACTCAAAAAAAACGAGAGCAAAATCAGAATGATTTAGTGGTTCAACATAATAACCTAACTTGTTTACGTATGCACTGCCCTCATAACCACGATAACTATGATAATCCTCCTTCGCGGAAACATAATCAGATTTTTCTGGTTCTGGTATTTGTAAGGATGTCCGAGGTGGGGTTTCAGGCCATCCTAGCACGGTTCTGATTGAACTCTGATAGATATCTACGACATACCTGGATGAGTTTATCTCAATCGCGGATGATAGTGTTGGTTCATGAAGTGTAATAGCGATTTTTGATTCTTTTCCAGTAATGGATTTTATTCTGCATTGTAATTCGTTATTAATTTGTTCAATTTGGTAGAACCCTGATGGTAAGGAAACAACATTCCAGTCTGGAGTACCGTCTTGTTTATTCTTACTCGCAAACTGTGATACACTCGTAATTTTGCTAGTGCTATCTCCTTTACTGGAATCGCAGAAGGGAAATTCACACTGAATTCAGGATTGGTTGAGGTTATTGAAATCATGCTGGTTTTCACCGGGGTTGTGTTTTCCGCTATTCGTTGAAGTAGTTCTTGCGATGTTGCCATTGTTATTATATTCATGTTGTTTTTCTAATTTTGATATCGCGGAATCATAAACACGTACCATCGCTGAAAACTGATATTAATGTGTCATCGAGTGACGACGATATCATCAAAAATAATTGCCAGTACGTGGTTGACACAACATGGAACTTAACTACGTAGTCTTGTAGTTTGTGCTGGCTACATAATGATATTTTTTTTGTTATTATTGAAATTATTCCAGCGATTGTTGTCGCCGCGGATATACAAATTGGAACAGCTATCAGGGCAATCATTGTCACTGAAGAGAGTATAATACCGGCTCCGGTGATTACACCTGATACCGAGTACACGGTAACGTCAACTGCGATAATTATGCGTCGTAATTTTTTTTATTTTTGTTTGGTACTCCTCAGTGAGTGTTTTGAGTTTAGTTTGAAATTCTCTAACCTGATCATAGCGATACTGTTGTGACGTTGCCAATGATGACATTTTATTTATTACATAAGATTTCAAATTGCTAGCAATAGAAACGCTAGCGTTTTTAATTAAGTTGTTTACTTAAATCCGCTACGAATTCCACATACCATGTTACTGAAACCCTAGCCAAATTATTATCAGTGGATATTATTGTGAATTGTTCAATTGTTTCCTTGTCGATGATCATTGATACAGTCCTGCCTGTTTATCTTGACATCCTTGAGGAAATATTGTCGACATAGGCGGATGTCGAGATAAGTGGGGGGGGGGTTAGAAAAAAAAATTAAAATTCGTCAGCAAAGGAAGACCCGTCGTCACTGAATAGCATTTACACTTTGAGAAAGAATTTAAAAAAAGGAAATTTTGAGTTCATGAAGACAGAATCAGTGTGAAATACACTTGATAAATTACATTTTGGTTACTTTTGTGTAATAAAATCCAAATTAAAATATTGCATTGATCATATCCTGATACGAACAACATTACAATATTCAACGTCGGCATTAACATGTAGTTGGGAAGTTGTCAGTTACATGCTTCATGTACATGTACTTAAATTGGCCTCGATTTTGGTCAGTCTGTACCCATCTTATTGAGGCTACCAAGGGGATGGGGCTATTCACAGGGAAGTGAAAAACTGTCAACAGTACATGTATTCTCCACAAATACTTTTGTATCCGATATTATGATGAACATTAAAGCGACTGAACCAACCACTTGTTGCAGCGAAGTTCTCCACACTAAGTATTTTCGATAATGCTTCATTGAACCATTTTGATGCTTCCTCCATGTCTTCAAATGTTGCAGTCTTGCTTCTTCCTTTGGGGAGCGCAGTTACCTTCAACTTAGTCTTTCTTTATAGACTCAGCAGCTTCATCCTTCCTTGACGTGTGTTATTTTTAAGTGAAAAAATTTCACAGACCTCTTTGCGAGATGTTCATCCCTTAACTTCCTTAACAGCCAGATATTTAGTTTCCAAAGACTGTAAATTTAATCTGCGTTTTACCCTGCTGTCGGTAGCCATTGTAAATGTAAATAAAGTTAAAAACAAAACTTTCACAGCAAAAAAAAACTTGTTTTAATCACTGATCACTTTCAAAGGTATCGAAAATGCGTAATCCATATTTTCACGCAATTTTTATATATGGGATTCATAAAATCACGTATACAGGAGTCCTCTGTATGCATCAATTTCCTGGACGGTTTGCTAGTCCTGCTTCGACCACCTGTTGATTGGGAAATTGAGTTCATCAATTGATCCTTGTTAGCTGAAAGACCGACAGATGTACATGTTGTCATTGTAAGAGTACATCTGAAGAACATGACCCACAAGCTAGGCGGCAAGATCAAAGACTTAATTAGCTGCAGAGTGGTGAGAAAATGTGCTGCTATGTTTTTTTTATCCGACCGCGACATCAAAAGCCTGGCGGCAAGATCAACTAATTGTTGAACAAATTATTGGTCTTAATTGGCAGCTTGTCGACATAAACGTTTTGAAAACAAAGGATTTGTTCAAGCTGGGACCAAGGGCTTCTGTCGACATATACGTTTTTCTTTTATCTTGACGTCGATATAAGTATGACAATTTGATAGTAATAGTAGTCCATGGGACCGGGACTTTGCTTTTTTGTCGACGTAGGCGGCTTGTCGAGATAAGCGATGTCGATATAAACGGGTAGGACTGTATCATATTGTTGACCTCAGATGAACTCGTTGATGAAATATTAAATTGAGTCGGCGACACTAGTGTTGATCAATAAATACCTTTGACGGTCGCGATGATATTTAATATGTTATTTTGTGGTGTCCACGTAAATGATCCGTGTTGAATCGTGTATACTACATTGTTGGATTTCTCATGAGGAATCTTTGTTTTTTTCAAGTGTTTCTATCATCCTCAGTAAATCATCTTTGATTACATCATTGATCTTTTTGATCTTATCGATGGATTTTTTTTACATCTATGAGTTTTATGTCGAGTTTATCTAATGTGGTTCCAAATAATTTCTCAAAAGATTTTTACGAAAAATTGAAAACTTCTCAACATGATCTTCATATCTAGATTGTAGTGTTTCTAATTCTAACATAGCTGTTTTTATCTCTGTGGGTTTCGGTGTGGTCACCGGTGGAACCCCAAAGAAATTATCAACTGGGAGTTGAACCTCAGTGACGGATTTTTGTAAACCCGCAAATTGATTAACTTGAGCATCATATTTACCATCGAGAGTTTGTAATGATTCTGCAGATGATATATAATTATCGTTCAATGATGTTAATTTATCTGTGAGCATCGAAACAAGTACACTCGGATTGAGTTTACCCTCCTTGGGAAACAACGTGATAGTATCTTCTACTCGTTTTGTCAAAATATCATCAAGGGAAACATTACCGGTACTTGTTTTCAATTTACCCTGATGATCTTGAAATACGACTATTTCGTTGGGATCAACACTTGCAAGATTTAACATCTTGGATATTTCATCTTCAATTATTTTTTTTTACATCAACGGTTGCAGATATTTCTGCGGAGGGTTTTTTCAGGCTTGAGAGGGATCTTCCCCAAATGTCAATCATGTTCTTTTATATAATTTCTCTCTAAAAAGCGATTACTCGTATATTCATGGGTCATTCATTTTCTGTGTTGGTAGTGTGGAATACCAGATAGGAAATTTTAAGTGGTGTATATAACGCATAAACTCTTTAGGTGGCGCTAACCCATATGAATCGAAATAGATGATCACACGCAGATTAATCGCATATGCAACCCAGTGGGTTCCAGTCCGATGTTGTTATCGAGATTAATGATACCGGTTTCAGTGTTGTTTGGTTGTTGTGGTAATTGATCTCGCATAAAAACACCTCTAAAGTTTTTTATCGCTAGTTTTTTAGCAGCATCAAGTAAATCAAAATTTGACATGGGAACTATTGTTAATAAACTGTTCCTGGTCTCAGGCCATTTCCACTGTACCATGAATGTGGAGTTCCTGGTAGTCTTAGACCCTTTCCTGATCGTTTCTTTTTTTTTGTATCCCTGTCCGGTAACTTTCTTTAGTGCCATCCCTGTACCAACGGCTCCTAGTGCGGCAATCAACGCTGGTAATGCAGCGAAAAGTGGAAATATACACCTGATTTTATCATGTTCTTAATTGCGGCTGCAGAGAGAGTGATCTGAACACCTTTTTTTTTATCTTTGATAACATCATTGAAGTGTTTTATCTGACGAGTTATCAATGACAATTTATTATGACCACCAGACATCTGATTGTGTTTCAGCAAGATCTTAGTTCCACATTTTTTAGCTGATTCCGATTGCAATTTCTTAATTTGACCTGGAGTTAACGTAACACTAACATGACTGTATGACATTTTATTTAATAACAGATTGATCTAATTGTTACATATTTTCCACTGGTGCATCAATTACTCTCATTCGTCCACCAACACCTTCGAGTAGCATTGATTTGTCACTGAGAATGACAGCAACTGCTCTGTATCTACCGCCAACAGCAGGAAGTCATGTTACACGAGCTCGGAAATGTATGTCAACAATGGATTGTCTGGTTAAGTCAAGATGTTCCAGCGAAAAGTAGTAGATGGGATATAGGTTTTTAAAATCCCACTGTGATATTTGCAGACCAGTATCCACATTATTATCGCGTCCTATAAATGTCAGCAAATGATGATACGTGCGTGCTATTTGGTTTTGTCAGTAATTAAGTAAAATATCTTCGGATGCTTCTTGTTGGCCGTTTATCCTTAGCGAGACTTCATTAACACCATCATATGGCTGCGTAATTGTGAGTTTAATCGCTCCATATCCTGTAATGCAATAAATATATGTCGTGGCACAGCTACACCCTGTTTTGATGCCAGGTGCCATGTAAATAAACCATTAACAGAGGATTGCATAATATCCGTTGTTGTTGTTAGCCATGATATCAACAATTTTCCTCCGTGATCCATAAATGATAGTAATTTTTCTTCTGTGGTGATTGATTGAGTCATTACTGGCATCCACAGTGATAGTTTTGTTATATTTACTTTACCATGGTCAGCATCTGTATTTGCAAGATCTGCTGGAATCCTCCAGATTGCATCACTATCATTTTTTTTTTTGCACGAGTACTACTGTATGCTTCGCTCCATAGATAACTTTTCTAACATTTCTACAAAATCCGAAAATATGAGATAGTGGAATCAAGCATGAAAATAGTCTTCGCCATCCTTCCAACATTGATACGCGTGTTGCAGCTCCTAGGTTGTAATTAGGATCATTATTTATAATCATGTTCTCAACATCAATATCAGCAGCACCAGCATTATTTTTTGGTCATCTTATAATATATGGAGTCGGTCCAGAGTGATCATTAATATCCTTAGAGAACATCATAGACGGACTGGCCGATCTTGTAAAATCATCAGAATATCTTGCTAAACCCACTATTGTTGTGGCAACATCAACATCACATTCTATGGATTCAATCTCTCTGTTATCAACCATATATCTTGCAGTCTCAAATAGGGCCATGATACCATTATTGACAAAGCCGACTTTGGCATTTAGGTCATATGGTGCTGGTACAGCAGGAGTATCAGCAGCTGTTACAATTTCTCCTTCTACTTCGATAAATGCTTCAGCGGGTAGAAAGTATTTGCTGGTATCATGGACCTGAAGTTTGATTCTTTATCGACTATCTGGTTGTATTGCATTATAGGAATAATACTGATAATCGTGGAGAGAATCATTCTTGGGTATTGGGGCATCTAAATCAAACGCTGTGTCAGGGGACAATTTGAACATATTATATATTTCTTGATCTAAATCGCGATTTCAAACCACTTCCCGCTTTCATATTTGCAGTAATATTTCCCTGAGTGTCATATCCTTCATTGTTCAGCTATGCTATATTTTGATCCACTGCGTTATTTATTATTTTGCTAATACTCGCAGGCATAATTTCCGTAGATGGTAGTGGTCCTAGTGATGACTTCGCCAGTGGTTTCTTTCGTCGCCGAACTAACGCTAGTAGTTTTTCTTTAGCTGCGGAAAATGCTTTCCCAGCAACATCACCAACAGCACTAATACCCTTATCACGAATAACATAAATAGCTTTCATTGATAGCTGTTTTGCAGTTGGTGCTATTTTTGGAGCCATTCTTGCAAATAACCCTGCAATGGTATTGCCGAGACCATCTCCATAGTACATGTACGCTCTATAAACTGGCAATCATGAGTTTACTATGTAAGTCATGGTTGGTTTATTGTGGTTGTAGTGTATGATCATCTTATTTAAATGACATTTATCTAATCGCAAAAATCCTACGGATTTTAATCGTAAACGATTTCCAATCCTACGGATTATCATTGCTAGCAATTTCGGTGATTAGTCACTGTGGTAACCGTCCGCTAACTCATCAATAAACTATCGATATACACCAATATCTATGATACCACCCTCAAATAGCCGTCTGCAGATATTAGCTGCCTTATTAATTATTTGCGGTGAGTTATTTCCAGCTCGTTTCCCTCCTACGAGAATTTATAATCGTGATATATCCACGAGAATATTACTAGGACAACAAACTAGACCACTACCTGAAACCCCTCTTGGATATCCACCTGCGAATTTTTCAGTTGTACCAGTTGCACCTTGTATGGGATCAACTGCAGTTCTTACTTTTATTTCCTTGGGGGGTTCATATGGTGGTGGTGAACCACTTTTTATAAGATCTATTTTATTCATATAATGCTTAAAAATTATCATCCTCATTTTTTTATTCTAATTCCACTGTGATTTGCCAAATATATTTTTCTATACTAGGTGTCAGCGTTTTATTATAGTCTTCAACTCCGTCATTTATATATTTTTCTCATCTTTTTTTGAAACTTTTTAACAGCAAAATCAGCTAATTAATCATCCATGAAAATTTTTCTAATTTCATCTAATGCTTCATTCGTAAATATCTTTTCAGGTGAATATTTTTTCTTCTTCAATTTGTTGTTGTCGTTGTTGTTCATCATCATCTTCTTCTTCAATAATATCACGTTCTCGTTGTTCACGTTGTTCTTGTTCTTGTTGTTCCTGAAGTCGTGCAACGGCTATTATATCACCAGGAAGTGTTTTTAAAGATTCCTTTTTTTGCTTGGATCTTTTTGCTATTTTTTCAAGTACTGGAAGAAGGGCTGGTTTTTTTCCCTCGTTGTTCC
The DNA here is from genome assembly GCA_029339505.1 of Unio delphinus. NCBI lineage: Eukaryota > Metazoa > Mollusca > Bivalvia > Unionida > Unionidae > Unio > Unio delphinus. The sequence goes on from JAQISU010001235.1 coordinate 16,585,175, forward strand.
TCGCGAATATCTCCCCATATGGCTTTTTCATTGGTCGATACGACTTTCCCGGTTGCTGTAGTAACGGGTTTGAATAATTGTTCGGTACCCGTTGTGAAGTCGGTTTGCAATTCTTGTCTCGTTTGGAGCTTATTTCGAACGGAATCACGAACCTGAATAAATCTCTTAATCGCAGCTAATCTCTCGCGTGCTAATCTAGTTGTTAGGGCTTCACCTACCATTATAAATTAATATACGATCTAAATTGTAAACGCAGATCCACAGATGGCTACGCGTTTCACTTTTTTACATAAAAATCGAGGGTGAAAACCCCCGGAATTAATTTAGAGAAAATCGATTTTCATGAAATCTTGTCGACGGATTAGCCACAAACAGTACAAAATCAGTCAAAAAAAGCATCGAAGATTCGATGATCACGATGAAAAACACCATAAAATTTGCCTCACAAGGATATAAATTTCATCAAAATCGATTTTCTCTAAATTAATTCATTGGGTTTTCACCTTAAATTTTTCATGAAAACTTGTTTACAGATTAGCCAAAAAAACTACAAAAACGACAAAAAATTACCAAATATCAATTTTTAAAAAAATATATATTTCAGCAATTAACAAATAAAATAAAATCTATAGATTCCCACCCACCCGAAATTCATTACTTAAATCGCCATGCAAAAAAAAATGCACAACATGGAAAGGTATTATAGAGTTTCTGTTCTGCATGAGTAAGCATACCTGTCTATAGAATTATTAATTTAATCACTGGACCTATTGAAATGTGGATTACTCATACTTGCAAACAGGTATGGGCATTGTACATGTGTTTAAAGTGTCGATGGCTGATTGAAAACAATCTATGGAGAGATTTTTCACTTTGTTGAGGCAACCAAAACAGGGAAGTGATTTTCATTTTGTCTGATGATTTCTCTTATTATTTTGATTTTCGAGTTTATTTTGTGTTTGATTTCATATTGTTTGCCCAATTTGCCTCTGACCTTTTCAAGCGCAGTGAACAGCGGGATAAATTTGTTGATGTCGTTACAGAATACAAGCGAGTCATTTACCGTGCGCTGAATTCGTTTGATAAACCCATACTGTTTTGCAAGGACATATCTATTATTCTGAGCGCTATCATTAAGATCTTGAAATTCAGAGAGAATCTGATTACAATCTAATTTATCTGACAATTATATTCCTTGATTTTTCAAATTTGAAATCTCAATTATAATGCCATTCATATTTTCGAAATTCATTATATGTTATATTATACATCTAATTAAAAAAATTAGGGGTCAATTTTGACCCATTTTTCATTTTTGATATGTACATATTTACATATTTGATATATAGGACATACACAGCCTTCACCTCTATTTTTGGAGAAGGTATGTAAGGCACATATACTTAATTAAGGACATACATAGCCTTTTACCTCTGTTTTTGGAGAGTCATCGAAAAATCCCATTGAGATCCGGTGACAGTTATCTCTGTTTCAAAAAATATAACAAGCCCACACTAATTATCCGTAACTCTGTTATCTCTGTTTCATAAACCGTATACACAAGCCCACACGAGTTATTCCCCTTAATGCTACATATAATCATTTAGATGTAAACGAATTGAATTCTATGCCCCGTTCGTTTGGAAATCGCTGATTGATATATTTGTTCTGCAACAAACCGTACTGAGGCTCTACAAATATCGAAATATCTACTGGCTTTAGTTATTTATTTAAATACTCTTTCTTCGCCTGTATGAATAATTTTTGATTTTATAGGTCTCTCATTTTTCGAGTGTTTTCCGGTTCCACCCCATTTGGTATTCTGACTCTTTGTGATAGCTCGTAAATTATCCAATTTGTTATTTTGGGGACATCCATCAATATGATCAACTACAAATCCATCTTTTATCAATCCATGAAAACATTCGAACGCAAATCTGTGATTAAGAAATTTTTTCTTTCCAGCACCAAACATAAGATATCCAAGACCATTATCATACCCTATAGGTTTCTTCAGTCTGTGGTGACTGACAATACCATCACAAGATGCTTCATAATTGGTAATCACAGGATGTGGTTGAAATTCTTGATTCATTTATATACTAAATACTATTTGTCTAATTAATTATTTGGTTTAATTATTACTTGAGAATCTATCAATGTAGTCTTGAGATGTTCTTATGATTTTGTCTGTGACGCTGACACAGTCAGAATCAGAGTCTGAATCTTTGATGGAGTTTTTAATGGAATCTTTGATTCTCTTATCATAATAGCGCTTTAACTCTCTGTATCGCTTACCACCGCAATTGAGACACAACTGTGACTTACCCCACACACCTACCATATCGTATGCAGGGTAAGGGCCCTAAGCTTCCGCGACATACGCTTTGTAAATGATATCCACAGAATTCATTTCTGCATGATTTGTAACAAGCAGTTACTGATCCTATCATAAGCCATTTGCAATGATTCATTATATAATAAATTCTTTATTTAAATACTTGTTTTAATTATAATATGGAGGAATTCGAAAGATTATCGAAAATTACGCCTTGGAAAAATGCTAAATTCAATCTCGATAGAGTCTCCACTGATGTACCAAAGGGTCTAATAATTGAAAGAAGCATGATAAGTAGAATCTGTGATGCATTTAATGAATTCAAGCGCGATGGAGCATCTCACTGTTGGTCAACATTTCAAATTGATGGTAGTGTTGATGCTACAATGAATGACAAAAGAGCAGCAGTAATAATCTCACATCTTGACAAGAAAAAGTATTTTTTTAGAGTGAAATTCATTATCCGCTCAGAAACGGGGAATTGGTTTATACGCGACAAATTTGAACCAATCTTGAAAGATAAAAGAACCGTCACTGTGAGTCAGGATTCCAAACCAGGAATTCTGACTGGAACTGACAAACCATATTACGAGAGATCCTATCCTGTAACCACGGTTGTTTATGGAATTTATCCATTAAATGATAAACCGAGTATTGAGAAATTAAAACTCATGAAATATTCGTCGCTGAATTGTGTAGCAGAACGAATGATAGAGCATTTTACAAATGCGTTGCGTGGAAACAAATAAACAGATTTAAGACGCAAAAAAATAAACAAAAGGGGATTAACAGTGAAGGAGAGCAGAGCAACAATTCAAAAGTGTCCGCGTTAGAACGGATACTAAAATTTCCAATATCTGTAGCGACAGTAACAGGTGAGGTATTATATGAACCGAAATATAAATCGAGAGGATCTTCAATCAAAATTATTGACCATAATGCACATGTGTGGACATCCGCAGTAACAATATTGTGTTGCGATTAATGGACCACTGCCTGATTTTGATCTAACCGGATTCGCTCGTGTGATATCATTTTAATTGGCTAAAGGACTTCATTCGTGTAGTTATGTTTGGTTTGGTAGACACATCTCTGAAAAACACTGGATGCCAAAAGTGTTATTACGGTATATGATTGATTCTAAAATGCTGATATTGCTGATTGTCAGTGAAGCAATTATATCATATCGGAAACAAACTGAAGTCTGGTTACCACAACCCGATAGTCTAGATAGTATAATCAGTGAAAACAAAAAACATTTCCTAATGTAGATGAAGAATATATCGTGAAATGGTCCAAGCAGATCTTTGAAGTTAGAAATAAACAAGCAAAAGATCTCGGTAGAAGAATAATTGGTAAAATTCACCCAAGGTGGAAACAAATACGACAACAAACGATATTCTTCGTGATTAATTATAGATGATGTTGAATATGATTTTATAATCGCAGATGCAGTATCTAGAGGTATATATATCAATCGTAAAGACGCTTTCTTGTCCGATGGAACAAAATTTGGTACAATTGTACTTACAACGATGGATATAATTAATCTTCAATATACGCACTTAAGGGCGTCTATGCTGGCTTATGCTTCTATCAATTTACTTTTGATGATAAATAGATTTCCTGACATCAAGGTTAGAGTCACCACTGATTCATTTTATATAAACGTAAAACATAAAGAAGCAATGGCTGAATTCACAAACTCCGATGAGAGTTGGGGGTCATGGAGAATTAAAAAGGAATTACCGTGTGTTTATTCCAAATCAGCAGATGTTAAGATTGAAAACAATTACTTGAAAAATAATCAGATATCAGAGCTATCTAATGCACCTTTGATATCCGATCCGATATGCTGGTATAAAATCAGTTACCTAAACGGCTGTGGTGGGTCAGGGAAGACGACTTGTGCAATTGAATTATTTCGAGGGAAATCAAACATGATTGTGCTAACACCAACAAATAAACTTGGAAGAGAGATGACGCAGCGGGGGTTTAATGCTTGCACTTATCACAGCTTCTTTCGATGGAAAAATGATGAATGGACTCCTGATCGAATGGGTGAAAAATATATTCCTTAAATCATCATTTGGGATGAGATATGCACAGTGTCGTTAGATCTATTAAAAACATTTCTCGGTTGGTTGCTAACAAAAAACACCGCAGTGATTATGTGTGGTGATTATGGTCAACCATCACCAAGTAAAGGGAAATCTCCACATGATTGACTGAAGAATTTTGTAGACTATTATGAAGAAATTAATACTGATCATAGATCACTTGATAATGAATTATGTGAGTTTAAGAAACTAATCAGATTACAACCGGATAGAATCCAGTGTGAAATAGCACGTGAAATAATTTCAGAAACCCCATTAAATGACTTCTGGGAAGCATGGAGACCAAACGATTTGATAGTGGCAAGTAGAAAGATAGTCATAAACACACTGCAGATGAAGTTATTTAGCGCGCATAAAGAAAAATTTGCAACACTTCCAGTACCGCTGTGTTATAGACCCAAGGGTAAACGAAAACAGAATATCGAAGTTGATATTCCTGGACAAAGTGAAAAACAAATTCTTGTGAAAAATGATATTGAGTTGGTTGATATCGGTGTTGTCAAAGATGTATTGTGGGCTGAAAAATCCCCATGGAAGCTAGGATACACAGCGACGATACATTCTTCGCAGGGGTTGACTATATCCAATACAATTGTTTGGATCATAGATAATCGCATCGAGTGGTCAAATTTAGTTTATCTTGCAGTGTCCAGAGTATGAAGAATAAATGAACTTCAAAGAGTTGTTTTAGATTGTAATGACACAACAATCAGTGATATTGTCAACCATGACATAATCAGAAAAAAACTCTCTGGTTATAAACAACAGGACAAAGAAAATAACAGAAAATTTGACATTTATGCTGAATTTATAATTATACCGTAGACAGAAAAAATAGCAGCGTAGGTCATAACAGAGATAATGTGATGTTAACTTGTCTTGAGTGCAACAGACGCAGAGGACCTAGTTAAGACCACAAGGTGGTAATTGAGTATCACTTGTGACACTCCAAATAGGATCAGTAGCCGAGTATTGGTTGTTTTGAAAAATCATTTTGCGGTTTTATGGGTATATACTTTTTTTTTATCGTGTTGTTAGGTTTCATGTTAATTGTTTGAGTAATCTCATTATTTAGCATGGTAATTACACCCAGTAATCTTCACAAGATCATTTATCCTCAATAAATTCCTTCGCGTATTGATATCCAAATAACTGCTCAGCAAGTGTCCGATTAAATCGTTCAACAATTGCCTGATCGCGATATAGTGCAGTATGTCCTCGTCTGATGGTGACATTATGATGCTTCATTGTTGATAACACTACACCCTGAAATTCCCTGCCAGGATCAACTTGTAATAGATTTGGCCAATGCTGAGGACTCCGCCGATAAATCCTTTCAAACGCAGAAGCCACCTCAGTTAATGACTTTGTCTTTAGTGGCTCTGCTTGTTTGTATCGACTCGCAACATCAACTATAGTTAGCGCATACTTGTAAACACCATCATGCGCCAGAAATAATATATTAGCTTGATGAACTTCATTAGGGACGCTGACATCAAAATGTGAAAAGTTAATTTGTTTAGGCGGTGGTAGATAAATTTGCCATATCGCCTGTTTGGATAACCAATCCGCCGCGGTGGTATTTTTTACTTTTGCGCCGCTAGCGAGTTTACTGGTTGCTAATTTACCCCTCCAGTATCCTCTTGGGGAATAATAAATAGATTCCATGTTGTTATTAATTACCAGCACCCAACATCAATTTACTTTTCATCGCCGATTTTATCAATCATGAAGCCAATGTTTCTTTGAAGGATTTATCAGTGATAGAATTCAATGCATGAATCAATTTCACATCTACGATATATCTGTGTTGCAGATTGCTGCTTTTATAAGCAACATCATGAGCATGACATACCTTATCAATAGCGTTTATTGGATATTCACCGGGTCGAGGTTGGTTTTGATCATCGAGTCAGATATCGAGTCTTGTCCCGGGTCCACAATAACTATACCCTGGAAGGTGTTTTCCCCCCGGATATTTTGCCCATGGTGTTCCCTGTAATTTTACTAACTTGACTGCAATATCACCTAATTTTTTTTAAATCCTTGATTTTATCAAGGGAAACAAATCTTAATTTTTTAGTAACACATTGTACACACTTATCAGCAAGTGCTAATCTGTTATTTTTAGTTGTAATCATCGTCAATTCATTTGTGCTAGTACGCTTCTTACATTTCACACAATATAGATCCATAATTTATTTATAATAACATGAAAGTGATTGATTTTTCGGCGACAAAAACACGAGAACCAGTTAAGCATCATACAGCGCTACCAAATTCTATTCGCATGATTATAATCGGACCATCTGGAAGTGGCAAGACGCAGTTGTTACTTAATTTGATAACGAGATGGATGAAATGGGACAAGTTGTATTTAGTAGCCCCAAGTGTAGATGATCAGCGATGTTACGAGGTGTTAAAGGACTTTTAACAAGAAAGCAAAATCGGAAATTGATGAGGATATTATTGAATTTATAACCGATATCGAGGAAGCACCGAGTATTGATGATATTGATGGAAGTATTAACAATTTAGTCGTATATGATGATGTCATGTAAGACAATCAAAAGAATCCCGCTAGGATATTTTCCAGAGGTAGATATAAAAATACTGATGTGATATATGTCACTCAACGATACACTTAGATACCAAAAGTGATCAGAGAAAACTGCAATATTCTTGATGTATTTAATGGAGTAGACACACATACGCTACGAAATATTCACCAGACTTGGTGCAGTGGAGATATTCATTATAATCTCTTTGGAATTTTCTTTAGTCACGCTCATGGATTGGTAATGATAAATTTGCATGATCCTAGATGAAGATATTGTATCGGACTTGATCAAATATTCGGTTAAAACAATTTGTCTCCAAAATGCAATCAGTGCCGGGTCTGTCTGGAGACAGAGTCTCAATAGCGTGATAAACCGAAACCATTTCTCTTTTTTTTGTCTGCCTGAATTGGTTTCAGTTTGAAATCCTTTAGGATTTCGTTTGAAATAGTTTCGGTCTGTTCACCTCCTCTGCTGCTGTATTTATTCTTTTAAAAGTATCCAACACAAATACATGGGAACACCTATTCTATATTTATTATTTTAACAGTATCCAACACTAATATATGGAAATATCTGTTCTGTATTTATTCTTTTAACAGTATCCAACACTTATACATGGGTACACCTATTCTGTATTAATTTTTTTAACAGCATCCAACACTAATACATGGGAACACCTATTCTGTATTTATTCTTTTCCTTTAAAATACTTGGTGTAAGTTCATTGAATGACTACTGCACCACATGATAAACAAGATAAAGTGATTGGATTTATGCCCTTGACAAAACTGACATGTACTTTAAACAGCAAGTAAACATATCACCCTTCTTTTCTCACATTTTTGTTGTTGATTTTTTGTGTGCTCAGTACTGTATGCCACACTTTCTCTTTGCTTCTGAACACTACGTTTTTAAACACAAACATTTTTGGGCCAAAAATAATTTATCATGACATGTAATTTTGGGACATCATTTTATAAGGATTTTACTTCAATATATTTGTTTTCAAGCACAAGTTTTGGTTTACAGAGATAAGACAAGAGCAACAGACTTTTAGTTTTCGGAAAGTGTACAAATGGCTTGCATATCATTGGGAATAACCTTGACATTTTAATGTCAAATCGTAAAAAATTGGGGGAATCGCACTTCACTTTTCAGTAAGTAGGTTACTGATATTGACATAACATAGTATTTAATCACAAATACCAATTATTTAAGCTATATTACTTACTGTGGTAATATATGGTATTAACATTCTGTTCCTAGTAACAAATGGTCAGGTCACCTAAGGTCAGTTCCAGGCTCTCACTCAGTTGTAACCCTATTATGCCTGATGATAACATTAACGTGAGAAACGTGTGTGTGTGTGTGTGTGTATGTGTGTGTGTGTTTGTGTGTGCGTGTGTTCTGTTAAAGTTAGTTGTAATCTAGCCATTAAAGTAGTTAGACCAAATCATGTTTTGTGTTATTTAGACCAAACCATGTTTTGTTTTATGTAGCAAAACATAACATGGTATCAGAAGTGAAAATTTCGGAATAAGTTGGATTTATATCATTAAGAAGTATGTCTTCTTACGAACACTGAAATTTGGATACACAAGTTGTTGTTGTTGTTTTAGGGTTTAAAGCCATTTTTCAGCACATGATAGGCTATACATGGCGGCCAGTATTACTGGTGAAGGAAGAACCCAGGAAAACCCCCGGAAAGAACCACCGACCCACGAGAAGCTACTGGCAAGCTTTCTCACAGAACTACATTAGCGGAATCTTAGACTCGAACTCACGCAGACAGAGGTGAGACAGCAGTGATCCATAACTGAAAGCGCTTTAGACCACTCGGCCAATCAGGGCACCCGGATACGCAAGTTAATGTGTTAATTGTGACATCAATCAGCCACCTGAAATGGACTTTAATTCCCACCATCTAGCAGAAACAAGGAGGAGTTTTACTTAGATGTTGCACTTGCAGATAAAGAAGACAAAGAAAAATTCAGTGCTTTCATTTTTATTATTGGTCAGGATGGTAGAGACATTTACAACACATTTACATTTAAGGCCGATGAAGCTGTTAAAATTGATTCACTGATTAAATTTGAGGATTATTGCAGTCTGAAGCAGAACATTACAGTAGAAAGGCACATATTCAATACAAGAATCCATCAAAAGAATGAAACCATTGACCATTATGAAATTGAACTTAAATTGATTGCAAAGAACTGCACATTTGAAAATCTACAGGATGAAATGATTAGAGATAGAATTGTATGTGGGACTTATTCTGATCAAGTATGAGAAGATTAACTGACATTACAAAAAGCAGGTGCTATCTGCAGATCAGACTAGGAATCCAAAAAGCAGATTCATTGTATGCAAAATGAAGCAGCTGTATCAAATGTTCATGGTGTGAAAATTTAGAAAAAAAAAAAAAAATGACGGTCAAATAAAGCAGAATAGTGCATATGAAATCAGACTTTATTATTCAACTGTGGTAAGGTAGGTGTCCAGCCTATGGAAAAATTTGCTACAGGTGTTGAAAATAGCATCATTTTCTGAAATGCTGCAAGACAAAATGAGTGCATAGTATGCAAGAACACTCAAGCGAAAAAAAGAAAGATCATTTGTAGGAACAATAACAAAGGCAAATAATTAAATTAGTGACAAAGAATGCTACATCACTGTGACTCTTCATGGTACTGATATCAAATTTAAAATTGATACTGGTTCACAGGAAAACATCATTCCAAATCACATTTATGAAACAATGAACATTGACATTGTTCAAGTTATACCAACAAAGAACCTGTCTCACAAGACACTCTACTGACAGACTAATTGTCACATGCATTTATACCAACCAAGAACCTGTCTCACAAGACACTCTGCTCAGACAGACTTATTGTCACAGGTAAATGCAAATTAAATTCTATGAATCAAGAACTTAATTTTTAATTCACAAAAACAAAGTAACCACCTATTCTTGGATTCAAAGCATCTCAAAATTTACATTTAATACAAGTAGTTTGCAATGTTCACAGGAATAAAGACAATAATGTCATGAAAGAATTTCCCTGTGTGTTCAAAAGTTTAGGATGCCTGAAACAAAAATATTATATTGCAATTGATAAAAATGTGAAAACTGTTATCAATCTCCAGCAGGCGGTTCATGCAGCTTTACAAGAAAACACCTAAATCAACTTTGGAAGAGATGGAAGGGAAATATATAATACGGAGATGAACCAACAGAATGGGTCAGTTCATTAGTAGTTGTTGGAAAAGCCATATTGGGTAAACTACGAATTTGTCTAGTTCCAAGAAATTTTAATCAGCTATCAAGTGAGAGCATTATCAACTTCCTACATTTGAAGATATTACCACAAGGATGGCAGGAGCTAAGGTTTTCTCCAGATTGGATGCCAATCATGGTTACTGGCAAATACCTCTGGAAAGGTTATTGACAACATTTAACACTCCATTAAGTAGATATTGCTACCTGAGAATTCCTTTTGGTATTAAATCTGCTCAAGATATGTTCCAGTGTTTTGAGGACCTGCCTGGGGTGGAGACTGATATAGATGACATAATTGTTTGGGGAACTTCAAAGGAAGATCATGATGGAAAACTGAAAAATGTTTTAAAGAGATGCCAGTAAAAACAAGTCCATAACTCTTCTGAAAACTGTGTCTACAATATGCTTACATGCTTATCTTATGTGGATCAGGCTCCATGAAAAAAAGGGCAGTAATTCTAATAAAAACAAAGGGGAATATTGATTTTTCAAAATGCTAATCCATGTAAAAACAAGGGCAGTAATTCTAATAAAAACAAGGGGCATAGTGATTTTTCAAATTGCTAATCCATGTAAAAAGGGGCAGTAATTCTAATAAAAACAAGGGGCATAGTGATTTTTCAAAATGCTAATCCATGTAAAAAAAAGGGCAGTAATTTTAATAAAAACAAGAGGCATAGTGATTTTTCAAAATGCTAATCCATGTAAAAAAAAGGGCAGTAATTTTAATAAAAACAAGAGGCATAATGATTTTTCAATATGCAAATCCATGTTAAAAAAAAGGGCAGTAATTCTAATAAAAACAAGGGGCATAGTGATTTTTCAAAATGCTAATCCATGTAAAAAAAAAAGGGCAGTAATTCTAATAAAAACAACAGGCATAGTGATTTTTCAATATGCTAATCTATGTAAAAAAAGAGGGGCAGTAATTCTAATAAAAACAACAGGCATAGTGACTTTTCAAAATGCTAATCCATGTAAAAAAAAAAGGGCAGTAATTCTAATAAAAACAAGAGGCATAGTGATTTTTCAAAATGCTAATCCATGTAAAAAAAAGGGCAGTAATTCTAATAAAAACAAGAGGCATAGTGATTTTTCAAAATGCTAATCCATGTATAAAAAAAAGGGCAGTAATTCTAATAAAAACAAGGGGCATAGTGATTTTTCAAAATGCTAATCCATGTAAAAAAAAGGAAAGTAATTCTAATAAAAACAAGGGGCATACTGATTTTTCAATATGCTAATCTTATGTATATATAATTTAATTTATATTTGATCTAATTTAATTGTTTGTTAGTTTTAATTTTTTTAAATTCCATTACATGCTGTTGTAATTTTATTTACTGGTTTGTATATATGGTTATTTTAAGTTAATGAAATACTAAACAGAATTTATGAAAAATGAATTTTGAAAAATGTTGAATCCAATAAATAAAATTAAATTACAATAATAGGATGTAATTGAAATTTTAAAAAAATTAAAGTTATTTCCATTTTTTGTTTTGCAGCTGAATACATTACATGTATATGACAAAAAGAAGGGCTTATTCTATAGGAAGTACTTAACTCATTGTGTCATAATTCTATACTTATGGTTTAGTATTAATGCCTTATGATATTATAAGCTAAAAAAGAGAAGTATTACCAGATTGAAACTCCAGGTGTGAGATTTCAAGGCAATTTTTCATTAATGGACATAAATCAGGGTGTCAGTTAGCTAACATAAACTCCCAGTGGCTTTAGAAAAATTAAAGACAGAAGTTTTAAGATAGAAAGCTGTTAAATATGGAAATACTCATGTTTGTAAATACTCATGATTCTATGTATAATTCTCTAATTCTATTCACAAGGATAAAACAAGTGAAGGATATAAAATGAGTTTATTATAGGATGGTTGCATTGATGATTTGCACCTATTTTAATGCATAAACTCTGGTTAGGAACCAACCATTTCAATTTCAAGAGTAAGGGTGGTCTGGGATTTTCTTTCCAAACAAGAATATTTTTTATCTCAAGAAAAAAGTCCCCCCCCCCCCCAACAAAATATGGATAGTACAGTAAACACTTTCTTTAGAGACCACTGCTATGAGAGATCACCTGTTTTGACAGACCAGAATTTTCTATGCAAATATTTATTGATTATATAGTGTTATGACCTATTATGAGAGACCACCTGTCTTGAGAGACCAGTATCTTTTAGCAGAAGGGCTGGTCTTTCAAGACAGGTTCTGCTGTATAGATAGTTCATCAGCAGCCATATTTGTGGTATGATAGATTTACCACTGAGTTTATATGGTTTTTTGGAAGTTACAAAAAATTAAATACATAGAGAGAACACAAATCAGGCTTTCTGTTTGCATCAATATTTGTAATTTATATGTTGATTATGCATCAGAGTACACTTGTTCAAAATGATTGCCCATAGGAGAAACTTCCAGATTGCCCATTGTCCAGATAAAATGATCAGAATACCATCTGCTAGTGAACTTGCCCAGAAGCATCTATTTATTCTTATTTTTCACAAATCAAAGTCGAGTATTTTTGGAAGCAATTTGGGGGCCTGATTTTCAAAATTTCCAGGCCCCTTCCCCTATATTAAATAGCCAGTCCTTCACAAAAGAGGAACTGGCACATAAAAACTAGAAAATCAAAGCTACAAATAAAGATTATTAATAAAATTCCAGTAGCTAGACAGCCTTACAGTTTCGTGATGTACATGGATGATTCTGTATACATCACTGAAATTGTAGATGATAAAGAATCAATTCTAGATATGAAGTAATATATTAGTGACCTTCAGATGACCTCTGTCAGTGTCAAAAGACATTCAGTTTAATGCAGACAACCTGCAGTTTCTTTTCTATCACCTTTCTGTAATGAAGTTCACAGCTGGGTGCAACATGCCAATCAAATGTGGCATATGAAGCACTGCCCAATCTGATCATCCTGGTAGGTGCTTTGTTGCATATTACAGATTGATGGTCAGAGAAGAATTTTTCCAAATGAATGGATCACCTAGAGAGATTTATTAAATGTACAATTTTACATGTTTATAACTTAATTTTTTACCCCCTGTTTTCAATAAAATTTAACAACTTAATATGCAATATGTTAATATGTTGGTGGTGGTGGGGGGATATGTACAGATTAAATATACTTGCTATAATGTATGGTATAGTCAAGGTGTTCAATAAATTGGTCACATTTTTTTAATTATTGTTAATTTATTTCCCAGCATTTTAGGTTGTAGCCTATGAACACCAATTATAATGTAATTTCACGTCATTGAATACTCGTAGTTTTGTATTTCAGAGCATTATAAGGACACAGCCTTGTTGGAACACCCCCTATATAAAGAAACCTCACTTATAATAGCAGTAACATGTATGGCACCAAGTCTTATAGAGAGAGAACACCGTAAATAGCTATGAAAATTAGTGGGCATAATTTTTTCATAAAAATTCAAGGGTCATTTGGATGCCTCCTGATCTATTCATTAACTACATGTACTTAGATAAGTTAGGACATGTATTGGGGACATTGTTTTTCTGCTATAACATATTTTTAAGTGTACTTGATCTTTGGTTGCATTTAGAAGAGTGTTTAAAAAAGGAACTGTTTGAATAACAAACCATTGATTGTACTTTGGGTCATTTAAGAATATCAGCATGTTTACCTTGACTGCATGTAAAGAATAGTATTTGGATTAGATGGTTGTCCTTGAAAAATGGTACAGTAAAACCAGTCTTGAAAGACCACTGCTATGTGAGACCACCTGTCTTGAGAGACCACATACTTACTGCACAAATTTATTGATTAATATATAGCATTGTGAACTGTTATGAGAGACTACCTGTCTTGAGAGACTATACATTTTTTGCCAAAAAGATGGTTTTTCAAGACAGGTTCTACTGTATTTGCATTAGGCAGTTTTTATTGAATGAAACAAGTATAACATGTTCTTACTTTGTTTAGCTTTGCATCAACAGCACCTTATTTTATACATACTCAAGACATTGGGAAGGTTGAGGTTGGAACCATGGTATTTTATACATACTCAAGACATTGGGAAGGTTGAGGTTGGAACCATGATATTTTGGATTCAAATGTATTTTATACATACTCAAGACATTGGGAAGGTTGAGGTTGGAACCATGATATTTTGGATTCAAATGTATTTTATACATACTCAAGACATTGGGAAGGTTGAGGTTGGAACCATGATATTTTGGATTCAAATGTATTTTATACATACTCAAGACATTGGGAAGGTTGAGGTTGGAACCATGATATTTTGGATTCAAATGTATTCTTTAGCTGACCCATCCATAAAGGTCGAGTGAAATGATGGTATGGCCCTGATCTTTTGGCATGTGTCATCCATCAACATTTTTTTTTGCTATTGTAAACGTCTCAAAAACCAGTTTCAACCAAATTAAGTAAAGAGCATCCAGGCATAAATGATTTTAGTTCTATGCAAAATATGACAGCCTGCAATTAAATATGGCTGCCATATCTGAAATTAAATGTTTTTTCATAAATTACTTCTCAAAATTCACTCATTTGAATTTGGAGTAAAGGACTATCGGCGTTTTAGAAATGATGACAGTCCACCATCAAATGTGACCATCATTATAAAACCTTTTAAATGGTGACCTCAAAATACACTTAGCAGAAGACCAAATATTTATAAAACCATCCTAACATGAAAGATTTTCAGGTTTGCCAATCAGCTATAAAATATATAAACACCATTTCTAAAAATGCCACTTAAAATGTGCACAACAAAATTTTACCAAATTTAAAAGAGAGTATGAAATTATGTCAATCCAACCACCAGATATTTCAGTCATTACTAAACTTCAAAACAAATCTTAGCCATCTTTTCTCAAAGTCCGCTCACCAAAAGACTTTATTTGGCAAAAAGCATCCTGATACAAAAAAACTTTTGATTTTAATATGTATGCCAATATACCACCAAATGACAAAAACATTATTAAAAATAGAAAATCTTTCAACAAACTTCATGCGAAAACCACGATAGAGAATTTGGACATTGGTTATTGTGATGTGCAATCAAATGTGAAAACTCTGAAATGGTTATTTTCATAACATGCAATTAAACAGCACTAGAGGAAATTTCTTGGTCAACTAATCTTGCTTTTGGCTGCTATTAGGCAAATATCAACCAAGTGAGCCATTTTGGTTCTCTTTAACCTCATAGTTGAATACTGAAGTATCTGCTTCCTAGAAACAACAATCTTGGTTCTTATAGACATGTGTATCAGCAAGTGATCAAGCGTAATTACCTTTTCTTATGATGAACTGCAAGGAACTAGAATTTTGTTCTGAAAAAATGAATATACTATGGAGAATTTTTTATTTATAATTTAGGTAATTGTACACTTTGATAGTGAATTTATAGCAATTTATAACAAATATTATCAATGAAATGTTTAAATCTGTTGTGATAAATTTAATGTGGGGACAGATAAGTTACTCAGATTTAACATACCTCCAAGCCAAGAGAATCATAGTACAGCATATGGAGAGTGGTCTAAACTTTGTGTGCCTTTCAGGCATACATCATGGCTTTTACATCAAATAACATCTTTGATCAGTTACATAATTTGTGTATTTATTTGCTTAATTAATTCATTTTGAAAATAAAATGAATCCTTAGGTTGCCAATAGCTGAACTTTTTTTCTTCTTCATATAACTTGATACATGTACATTGCAGTCTTCCAAAATAAATTTGATATGAACAGTTTCTTATTGTAGATAAAGCCAATAGTCTTTTAGATTATTACTTTACATTATCTCTACCCTAATCTGCTAACAAAGGATTCAGATATATCCATCTTTGGGGAAATATGTTTGATATTGAAAGTTTTAAATTATGTAACGATGTAAATTTCTTTTTTGAAGATGTTTCTTATGTGATGCTCAAATATTGTGATCTGACTGGAGATCAGCAAAAGATACAGTAACGAAATAATCATGATTCCAATGTCCTATAATGGTACTAAATTATTATGAATCAAGGGTCATATTATAGTGCCAAATAATCAATTTTTTAACTGTCTCAAGGTACACAATCATTTTACTCATAGAAGGAAACCTCGTTATAACAATGCTTTTTATTCAATATAAACTCGTTATAACAATGCTTTTTATTCAATATAAACTTATGTTTTAATACCATTTATCTGAAACTATTCAAGACATTAGCCAAGCTGATAAACAGATACAAATTCAAACAATTTGCTTGCTGTGTTTTGATACATGATACAGTCAGCAATTGTGGATTTCAGCAAAAGCATTATAGCAGGGTTACTGAGTACATTTTATGTTGTAAAACCTACTTTAAACTAGTGATCTGTACCCTTACTTTTGACCATTGCACGTACCCCCAGTTATAATGGGAACGTGGATCAGAGGAAGATTATGGCCTGTTATCACATGATCTGAGGCCAGTTAATATGTAGTCTGCAAGATAAATCTAGGTATACTATTGAAAAGATTATCACATGATCTGTGGCCAGGCAATATGTAGTCTGCAAGATAAATCTAGGTATACTATTAAAAAGATTATCACAGGATCTGTGGTCAAAGATTATCACATGATCTGTGGCCAGGCAATATGTAGTCTGCAAGATAAATCTAGACACACTATTAAAAAGATTATCACATTATCTGTGGCCAGGCAATATGTAGTCTGCAAGATAAATCTAGGTATACTATTAAGAAAGATTATCACATGATCTGTGGCCAGTTAATATGTAGTCTGCAAGATAAATCTAGGTATACTATTGAAAAGATCACATGATCTGAGGCCAGGCAATATGCAGCCTGTAAGATAAATCTTGGTATACTATTAAATAAAGAGTTTGGTTTTTTTAATAATTATTCTTTAATTTGCCTTTATTAAACCCACATTTTTTTTGTAATATTCTACCATTGATTCCCAACTCAATTGATTTCCATTGAAGGTTTCTGATTATTAAGGATTAAAGTCAATTCTAAGGTCTTTTAAATTTTGCTCAGTATTAAATGTTTTTATTTTCTATGTGAAATTGGAGGCAGACTCAACAAAAAGTAAGCCTCTAGTCTTTGTGTTTGTCATATTTTTTAAAAAATTTGATTACATACCTAAGTGCAATATCACAGAAACAGATCTGCCATTGTCATTATATGCTGACAAAATAGGGTCTATATTGTTTATTCTTCATATAATTTAAAGCAAAATAGTAGCAAAGAATGATACATTATTCTTTATTATATATGGATCTATGCAGGTGCAGTTCACAGATAAGTGCATGTTACCTGGTATACTGTTTGTCAGGTTACTTGCGGGTTATGAGCGTTATTCGTATAGTATTGTACAAGTCCCACCTGTCAAAGGGTAAGTGTTAAGTCCCACTTGTCAAGGGGTATTGTACAACATATAATAATAATAACTATAACCCACTCCCTTTTCATTCTCGTTATCTAAGAGATGACCGCCCTTGATATAATTGCCCGGTTTGAGTATGAGAATAGATACGGTAAACTGAGCAGGTATATTGAACAAACAACTCCGAGCCCCCGTAAAGATTAATAAACAATTTAATCAATTACATACACAATTATGAAACTTCCTATCATTAGGAATACACGCGGTTTAGAAATACAACTTTCACCGAATTACAACAAGATTTGCAATAGAATTAAACAAATTAGCCATTCTATTACTGATAGTTTTAAATCATCATAGGATCAAGTGGTACAATCAAAGTCATTGCTTTGTTCGATTTTCATAACCTGCTATTTCTCTATCCTCGTACACTGTTCAATCATTGTTGTTTCAAGAAGTCTTTCTCGTCCAATTTCTAGGTACTCTGCACTCGTGGATGTTTCCGCTTGATTCCAGACTTGTCCACTGTATCATGCATACACTGCAATTTCCCTCTCCCAATTCTTTTTCCAAAGATTACGTTGTTATTCCTGTAATTTCACAATCTTCAACCTAAAAATCTCTCATTACAATGGTTACTGTTGAAACTTTCTATTATTCCTGGTTCGAAAAATCATATTTCTATCAGTGATAACAACTTTACGGCTAGTAATTAACTACACATGTCCTCCGATGATTGTAGTTAAACAAATTGCTAATTCGTTTTGCCTTGACCTAATACATTAACATACTACATAGCGAAGCGTTGGATTATGGCTCTGCCTTAATTTCCACAGCACATAAATCATATACACTGTTGCTAAATCATCTATGAAATCAAAATTCGGTGAATTCACATGTATTCTTGTAAATCATTAACTAATGTTATACATTAAATTCTTAGAACATAATCATTATGCAACCAAGATGATAAATTCAAGAATTAACAAAACACTTCCTATTCATTACTCAGCATAGTGTTTTACGAAATAAATTAACACTACGTCATTCTTAACTAAGAATTAAGGTAAGAATTCCAGTTCATAATTCAAAAGCACATTATTATACAAATGTATTAAATGAAATCATGCAAGTACTTCCGATTCATAATACAAAACACATTATTATATAAATGTATCAAATTAAATCAATTATACAAATGTATAAAATGAAATCATGCAGACCTGTAAACTAAGCAAACATCATATAAATTACATCAACAATATACATGGAATTGTGACTGTACCTTCGTGTTTTTGGTGTGTCTCCCTTAGTTTGGCGGTTTTTCCTGGACTACGATTTAATGAATGTACTTTTCTAAAATAACATCCGGAGCCTTTACTAAATAATTCTACCCCTGGACTCTCTTACAGAGCAATTTCAAGACTAATTTCAAATTTGGTTAGTGTGATATTATGTCCTATGAATTTTCATGTGAAAGCACACCCCTTATTTAACCATGACCAATCAGAATCAATGTATTTTCTCCCGCTTTTCTCAAAAAGTTGCTTACGTCATGGTCAATATGACATGCATGGTTTTAAGTAACAGAATCTCTGCATTTTCTCCTGACACTTTTCGTGATAAATGAAACTTTAAAATGTCGCTGGCAGTCAGTCGGCTGTTGAGTAAACACGGTTCAATTAGTACCACGGTCGCATCCTACTACACAGATCCCTCTTTGACATAGCGTGTCAACATAAATCTAACTAATGGCTATCTGGCCTCACCTAATGGTTTATTAATAGATTGACTGAAATTTGCCACTTCACACTGTTAGGTATATTTAATTTATGTTGTGTGGTTGACTTTTGTCTGTGATTGATGGTTGTGGATAAAGGTTTGCCTGCATGACTTTTGTCATACTTTTAAATAGTGAACAATATGTATCCTACAGTTTGAGTTGTTATGGTTTATACTGACAGAAAAGAGTGAAAACCAAGATATTTTGTAAAATTCAACAAATAATTTATTTCCCTAGAACACAAAAGTGAAAATTTAAAAAGAACTCTCAGTTTTGTGAATTAAACCCCAAATAATCCTAAAAAGATTTCTCGCAAGCCCAAATGTATAAGGTTCAACATGGATTCCTGTTGTATTCCATCATAGTTTCAATTCTGAATGTGCCTATGTTCCCATAGTCTAGAATGTGGATTTTGTGCCAATGGCCTGGATTATGATGACCTACTAACAGTCTTTTGTTTATCACAATAATATTGTCCAAAATGTCTTTGTCTACTCAATGTAATTCCAAATTAATATTTATGTTGAATAATATTTTTGATTAGCACCTTTGCATTTCCAGTGAAAAATAATAAATTGAATAAATAATTCCATCCAAATGAAAAACTGAACACAGCAATAAGATTGATTCTGCTTGAAGATGTTAATGTAAGAAAGAGTAATTTTGCAAGTAAAAAACTTTTATAAACAAAATATAATAATAATAATAATAATGAGGACTTTGTATAGCGCCTAATCTTTAAAAGCTCTAAGCACTTTACACCATCAATAATGATATGACTACACTACAGAACAACAAATGACAAAAACAATGAAATTGGAAAACATAAAAACATGCTGAAAATATATAAGATAAAAATCATGACTAGGTCGCTAAGTTTGTCCCTGAAGTCGAAACAGGTGAGTCTTGAGAGCACTCTTAAAAGGGACCACTGTGTCTTTGTGTCTAATTTCAATGGGCAATTCGTTCCACGTCGCCGGGCCCTGGTATGCAAACAAACGTCCATATGACTTTGTTTTCACCTTGGGAACTATGAGTATACGATTATCAGAAGAAGAGCGTAAGGATCTAGCTGGTGTATACACATGGGTGAGGCTGGATAGGTATGTTGGACTGGAGTCTGTCATTGAAATATAGCACAGAGAACAAATTTTGTGTTTGATTATGTATCGAATTGATAGCCAGTGTAGGGTATAGAGCAGTGGTGAGGTGTGCTCTGATCGAGGTACTCTAAAGATGATCCGTGCAGCTGTGTTTTGAACTTTTTGAAGTGACAATAATAGAACCGTGATGAGGGTCAAAAGTTCAGTTCTAGAACATCCTAAGTTGTCAACAAGATCAGGTCTACTGCTAAAATTACAATAAAAATCATGGCAAACATCAGATACACCAGGTTATTCCATGGGGGAACACTAATGTCCTATAGTTTAATTAATATAAATATGTTTACCTCCATTGATAATGATCCTAATATTTTAATCTATACAGAGAAATATTAGGTATGTATTATGTGTTTTACAAAATCAATGTTCCTAGTCAGCTGCACAGTTTAACATGACTTTGGATCAAGGTCAGTTAAAAATACAATCATATATAACATGAAATCATGAAGAACATGTAGATATATATATATATATATATATATATATATATATATATATATATATATATATATATATATATATATACACACACACACACACCATGAAGACTTGATTCATTCAGGAGATAGTTACCATTTAACTACTTCCAAAATATGACCTGTCAAGTGAGTTCTTGTAAGCAATGCAAGATACTCATGCAAGCTTTTGATATCAATGGAGGAACTGAACACAATTTAGGCAAAAATGCACAAAATTAGTACTAATGATACATATGTTTTGGACAGCACAATAATGACCATATCCGGCCAATCAAACATGCAGTTTTACAAAAAACTTAAAAAAGGTAAATAAAAACTTACAAATAAATGTAAACATGGAGTATCTCAAGATGAAATGTCAAAATTCAGACAAATGTAGATACAGTGAAATATAAAGTATAAAAATCCTTTGTAAAATGTTGGAGATTTAATAACACTCAAATCTGACTGAGGTTTGCTAGTCAAAAGATGTTGTATAGACCACATTTCCTTAAAATATTTGAGATTGTCATCAAATTTTTTAAAAATGCAATGTGCTGCAGGATCAGATTTATTGCATGAGCTTTCAGTAATTTCAAGTTTTCCAAGGTAACAGACCAAACCATTCTTCACATGTGTATTGTGTGAATCATTCAAATTGCTATGCCAAGCATTCCATTGATAGATGTTTGAGTTATCAAGGTTCTTCAGCAGTTATAATTCATTTTGTAGCTAATGAAGAAAAACAGTCATGTCTGATTAAATGCTTTCAAGTTAAATAATTTAACAAGACAACTAGAAATTGCATGTAGTGTTTTTTGAGCAAAAGGGTTGTAAAACATCATTATAAAAGTTGTACTGCTGATTACAGTGAGTGGTTACCTGTCTTATACCTGGTATATGCTTCCCTTAATTGTCACATTATAAGGTCATCCTCCTTGTTTTAAAAAATATGGCAAACATTAACATTTGTTAATTTCTAATATTATGTCCATCCTTTTTTTTCTCGAAACTTTACAAAGCATGTCTGATCATGAGAGTAATATGTGAAAGTTTGACATGAAATCTGTGGTTTCTACTGGTCGCTCACTATATTACTTGTTCAAGTTAGCCATATATATGTAGTCAACTTATGCTAGGGTAAGTTGTACAGGGGTCACTCATTATGTATAAAAGTACATATATAGCCAAGGTTGCCTAATATTGGAGTACATTATATATAAATTCAACTAGAATCATGGGATCCATGATGGTGTTAAATCATGACATACTGAAGTGCTTTATATCAAGGGACAACTGTATATGAGTAGCATGTTAAAATTGTAATGTTAATTTATTTAACTGAACTGAATGTACATGGATATATTTCACCGCTCCAGTGGCCTAGTGGTTAGAGTGTCTGCCGTGGAAGCGGGAGGTCGTGGGTTCGATCCTCGGCCGAGTCATACCAAAGACTTATAAAAATGGTACTAACAGCTGCCTCGCTTGACGCTCAGTATTAAGAGGTTCGTGTTAGGACTGGTCAGCCTGCTGTCAAGATAATGTGACTGGGTAGGACATCATGCTAAATGTCTGCGGCATAATGCCCCAGTGCTATACATTACTATAAACTGCCTCACTGCAGACATCGTAGTGTTATGACTGAAAAATTGTTAAAGCTACATTAAAAATCCTAATCACAAACACACACATGGATAAATTTCAAATGGTAGAAAGCAACAAGTATGTAGGGTAGTTTTATAAATCTGGAGATGTTGTTGAGGTTTTTTTTCCTTCATGTACAACATTTTGTCATGATGTTTAATAAGTATGTTTATATTATGTAATTCATTTATGATAAAGTGTGTGCGATAAAAATGAGGGAATAATAAAATCCATCACATGATCAAGAAATCTCACAAAGTGAACAGAACTAGAATTATAATTTTGGCTGAAATGAGGCTTTGCTATTAGTTCTGACCACAAACTTTGATCCTAAGGTGTAATTTTCTTCAACGCATGCAGTGGATTTTTTCCACTCATTTCTCACTAAAAAATGGTCATGGAAAAGAAAAAGAGAGCATATCAATACTATTGATGAAGCTTGAGAAATATAAAATATTTGATCTTAGTTTTATATTTTTATGAATAATAAACAAAAATTATTGTTTATAGGCTGTAAAAATGAGAATAATTAAATAATTAAATAAATTGAAATAATTAAACTGCAAGAAAAATTGCAGGCATTGGAGACATCATTGAGTGGACTCCTATGGGATAAGGGTATCCCACTTGACATTCTCACAAGAACAAACTGTATCATATTTATATAGTTATGAGTGAAACATTTACCATATATACTAACTTGTAAGTTGGCTTATAGTTATGAGTGAAACATTTACCATATATACTAACTTGTAAGTTGGGTTCAAGTGCAAACATAGACCTAGATGTTATTTATTCTTCTGATTAGTCCAATGTAAACTTCATATACTAGATCCATATTTGTCAATAAATTATGTGATGGCAGATCTTGGCATATGCTGTATCCATATCTGTCAATACAACATGTGATAGCAGATCTTGGCATATACTTTATCCATATCTGTCAATACTTTATATGATGGCAGATCTTGTCATATACTAGATCCATATCTGTCAATACATTATATGATGGCAGATCTTGTCATATACTAGACCCATATCTATCAATACTTTATGGGGGCCCCAAGTGGTCTAAAGCGCTCTCCATTACTGATCACTGCCCTCTGACCTCTGTCTGCATGGGTTTGAGTCTCAGATTTGGCCAATGTGGGTATGTTAGAAAGCTTGCTAGTAACTTCTCGTGGGTTGGTGGTTCTTTCCAGGAGTTTCCTGGGTTTTTCCTCCACCATTAATAATAGCCGCTATGTATAGCCTATTGTGTGCTGAAAAATGTCGTTAAACCTTACAACAACAACAACAACAACAACATTACTTTATGTGATGGCAGATCTTGGCATATACTAGACCCAAATCTGTCAAGACTTTATGATGACAGATCTTGACAAATACTTGACTTGTATCTGTCAATACAATATCTGATAGCAGATCTTGGCATGTTCTATATCCATATCTGTCAATAACTTATGTGATGGCAGATCTTGGCATATACTAGACCCATATCTGTCAATACATTATATGATAGCAGATCTTGGCATATACTAGACCCATATCTGTCAATACATTATATGATAGCAGATCTTTGCATATACTAGACCCATATCTGTTAAGACTTTATGTGATGGCAGATCTTGGCATATACTAGACCCAAATCTGTCAAGACTTTATGATGACAGATCTTGGCAAATACTAGACCCATATCAGTCAATACATTATGTGATAGCAGATCTTGGTTTTTACAGATTGCATTTGGACTTTAAAGTCTGATATATGGTTTTCCGAAATCTTGCACCAGATGTAATCATCTTGCCAGTGACCCAAATGACATCCATTACACTCATATCAGAACTGTGCCTTAAGTGTAATCTTAACAACATATTAAGACAGAATTTACTGTGCCTTAAGTGTAATCTCAACAACATATTAAGACAGAATTTACTGTGCCTTAAGTGTAATCTCAACAACATATTAAGACAGAATTTACTGTGCCTTAAGTGTAATCTTAACAACATATTAAGACAGAATTTTTATTATTATAGAAAAACAGTTAATTGTGCAATGATATGGGATCAGTAAATCCCATTCATAGGGCCAATATATGTGTGCAGGAGCTTGGCAACTCTTTGTTCCTGCCATCACAAATTCAGGTCATTATGTAGAAATTTAACTATCACACCATGACATATTATATATTATCCATGAGTATGTACATGATGATATGATGGGGAAAATAATCTGAATGATCTAACAAGTTCATGTAACAAATATGTTGGTGACAGTTTGTGTGAGATTAGACCATATTTTCACATCAAATTTTCACAAAGAATAGTTGTTTTTGTAAAACTTGTCCAGAGGACGTGTACTTATATATTTATCACTTTTTCAGGTTGTGTCAAGGGATCCTCAAAGACCCACCAGAGTCTCATTCTCAGTCAGCTCAACCCATGATATATCTCACCTTTATTACCAGGTAAACGTCTTCCATTATCTCACCTTTATTACCAGGTAAACATCTTCCATTATCTTATCTCCCCTTTATTACCAGGTGAACATCTTCCATTATCTCACCTTTATTACCAGGTAAACATCTTCCATTATCTTATCTCCCCTTTATTACCAGGTGAACATCTTCCATTATCTCACCTTTATTACCAGGTAAACATCTTCCATTATCTTATCTCCCCTTTATTACCAGGTGAACATCTTCCATTATCTCACCTTTATTACCAGGTAAACATCTTCCATTATCTTATCTCCCCTTTATTACCAGGTGAACATCTTCCATTATCTCACCTTTATTACCAGGTGAACATCTTCCATTATCTCACCTTTATTACCAGGTAAACATCTTCCATTTAAATGTTAACTTTATTATCTCTCCTCAGAGATTTCTTCTGACTTTTCACACAGAAGGAAAATTCCTCCTTTCACATTTTCATAAGCAGTAGTTAGCTTTTTAAGAGGACAAATTTATTGAATTGCATGCTTTTAGGGTAAGAGAGAAGCCTTTCAGTTTGGGAATCAAAAGGTCAAAGGACATGATCACTGAGATTGAAAGAAAATATTGGTTTCTGCACAGTAGTTTGACTTATATATTGCAGATCTAGACTAAATTATGTGGATGGCTTGCACTTAGTCTTTGGTAAAAGCCTTTAGATTTTGGGGTCAGAGATCAAGGTCACTGACTGACAAATAAAAAATGGTTTCTGCACAGAATGCTCAATATTCGACCATGCACCTGCACAGAGTTTTAGTACGACATACATTCTGTGTAAGAAAGATTTTGAGGTCAAAAATACAAAGATCAAGGCTGCTGTAAATGAAAGAAGGTAACTGTGTTGAATATAAATATGATGTATCAAGACCAATGTTTGAGAGTGTTTGCACATAAGAGAGTCCAGGATTTTATGTCAAATTGATTCTAATTCAAAGGGAAATGCATTTTACAGAAAAACTTGTTCTCTAGAGATGTTCCTTGTGGATGACTTGCACTTAATTTAATAATAATGATAATAATAGTAATAATAATAACAACAACAACAACAATAATAATGATAATAATAATATAAATAATAATAATAGACCTACTACTACTACTACTACTACAAACTTTATTTAAAGATGCATGGAACTAATCCTCATTTTGTCCCTATATTATATGCATATTTTCATTCAAATTAGATGTACATAGTCACACACACACACAGACACACTCACACACACACACAGATTAATAATAAGCTTTATTTATATGGACTATTTATATGGACTAAATTTATATGGACTATTCATATAGACTATTTATATGGACTATTCATATTGACTATTTATATGGACTATATTTATATGGACTATTCATATAGACTATTCATATAGACTATTTATATGGACTATATTTATATGGACTATTCATATAGACTATTCATATAGACTATATTTATATGGACTATTCATATAGACTATTTATATGGACTATATTTATATGGACTATTCATATAGACTATTTATATGGACTATATTCATATGGACTATTCATATAGACTATTTATATGGAATATTCATATAGACTATTTATATGGACTATATTTATATGAACTATTCATATAGACTATTTATATGGACTATTCATATAGACTATTCCTATAGACTATTTATATGGACTATTCATATAGACTATTCCTATAGACTATTTATATGGACTATTCATATAGACTATTTATATGGACTATTCATATAGACTATTTATATGGACTATATTTATATGAACTATTCATATAGACTATTTATATGGACTATTCCTATAGACTATTCCTATAGACTATTTATATGGACTATTCATATAGACTGTTCCTATAGACTATTCCTATAGACTATTCATATAGACTATTCCTATAGACTTTTTATATGGACTATTCATATAGACTATTTATATGGACTATATTTATATGAACTATTCATATAGACTATTTATATGGACTATTCATATAGACTATTCATATAGACTATTTATATGGACTATATTTATATGAACTATTCCAATAGACTATTTATATGGACTATATTTATATGAACTATTCATATAGACTATTTATATGGACTATTCATATAGACTATTTATATGGACTATTCATATAGACTATTCCTATAGACTATTCATATAGACTATTCATATAGACTATTTATATGGACTATTCCTATAGACTATTCATATAGACTATTTTTATGTACATATAAAACAAAAAATTCAAATGATCACGCTCCAACTTGGTACATTGTGTATATACAGTTCAAATGTAGCAAGACAACAAAATGGAAGGTTAGTGAATTTATACTTTAAGTTGTAATACATTTGTCAAATCAAACAGGTTCCACTTTTCATCCATTGAATTTGACTATAATTAAATGCATTTATGTTTGTACTTTCTCAGATTTCCTATGGGATTCTGTTCCAGGTTAGTGACTCTGAATATTGAAAACTTTTATTAGAGTTCTTTATTTGGTTTCGGAACGGAAAGATGGTTAGCTGAAACTGATCTTAAAATAACCTATTGCTACTTGTCAATCATGCCGATCATTTAACCAATCTGAGAGCGTAAATTAGACACAACTCCAGGCATTCTTAAGTCCGCCATTTTCCTCTGACAAGCTGCTTGTGGCAATAATGATTGATGATAATAAATATTTAAATTTTTTCAATGATTTGTTGATTTCTCTATTTATACAGTTGAAAAGAAGGCAACAGGAGCCTTGTAATTGTGATTGCCAATATCCAGATCATCTACATGGAGGAATTAGATTTATTCCTTTCCTGAAAAATAAACAAAACTTTGATGGATAAAGAATTTTTTGTGGCCAGTTTCTGATTAGCTGAATATGAAATCAATTGGTGACAAATACAACATGTTTGTTTGCTTATAAATTTGTACAAAAGCATGTCACATGAATGGATTTAAAGGGGAAAAAAGAATTGAAATTGAAAAATATATGTAAAAATAAACGTTTCTAGAATATGGTTGTAAAAAACCCTAATTTTTGGGTTTTGATGTATAATATTATTTTTCTTGTATAAGAAACACTGAATCCCAGACTGCAATATTTTAAAGTTTGAAAATTTACATTTTAGTGTTATCTTGTCTCATAAATAATGATTTATCGCCTTCGTCTTTCAGATACTTGAGTGACATTTTACTTTTTCATTGGACCAAGGAGTGGTGGGGTTACAGAAATGTAATAATAAAAAAATACAAAAACAATGGTTTCAGATTATTATCATCCGATATATAAATGTTACATGTTTACATTAATAGACATTGATCAAATTCCATATGACAAACATAGTAGAACTTTTAAATTTATTGTGTACAACAGTATACATGTACTTCTAAACAGTACCTAATTATTTACTATTTTGTTATCAAATTTTAATTCATTTCCTTCCAAGGTAGCATGAACACAAGACAGATAAAATTAATAAGGATAAGATTATATGCTAAAAACCTCAGCATCTTTTGGAGCAATTTTCCTAGTACATGAAAATGTTATAAAACAGCTTTAAAACTGAGTTTTATTATTTACTAAATAATTTACTTAGATTATTACTACAGTGTATACAAATTTGAACTACAAATATAAATACATGTATTGTCAACTATAGTGTATTTTATGCACCTTTGAAATTTTACATTTCTAAGAATAATACAAATATTTTGCAGTCAACATATCACGTAAGCTCAAAGCTGAAATGTATTTCTTTGACAGATACTGCATGTTTGTCAGAGGTTAGCAGGGTATTATGTCACTTGATTTGGTAGGATGAGCAGTCTATCTTCTCGTGTAAGGTCAGTTGGGAGTCTTGCCTTGTTTTCTATCCAAAGATAGTTCTTTGAGATATAATAGGGCCATGTCTTTTGAAATTGTTTGCATGTATTCATTCTGCTATCCCAGGAAAACCCCCGGAAAGAACCACTGACCCACAAAAAGCTACTGGCAGGTTTTCTTACATAGCAGTATTGGCCGAGCACGAGACTTGAACCCAGGCAGACAGAGGTGAGATGGCAGTGATCCATAACAGTGATGCCTTAGACCACTCGACCATCCAGGGGCTTCCCTTTTGTTTGGTAGAAATCAACAATACTGTAGTCTTTTCTGTATACCTATTGTTTGGCAGTAATCATTAATACTTTTTGGTCTTTTGTTTATACCTATTGTTTGGCAGTAATCATTAATACTTTTTAGTCTTTTCTTTATACCTATTGTTTGGCAGTAATCATTAATACGTCAGTCTTTTTCGTATACCTATTGTTTGGCAGTAATCATTAATACGTCAGTCTTTTTCGTATACCTATTGTTTGGCAGTAATCATTAATACTTTTTAGTCTTTTCTTTATACCTATTGTTTGGCAGTAATCATTAATACGTCAGTCTTTTCTGTATACCTATTGTTTGGCAGTAATCATTAATACGTCAGTCTTTTCTGTATACCTATTGTTTGGCAGTAATCATTAATACTTTTTAGTCTTTTCTGTGTACCTATTGTTTGGCAGTAATCATTAATACTTTTTAGTCTTTTCTGTATACCTATTGTTTGGCAGTAATCATTAATACTTTTTAGTCTTTTCTGTATACCTATTGTTTGGCAGTAATCATTAATACTTTTTAGTCTTTTCTGTATAACTATTGGTTAGCAGTAATCATTAATACGTCAGTCTTTTTCGTATACCTATTGTTTGGCAGTAATCATTAATACTTTTTAGTCTTTTCTGTATACCTATTGTTTGGCAGTAATCATTAATACGTCAGTCTTTTCTGTATACCTATTGTTTGGCAGTAATCATTAATACGTCAGTCTTTTCTGTATACCTATTGTTTGGCAGTAATCATTAATACGTCAGTCTTTTCTGTATACCTATTGTTTGGCAGTAATCATTAATACTTTTTAGTCTTTTCTGTGTACCTATTGTTTGGCAGTAATCATTAATACTTTTTAGTCTTTTCTGTATACCTATTGTTTGGCAGTAATCATTAATACTTTTTAGTCTTTTCTGTATACCTATTGTTTGGCAGTAATCATTAATACTTTTTAGTCTTTTCTGTGTACCTATTGTTTGGCAGTAATCATTAATACTTTTTAGTCTTTTCTGTATACCTATTGTTTGGCAGTAATCATTAATACTTTTTAGTCTTTTCTGTATACCTATTGTTTGGCAGTAATCATTAATACTTTTTAGTCTTTTCTGTATAACTATTGGTTAGCAGTAATCATTAATACGTCAGTCTTTTTCGTATACCTATTGTTTGGCAGTAATCATTAATACTTTTTAGTCTTTTCTGTATACCTATTGTTTGGCAGTAATCATTAATGCTTTTTAGTCTTTTCTGTATACCTATTGTTTGGCAGTAATCATTAATACTTTTTAGTCTTTTCTGTATACCTATTGTTTGGCAGTAATCATTTATACTAATTAGTCTTTTCTGTATACCTATTGTTTGGCAGTAATCATTAATACTTTTTAGTCTTTTCTGTATACCTATTGGTTGGCAGTAATCATTAATACGTCAGTCTTTTCCGTATACCTATTGTTTGGCAGTAATCATTAATACTTTTTAGTCTTTTCTGTATACCTATTGTTTGGCAGTAATCATTAATGCTTTTTAGTCTTTTCTGTATACCTATTGTTTGGCAGTAATCATTAATACTTTTTAGCCTTTTCTGTATACCTATTGTTTGGCAGTAATCATTTATACTAATTAGTCTTTTCTGTATACCTATTGTTTGGCAGTAATCATTTATACTAATTAGTCTTTTCTGTATACCTGTGTACCTGTATACCTGGAGTCTATAGATCAAAGGTTACTATCAGTGTAAGTCTCTAATTAGAAAATAATGGTTTCATCCAGGTAAGCTTAGTTCTTGACCACACATCTTGACCAAAATATTTTGGATCAGTCATCTTCAAGGTCAAGCATGCTCTACTTCTCTCCTCATAGAAAACAATTAACAGCAAGGTTGAAAGCTTATAAAAATGTTCCCTTTACAGTACACTTATTTTGGGGGTTTTCAGGTAAAAGATTTTTGCTATGATTTTCATCTTGTTCTTAAGCAGATAAATTGGACAAGTTTTAAAAATAAAAATCAAATGTTAACTTTACAATAATTAAATTACGTAAAAATAGAATCAATATTGATTGACTGATTGTGCATGAGATATCTGAAGATATAAAATATTGCATACATGGTAAAGTTCGAGTCTCAGATTCAGCCAACGTGAGAAAGCTTGTCAGTAGCTTCTCATTTGTCAGTGGTTCATTTCAGTGTTTTCCCAGTGATCCATAATGGAGAACGCTTTAAACCACTCTGCCACTCAGGGCCCCCTCATTATGAAGTAGAGATAAATAATTTTACAACATGTTCATGAGCTCTTTTACTTTGGAGTCTAAGCCATAGTCATATAAAATTTGCATTATGGTTTTGGTTAAAGTTCTTATTGCTTATATTTCCAAATCACTTTGAGAGATTCTCATCATCTTTGACATTAATCATCATGAAGCACTGGCAAATCATTCTTTGACATGCTTGTTCATCTCTTTACCATGGGATCAAGGTGAAAATCACAGAAAATTTGCATTTACATTTTGGGTACGTTTTTTCCATTTGCTTACAGTTCCCAAAGCATTTGATAGTTTCTTTTCAATCTTGTCACTAATCATTATAAAAACTTAGGCAAGTCATTATAGTGCATGCACACACACCTCTTTTATCTTGGGCTCATGGCCACTGAGAAAATTTTGGTTACAATTTTGGTTTACCTTTTTTTCTAAACCCCATTGATGGATTTTATTTATACTTTGGAGGCATCATTATCATGATAAGACCATAAATTCTATGACATGCTCAATTAGCTTTGTGAAAATGTAAAGAAATTGCATGCCTGATGGAGTGGAAGAAATGTGTCCCTTATTGGAAAAATCACTTTGATAAAATCTTTGCTTTTATCAAAATTTGTTCATCTTTTTCATGCTCTACCAAAATCCTCCACGTTGTATAAAAAATAAACTGAATACGTTTTTTTTTCTTCAAAATCACGTGGCAAAACTGAGAGGGTAAAACAAGATACTATAATAGCTCAAGTTTTATAATAATATACAAACTGAAATGAACAGCAGAAATAATCAAATGAAGAATATTGTACTTTGTTTTCTGTGTCAAGTCCTGAGTCAAAGATTCTGTCGGCCTGCTTTATAATACGGTACTGTAAATGCGCTGAAAGTGTTTGTTTCAAATTAGAAATTCATTTCTGAAAGAATTGAAGGAATCATGCATACTTTAAATATGTGTTCTGTCTTGATTTTAAATGTTATTATGTCCATCATGTGTTTTCATATTTGCTGCATTTAGATAAACTGTAAGAAATGTTTGATATCCACTTGTGGTATTAGTGTTATATCTCTGTTTCATACCATTTCCCCCAAAACCATACTTTATATAACTCTGTGTTAATTTGCTATAACCACTTTTTATTCACTTTTATTTAGTCAAAAATGAAGTACGTGGTTTCTTGCTGAAAAATTACCATATGATCAATTTAGTATGAAATGAAACAGACTGAAGAGTTATAATTACCATATGATCAATTAAGTATGAAATGAAACAGACTGAAGAGTTATAATTGTCTTTGATGTAGATGAATTGTGTATTAAAAAAAGTACATATATTTTATGCTTAGATAAATAGATCTGTATCATTGTTGTTTTTGTTGCAGTGTTTAATGCCATTTTTCAGCACACGATAGGCTATACATGGTGGCTGGTATTAATGTTGGAGGAACCCTTATAAAAATCGCGAGCTTATTTCAAGACAGTATACGAGCTCGCTGCAACTTCGCACATGCGAGCTCACGACATAGCTGTATTGCAAGCTTGCTGAAATTTTGCTCGCGCCAGCTAGTAATAATCACGCAAGCTTGTGGGGCACTGTCAACTACCAAGCACGTGCGAGCTCGCAATGAGCATACAAGCTCGTCACGAGCTGTGAACCAGCTTGTACTAGCTGGTCGATAGCAAGTAACGAGCTTGTATTCTCATTGCAAGTTTAGCACGAGCTCGTACGTGCAAAGTGGCAAGCTTGCAATGAATTATAACAAATTAAGTTCAATACAAGCTTGAGGTTAGCTAGTCACACTTACATTGAGACCTTTCTACAGCAAACTTTGCAGTCCCTGGTCGATCAATGGGGAAGATCAAACTTCATATAAATAAATACAGTAAACTCTCACCAAATGCAACGCAATAAAAATTATGAAACAAATCTAAAATCTTACAGCTAATGGTTTTTTCTTTCAATGCACCAAAATATATTTGTTTTCCTCATTGGTGCTTTAGTTTTGATATATCTCTTTGTATTGTTCCAATTCTCAGAATGGATAAAAGCAATGCCTTTTTTGATGAACCAACAACAATAAAAAAGTAATTATAACAAGAACTATCATAAATGGAAAGTGAGATTTCTATTTATTTCAATAATTATAAAAAACAAAAACATAAGTTTTAGAACCTAATACAATAATTAAAACCAACAAACTGACTAGAAAAATTAACATCAGATGATATTTTACAATTTAATAAAGGACATATAAAAAATTCACATTAGGGGCCTTCCATTTTGTATGTACACATGGAGGGGGGTGACCAAAATGCATACGCTTGCATATAGTGTGCATTTCTACTGATAATGTATGTATGCATAAGAAACACGGTGGATGGGTGTGAAAGCTCTATAATAATTTGACTGATATGTAACCTGTTGGATTGGCTTCAGTCTACGTTTGAATTTTAGCGGACACTAGACAAACTTTGGTTTGGCATCAAGAGTATGTACTATGTACACAGGTGGGTCATGTCTTAATAAGCATGCATGGGGGAGGAAGGGGGCCATTCTTTGCCAGATTTGTGCGTATGTACTAAATGGATGGTCAGTTTATTTTGGGGAACATCTGGCATTCATAGCTGGTGATGCCTATCTCTATCCAGTACTCAATGAACCAACCTCTCTAAAAGTAATTGTCATAAATAGAAAATGAAACTTCCTTGCTTTATGATTGTGTTAAAAACAACAAAATTAGTTTTTTGAATCTAATTAACATAAACGAATGGACTACAAACTTAAGATCACATGACTTTTTAAATATCTTAATAAATCCAACTTGTAAGCTGTTTTGAAGTAAAATGTCTTTAAAATCAGCACATTTCATTTATATAACGTCTAGCTGTGCCACACTTGCTGTTGATTATACTGTTGAACTCCTTCAAAGTTTCTGATGCCTCACTCTCTTCACGTTGCTCCTTGATGTAATCTGTTGAAAAACACCAGATGAAGCAGCAAGCTCATGTTTATTAGGTTTTTCATGCTCTTGTATTGCATGCCCAGTAGCGAAATCACATTACACAATTTGCAAATCGTAGAGTTTTCTCCTTTACCAGATTGTTTCGCAAATCTAAACAGGACAGCACAATTGTCATTCCAGCTGTTTTCTTGCCTTTCATGGAGACAATTCTGAATTATTCTTCTTTCCTATTCAACATGATTAGAAGTTGCATATTACGAAGATGAGATACAGTGACAGCGGTAAATGTTTGCAAAATTCAATATGGCGGGTAAATACAGGCATGGTAGCCTTGATTTTGAATGAACCAATCATATTGAAGAACTGTATTCCTATATATATGTGATACATTGCTATCATAATGGAACAGAGTGCCCATACTAAACTGAATATGGCAATGAATTTTTTAAAATTATATTTTTAATTAAAAAAAAACTTTTTTGCACAAAAAATGTACACCCATAATCTGGTTCAAAATATGGAGGAAAAAAACGGTATTGGTGTTATAGGCAGTCGAGTAATACACAGACTTTCAGATGAACACCTTTTAACTTCAATCCTTGGCATTAAGGAACCTAATAAAAGTGTTTTGTTTCTACAGGATGTACAAAGATGGAATTCTGTTTCAATCTTTACAGTATTCTGCAGTTTCAGAACAAAACTTGTACACTGTTATTTTCTACGAAAATGATGAATCAAGAAAATTTAGTCATGTTGAGAAATATATTGAAGTTTATACGCAGTGTCACAGAAATTGTACCATTGATTGTTTGTGTCAAGCACAATATTATGCAGTCATAAAGGAACTGAGAAATAATACTGAAGTTTCAATTGAAAATGGCATGATTGATGAAAATCCTGTTAATATAGTCCCTTTGAAATCTAAGTATGTGCAATACAAAATAGTTACAATTACAAATATCAAAGACTTGGTTGTGTATATATGTATATCCAATGGCAAGAACACTGCTTTTGCTTGTGTGCCACCCAATTCTGTTGAATATGATTGATAAATATACATTCATGTAGTAAGTCTGGACCTATAAGACATGTACATGTACATCATATATCTATATATATATATATATATATATATATATATATATATATATATATATATTTATTTTACACATTTTATGAATCCTGTATGTACTTATCCTTAAAGCTTTGTACATATTTGTTGCAATAGATCAATTATCTAGTTTTAATAGCATTTGTTGTCTAAAGACACCTCATCTTGTAAAAATCTGTGCATCATATATATATCTATACATGTACAAATGTAAATGTAGAGGGAAGGCCTGACCAAATCAAATGAGTTTCTTTTAATAAAGTCATTATTATTATTATTTTACCAGGGGTGGCCAACTAGACGACCTAGCAAATAACTATCAGAACTGGAATTTCAATACCTTTTTCAAAAGAAGTTAAGATTATTGTTTTGATATGCAAATTAATGATTATATACACAAAATGTTACATTTTCTAGTAATTTAATTTTTCACCATATCTTTTTTATAGATAATTCATTTATCTGCAGGGTTTGCTAGCAAGATCGTATGAGCAGCTTTACTTGAATGTAGCCAAATTACTTCCACGACCTCAGTGCGAGCTCCCATGTAGTCTGCGAGCTACAGTTAAGATCATAAGAAGCGAGCTACGAGCTATCACAAGCTTGTGCAAGCTTGATTTAGGATTGGATTTTTATAAGGGAAGAACCCAGGTTAACCCCTGGGAAAAGCTACTGGCAAGCTTAGCAGCAGAGAGGGTGAACCCTACAACTTTTATAGGCGTCAATTTAGTAAACTGAGGCTTCCTGAAATTGTTGATATAGGCCTTAATTTAGTAAACTGAGGCTTCCTTGAAAATATTATAATTTTTTTAAAAATAATTTGAGCAAAAAAATAAAATAAAAAAATTTTTTTTTTTTAAAAAAAAGACGCCATTGTCGTTGGCGTTCACCCTCTCTGCTGCTATGCGTTAACAATTTTTTTATGATGAAAATCATTGTTGAAATCGTAAATTGCTTTGCAATTTCAAAGAATTTTCACGATGAAAGTCCTTAGGATTTCACAAACAGACTAATTTGTAAAACTTCACCTCGCAGATCAATCAAATTATTAGATTGGTCAGTGAGTTTGAAATTAATTCTCGTTAAAGAATTATTATGACATCGCATAAAGACTGGATTAGTTGGGTCTTCAATAATTAGAAATCCTGGAGGAGCTGTTGGTGCAAATGAATATAGAATATATCCCTGCTGAGATTGATTTGATTGCTCAAGATTTATTTGATAGCTTCCTTCGATAACATCACACACTAAATTCAGCGCAATCACCGAGGATATATTTACATTATTCGGAGCGATATGTCTCCCACCGCCATCTGGGTCGTTATTAAATGTCAGAATATTTGTTTGTTGTCGTGATAATTTCTTCCAATCGTCGTGGATTTTCTTAAACCCAATATCGATGGCATAACTGAGATATTTTTTTAATTCGTCGGGTTTATACCCAGGAATTTTAAATGTTTGAATATCCTCTACGCGGATATTGTATGATTCCATAAATATCCCTTTATAACTTTCGTTCACTAATACTTCTTGAATAATTTGCGTATGAAATATTTCCATATCGTTGATGATTTTGTTACCTGTTTGTACTACACTAATAAATTCATCTTGGGTGAGAGAGCCGGATTTAAGGGATATTAACAATAATGAAAAATCATTATTCATCGCTGTTGAATTTTCTTCGATTAAACCAATATGAATAAAGAAATTATTGTTGTGATATCCCATGAACTTGTTAGAATAATCTTGATAACTTTTCACTTCATTGATGGGTTTTATCCTGTCAGTGATATAATTGGCCTTTACGGGTTCATCTGGTATAACAATTTCTCGTCTAGGTGGTAGTTCAGGCCATCCTAGTATGGTTCTAATAGAACTCTGATAAATATCTACAACATATCCGGGTGATTTGATCTCAATCGCAGATGATAACGTCGGCTCGTGAATCGTTATAGCGATTTTTGATTCTTTTCCAGTAATAGATTTTATTCTTCGTTGCAATTCATTATTGATTTGTTCGATTTGATATGACCCTGTTGGCAACGAGACAACATTCCAGTCTGGAGTTCCGTCTTCACGATTTTTCCACGAGAACACCAAGGAATTATTTGGTTGTTGACCACCAAATGCTACCGATCTGATATTGGGCCAGCTATGATACACTCGTAGTTTTGCCAGCGCGATCTCGCTCACAGGAACGGGGCTTGGGAAATTCACACTGAATTCAGGACGTGTTGAGGTTATTGATATCATGCTTGTTTTCACCGGTGTTGTATTTTCTACTATTTGTTGAACCAGTTCTTGCGACGACATTGTTATTATTATTATCCCGCTCTAATTTCAGCATTGTCGATTTATACAATTCAGCCATCGTTGAGAATTCGCTATCTGATATTGTTGTGTCATCAAGTGACGATGATATCAAGGAGGATAATTGTGAGTAACTGGTAGATGCAATGTGAAATTTAATTTCATAGTCGTGTAGTTTACTCTGGCTACCCGATGATAGTTTTTTTGTGATCCCGGTTAATATACCCGCGATTGTAGCCACCGCAGAAATAGCGATTGGAACTACGACCGGAGCAATCATTGTAACCGAAGATAGTATTATTCCAGCAGCAGTGATTACGCCCGACACCGAATATACGGTGATATCAACCGCGGTTATTCTTCGTTTGTATTTTTTTTTTTTTATTTGATACTCCTCACAGCGTGAGCTGAGTTTAGTTTGAAATTCTCTGACCTGATCATAGCGATACTGATACACTGAAGGAATTGTCATCTTATTTTAGCAGCATTAGTGTTTTCAATTTAATTGTTTACTTAAATTCACTACGAATTCTACGTACCACGTTACTGAAACCCTGGCTAGATTTCTATCTGCGGTCGTTATCGTGAACTGTTCAGATACATCCTTGTCGATGATCGTTGATACCGTATTATTGACTCCAGATGAACTACTTGATGATATATTGAATTGATTCGGTGATACTATTGTTAATTGATAAATACCCTTGACTGCTGCGGTTACGTGTAAAATATTGGTTGTGGGAGTCCACGCAAATGAACCGTGTTGAATCGTGTATACGATATTGTTGGTGCTCTTATGAGGAATTTTTATTTTTTCAATAACACCTATCATCCTCGTTGTATCATCCTTCATTGCGTTGTTGAATGTTTTTAGATCATCGATGGATTTTTTAATATCAGGAAGGGTTATTTCAATTTTATCAAATGGGGTTCCAATAAATTTATCAATGATGTTTTTACGAAACATTGAAAACTGTTTCACATGTTTTTCATATTCGGATTGAAGAGTTGCTAGTTCCAACATAGAATCTTTTATCGTTGTGAGTTTTGGTGCAGTCACTGGTGGATTTCCAAAAAATTCTAGTATAGGTTTATCAATTTTCTCAATTATATTTCCTTGTATTGCAGTAAACTGGTTAAATACAACTATATGATCATCATACTTATCATTGAGCGATTTCAATGAATTCACCGTGTTATCGAGTGTTGTTAATTTATCCGTGATCGTTGAAACTAGTACACCTGGTTTGAGTTTACCCTGATCAGAAAATAGCGCAATAGTATCCTCTGCTGCGTCTCGTCGTTTAACTAAAATATCATCGAGGGAGATATTACTAGTTTTTAATGTACCCTGACGATCGCCAAATACAACTATTTCATTAGGATCAACACTTGCTAGGTTCAACGTTTCGGCTATTTCATCTTCGATTAGTTTT
Organism: Unio delphinus; assembly: GCA_029339505.1. Lineage (NCBI taxonomy): Eukaryota > Metazoa > Mollusca > Bivalvia > Unionida > Unionidae > Unio > Unio delphinus. Next base: position 16,624,619 of record JAQISU010001235.1, read on the forward strand.
TTAACCTCTTTGATTTCAACTCCATCAGGTTCCTGTTTCTTCAGCGCTGATAAAGGTCGTCCCCAAATATCAATCATTGTTATCATAGAAATCTTTTCTCTGTTTAAAATCGAAAAGATTTCCAATCAAAGATTTTCAATCAAAAATTTTCAATCCAACGACTGCTAGTATACTCATTCACTACTACATGGGGTGGTTTTTGTCCTCGTGAAATAGCATCAAGTACGTTTAATACTTCATTGCCACATATGGGTGGGTCAATCATCGTTTGTGTTGGTAACGTGGAATACAAACGCGGTATTTTTAAGCGCGTTGATAAATCAAGGATATAGCGGTTAAATTCCTTCGGAGGCGCTAGTCCATATGAGTCAAAATAAATAATCCCACGTGGATCAATCGCGTATGCAACCCAGTGGGTTCCAGGTCCATCGCTGTTATCTAGATTAATAATACCCGTTTCAACATTATTTGGTTATGCCGGTAACTAATCTTTCATAAAAACACCTCTGAAGTTTTTAATCACGAGTTTTTTAGCGGCATCAATTAAATCAAAATTGGACATTGGAAGATTTTTCACTAGTAAACCGTTCCTGGGATTCTTAGACCCGATCTGCTGTACCATGAATACGGGGTTCCTGGTAGTCTTAGACCTTTCCCCTTTTTTTTTTACCCCTTTCCCGTTGCTTTCTTTAGTGCCATTCCTGCCGCGGTACCAATAGCCCCTAACGCTGCCGCTTTAGCTACCACTGGGGCCGCTGCGGCAATCAACCCTGGAATCAACCCTAACAGCGGGAATATACCACCAGTCTTTTCCATGTTTTTAATCGCGCTCGCAGAAAGAGTAACCTGAACCCCTTTTTTTTCTTTAAGCGCTTTATTAAAATGATTAACTTGAGTCTTCGTCAGTGATAGTTTATTTCCCCCGCCATTAATTTGATTAGGTTTCAGCGTTATTGTGGTTCCACATTGCTTAGCTGATTTGGATTGTAATTTTTTTAACTGACCAGGTGTCAACGTGACATTGATATTATTATACGACATTATACAAAACAGATTGATTCTAAATCGCAGAGAGAGAGATGGAAATATGTAATCAATCACAGATTTTCCACTGGTGCATCTACCACTCTCATTCGTCCACCAACACCTTCGAGTAGCATTGATTTATCACTGAGAATGACAGCAACTGCTCTATAATTAGCAATACCACCAGGAAGGGCTACGCGAGCTCGGAAGTGTATATCAACGACGGACTGTCTCATCAAGTCAAGATGTTCCAACGAAAAGTAATAAATCGGATACAGACTCTTAAAATCCAACTGTGATATTTGTAGACCAGTATCAACATTTTGATCGCGTCCCATATACGACAGCAGGTTATGATAAACTCGTGCAATATGATTTTCTGTGTAATTTAGTTGTATATCCTCTGATGGTTCTTGCTGTCCGTTTATTTTCAGCGAGACTTCATTACACCCAATTTGATTAAATATCATATGGGAACGTTCTTGATTATTTAATCGCTCAGTATTCTGTAGCGCAATAAATATGTGACGTGGAGCTGAAATACCCTGTTTCGATGCTAGATGCCATTTAATTGTACCACCCATATTATAATCCATGGTATCTGTGGACGTTGACAACCAACTCAACAATGTCTTTCCCCCCTGATCCATAAATGATAACAATCGCGGTTCTGTTGACAATGACGGAGTCAACACTGGCATCCACAGTGTTAGTTTTGATAAAACGACTTTACCAGCGGCAACGCCAGTGCGCCAGATTGCATTATCATCAGTACCTCTTCTCACTAGTGCTACCGTATGCTTTGCTCCATAGATAACTTTTCTGACGTTTCTACAAAAACCAAATATGTGATGCAACGGAATCGCACATGAAAACCATCGACGCTCCCCCTGCAACGTTGCTACTCGTGTTGCAAATCCTAGATTGTAACTTGGAATATTATTTATGACATCAAAATTAGCAGCTGGTCTTGTATATCCGGGTGGTGCTGGATCAGCTGCTGTAGCTAGTAAAGCTTTTACTTTAGAATACTGGTTGTGTTCGGCGTTATCAGTAATATCCTTCGAAAACATCATTGATGGACCCGCTGATCTAGTATAGTCATCAGAATATCTCGCTAACCCGATTATTCCCGTAGCAATATCAACCTCACGTTCAATAGATTCAATTTCTCTTCCATCAATGAGATATCTAGCACTTTCAAATAACGCCATGATGCCATTGTTAACAAAACCAACTCGGATAGTTGGGTTATTTGCATATGGTGTATTGTCCGCTTGTAAAAGTTCACCTTCGACTTCAATAAAGGCCTCACAAGGCAAAAAGTATTTACTGGTATCATGAACTTGAAGTTCAATTCGTGCTCTAAGATCAGGTTGTACTGCGTGATAAGCAAAAAATTGATAATCGCGTACAGAATCATCCTAGAGTACTGGGGCGTCCATGTCAAATGCACTATCAGGGTTCTGTTTGAACATTTTTTATTATATACCCGCTGGTCTAAATTGAAGGTGAAATCGTGAAAATTCTTCGAATTTCAACAATGATTTTCAATTATTTTAAAATAATTCCTAACAGCTTTTCCTTATGGAAAATCCCATGCAAATTCGACCACTTGACCCTACGGAATAATTCCTGTCTTTTCTGGATTTTTCATGAAAATTGCTGATTTTTTTATCATTTTTTATCATTTTTGCTTCGAAAACAATAAAAATAATTCCTAACAGCTTTTTCCTATGGAAAATCCCATGCAAATTCGACCACTTTACCCAAAAAATCTCAAAGAGATTTTCACGAATTTCTTCCTAATTCTCACGGAAATCATCAAAAATCGATGAAAAATCACCCAAATCAGTCAAAAAATCATCAAAAAACACCCAAAATTCAGTGAAAAATACAGAATTGAAAATCGCAGATTTTTCATTTATTATAATAATTATTTTTTTTATAATTTGCAAAGTAATTTTCATCGACGTCTTTGACTTTTGTAGAAATTCTTTGAATTTCCAAGACCACTTCCCGCTATCATATTTGCTGTGTTATTATCTTGGGCGGTCATCAACGACTGTAGTTTTTCATCTACTGCGTTATTTATTATTTTACTAACACTTGCAGGCATAACCGCAGTAGATGGTAACGGTAGTGATGAAATCACTGCTGGTTTCTTTGAAAATCTAGATTTTCCCCGTCTAACTAGCGCTGTTAGTTTATCCTTCGCGGCTGAAAACGCCTTCGTGGCAAGATCACCAACAGCGCTAATACCCTTATCCCTGATAACATCAATAGCTTTCATTGATAGTTGTTTTGCTAGCGGCACTACTTTTGGAGCCATTCTTGAAAATAATCCCATTATAGTATCACCGAGACCATCTCCATAGTATGCTCGGTATTTTGGTAATCGTGAGTTTACCACGTAGACGTTAGTTGGTTTATCATGGTTGTAGTGTATGATCATTCTCTATTCAATTGATATTTATCTAATCGTGGCGACATTAGTCACTATGGTGACCGTCCACTAACTCTTCAATAAAATCTCGATATGTTGCAATATCCATGATACCACCTTGAAATAACCTCCTACAGATATCAGCAGCTTCATTGATTATTTCTGGTGAGTTATTCCCGGCTCGTTCTCCTCCTACGAGTATTTCTAATCGTGCTATATCACCAAGAATATTACCAGGACATGTTACACTAGAGTTTCCAACTAAACCGCTACCCTTTTTTTTAGTTGTACCAGTTGCACCCTTCTCAGAATCAGCCTCTGCCATTATTTGTATTTCACCTGGGATTGGGTCAGCTGTGTATACTGGTGGTGGTTGTGTGACACCTTTTACCATAGCTAGAAATTGATTATAATCATTACTTATTTCTTTTGTGATTTTAGGTTTTCCCCGTTTTGCTAAAAACACCTTATTTGCCCAAACGTCTAGAGAGCTTACAAATTTTTTAGATGGTTCGTCTTTTAAATAACCATCTCTTTTCTTTTTTTTAAGGTTGTCTTTGGTAAATTTAGCTAATTCAGAGTCTGTTTTGATTCCTTTGATTTTTTTTAACGCTTTATCTGTAAATATATTTTCAGGAGAATAATCCCCTTTTGAAACAGCTCCCGTTTCTTCTTGAATTTCTTCTAATTTTCGTTCAGGTGGTGGTGGGGTATCAATATCACCTAATCGTTCTTCTTCTTCCTCTTCCTGAATTTCTTGTTGTTCTCGTTCTTGTCGTCTTACAGTAGTTATTATATCACCAGGAAGTGTTTGTAATGATTTTTTTGTTTGTTTAGTTTGTTTTGCTATTTTCTCTAACAGAGGGAGCTGCGCGCTTTCTTGTTTAGAAATTGCTGATGTTACACCCTCAGTTGCAGCAACAATCGGTTTAAAGAGTTCCTGTGTATCAGTAGAAAAATCAGTCTGAGTTAACTGCCGCTGCTGAAGTTTTTCGCGTATATGATCACGAATAGGTAATAATTTATTAATATCACTCAGTCGCTGCTTTGTGTTACGTGTGGTCAGTGATGTTCCTACCATTATTGAAATAGTATCAGTATTGTTAAATTGTAGACGATTTCAATTGGAATTGCTTTGCAATTCACGAGTAAAAAAAAAGAAATCACTAGATTATACTTCCCTGTTGTTGTACGGGACACATAATTTTACTTCCTCGTTACATGATACACATGTCATACAGTTTACCCGCGTACCGGTTATACAACAAAGGAGGCTCTCTACGCGTGGGGCTCAGCCTGCTCCATTAACGTTTTTAGTTGTCTCACCTTACAATTAATAAGTTTTCTGCTTTCATGCTCAGAACTTAATTGCTTTCGAATATGTTCAATAGTACTACATAATGGTACAAACATTTTAATGTCTTCATGATAAACTAAACTCTCACGGATAAGTTTTTGTAAGCGCTTAATTAAAAAATATTTCTTAGCGAGTACGTATTTTCCATTCTGCTCTGACCAACACCTTAATCTGAAAATCTCAAATGTGTTATTGTTGAAATCAACAAGCTTAAAAATCAAAATATTGAGTTATGTTCAGGGTTAAATTGTGATCAAATCATAACCGATTTCGACGATATACAATTTTCGCGTTGTGAAATAGCTTGTAAATTCGATAAAGAATTATTAGTCTTAATTCGATCAATGTGATCAATAACAAACCCATCCTTGATCAATCCGTTATATACCTCAAAGACGAAACGATGATTATAATAAGTTTTCTTTCCAGCGCTAAACTTCAAATATCCTTGATTATTCAAAACACCAATTGACTTCTTGAGTCTACTGTGTCTAACAACACCATCACGAGAGGCTTCGTAGTTTTCAATAACAGGATGTCTTTGAAATTCTTGGCTCATTTGTATACAATATACTTCTATCTGTCTAATTCATTATTTGGTTGAGATATAACATTGGGAAATCTTTCTATGTAGTCTTGGGCGGTTTTTATGATTTTGCCGTTGGCAACGTCATTGACGTCATTGACAGAGTCAGGATTTTTGATTCTTCGCTTGTCATAATAACGCTTCAACTCTCTATAACGCCTACCCCCGCAATTGATACATAATTGTGAATTGCCTCTAAAACCTACCCGGCAATGGATGCATGGGAGAGGACCTTTTGAACCGTTTCTCACGCTTTGCATATGATACCCACAGAATTCATTTCTGCATGATTTGTTACACGGGGTTGTTGATCCAATCATAAGCCATTTGCAATGATTCATTATATAAAAAACTTTTTATTTAAATACTTGTTTTAATTATAATATGAAGAAATTCAAGAGATTATCGAAAATTATGCCTTTGAAAAATGATAGCATGAAGGAGTTCAAGAGATTATCTAAAATTAATCCTCGATTTAATCTCGATAGAGTTTCTGTTAAACCAAAACATCTAAAGGACGATAGTATGAAGGAGTTCAAGAGATTATCGAAAATTTCGCCTTGGGAAAATGCTAGTTTTAATCTCGATATGAAGGAGTTTCAGAGATTATCGAAAATTTCACCTTGGAAAAATGCTAGATTTAATCTCGATAGAATCTCTGGTATACAAAAACATCTAATCGATGATAGAACTATACTGGGTAAAATCAGAGAGTGTTTTAATGAATTCTACCGAGACGGTGCAGCACACTGTTGGTCGACATTTCGAATTATCGATGAAGATGTCAATGTACCCGTAATAGATGCTATCATGAACAATACAAGAGCAGCTGAGATAATTTCACACCTTGGTGTAAAATCCAAAGATTTTCAACAAAGCAATTCCCAACAGAAGTATTTTTTTAGAATAAAATTCATTATCGAAGACGAAGGTGAATGGGTTATCAGAGATAAATTTGATCCAATTCTCAAGGATAAAAAATTTGTCATTGTGAGTAGAGATTCCAAACCAGGAATTCTAACTGGAATTGACAAACCATACTACGAGAGATCTTACCCTGTAACAGCAGTTGTTTACGGAATATATCAGTTAAATGATAAGCCAAGTATTGCAAAACTAGCACCTATGAAAACGTCGTCGATGTTGAATTGTGTAGCAACACGTGTAATGGAACACTTCACAAATGCATCCCGAGGAAATAAACTAACTGATCTACGACGTAGGAAAATAACCGAATGGGAACTGACAGTGAAACAGCACGGTATAAAGATTTCCGATATAGCTAAATTAGAAACATCATTAAGATTCCCAATAACCGTTATGACGATAACCGGAGAAGTATTACACGAACCGAAATATAACAAAAATGGAGCGCCAGTTGAAATTATTGATCATAACGAACACGCGTGGACACCTGCAGTAACAATATTTCCACGAGATAGATCCGTGAGATATATCCCGGAGAAATTTTCCGGGGATGTTTTCTATGAAGAGAAATTATTTGATGCTATTCACGCGTTGTGTAAAGATGATCCCATGTCAGTGTGGTTACTTAGTAGTAATGAAGATCCCGAAATAGGATTTGATCAATTTGTAAGACCAAATGGTGAATTATATCGTGTTGAAGATTTAGATAACAGAATGAGAAAAATTGCTAATGATTTTTCACCGGAGAGTTTCCATGAAAAACTACTCACGGATAGTTTTACTATTCCATCAGTGGTAGCTCACTTCGCAAGAGAGAAAAACTCATGGCGTCTAACACGAAGTGATTTTCTCGAGGACGTTAAATTGAGTTGCGTCGAATTTAGTCATGGAGGACTGTGGAATACAAAATACTCACGTGATGGTATGATTTCAATTGATATATCCGCGTGTTATCCTGGAAGTTTTCTCGGGTATGGAGAATACGCTGAGTATTTTAAACGATTTGGACACCCCACACATGAAATGACTCGTGTTGCGATTAATGGTCGTTTGCCTGATTTTGATTTAACCGGATTCGCTCGTGTGATATCATTCAAATTCGCTGCAGGGTTACATCCGTGTAGTTATCTTTGGCTTGGTAGACACCTATCTGAAAAGGCGTGGATGCCAATTGTGTTATTGCGGTATATGATTGATTGTGAGATGCTACAATCGTTGATTGTCGGTGAAGCTATTATATGCTATCGCGCGCAGAAGGATGTTTGGTTACCACAACCCGATTTAGATAGAATAATTGATGAAATACGAAAACAATTTTCAGATGGAAATGGAAATTGCTTTGCAATTTCAATGGAGATTTTAAATGAAGAAGGAATCATGAATTGGTCTATGCGGTTATTTGAAATTAAAAACAAAGAAGCCAAAGATTTCGGACGAAAAATAATCGGTAAATTCACTCAAGGTGGAAGATATGACAATGCAAAATACACTTCGAGGTTGATCATAGACAATGCAGAATACGATTTTATCATAGCAGATTTAACGAAACAGGGAAAACTTGTATCCCGTAGGGATGTTTTTCTATCCAACGGTGAGAAATCAGGTACGGTTGTTACCTACTGTGATGGATATAGTCCCCAGTATGCACATTTTAGAAGTTCTATGCTCGGTTATGCTTGTATTAATCTATTTTCGATGATAAATAGATTTCCAGATACCGCGGTTAGAGTATCTACTGATTCGATGTATATACACGAGAAATATAGATCAGCTGTAGTGGCATTCACAGATCCCGAGGAAGCATGGGGACGTTGGCGATTTAAAAAGGAAAAACTACACGAGTATTGTGAATCCGCAGACGTTGCCAACGACGATAAATATCTTTGTTGTAACCGTATTGAAATTCAATCAGAATTTTCTAATGCACCACCGGTATCTGATCCCGTATGTAGATACAAGACAGTTTATTTAAACGTTTGTGGTGGGTCAGGAAAGACAACTCGTGCAATTGAATTATTTCGTCGGGAAAATCCTACGGATTTCACAACCATGATTGTGTTAACACCAACTCACAGACTCGCCAGATAGATGATAGCTCGGGGAGTAAAAGCCTGTACTTATCACAGCTTCTTTCGATGGAAAGGCGATACATGGACTCCTGATCGAATGGGTGATAAATTCATGCCTGAAATCATAATCTGGGATGAAATATGCACTGTATCGTTGAGTGTATTACAGACATTTCTCGAATGGTTGTTATTGAAAACTACAAAAATCGTCATGTGCGGGGATCACGGTCAGCCACCGCCTTTTATTGGTGGATCTCCACACAAATGGCTAAAGGGTTTTGTAGATTATTACGAAGAAATTACCACTGATTATAGATCACTTGATGAACAATTATGAGAGTTCAAAGCGCTAATTAGATTACAACAGGATAAAATCCAATGTGAAATAGCGCGTGAAATAATTTCAGAAACTCCCATGAATGATTTTTGGGAAACATGGAAGCCAGATGATTTAATAATCGCGAGTAGAAAAATAGTCAGAGACACACTTCAGATGAAGTTATTTGAATTACATAAATGCAAATTTGCAACACTTCCAGTGCCGTTGTGTTATAGACCCTCGGATACACGGCGACAAAATATTGAAGTTGATATTCCAGGAGGATTTCAAAGACAGAATTTAGTATTAAATGATATTGTGCTAGTTGATATCAGTGTCGTTGAAGATGCATTATGCGCTGATAAATCACCATGGACGTTAGGTTATGCAGCAACAATACACTCTTCACAAGGATTAACTATCACAGACACAATTGTTTGGATGGTAGATAATCGCATTGAGTGGTCGAATTTAGTTTATCTCGCAGTGTCCAGAGTACGGCGAATAAATCAGCTTCGAAGAATTGTCCTGACAGAGTCAGGTGATGATAATGACACTATTATCAGCGCCGATGATATCACTGGTGATTTTATCAGAAAAAAACTCTCTGGTTATAAACAACAGGATAAAAAAAATAATAGAAAATTTGACATTGATGCTGAATTGATAATTTCACTAAAGCAACAACAGAATAATCACTGCGCGAGTTGTAATTGTATAATGCGTTGGAGTTGGTCGGATAAAGACCCCCGCCAATTTACCGTAGACAGAAAGAATAGCAGCATTGGTCATACCAACGACAATGTGATGCTGACTTGTCTTGAGTGCAACAGACGCCGGGGTGCTAGTTAAGACCCCGCGGTGGTAATTGAGTATCGTCAGGAATTACTTGTAATTGTTCGCGTGTAAATCCTCGCTGAGGAGCAGTTGAATCTAGTTTATAGATTGGAGGTCTACCAGTTGATCGTGTTATAGTAGATATCTTGTGTGCAGTAACACTCCAAATAGGATCGGTAGCTCTTCTTTTACCACCTTCAAGCTCTCCTGGTTCGTATAAATACCTAACAGTGACATTACTACCAAGAATTGGTTCTTTGAAATCTTTTTGTGGTTGTACGGGTATATACTTTTTTTTAATAGCGTTGTTAGGTTTCATGTTGATTGTTCTAGTAATCTCATTATTGATTGCGGTAACTACACCTGGTAATCTTTTAACCCATTCACGGGATCGCTTTTCTTGGATCAATTCTTTCGTGTATTGATATCCAAATAACCGCTCAGCAAGTGTCCGATTAAATCGTTCAACAATTGCCTGATCGCGATGTAGCGCAGTATGTCCTCGTCGTATGATGACATTATGATGTTTCATCGTTGTTAAAACAGCGCCTTGAAATTCCTTACCAGGATCAACTTGTAACAGATTTGGCCAGCGTAGTGGACCTCGTCGATAAATCCTTTCAAATGCAGAAGCCACTTCAGTAGATGATTTTGTCTTCATCGGTTCTGCTTGTTTGTATCGACTAGCAATATCAACTACGGTTAACGCGTATTTGTAACCGTTGTCATGCGGCAGAAATAGTATATCAGCTTGATGAACTTCATTAGGTGTTGTAACATCAAAATGCGAGTAGTTAATTCGTTTAGGCGCTGGTAGATAAATTTGCCATATCGCCTGTTTGGATAACCAATCAGCTGCAGTAGTATTTTTTACTTTTGCAGCGCTAGCGAGTTTACTGATTGCTGCCTTGCCTCTCCAGTATCCTTTTGGAGAATAATAAACAGATTCCATATTATTAATTACCAGCACCTAACATCAATTTACCCTTCATAGCGGATTTTATCAACCACGAAGCTAATTTTTCTTTGAACGAAACACTAGTGTTTTCGGGAATAGCATTCAACGCATGAATTGATTTCACATCCGCGAGATGTCTATGTTGAAGATTACTGCTTTTATATGCAACATCATGAGCATGACACGCCTTATCAATAGCGTTTATTGGATACTCAACGGGTTTGGGTTGGTTTTGATCATCGAGTCTGATATCTAATCGTGTTCCAGGTCCACAATAACTATACCCTGGAAGGTGCTTTTCTCCTGAGTATTTTGCCCACGGTGTTCCTGGGAGTTTTGCTAACTTGGCTGCAATATCACCTCCTTGTTTTTTTTTAAAGGTTTCGTGGAAGTAAATCTAAATTTCTTTGTACTACACTGTACGAATTTACCAGAAAGCGCTGATCGATTATTTTTCGTTGTAATCGTCGTCAAGTCATTTGTGCCAGTACGCGTCCTACATTTCACACAATATAGATCCATAATTTATATATAACAACATGAATGTAATTGATTATTCAGCTACGAGACGACGGGAACCTATTAAACACCATGCAATGTTACCAAATTCTATTTGTGCGATTATCATTGGACCATCTGGAAGTGTTAAGACACAATTGCTACTTAATTTGATAACGAGATGGATGAAGTGGGACAAGTTGTATTTGATTGCTCCAAGCGTAGATGATCAGCGATGTTATGAAGTGTTAAAGAATTTTAACGAGAAAGCGAAATTAGAAATTAACGGCGATGATATTATTGAGTTTATAACAGATATCGAAAAAGCACCGAGCATTGATGATATTGATGGTGATATTAACAATTTAGTGGTATATGATGATGTAATGTTAGATAATCAAAAAAAAACTGCTAGAATATTTTCACAAGGTAGACATAAAAACACAGATGTGATATATGTCACTCAACGCTACACTCAAATCCCGAAGGTCATCAGAGATAACTGCAATTTGTTATGCGTGTTTAACGGTGTTGATACTCATACGCTAAGAAATATTTGGCAAACTTGGTGCTGCGGTGATATGGATCATAATCAATTTAGAAATTTCTTTAGCCGCGTTCAGACAATCCAACATGGATTTATAACGATAAATTTATCAGATCCTCGGACGAGATATCGCGTCGGACTTGATCAGATATTTAGTTAACGCATAGCAGCAGAGGGGGTGAACGCCAACTATATGGCGTCTTTTTTTAAAAATTTTTTTTAATATTTTTTTGCTTAAATTATTTTTTACAAAATTATAAAATTTTCAAGGAAGCCTCAGTGTACTAAATTAAGGCTTATATCAGCAATTTCGGGAAGCCTCAGTTTGTTAAATTGACGCCTGTAAAAGTTGTAGGGTTCACCCTCTCTGCTGCTAGCTTTCTCATACCCACATTGGCCTAATATGAGACTCGAACCTGCACAGAGGTGTGATGGCAATGATCTGCATCAGAGAGCGCTTTTAGACCACTCGGGGACCCTAGATCCTTGAATAGAAGAATATGCTAATCTTAATTGGATGAATCATCTCTGATGGAAAATGGTGATGTATTTTTAAAAATGTCAAACAATTGTTTTCAAAATTCTGAATATAAGTGACAATTTTTTTATAAAAAAAAAATGGCAAAGAGTTTGACTATCAGTTTTTATTGACACTCGGCTTGCTATGTACTGGATGACCTCATATTGACCTGTTTACTAGACTGATTTTAATTTTCAAGCTTGTGAAGGGACTTTTGTTTTTAAGAATCCTTCTTTTTGCAGATTTTGGACCAGTCCAGAATGAGAGAGATAAATGTTCAGACCAGTTCTGTAACAAACACCAAGAACCAGATTGTAAATGTGAATCTCGACCATCATATGATGCCAACATCAATGATCATTGTGTATGCGGAAGTTTCAAGTACAAATTTAAGTGAACTTCTTGCAGCCAGTCTCACTTTTGATGTCTCTTGGGACTTTATGAATCAGGTAAGTAATTATAGATAACAAAAAAATATTCAACATATGCAACAACTTTATTTGGCATGGGGCACTACCCTTCTTCCGGAACTCTGACATCATGACAATTTATCTTATACTGTATATAAGGCATCAGCCAAAAAATATAAAGGAAGTACTTATATTTTAAATGATGTAAAGAAATGAAGATCTTGGCTGTGGAAATGGCTCTTAGCTCTTCCCCTATAAGATGAAAGTCAGTTTTGTCAAAATTACACACAGACTAGTCATGTATTTCAAAACAATTAAGATGGATAAGTTAAAAATTGCCAAAAGTTGGGCAGTTGAAACCTTGTTTAAAAATTTTTTAGAAAAAGAAGATATGGAGATACTTTGAGATTTTTGTTTAAATGTAATGTTGAAAGATATAAGCCAATCCCAAACAACCTCCACTAGAAATATACCAAATAGTAATAGAAAAATCATGCACAATTAAACTGTCTTGTATTTGTTTAGCAGAAAAGAAAGATAATTTTTTCTAACCCCTTCCACCAAAATTGAGAACTGAAATTCTTTCCAGGTGAAAGAGTGTGATCTTAACACATTAATCCCTGGAGGTTTTTGTTGTTTTCGCATGAAATGTGAGTAGGAAACACATTTGGGGGCTATTTTTCTGAATATATCCTAATACATTGACTTCCAAGCGATTTTCCATTTGCCTAATGCCTAGTTGTGTTAGAGACATTGTTTTTCATTGGTTATTTTGCTCAAGCATGAGCAGAAGGGTTAAAGTTCTTTTCTTTTTTTGTTTTTGCTTGATAGACCCATCATTTTTGTATCGAGACCACTCTTTATTCCAGATGCCCACCTTTTCCTACTTTTGGCACAGATTTACCTGTCAGTGTGCAGACTGGTCTGCCTTAGATTTGAGGCCAAAAAGTCTAAAATCTGGACACAAATCGAAATCAAATTATGAGCGAATTTTGGGTGGATAAAAAATGGGTACAAAAAATTGGTTTTTCCCTCTGTATATTGTAGTGAAACTAAAATGTCCAGATTATTTGGTATCATTGTAGAGCTAAATCTGTCTACCTTTCTATAATACCATCCACTTTAGTGTATCATACATGACCTTGATGATATAAAGTTTGGCAGTTAGATACTACCTCTTGCCCTGTAAATGCAGCACCAGGGGTTAATGTGTTAACTTGTAAACCAGTAAGCTCATTATGCTATATTTTGGACATATGTTCTTTATTAGCTGAAGTAAATATCTCTCTCAAGCTTTATTTTTCTGACCAGCATATGCTGCATCATTTTCATTCATTCATTTTCACTTTGTGAACAGTTTTGACAGCATCAGTGCATGATTACACCATTCCACTGTATAGAGGAACCCTGCTGAAATCCTCTTCCATATAACAAATTCAGATTCAACATTTTGGCTCCCCCATTTCTTTGTCTCAGATGTCCCTTATTCCATGAAAACTAAAAATAGGTACTCTGATAAACAGATAAAATATTTCAGATAAATTTCAGTAACCTTTTGCTTGCAGATCATAATTAATGTTCATACACAGCAGATTATTAAGTTTTAATAAAACATAGGGCCATCATAATTCCAGTTAAATAAATTGGCAGTTAGTAAAATTTTTAGTACTATGTTTCGTGTTTTATTGACAATTTGTTAAAACCCAAATTATTAAGGGGTTTATAGTCTTTACAAATAATGCTGATTCACAAATAATCATTCATTGTTGTTACTCAGGATGGAAAAGCCTTGAATGGCTTCATCTCAGAAGTCGCTCAATAGTAAATATTAGTATTTATTGATAAAACAATATAAATCACTAGTCACTCAATAGAACTTGACCTCTGCTAACTGACCACCAAGTCCAGTTTTACAAGAGGAATCATCCACTTGGCATGGATTAGTACTCATCAGGATTGTCATGGATTAGTACTCATCAGGATTTAGCATGCAATAGTACTCATCAGGAGTTGGCATGGATTCATACTCATCAGGATTTGGCATGCACTGTTACTCATCAGGATTTGGCATGGATTAGTACTCATTAGGATTTGTCATGGATTAGTACTCATCAGGATTTAGCATGCATTAGTACTCATTAGGAGTTGGCATGGATTCATACTCATCAGGATTTGGCATGGACTATTACTCATAAGGATTTAGTATGGATTCATACTCATCAGGATTTGGCATGGACTATTACTTTTCAGGATTTGGCATGGACGAGTACTTATCAGGATTTGGCATGCATTAGTACTCATCAGGAGTTGGTATGCATTAGTACTCATCAGGATTTGGCATGGATTCATACTCATCAGGGTCGACATGGATTAGTACTCATCAGGATTTGGCATGGATTCATACTCATCAGGAGTCGACATGGATTAGTACTCATCAGGATTTGGCATGGATTCATACTCATTGGGATTTGGCATGGACTATTACTCATTAGGATTTGGCATGGATTAGTACTCATCAGGATTTGGCATGGATTCATACTCATCAGGATTTGGCATGGACCATTACTCTTCAGGATTTGGCATGGATTAGTACTTATCAGGATTTGGCATGCATTAGTACTCATCAAGAGTTGGTATGCATTAGTACTCATCAAGAGTTGGCATGCATTAATACTCAGGATTTGGCCCTGCATTCGTACTCATCAAGATTTGGCATGGATTAGTACTCATCAGGAGTTGGTATGCATTAGTACTCATCAAGAGTTGGTATGCACTAGTACTCATCATGATTTGGCATGCATTAGTACTCAACAGGATTTGGCAAGGATTAATACTCATCAGGATTTGGCATGAACTATTACTCATCAGGATTTGAAGAGTAGGAGTTTGACAGTTGAATTCTACTCATTGACCTTGGTTGTGACATGCATAGAATGATAAAAATTGTCAAGGATGCAACACAGCATGAATGCTATGCTCAAACACCTGAAAAAATTTGCTGTTTTGCCAGCATTGACCACATTAGCAGTCTCTCTCTAGTTATTTTGAAAGAAATGTAATCTCAATTTTACACTATTCATTCTTTAATTAAAATATTCTGTGCCAGTAACTTTTTTCTTCCTGTCAGAATTATGGTATTCTTTTAGGCATTTGGGTACAGCATTCTTAAATATACAACTAGGTTATGGGCAAGTTCTTAAAAAATGTTAATGAATAACCAGTACTACATCGGCATATATTTACACTTGCAGATACATGCATTGTGATATTCCAGCAATAGTACAGATAGTCACACTTGCTACTACATGCATTGGGATATTCCAGCAATAGTACAGATAGTCACACTTGCTACTACATGCATTGGGATATTCCAGCAATGGTACAGATAGTCACACTTGCTACTACATGCATTGGGATATTCCAGCAATAGTACAGATATTGATACAGTATATCATTAAAGAAATTATTGCATCGCTGATGCATATCGATGATTCATCGCAACTCTAATGTTCTGATACCTTAATATCTTTTTGGACTTAACAGGTAGTGATGTATGACTCTGGTAAATGTGGAAGTAACTGACTTGGCTCAAGTGTTACAATTAAAAATTCTGAATGTATAGTTTGCTGCATTAATGAGTAAACAAGGAATAGTTTTATTTGTTTTGTTATGTAAAGAAAATACATAGACTACCACCCCTGCCCTCAAGCCCTGTCATTATTGTAGACTTGTAATAATGTTCAGTAGTTAATCAAATTTCTGGACACTATGTACATTATTTTATATTGACAGAAAAAGGTTCTAGCTGGAATATCAACTATGGGATGTAGTATGCATTCTCAAAACAGGTGATTGAATATATGACCTTCAGACCTTGTTTGGGTTATTCTAATTACATGTACATTTTTATCTTTTTGTACTTACTAGATGGCTAGTAACCAGCAGATAACCAAATCTGAAGAGATCACTGTATTCTTGCCACTCTGTCACTCTATATAACCAGTGTCTGGTGGTTATAGCTAGTGTACAGGATGGCTAACATAAATTTACTTTCAATGCATTAAGACTCGGACTGTGCTTCCAAAGATATTTTATTTCCTATGTAGAGGCAATATAATTTTCAGCACCACTCTTGTGGCCTAGTGGTTAGAGCATCCACTGTGGAAGTCAAAGTGGCTGAGTCATATCAAAGACTTACAAAAATGGAACTAACAACTGCCTTGATTGGCACTCAGCATTAAGAGGTTAGTGTTAGGACTGGTCGGCCTGGTGTCAGTATAATGTGACTGGGTGGAATATCATGCTACATGTCTATGGCATGATGCACCAGTGCTAGACATTGCTATAGACTATCACACTGCAGACATTGTAGTGATATGACTGAAAAATTGTTAAAGCTACGTTATAAATCCAAATCACACACAAATCACACAATTGTCAGCACTGAGGCTTACTTCTGTGTACCATTTTCTAATGTGCGACCTTGCAGGTAAATATGCATAAAACAGGATGTCACTCTTATTAACAGAGATAATTCATTGGGAAATATATGGCTAACACTACTTGATCTTATGCACACTTTTATCAAATGGCATTATATTCGATTAAATAGAAAAATGAACATCAGAACTCAACTCTTTACTTGCAATCAAGGATATGTTGCAACTTTGTTTAGCAAGCCCACTTCAAATGGGCATAGAATGTTTTGGGCATATATTAATTTTTCAGACAGCATATTCAAGAAAAATGATAATTTTCATTTGTACATTTGGATAGAACGAAAAGCTGTTGTATCTTAATATCTGAAATATGGATAAATGATGGAGGTAAATATTGTAATTAGCTGTATTCTGAAAATTGCTGGCATTTTTCATTTGGTCAAGCATTGGTGACTGAGTGAAATGACCAATTAATCAATTACAATTACATGATTAATTATGATAAAAAATTCAGTGTCATTTCAAACGCTGCAGTCTTAAGGCTACTTTAAAAATACTTCTGGTTTTGGTAAGACATCATTAACAACAAATTCATCAATTATTAATCAATCATTGATCAGATAGCAGAAATTGATACTAAATTATGACATTTTACCCGATTCTAAACAGTTTTTAATGAGTTTCTGTTTTAATCCCTATATATCGGTATATATTGTTTTCTAGTATTGTCTTACCACCAACAATAATGTAATTTAGTTATGTCTTTATTTTAGGTGACCGTCTCAACTAATATTGATGAGACAAGGCCTGGCAAAAATGTTTCGGTGACAGTAAGGTCTGCTCCTAACTCTTATGTTGGCATTGTTGGAGTGGATGTGAGCACACTTCTTGTGGCAAAAGCTAATGACATTACAGAGAAAATGGTAAGACATGCAATATTTTCCTGATATTAATATATTAACTCTTTCAGCCCCAAGAAACTTATCAGTAACACTGTTACTGTGCCCCAGCCACACTAAGCTGTGACTAGCTGCTTGTGCCCCAGAGTGTTTTACCTGTTTGGAAAATTTTGTAGAAATCATGCACATGCCTTCACATTTACTTTAATTTCTCTTCTTGTATCCATTATTAATCCATGAAAATTTCACCAAATAATCCAAATTAGTTTGTCTACACAGTGATGTATTTTTTTTTCTATTTTTCCAAGTCTTTCACAATTTATTTATACATTTATTTACAAAATTATGTGCAACATTGTTAGGA
The DNA here is from genome assembly GCA_029339505.1 of Unio delphinus. NCBI lineage: Eukaryota > Metazoa > Mollusca > Bivalvia > Unionida > Unionidae > Unio > Unio delphinus. The sequence goes on from JAQISU010001235.1 coordinate 16,642,821, forward strand.
ATATCACATCATCAGCCATTAAAATAAACCAGGAAAATTTAATATGTGATATGGTTTGAAACAATTTGTACATACATTACTTGGCAATGTTCACATCCAGTTTCTGGTTAAGATAGAATTTTGTTCAATAAACACATTTTGCAGGTTGGATACTACGTTTGTTTGGTGATACCAATATGCATTTTTAGGCATATATGGATTGGTTTCGTTTGCGATGTCCGTGTACAGTTTCTCCGGAAATAATTATAAGTGAAAAAAGATAGATTTCTCTTTTTTCCTTGTCAATTTGTCATTGTATGTTGTAGTTCCATGATTCATTCCACTAAAATCATTGATTTGGATAGACAGAAGACGATCACTCCAATCTGCTAGATCGGCAAAAACTCTTTCATTTTCGTTATCAGCATCCGCTTTTAATGAGTATTCAATCTCAAGAATCTTTAATGTCCCATTCGAAATCTCGCAAATTATCCAACTGTCGAACATATCTCTCCTCTAATTACTCAATATTTTCGAGATCAAACCCGAGAAACTCCTCATTCTCGCCCTCACCGCCATCAAAAACCACTCGTGCTTCGGCCATCATTTTACGATTTTTTAAGAAAAAAACACATGTATTGAAACGGATGCCAAGTAGTAATCCTTGGTTTCCGAACATTTAAAGTTTGCCCAAACGAACGTAAATTCATTTCTGATTGGCTACATATGGTCTGATGCTAGGAAAAGCCCCATTTGTAACCAATCAGAGACTTTCTCTCGACCATACATTCGGACCGTATAAAAGTGGTACCGGCCATTGAATGCAGTTGAAAATCTACGCTAAAATACGGTATCGGCCGTTGAATGCAGAAACTGGATTACGCGTAAACACGGCATTGGGGCCGATTGAGTTAAAGTGACTCTTTTTCTTACCAGTAAATAGGGAGATATTGGTAACAGACCTGACCATGAACTTCAGAATGCAGAAACCAGCGTATTGCTCGATAAGGCCTAAATGGATTCTCTTGTGTCTTGTGGTCTCCAAATAAATCTCCCCATTTACCTTTGTGTGAAGTTTCCTTTGAGAACCTTACCCTCAACCATTTCCTTCACATTTTTGAGACAAAGGAATGAGCTCCATACCCTAACCATAGAGCAGGTCTGTAACAGGTTCACCAGGAATTGTGAATCACTTTCCCTCGACAACCAGCTTTTAGCACAAACACAACTTTCCTTGTTGCTCCAATCCTGATTGACATCCTGAGTCTCAGTCATATCTCTACTGGGGATGACCAAGATAGATTTTTTAATTATGTCCAGTAAGGGCTCTACATTTTTACTTTTAGCTTCTAAAGAGAGAAGGGTAGGAAGCATCTTTTCTAACCCCACTAAAGGTTCAGTTGCTACTTCAGCTTCCACCATTTCTAGGCAGATTGTGTTAACAATCAAGAGAGCTTACCAGTCTCTCTTAAATGATTTTGTAAACTAAAACTAATAATGCTCCCACCAGTTATTTAATTTTACCAAATCTTTATTTAATTTAGTGCTAATCTCATGGCCTGTTGATTCAATGTTATACAATATCTTGTCATCATAGTGATGGATAGCTCAATGTGAAATGGTACATCATTGATGTACAGCAGAAAGAGTACTGGTCCAATAACTGATCCTTGTGGAACACCTGACTATCAATTTCTTAGCTGAAAGTTTGCTTAAAATATAAACTTGTTGCCTGTCTTCAAGATAGTTTGAAACCAAGTTAAGCTTTGTGATTAGCTTGATATATACTGAGCTTTTCCAGCAGGATTTTGTGATCTACAAGGTCAGTTGCCTTTGTAAGGACAAGAAACACTGTGTCTACAAGGTTACCTTCATCTATTGCAATTAACCAACCATCCTCCATTCTAGTTAGTGTAGTATTGCATGAATTTCCTTCATGGAAGCCTGATTGTATTGAATTTAGTAAATTAAATGAATCCAGGTAGCTTATAAAGTCATAGCAAACATGTCTTTCTTATATCTGTGAAAGTGCTGATAAAAATGATATGGTTTGTAGTTAGTTATGGTCTATAGTTTGTTATTCATATCAGATAGATCTCCCTTCTTCTGTATTGGAGTCAATTTCAGCAGTTTTAGCCTGTTTGGAAAAATACCAATGGAAATACTTAGATTGAAGGTGCACATAAGTGATGGTGCAATCAATTGTGATGAGAGTTTTAAGAAATTGGCACTTGTAAAAGCTAGACCACTAGCTGTTATGTCAAGTTTATTTGATCGATTTAAAATGAATTCAAGATTTTTTTTAGGTATTTTGAAACACTCTTCTTTTCAACGTTTTGAGGAAATATGCTCATTTAATTCATCAATGGAGACTTTTATAAAATTGTGCCAGTCTGATATTCAAAATGGCCACCATAGTTGACATTTTGAAAATCTTATTGCTACTCCTTCTTGATGGAAATCATTTCAATATTGTTTTCCTCTGAAGACATCTTATGATGCTAAAGAAAATTGTGATTATCTGACATGTGGCATGACTGCAATGGCAGCCATCTTGAAAAATCTTGATATTGTTACTCTTATAAATGGATAGTCATATCAGCATGAGGATTTTTACAAGCATGCCAATTATGATATCTGGTTGGTCCTGGTGATCTGACCTCTAATATGGCTGCCAAAATAATCGTATCGAAAATATTATCAATTTCACCAAAAGTCTTGTAATGGTGTCTGGTTTGCCCTGAATGAAAAGAGGATCAATCGTACATTTAATATGGCTGCCACAGTGGTTAACTTGAAAATCTTGTCTTCCAAGAGTATCAGAGATGGTTTCAGCACTCAGGAATTAAAAGAAAGAAATGGTCTGGTCTTCAATTCCTGGCATTATTTCTGATAGCAGTGCATCAGACCCTTTGTTTGAATATTGTTCTACATGTTGTGTCCAGATTAGTGCCCAACATAAGATAGTATCAAAACAATGAATTGGATTTCATCAAAAAGTAAGACAATGTATAAGTGACCTAACTGATTTAGTAATATCTTTATACATATATAATGTTTTACCTTGTTTATGAAAATATTCAGAAATGAATTTAGGATCTCATGATAAATTAGGTAATCAAACTTAATGTTTCTTTAGGTTGCAGATGCCATTGAAGATTTTCGCCTGTTTGACCTCTCTGATCCTAGTGAAAATGATGGAATGAGGCCAGTTTTTAGAAAGAGATCTCTCTGGTATCCTTACCCTTCCAGTTCCTCAGCTTTGGCAATAATCAAGGTATATTAGACAAGGAAAAGTGACACAAACATTTTAAATCAATAAAGTTATACACAGATTTTAATAAGAATATTAATACGAGTCTTCATAAAATGATCCACATACCATCCTGCTACATAAACTATTATATTAGAATGACATACCCTTTTACTATGTAGACTATTTTTTTAGAATGACTATGTAGACTATTATTTTAGAATGACATACCCTCCTGCTTTGTAGATTATTATTTTAGAATGACATACCCTCTTACTATGTAGACTATTATTTTAGAATGACATACTCTCTTACTATGTAGACTATTATTTTAGGATGACATAACCTCCTATGTAGACTTTTAACTTAGAATGACATACCCTCCTGTTCTGTAGGCTATTTTTTTAGAATGACATACCCTTTTACTATGTAGACTATTTTTTTAGAATGACTATGTAGATTATTATTTTAGAATGACATACCCTCTTACTATGTAGACTATTATTTTAGAATGACATACTCTCTTACTATGTAGACTATTATTTTAGAATGACATACTCTCTTACTATGTAGACTATTATTTTAGAATGACATACTCTCTTACTATGTAGACTATTATTTTAGAATGACATACTCTCTTACTATGTAGACTATTATTTTAGAATGACATACTCTCCTATAAAGCATATTTTTTTAGAATGACATACCCTCTTACCATGTAGACTATTATTTTAGAATGATATACCCTCTTACTATGTAGACTATTATTTTAGAATGACATACTCTCTTACTATGTAGACTATTATTTTAGAATGACATACTCTCCTATAAAGCATATTTTTTTAGAATGACATACCCTCTTACCATGTAGACTATTATTTTAGAATGATATACCCTCTTACTATGTAGACTATTATTTTAGAATGACATTCCCTCTTACTATGTTGACTATTATTTTAGAATGACATACTCTCTTACTATGTAGACTATTATTTTAGAATGACATACTCTCTTACTATGTAGACTATTATTTTAGAATGACATACTCTCCTATAAAGCATATTATTTTAGAATGATATACCCTCTTACTATGTAGACTATTATTTTAGAATGATATACCCTCTTACCATGTAGACTATTATTTTAGAATGATATACCCTCTTACTATGTAGACTATTATTTTAGAATGACATTCCCTCTTACTATGTAGACTATTATTTTAGAATGACATACTCTCTTACTATGTAGACTATTATTTTAGAATGACATACTCTCCTATAAAGCATATTATTTTAGAATGATATACCCTCTTACTATGTAGACTATTATTTTAGAATGATATACCCTCTTACCATGTAGACTATTATTTTAGAATGATATACCCTCTTACTATGTAGACTATTATTTTAGAATGACATTCCCTCTTACTATGTAGACTATTATTTTAGAATGACATACTCTCTTACTATGTAGACTATTATTTTAGAATGACATACTCTCCTATAAAGCATATTATTTTAGAATGATATACCCTCTTACCATGTAGACTATTATTTTAGAATGACATACTCTCTTACTATGTAGACTATTATTTTAGAATGATCGACATACTCTCTTACTATGTAGACTATTGTTTTAGAATGACATACCCTCCTGCTTTGTAGACTATTATAATAGAATGACATACCCTCCTGCGTTGAAGACTATTATTTTAGAATGACATACCCTCCTGCTGTGTAGACTATTATTTTAGAATGACATACCCTCTTACTATGTAGACTATTGTTTTAGAATGACATACCCTCCTGCTTTGTAGACTATTATAATAGAATGACATACCCTCCTGCGTTGAAGACTATTATTTTAGAATGACATACCCTCTTACTATGAAGACTATTGTTTTAGAATGACATACCCTCCTGCTTTGTGGACTATTATTTTAGAATGACATACCCTCTTACTATGAAGACTATTATTTTAGAATGACATACCCTCCTGCGTTGAAGACTATTATTTTAGAATGACATACCCTCCTGCTGTGTAGACTATTATTTTAGAATGACATACCCTCTTACTATGAAGACTATTGTTTTAGAATGACATACCCTCCTGCGTTGAAGACTATTATTTTAGAATGACATACCCTCCTGCTGTGTAGACTATTATTTTAGAATGACATATACCCTCTTACTATGAAGACTATTGTTTTAGAATGACATACCCTCTTACTATGAAGACTATTGTTTTAGAATGACATACCCTCTTGCTTTGTGGACTATTATTTTAGAATGACATTCCCTCTTACTATGAAGACTATTATTTTAGAATGACATTCCCTCTTACTATGAAGACTATTGTTTTAGAATGACATTCCCTCTTACTATGAAGACTATTATTTTAGAATGACATGCCCTCTTACTATGAAGACTATTGTTTTAGAATGACATACCCTCTTGCTTTGTGGACTATTGTTTTAGAATGACATTCCCTCTTACTATGAAGACTATTATTTTAGAATGACATACCCTCTTACTATGAAGACTATTGTTTTAGAATGACATACCCTCCTGCGTTGAAGACTATTATTTTAGAATGACATACCCTCCTGCTGTGTAGACTATTATTTTAGAATGACATACCCTCTTACTATGAAGACTATTGTTTTAGAATGACATACCCTCTTACTATGAAGACTATTGTTTTAGAATGACATACCCTCTTGCTTTGTGGACTATTATTTTAGAATGACATTCCCTCTTACTATGAAGACTATTATTTTAGAATGACATTCCCTCTTACTATGAAGACTATTATTTTAGAATGACATTCCCTCTTACTATGAAGACTATTATTTTAGAATGACATACCCTCTTACTATGAAGACTATTGTTTTAGAATGACATACCCTCCTGCGTTGAAGACTATTATTTTAGAATGACATACCCTCCTGCTGTGTAGACTATTATTTTAGAATGACATACCCTCTTACTATGAAGACTATTGTTTTAGAATGACATACCCTCTTACTATGAAGACTATTGTTTTAGAATGACATACCCTCTTGCTTTGTGGACTATTATTTTAGAATGACATTCCCTCTTACTATGAAGACTATTATTTTAGAATGACATACCCTCTTACTATGAAGACTATTGTTTTAGAATGACATACCCTCCTGCGTTGAAGACTATTATTTTAGAATGATATACCCTCTTACTATGTAGACTATTATTTTAGAATGACATACCCTCCTGCTGTGTAGACTATTATTTTAGAATGACATACCCTCTTACTATGAAGACTATTATTTTAGAATGACATACCCTCTTACTATGAAGACTATTGTTTTAGAATGACATACCCTCCTGCTTTGTGGACTATTATTTTAGAATGACATACCCTCTTATGTAGACTATTATTTTAGAATGACATACCCTCCTGTTGTGTAGACTTATTTTAGAATAACATACCCTCCTATGTAGACTGATTTTTTAGAATGACAAACCCTCCTGCATTTCATTTGAACAAAACTATTCCCAAACTGACACTGTCCATGCTTTGCTATAGAGGTCAGAGTTCAATCTCCTGAATTTGACTCAAACATTTTTCATCCCAAGTTTCAACTGGGTAGTACCTATATCAATGGCAAAATTGGTTAACTTCCCGGGTTGATTGACAGCTACACAAGAATATGAATTCACCAATTCTGCTGGAATTGTAGGAGGGATAAATTTTCCCATTCAAAGTCATTCCCCAACATACAAAGTCTATTTTCCTGTTGTTTTAACAAGTCGCTGTCTCACATACCTTTGGGGATTGAAGATAGTCTCCAGGGTAAGGAAATGTATCTTACTCCACCTTTTACATAATGTATTAGGATTATGTAATTTATTGACGAAGATATATTTTTAGTAAAATATGTTTCTTCATTAATACTTACCCAACCATGTTACATCTTAGGGGTTTAACCTACATAACAGAAACAGGTAAAACCCAACAAGCATTCTATATTCCAAAATATTTTTTATTTCCCTAACATATAAAGTCAAACTAAGTGAAAGAATTTGAGGTACCTTATGGTATTAATTTCTAGAATATTTTCTAGATGTACAGTCCATTTCACAGTAATCTGGAAATGTTCAAAATTGCAAGTTCTGATATGCTTATATGCTAGCACCTGAAAAAAATACCTGTTCTAATACCCAGGATTTTCAAGTTTTTACTTCAAGGAAAATCCAATATAAGTTGAATGTCATAAATGTCCTTGAAGGTTTCACAATAATCCAATGAAAAATTATTAAGTATTCAAATTGAATAGTCTCAAAATAATCTAAGGTATTTTCTGTTTGGAATAAAATGGTTTCAGCTCTGCAGTTTCAGTGAATACTAAGTCTAGAATCCCTCATACTCCCACAAGTCTAAATTATAAATGTAGAATGAAAATGCTGCCTATTTAATTTCTTTATAAAACTACTATATACAGATCAGACAAACAACTTGAAATCACTAGAATATAGTTCCATGTAATATCTTAACAGTTGACACTCAACTTGTTAAAAGATAATTCTGTCAATCAGCAGCTAGGGTGATCTTTGTATATCATGAGTACAGATGTTCTCCTAGGATCATGTGATTAAATCAAAGTGATGAAGTCATTACTGTACATACATACACTACATTGGAAGCAAGTTGTTAACAGCAATTTAAAAAATTCTGTCCCAGTTGTATTAAATAATAATTTTTTTTAGTAGATGGTAGATTTCAGTGAGTGATAAGATGGACTGCAAACATTTCAGGTTGAAAGCACTCCCACCATTGAGGTTTACATCCATAAATTTGAATAGATGAGTACATAGCACATTTATAATGATTAGTTTGAAACTGAATGAAAAGTTGAATTTCACTTGATAAGATTACTTTGGTATTCATTTTTTACAGGGTTGACTCCAGTAGGTATAAATAATTAATTGATATTTCATTGTATATATTGTATAATTTTTAGGTATAAATAATTAATTGATATTTCATTGTATATTGTTTAATTTATTGAAAAGATATTTTTGTTCACTTTGGTATCTAAGGAAGCTTGCCAGTACCTTCCCATGGGTTGGTATTTCTACCTAGTCTTTTTTTCTCTCTGGGTTATAATGGCTGCCATGTGTAACGTATCATGCTGAAAACGATATTAAATCCACAAAAACACAAACCGCTTTCTAACTTAATAGCTATTTAAAAATGAATGACTAGCCTTTTTTTACTTTTATGTTGTTAGTTGACTTGTTGCATCTGAGGTCATGCCCTGGTGGTAATGCTCACAGGTAAATATTTTAAGCTAGTTTTTTTCTGCCTTGTTTCATAAAAATTGCTTGTGATGTGGTATAAACCATGGTACATTTATGCTGTTTGATGGCAATGCAAGTATCTCAGTGATGGTTTTATTTTCAAGGCCAAGATCACTGATAAATATTTGTACATGTGTAATCATTTTTTTGCATTTTCCGCTAATACCATTTGAGGCACAGCAGTAAAACTTTATTACTGCTTTACAAGCTAGTGTGTCTAAAAGGTTATATTATTGTGAAATGTTATGACTTCACCATGGTAGACTAAAATTTACTAAATTTGCTTGTTTTGCCTATTTTCAGAATGCAGGATTGATTGTTTTGTCAGATGCATTGGTTTATGAAGTTACTTTACCTTTTGAGATGGAGAATAGAGTGGGCAAGTAAAATTAGATATTACAGTACATGTAGTTCTTTTAAGGCTAAATTTGAATTGCTTAAAATTTATTTTTATTTGACTTTCAACAATGCTTCATACTGTATATACTCGCGTAAAAGCCGAGAAATTTGGGACAAAAATAAGGCCTGGAAGAAGGGGGGTCGGCTTATCTGCGGGTCAAGTTCCTAATCTGAAATTTATAATGCTTTTACCCTCGATTTCCAATATTTATTGTTTCCGTCGATCGCCGAATATGAGATCACATGCCTAATGATGCCACATGGCTGATAAGATTTGACCTGTCGTGAAGTAAAACAAATATTTGTTTTCTAACATAAGTGGTAGGATAATGAATGAAAAACATGTTTTAACGTACTTGACGTCTATTTGACAGATGTCCATCCACCAGAAAATACAGCCATACGTGTTATTTGAACCACACAAATACGTGTATTTTCCAAAAGAACCGCCATATTAGTAATCTCTATTCAAGTATTTAACCCTCAGCTAATCAGTAATCATTAAACTCTACGGTTTCGTAGAAATGCACGCTAGTTTATTTCAGTGTAAATATGAAAAGAATCTATGTAAAAAAATAAAAGAATTACGATACTGAAGATATATAGCCATACGTGTTATTTGAACTACGAAAATACCTGCATTTTCCAAAAGAACTGCCATATTAATAATCTCTGGTCAAGTATTTAACCCTCAGCTAATCAGTAATAATTAAACTCTACGGTTTCGTAGAAATGCACGCTAGCCTATTTCACTGTAAATATGAAAAGAATCTACGTAAAAAGAAATAAAAGAATTACGATACTGAAGGTATATACGACAAACATTTTGATCGAGAGTAGAAGTACATGTATGACTGTCTTCAAGAAAAAAATAGCGAGAGGCTCCATTAGGGTTTGTTGCGCGCACGCTTAGGAACAGTAAATAACAGTGCAATATATGAGTCAGCGTGAATAATTGTAAAACAATATAATTTGTTGGATTTCTTTGACAGATGTTTTTGAAGTAATCAGGAGCCACAGTTTATATACAACTATTGTTTAGTTGTTTGTAAAGCAAAGTGGTTTGTTAGCGGAAGATTGTTGTACAATAGCTACCATATGCCTAATCTGTGGTAAATGCCTCAGGGATAATAGGTTTGTTTTGTTGCACAATGCCAATGACTTAACTAATAGATACCAACTCTCTGATGTATTGTTTAATGAGATATGGTAGTGGACATGGTTTCTGCTCAAAGTTATAAACTGTCACAATACTTGAATAATGTCCACGCTGAAACCAATCATAGTTTGATCAATTGAATCACACTTCCCGTAGTTTAAAAAACACAACACAAATAACAATGATAAATAATTATCAAATACAAATTGAAAACCAACCACACATAGAAATAATTACAGGATAAGGTATATATATATAGTATACTACTACTGAAAGAAATTATTTCAGTTTAATCTCTCCAGATGTTTATATTCAATTCAATCGGATAAAATGAATAGTGTTGGAAGTAAAAGAAAGCATTCTGCTTATGATGCAGCATTAAAACTTAAAGTTATTGAATATGCAGAAGCAAATAACAACTGTGCTACTGCACACGAATTTGTTGTGAACGAGAAGCAAGTACGGGGGGACGACATATATGATTTAAGCACGCCCGTAACAGAAGCTGAGTTTCGTGAACAGTTTGGCGAGTCTGATACAGAGCCCAATTTTGAAGGATTCTAAAAGTGATCAAACTTTTATAATTCATGATTTTAGAAGGAGGATTAATTAAATTTCCATTAAGACTTAACACTTCAGAATTGTTTTTTATTTCAACATATAAACTAGATTTCTTACTTTTATTTTATTTAATAATGTGATTTACCTAAATAAACGTATTCAGAACTCACTTTGTGCATCTTGTGATGTACCGTTCGTATAAAAATTATGAGTCGGCTTATACGCGGGTCATGCACTTTAAACCACTTTTACCAATTCAGTTTGGGGGGTCGGCTTATACGCGAACGGGCTTATACGCGAGTATATACGGTATGTATTATGCTCATATATATAAATTAAATTTCAGCTGGACGTTAAATTATATATCAAGATAGATACAGAAGGAATTTAAGAATTATTATACAGACTGGTATATGTACAAATGAATTAATCGATGAGGTGTCACATCTATGATACAAACATTTACCCAGTCAATATGTCAAGCATGCAAATTATGAAAAGTTTTATTTATTGCTAAAACTCATTCCCATTATTTGTAATCATGGAATTGATGTGCAGTCAATTTATTGGAAGAGAATCTTTGAATTAAAAAGATAATTATAAGTGTGGTGTAAGGATACAGAACTAGGTTCTTTGCAATGTCACCTTTTATTGTTTATTTCATAACACTATTATATCACATTTTTTGTATATTTCATAATGTTAGATTGAAATGTATCATTGGGAGAAAATTGATATTTCCAAAGTACTGATACGTTTGGAATTACTTTCATTTCCTATTTAGAAAATATATCTCTCAAAGGGATGTTATTCAAAAGTGTAATTCCATATTATGATCCATTTCATATTTCTCTCTCTCTCTCTCTCTCTCTCTCTCTCTCTCTCTCTCTCTCTCTCTCTCTCTATCTTTGTTCATCAGGATGAAGATATCTTAACCTGTCAATGGGGAGATGCCATAAAACAGTGTATTAAAACACTGAAAAAAATATGCAGGCTTCAAATATTAGCCTAACTTTTTAAAGTTTAGTTTTCTACACGAGTTTTTCAGATTGTCAGTTGTCGAACTTAAGTGACCCTTTTTATTTAATGTGCCATGCCACCTACCCAGTCTCTGTTACACTCTACAATAAATGGTCTGGCATTTTAGGGAACACCTTATGATTAAGTATTATTAAGAATGTTTAAGTAGGAATTTCAACACCTTGTGATTAAGTAGTATTAACATTGTTTAAGTAGGAATTTTAACACATTGTGATTAAGTATTATTAACATTGTTTAAGTAGGAATTTTAACACCTTGTGATTAAGTATTATTAACATTGTTTAAAATGGCTGTCAGAATAAAAAAGGAATTGCTTGCTTGTCCTTTTTAATGGAATTTGGCTATAGTAACAATACTACAATTGATGTAGTATTAATACTACAAAGCTATCCCCCCAATCCCATGTAGTAACATTACCCTATGTTCAGGCACTAATTTTATGATCTCCAAAACCTGATGTAGTAACAATACTACAACTGATGTAGTATTAATACTACAAAGCTATCCCCCCAAACCCATTTAGTAACATTACCATATATTCAGGCACTAATTTTATGATCTCAAAAACCTGATGTAGTAACAATACTACAACTGATGTAGTATTAATACTACAACACTATCCCCCCAAACCCATGTAGTAACATTACCCTATGTTCAGGCAATAATTTTATGATCTCCAAAACCTGATGTAGTAACAATACTACAACTGATGTAGTAATAATACTACAAAGCTATCCCCCCCAAACCCATGTAGTGACATTACCCTATGTTCCGGCAATAATTTTATGATCTCCAAAACCTGATGTAGTAACAATACTACAACTAATGTAGTATTAATACTACAAAGCTATCCCCCCCAAACCCATGTAGTAACATTACTCTATGTTCAGGCACTAATTTTATGATCTCCAAAACCTGATGTAGTAACAATACTACAACTGATGTAGTAATAATACTACAAAGCTATCCCCCCCAAACCCATGTAGTGACATTACCCTATGTTCCGGCAATAATTTTATGATGTCCAAAACCTGATGTAGTAACAAAACTACAACTGATATAGTATTAATACTACAAAGCTATCCCCCCAAACCCATGTAGTAACATTAACCCTATGTTCAGGCACTAATTTTATGATCTCCAAAACCTGATGTAGTAACAATACTACAACTGATGTAGTATTAATACTACAAAGCTATCCCCCCTAAACTCATGTAGTAACATTACCCTATGTTCAGGCACTAATTTTATGATCTTCGAAACCCGATGTAGTAACAATACTACAACTGATGTAGTATTAATACTACAAAGCTATCCCCCCAAACCCATGTAGTAACATTACCCTATGTTCAGGCAATAATTTTATGATCTCCAAAACCTGATGTAGTAACAATACTACAACTGATGTAGTATTAATACTACAAAGCTATCCCCCCCCCCAAACCCATGTAGTAAGATTACTCTATGTTTAGGCAATAATTTTTTGATCTCCAAAATCTGATGTAGTAACAATACTACAACTGATGTAGTAGCAATACTACATAATTTGCCGACAATATGGAGATTAACATGGATAAATCTATAGTGTACTTTGATCTTGATGGACTGATGATAAAATGGGGGTTAAATGTGTGAGAATTAGCATGACTGGTGCAGATTGATAAAAAAATCTGACTTTGTTCCTTACAGTTTCCACTTCAAGAGATGTGTTGCCTCCAACGATAATTATTCATGACATGAGAAAGGTTAACAAATATTCATGCACCGAATTAATGGATCATACATGTGCAGGAGAAGGGTTGTGTAGATGAAATGATGATGCAGTGGACTAGAGAGTTTTATCTCAATTGCACAGTTTTATATTTTTTACAATAACATTAAAGTTGGAGTGTGTTTTCCGACATGTAATTTTGGAATGATTTATAAGATGTCCCAAAACTTACCACTAAAAAAACACGATGTGCTCCAGAACATACAGTGCACAAAGAAATTACTTCAAAAATTAATTTATGGTGTCCCAACAAATATGGTGTCCTAACATATATGGTAAATACAGTAATACTGCTACAGAGATGAAGTTTACTGATATGCATTCATGTTTTTAGTTAATGTGATAATATTACTATATTGTTACTCCTGACAGCCTTGTTGTAATGATGTTATTTGATAATAATTCTTTACTACTTTGTTATATCAAAACTCTTGCAGTAATATCACCATATTTGTAAGGTCATTCTTGAGTACCATTGTTTTAATCTGCAAAACCATTAGTAGGTATTATTACTATAAAGCTGAAGTTTAAACCCATGCCATAATGCTACTTGCTGCATTTCTACATTGATAAACTTGAAATCCTTTTGTAATAATGCTGTTCCAAGGAGACTGCATTGCCTCTGAAGCTCTCATCACCAAGCCTGGTTTAATAGTATGGCCAGTAATAATACAGTCTAGATGAAATTGTTGAAGGTGCTACTTATACAAGATATTCAGTATATTGAAGTACTTGTACACAATATTTTAATCATCATAAAATATAGATATTTTCGACACTAATGTAAGGCACAATTTCTTTCTCATTTAATAGAATTAAAATGTCAGTAGCATCTCTTGCTGTTATTTCTGGTAGTTCTTCCATATAAGGCAGATATTTGGTAATTCTTTCATTAGGAGATTGTTTGAGTTTCATATAAATTCTTTTCTGCTCTTCCATTGATCTCTTTTCAACATATAGCCTACACAGAGAGTCATTGTCTCCACTAATACAGTGTTTTCCTTATCAATTTTCTGAAAAGACAAAATAGTTTATTTGAAAACATTGCAGACACTAGCATGGAAATTTTGTTAATACTACTTTGATCCACCAAACGCATCTCATACAAGTATTCTAACCATATACTATCAATATCTGAATCAATGATCTTCAATAATTTAAAATTCCCGTTATTATATTTAGCTTAACTACTACAGATATTGCAATATTTGCTTATATTATTTAAATAAAACACATTTAACATGTTTAATCATAGAAAAGCTACTTAGGTCATATCTCTAGAAAGTAGTTTCAATTATGTTTGCTTCTGATTTGAAATGGTAGTTGGTGGGGAGCAATAATATTACCATCAGCATTCAGATTTATTTTACTTAATTTTTCATATTAATATTCCAGGCATAACTATTACGTTTCTGTTGTACTTATATTGGTGCATCTTCTACTAGATATACATACTTGTTTCACAACTGAGCATACTTGTCACAATCTTCTTTTTACCTTTTCTCCGCTTGTGTTTTTAATGAGAAGTAGGATATTGAAGAATCATATAAAATAATGTAACTGCTAACTCCTACATCTGAGAAAAAAATGGTAGATATTACAATTAATTACAAGCAGAAAATATAGAATTCACAAATACATTGCATTTATTTTAAGGTTTATAAATATTTTGTGGTATAACATTTAAGATGCTACATACCTTGGTCCTTTCAGTAAATGATGGGTTTTCCATCTGGCTATCCAGGAAGCAACTGTTTGAATCTGCTGGTTTTGTAGACATTATTGATGATCCAAATGCATTAACATCATCTTTCTTTGTCATGTTATCATCTTGAAAAGTGATGGCTTCCTCTGCAACTGATATATCTGAAGCATCGTGACTTTTTGACTGATCTTCTTTCAAAGAACTTCTCAATTTGTCAATAAGTGATGTACCCCAGAACTTCAAAACTTTTGGATATATCATTATCCTGCCACACATTATTGTCCATTAATGAGGTTCCTAAAGTATTATCATAATTTTTTTCCATAGAATTGCCAAGTTCATCAAAGGCAAAGTCTGTTTCACTGGCCATTTCAGCTTTATATGGCAATTCATTCAAGGATATACTTCAGGCAGCTTATAATACTATCACCTTTAATAAGCCATATGTTTACTTTTACTGCTAGATATTAACAGTTATAAAACAAATCATTCGCATTACATGAACATCTAGCATAGCTAATGTTAGTGATTGGACTCTCTCCAGTCAAAACATTTCTACATTAATTAGAGAGCCATTGGGATCCCATTCAATGCCCAACAGGTGCTGACATTTAGTTTTATACTCCAACCATCAGATCTCAGACACTAGCAAATTTTACAATTATAGTCCAACAACCCCCCCCCCCCCCACTCCCCTTGCTATGTCAGTCAAAAGAACTGCACTGCCATTCTCTGCAACTGCTATCAACAGCTGTCAACTTTGTTCTTTTCACACAAGGGATTTGTCCTTCTATTTGAAGTAATTATAAAATAACTTTACCAAACCCCAGGTTTCTCCATAATACAAGTGGGTGGGGGATATTATGCTTTCCTTCATTCTTAAAACAATCAATTTCCTTGCATGCATTCTGATTAAAGTATATTTAAAAGTGGTATACTTATTACAATGGATGTAGACAGAAATAGGCTTGCATTTCTGTCCTACAGAATAATGATTACATCATATGGACAAGAACTTTGAGTATGTATGTATGTATGTATGTATGCATGCATGCATGCATGCATGCATGCATGCATGCATGTATGTATGTATGTATGTATGTATGTATGTATGTATGTATTGTTACATGTTTAGGCTCGAATAAACAGTAACACAGAAAAAGTGAAAACAAAAAGCTTTGTATAATTTAACAAATAATTTATATCTGTGGAAAAATTCTGTAAAAATGAAAAAATAAGAACTTAGTTTCAAGAATCAAATCCAAAAATAATCCAAGAATAATCCATGAATTAAATTACAAAAGTCCTAATAACAAAATGTTCTAATGAATTCAAGTTCGAGTCCTGATGGAAAATCCATGATGGATGACGATGACATATGCTGTAGTCTGTACAGTGTGGTCATTTACAGTTCCGGTGTTTGAAATCCGAATAAAATTTGTAAGCAACGTCTTTCCAAAAATTCTATATGAGCACTCTTCAAATATTTTCAGAGAAAAAGAATTAATCCTTTTGAAATCCAAATGATCTGAAGATAATTATAAGTAAAAATCTGGCTAAAACAAAAGAAAACAACTTGATTCCAAGTGTAAAAGCCAGAAACTGAGAATATTTCTCTAAAACAAAGGTTATATCGTATTCTAAGATGCAGTTTTGAAAATCACCCAAGTTGCGAAATCAGAAGAGGGAGGACACGTGATCGTGTTTACATATAAAACATGTACACAGAATATGGCCTTGATTAGACGAATGATTTTACTCCAAGAATAAAAAATATTGTTTACATCTTAAATCATGTAGTCCCATCATGACCTTCACAACAACCAATCATTTTAAAATAAAAATAGAACTTATTTACGTGGCTGCTACCAATTTTAAATCAAGGTCAGGATCCAGGCCTACACCTGGTGTTTACAAAAAGAATGATTCGGGTCAACTGATTTTCTGGAAAAATATCATCTCCAGTGAATAAATTTATATTATAATAGCATGTAACAGATTAAAAAATTGAAAACTGACAAACAAACAATTAAATTAAAAGATATATTAAATCAGATATACATAGCAAAATGTATGTATGTATGTATGTATGTATGTATGTATGTATGTATGTATGAATGAGTTTAATTTGCTAATAATTGTAACTGATGAGATAAGCCACTCTTCAGATTTGCGCAAATTCATGTGGGTGCTCTTAGATCTAATTGAGCTTAATTTTACTTTTTTTTTGAAACAGCTTCCAAGCTCAATATCAAGCTCTAATAGTCGGGGTTGGTTTATAAAACTATTATACACATATGTAGACCATCTCCAATAATATCCTAAGCTTCTAAGCCTAGAGACTTGAACAGTTTGGAGGACATGTGCAATATTATTAATAAATCAACCCATCCATGTATCTAGGATCGTATAATCCCTAAATTTTCATCAAAATACTCAAGGGAACAAGTAGATTTACTTTCTGTTTTTTGGGGGAAAACAGTAACATTTCCAAGTCTGGACATAGTTATATTTATTCAATCAGAAACTACTCTTGGTTTTACATCTTAATGAATCTCTCTCTCTCTCTCTCTCTCTCTCTCTCTCTCTCTCTCTCTCTCTCTCATAATTAAGAATATATTTCAACTACAGTGGTTTTTCACACACTCCTGCTGGGGAACTAGTGATGTTTTTGTGACCGCTGCCCCCCCCCCCCCCCCCACCAAAAAAAAATTGCTAACCTAGCCTGCCCTTCTGTTAAGCAAATTACCCTGTAGGAAATAAAAATATCTACAACCCTTCTCTCTCTCTCTTTCTCTCTCTCTCTCTCTCTCTCTCTCTCTCTCTCTCTCTCTCTCTCTCTCTCTGTTTTGTCAGATAAGAATGTATAAAGGCCTAATTGGTTGTTAACACCTGCTGTGCATCTGACTGTGTTTTACTACCATCACCAGCTTGCTAAACAAGTATGGGCTCACAATTAGTAAATTCCTCAGTAAGGAGAGTGCATGGATCAGATGTTTACAGTGATAGCTTGGTGTATGCTCTTCATCTTTAATCTGAAATATACTAATCCATTTGCTCTCTTCTACAGATATAATTATCTAAATATATTGAAACCCAATAGCATTATCTGACCATAATGGCTTAGAAGTGTCTATGTTGTTACTGCTGGAAAACAATTTGTTGCACATAGATATAATAATAATAATAATAATAATAATAATAATAATAATAATAATGATAATAATAATAATAATAATAATCCCTTTTGATAACTTTTGTTGAACAATTTACTGCCAATGAGTTTATATTTATTTAAGAATAAGCTAATCATGTGAAAATGTTAGGAGGTGACTGCTAATTGAGGTAAGAATTTTTGTAATCGAAAGGTCAACATCCAAAAAGTTGTTGTTGTTGTTGTTATTAAGGGGTTTAACACCATTTTTCAGCACACAATAGGCTATGCATGGAGGCCAGTATTAATGGTGGAGGAATAACCTGGGAAAACCCTGGGGAGAACCACCGACCCATGATAAGCTACTCGCAAGCTTTCTAACATACCCACATTGGCCGAATCCTAGACTCGAACCCACGCAGACGGAGATGAGATGGCAACAGAGAGCGCATTAGACCACTCGGCCTCTCGGGGTCCCTCCAAAAAGTTAAAAGAAGGTATGAAAGCATTTCAAAGACTGCTGTAATATCCTGGTGATCTAACTAATTTATTTATGTATATAATTTTATGATTCTTAGTTGAAAATTTTTTTGCCATCACACTAAAGTGGATTTGGAATGGGCATACTGATATATGGATATAAGGACATAAATTTCCTGAAGGACACAAGCAAAATTTTTTTTAAAAATGCACAAGGAAGATTTTTAAGGACTCAAATTATGTGATAAAGGAAGATATAATGAAAGCAACACATGACTTCATGGTAAAAGTAAAACATGAATCTTTGGAAACTGTTGTTTTTGTAATAGAAGAATATTGAGAAAAATGAATAATGAAAAACCTCAGATTCTGGATGAGATCAAACCTCTCAAAACTAATAGACCACTGACCAAGTATGTAAGCAAAACTTATAAATATAACTTTTTTAAAATTTAATATTTGGAAGTGTTCCTTTCCTACAATGTTCGTCTTATGTTCGATATTTAACTTAATTAAATTGTTCGTAAAATAACTTTTTTCCTATCTAACCGCTAGTGGTTAGAGCATCCACCTCGGATGAATGAGGTTGCAGGTTTGAACCCTGGCCGAGTCATACCAAACACTTCTAACAATGGTACTAACAGCTATCTCGCACTCTGCATTATGAGGTTAGTGTTAGGATTGGTCAGCCTATTGTCAGGATCATGTGACTGGGTGGGACATCAAGCTACATGTCTGCGGCTTGATACCCCAGTGCTATACATCACTATAAACTGCTACACTTCAGACATCATAGCGATATTACTGAATTTTTTTAAAACTATGTTAAAAATCCAAATCACATACACTTGCACATTTAACCTTCTTTCTATCTTGACAAGGAAGATAACTATTGTTAACCATGCAAAACTGTAAAGGATGTTTCCAAATTACCTATTTTTAGCAATTATTATTTAGTATAACTGGAGTTCTAGCTTGTGTACTTACAAGGAGAGTTAGAAAACCAAATCATCTAAAGGCTTACTTGGAGAGCATCTAAAATTCACATCTATGATGTGGATCATGTAGTACAAAAACTGGTCTTAGGGTGCAAGGGACAGTTTGTATGATCAAATTTAATGTTGCATACATCTGTCAAATAAATTTTTTAAACAATAAACAATACACGAGGTCAAAAAGGTCCATGATTTTGGATAGGCTTAATAAAGCAAAACATAAGAATATCACTCACTTGGCCTAATCAGTCAATGGAAGTTCACAGACTAAAAAGTTGTTGCACCCCACCCCCAAATTTTTACATGCATTTTTCATGTTCGAAGGCCTGCCATTTTTGAGAGCACATGATGCTCACAGTGCAAACACTAACCCATTCCCTGGGTAATAATGCACAAAACATTGTCTACTTAATAGCTAGATGTAAGTCAAAATATTTGTCATCCATGCAGTTTTGAGATATTATACTTGCCTTGAACCAACATGTATGTTGCTATAACTAGCTAGCTCTGCTTCCTAGCGGACTATTGGTATTTCATTGGCTACATACTGTGCAGAGATTATATGAGGTGTACATGCCTCACATCAATTTCAGGAATAATACAAACCTAAAAGACCTAATTAACAAATATATCCATATCTTTAATTATAATATCTAAACAAAAGTCATGCCATAGCCTTAAGTTAAGAAATTTGCCATCTACAATATCTTGTGGGTGGTGTTGGAGGTTGGTGAAGGGTATCCATTGGAAAGCCAAAAGCAAAAGAGTTTTTGCTAATACCATATGAACAGCAATGCGGCAGACTACACAGGCTGCATCATTTTGATTGCTGTAGATATTTTAGATAAAAAGTAAAAATAAAAAGCAAAGTTAAAAGATAAGTGACAAAACAATAGTCACAACAATACTCTTATTGAATTACAGGGCATTGGTTTTACCATTTTAAAAATATTTCTGCAACATTTAAGATAGTTCTCTTAACAACATTGACAATTTGTGTTTTAGATTTCACCTGTCACTTTGTTTACTTCTTCTCTTTCCTTTTTTCTCATTATCTTATTGACAGTATGAACCTTTGTTTTATATGTAACCAAAGAATAACAAATCAAATGTTCACTATTGCAGTTTTGGAGAAGATTGTCTCTGCAAATACTAGAAGTAAAGTGCTTAGCAATGTCAAATATCATTGATTTTAAAATATGGAAAATGGATGAATTCTTGAGAAATGCCTTCATGGGTTTGGGGAACCCAGTTAAAAGAAGGGATGGCAAGAAAAATAAGGTAATACTTAATATATCTATTGCAAGATTCGCATATTATAAAACAATGGGAAACATATATTAGATCATGTTGGGGTTATGAATGTATCTTCAATTCTGTTGCATCCAATTCAGGGGAATAATTTGAATAATTTTTTTTTACTGAACAATAACTTTCAGTTTGCAATACACAGAGTAAAAGCAGATGTAAATGGCAACAAGATAGTTTTAAAATATTTCAGCTCAGAATCACAGGTATACACTTATAAACAAATAACAATATAGTTTCACAGTATGCAGATGACACCACTCTTACCCTGGATGACTTTAAGAAATCCCTTAAGTGAACACTAGATGTTATCTGCTAATATTGTACATTTTTAGGACTCTGTGTAAATAGTGAAAAAAAACAATGTGTATTTATATAATCAATGCAGTGAAAAACTACCTAAACTGGTTTACTTCTTACTTAACCGATAGAGTGCAAAATATTTTTTTTAAATGAACAACTATCTGAAAGTTAAAAATATTAAATGTGGAGTACCACAAGGCTCTATCATTGGACCTCTCTTATTCATTCTATTTATCAACGATTTACCTCTTAAGATTGGAACTTCAAGTTCTTCCATTGACCTCTATGCAGATGATACTACACTGTCTGAGACTGGTAAAACCAAAACAGTACTTGAAAATAACTTACAAGATGGTCTCAACAGACTTCAGGGATGGTGCAAGGAAAATAGTATGATCATGAATACAGAAAAACAAAAGCCCTACTAGTTACAACACAACAAAACCGAGCAAGCTAGATAGTGACAAACTCCAGGTTCTATTTGACAATGTGAGCCTAAATATGACCTCTCAAAATAGAATTCTTGGTGTATTCATAGGTAACAATAATTTTTGGTCTATTCACATTAAACACATTTCAAAAAGGTTAATTCTTATCTTTGGCTACTGAGGAAAATCAAAACATACATTCCTCGTCAATATAGGGTCATCTTTTATAAAAGTTATATTCAGCCATATCTGGAATACTGTAATGTAATTTGGGGTAATACCTCTAATTCAAACATAACAGCACTTTTAAGAGGGCTTGCCATTTAATTCTAGATCAATGTATAGACAAGTTTCAGGATGCAATAAAATAATATAAAGTTTTTGAAAATACATGAAATAATATTTTTTAGAAAGGCCAAATTGATGTATAAAGTCTTCAGAAAAGCCATTCCTGTCTATCTAAGCAATATCTTTCACCAAAAGAGATGCTGATGGTACTCCAAATTTAAGCTCCATTAGAAGAAAAAATTACATTATACCAAGGCCAAAGAAGAAATTGTTTATAAAAAGTTTTCAATATACTGGTCCACTGGTATAGAACAACATTCCCAGTGACATAAGGCTGGCTCCTAGCATTTCTTCTTTTCATAATCGATGTCTTAAATGGATGAAATCTTTAAAAAAATTTACAGTTCTAGTACCAAAAAATATACTGCCTGCTTTTCTGTAATTTTGCATCATTTTCAAAGCTGAGTTTTTCAATGCAGGATGATATTTAATGTTTTATATATGTTTATGTTTACACAGATGCCTGTGCATGTGTTCCGGGCTTGATACTTTGAATTTTACAATTACTTAATTATTTAGTGTCAAGCCAGACTTTTCACATCATGTTGTATATACTGTATATATTGTACATAGCAGATAGAAGGCCTCAAGATAGATTAGTTCTGTACCTAACTGAGTTGCATTCTCTAAATAAAGTCTTTATTATATAAAATATAACTGGAAGTACAATATGGTACTGTGAAGAATATCATTTAGATTGGAATACATCTTATTTTATGTATGTAGGTACATGTGTTACATTCTCTATAGAGTTAGATGATATGGTCAGCTTAATTATGAAAGCAAATTTAGCGAAGTTAAATAATTACTTTTACAGTTGTCGGTATGGCCATGTTTATTTAATGCTTTTGTTGAAAGGAAAAGAAACACGTAGCAGTTGTATATACACATCAGTAGAGTAATTTCAAAGGTAATAATGCAGTAAATTTTTAAAGTGCTATTTGTCTCATAGGAGATTGGTAATAAGAGAAAATAATCATTTAAAATAGTAACAAAATGCAAATATTGACAACAGTATAAAACTTGTAATAACAAGCAAATGTTGAATCTAGTGATAACATGCATATATGTGTATATGTCTAAGTATTTGTGTTTATATATATGTGTGTATACTAAATATGTGTACATGTAAAAAAATGCTTACAATAAATATATGTTCTTTTTTCTACTCGCACTCTATTCTTTTATTTGCACTCTCTCTCCTTTTCTTTTTTATGACTAATGTAGTGATTTTTGCTGAGATGCGGCTTAAGCATAGTATTCTAAATCAGCGGTTCTCAACCTGTGGGTCGCGACCCCATCAGGGGTCAAACAACGATTTGCCAGGGGTCGCTTACAACCATCGAAAATATACATTTTTACAGTTATGAATGAAAAAAAAATTACGGTTGGGTCGCCACAACATTTGGAATTGCATTAAAAGGGTCGCGGCACTAGAAAGGTTGAGAACCGCTGTTCTAAATGATGAAATACAGGAAGGAAAGGTTACACTTGAGTGTGAATCAAGTATTAAAAAAACATTCATACTGTTCTACAGTGTGACTTGGAGATTTCTGACCTTGAATGTTCATAGATAGAACTAAACAATACAGGTAAGAAGGTAGTAGCTGCAGGAATATAAAGATCACCCAATTATAACATAGCTGTTTAGGAGCAACTTTAATTTAGTATAGAGATAGCCCAATCCACTATACTTAGCCATTTCATTTCAGTAGATTTTATCTGAAAATTTTCTCCTTCCTAAATAAAAGAAAATCACTGTTTTGAAACCTAAACTCAGCTAATGTGTAAGGATATAGAAATGGTCCCAAATTTAGTTGGTCACATTGAATTCATAGAAGACTGAATTAAATCCAATACAGTATCATGAAATGGGTACTCAAACTAACCAAATATTAATACATGGCTGAAACAAACATGCAAAGAATTACTAAATATGCTCATTTGGGTGTAATTTTTGTTAGTGATTCCTCATAGTACGAACATACTCAATATATTCCTGATAAAACCTGCAAGGAAGTTTAAAACTTGATTGTCCTTGGAAAAGTGTACACAATGGTTATATTTTATCAAGTTTTGGCTGAAATTCAGTCTCAGTTTGATGAACATAGTTTTTAATGGACACAATGATTTCTGTATTAATATACAGATATACAAATCTATTTAAAGCATTATAAAGAAGTTTTCCTTAGAAGATATGGAGCTATGAATATGTGATATTGCCACTGATTTTCTTGTTTCAGTTTTTCTTTTCGTTTTTATTCAAGAATGCTACACAGAGCATACATTCAATGAATTTTGTAATTTTCATATATAAATGATAGCTATTTTAAGTAAATTTATGACCAGGAATGTGTATCTGCCAAAAGTGAGTCACATTGTACCAAGAGTGACAGTCACACTGCACCAAGAGTGATAGTCACATTGCAGTAAAGAGTGACAGTCACATTGCACCAAGAGTGACAGTCACACTGAACCAAGAGTAACAGTCATTTTGCAGTAAAGAGCGAGTCACATTGCACCAAGAGCGACTGTCACATTGCAGTAAAGAGTGAGTCACATTGCACCAAGAGTCACATTGCAGTAAAGAGTGAGTCACATTGCACCAAGAGTGACAATCACATTGCATTAAAGAATGAGTCACATTGCACCAAGAGTAACAGTCACTTTGCGGTAAAGAGTGACAGTCACATTGCACCAAGAGTGACAGTCATATTGCAGTAAAGAGTGACAGTCACATTGCACCAAGAGTAACAGTCACTTTGCAGTAAATAGTGACAGTCACATTGCACCAAGAGCAAAAGTCACATTGCAGTAAAGAATGACAGTCAAACTGCACTAAGAGCAAAAGTCACATTGCAGTAAAGAGTGAGTCACATTGCACCAAAAGTAAAAGTCACATTGCAGTAAATTCTAAACTGGTTGCCCATAATTCATGAGAAAACAATCAATGGTGAATTGCAGTCTACAAAACATGTATTTACTGTGTACTGGTGAGAATTACAGCAAATTCAATTTCTAAAATCAAGTAAAACATATATGTTGCTTCTACTGACACAGATGTAGCTTCCTCTTTTGTTTGCATGAAGTTCAGGCATGTATAATACTTTTAATTAGTTTCCCATATTATCCACCATTGCATGCAATAATCAGTATCAATGATATCATGATTTCCAGAATCACTGCAAAGTTATAAAACTGACAAGTTATAAAACTTGTGCATGTCTAGTTTTAAAATGACTTAGACACACAAACCTTAAGATATATTACTACATACTATTGCATAAAGTATGTCTGCAAAGATGGTATTAATATCACTCTGTATCATATCTAAGAATAGCAGACAATGGGACATATATAGCATTTGGCTAAATCCATGGTAGATATATTAGTTAGATTGCTTCAATTCATGTTTAAAGCTTGCTTTTGAAGCAATCCAGACTGTGAGTGAGACAATTTATGCAAATTTAAAATTTTTATGTAAAATTTGTACAGCTAGATAAATATGTTTTAAGTGTTATGAAGTAAGGTTGGGGGTAACTGGTTACCAATTTTTGTAAATGGTCACCAATAATATCGGAATGATCAGCAGTCATTCCGGGTAATCAACACAGTACTAATAAATATGGCATAAAGTAGCCACCACAAGAACCAAAACATTTTGAATTGAATTTTATTTGGGTTCAAGATTGACAGATTAGAGGACGTTGAGATTAGGTTTCTGTTCAATGTTCAATGCATCAGAAAGACCACATATTTAAACATAGTTATAAGCCATCATGAGATTGACCTTCTTGGAATATATTTTCATATAATTTTTACACCTGGATAGAGAGGTGATCTATGATTTTTTTCAAAACTGACAAGACAAAATCTTAAACCTAGTTTTTATGATAGTTTATAACATCAGCACTGTTTACAGGAAAAGATACTGTTTGCTACATATAGATGCTATAAATAAATGGAACCAATCAAAAGTACTATATTGTTACTATACAAAATCGTTTATTGTAGTAAGATGTTATACTTATAAGCATGTTTGCTGGAAGCACACTGATGCAGAAAATGTCATACAGTTTGAAAAAATAATAGTGACAGCATCATAGCTTTGAGTACTACACATATAGTTTTTACTGGAGCATATATCAGTATATGAGAGAGAGAGAGAGAGAGAGAGAGAGAGAGAGAGAGAGAGAGAGAGAGAGAGGAATGGGTACACAAAACTTGTGAGGGCTGAATGTTTTTTGGCTTAAAATTCATTTTGGTATGATAATCATATTAGACATGGTTCTATATGTAAGAGGTTATGCCTGACATACTGGCTTAAAATAAATTCAAGCAATATGGTTCTGGTAGCTTTTTCTCCTTATTTACTTGTGTGCCTTTACTAAATAGTAAGTTCCATTCTGTTATTTATTGTACACTTTTACACAGATGTAGGGGAGTCATGCACATGAAATTGTTGATTATGGTTAGATCTTTATTGCCATCTTCTCTAAACAAAGGCTGACTCTGAACTACAAGCTCTGATACTTTGAAGACCATGCAACTTAGGCAGGTGCTCTGATAATTAACAGAGATTGATGTATCATTGGACAACCAGGACCAGCAAATCTGATTAGTAACACAGATAAGAGATAATTGTGATTGACTGTAATTAAGAAGAGCTATAGAACACTTGTACTAACAGATGAAATAATTTTCAGCCTAACAACTGCATATCAAAGCTATCTTCATTAACTAATTCCCAAGGGTTAGTGGTGAACAGAGTCAGTGTCTGAACCTAATGCTGCCTCTAATGTTAACCCACTCCTTTTGAAAAGAGCATCACTCTGAATGTAGAATTAAGAAGGTCAGATTTTTAATTACAATGAATTGGAATAAAGGTATGGTATATTACTCAGCTGATAACTTATGCTAATGTGACATTAATTAATGTAACCATTTGTTACTTTACATAAGCCAGAGAACCATTGCAAATATTTTAGAAAAGTAGTCTCTAGATGCTACTGTGAACAAGAATTTTGAAGTAGAAAACAAATTCAGATATAAGTTATCTTGACAATGAAATGCTGTTCAAAGTGATAATACAGGGCATGTCAAAAAATAACTTTCTTTTAAATGATATAAAAGTAGGTACTATAATGAGTTGCTAAAAATAACGAGGTTAATTTTGTTTTCCTTGTTATTGTAAGTATTTGTTTTTAGAGTCTGCTTCATTAGCTATTATATTGTTGAGCCGGATTTTACTATTTGCTTTTTGTTTCTTGCTTTTGCTGGTTTTGTCAGCACCGTTATGACCAAATACTTTTCCCAAGGACACACCAAAGCAGTTAGCTCAATGCTGGTTTGAGCCAGCCTGTCAAAGCTTGAATGTTAGGATTACTAGTCTGATTCCCTGTCAACTGAGCTTGTTTTACTAGGTGACATTACATACATACATACATACATACATACATACATACATAAATGCATGCATACATTCACACACACACACATGCATGCACCCATGGATACATATATAAATACATACATACATGCATGCATAAATACATATATACACACACACACACATGCACGCACCCATGGACATACATACATACATACATACATACATACATACATACATACATACATACATA
Source organism: Unio delphinus (assembly GCA_029339505.1). Taxonomy (NCBI): domain Eukaryota; kingdom Metazoa; phylum Mollusca; class Bivalvia; order Unionida; family Unionidae; genus Unio; species Unio delphinus. The sequence continues at coordinate 16,670,689 of JAQISU010001235.1, forward strand.
CATACTTTCCCATGCACAGTTACAATACGCTTATATAAATACATACATAGCCAATCATGATATAGACAGAATATTGTGCATTTCTTGGACTTGGAATTGTTGTAAGATAGCATGTTCAAGTACAAAGTGTGGAAAGTAAAACAATACAATGAGGTTATAATGTCCCGAACATCTAATTGGGTCAATTATATATATATATATATATATATATATATATATATATAAGCTGTCTTCTCCAGTTGTTTTTACTTAATTGTGCTAAAAAGTTTTTATTTTCAAAATCTAATTCTTAAAAGCCTACATCCAGGTGACCCTGCACAGCTACACAGGAACAGCTGCAGAATAGTGTTGTAGTATTAATACTACATCAGTTGTAGTATTGTTACTACATCAGGTTTTGGAGATCATAAAATTATTGCCTGAACATAGGGTAATGTTACTACATGGGTTTGGGGGGGATAGCTTTGTAGTATTAATACTACATCAGTTGTAGTATTGTTACTACATCAGGTTTTGGAGATCATAAAATTATTGCCTGAACATAGGGTAATGTTACTACATGGGTTTGGGGGGGATAGCTTTGTAGTATTAATACTACATCAGTTGTAGTATTGTTACTACATCAGGTTTTGGAGATCATAAAATTAGTGCCTGAACATAGGGTAATGTTACTACATGGGTTTGGGGGGGGGGGATAGCTTTGTAGTATTAATACTACATCAGTTGTAGTATTGTTACTACATCAGGTTTTGGAGATCATAAAATTAGTGCCTGAACATAGGGTAATGTTACTACCGGTACATGGGTTTGGGGGGATAGCTTTGTAGTATTAATACTACATCAGTTGTAGTATTGTTACTACATCAGGTATTGGAGATCATAAAATTAGTGCCTGAACATAGGGTAATGTTACTATATGGGTTTGGGGGGGATAGCTTTGTAGTATTAATACTACATCAATTGTAGTATTGTTACTACATCAGGTTTTGGAGATCATAAAATTAGTGCCTGCACATAGAGTAATGTTACTACATGGGTTTGAGGGGATAGTGTTGTAGTATTAATACTACATCAGTTGTAGTATTGTCACTACATCAGGTTTTGGAGATCATAAAATTAGTGCCTGAACATAGGGTAATGTTACTACAAGGGTTTGGGGGGATAGCTTTGTAGTATTAATACTACATCAGTTGTAGTATTGTTACTACATCAGGTTTTGGAGATCATAAAATTGGTGCCTGAACATAGGGTAATGTTACTACATGGGTTTGTGGGGATAGCTTTGTAGTATTAATACTACATCAGTTGTAGTATTGTTACTACATCAGGTTTTGGAGATCATAAAATTAGTGCCTGAATATAGGGTAATGTTACAACATGGGTTTGGGGGGATAGCTTTGTAGTATGAATACTACATCAGTTGTAGTATTGTTACTACATCAGGTTTTGGAGATCATAAAATTAGTGCCTGAACATAGGGTAATGTTACTACATGGGTTTGGGGGGATAGCTTTGTAGTATTAATACTACATCAGTTGTAGTATTGTTACTACATCAGGCTTTGGAGATCATAAAATTAGTGCCTGAACATAGGGTAATGTTACTACATGGGTTTGGGGGGATAGCTTTGTAGTATTAATACTACATCAGTTGTAGTATTGTTACTACATCAGGTTTTGGAGATCATAAAATTAGTGCCTGAACATAGGGTAATGTTACTACATGGGTTTGGGGGGATAGCTTTGTAGTATTAATACTACATCAGTTGTAGTATTGTTACTATAGCCAAATTCCTTTAAAAAGGACAAGCAAGCAATTCCTTTTTTATTCTGACAGCCCATTTAAGTAGAAATTTTAACACATTGTGGTTAAGTATTATTAACATTGTTTAAGTAGGAATTTTAACACCTTGTGATTAAGTATTATTAAGAATGTTTAAGTAGGAATTTTAACACCTGGTGGTTAAGTATTATTAACATTGTTTAAGTAGGAATTTTAACACCTTGTGATTAATTATAATTAACAACAAATTTTTACAAAAGTCATGTTACTGAAATAAAATTAGTCAATTCCTATCAATTTTTATGTGATGAACACGAATATGACAGTCAAATTGCAAAATTGGCTCTAGTTTTTTTGTAATCTGCAAGAAATTAATGTTTACATAACGAAATGCATTCCAATAGTAAAAGGTCAACTGTAATAGCCTACCTATAAAAATCAAGTCATTGACTACATCTTAGGTTTCTTAAACTGTCTCTTGTACAGCTGTTCGGGAGCATCTCTGAGGAGTGTCCAGCAGTAGTCAGCCAGCATTGTAGTGGACCATTTTCCTTGGTATCTTTGTTCCATTGTTGCGATATCTTGATGAAAACGTTCGCCGTGTTCATCACTAACAATACCACAGTTGTTAGGAAAGAAATCCAAATGGGAATGAAGGAAGTGAATCTTTAGAGACATATTGCAGCCAAGTTTCTTATACTTCATCAACATGTCTTCTACTAGTTCCTTATAGTTTTCTGCCCTAACATTTCCGAGGAAGTTTGTAGAAACTAGGCGAAAAGCATTCCATGCTTGTTTCGCGTCACCTTCCAGCAAGTTGTTGAACCGGTCATCTTTGAAAAGCTCTCGAATCTGAGGACCCACAAAAACTCCTTCTGTAATCTTTTCTTCGCTGAGTCGAGGGAATTTTTCATGCAGGTATCGGAATGCTGGCAAAGTCCGGTCAATGGCTTTCACGAAGTTCTTCATCAAACCTAGTTTGATGTGAAGGGGTGGTAGCAAGATTTTCTGAGCCTCAACCAGAGCTGGGTGTTGGATATTCTTCTCTCCAATGGCTACATTCTGCCTGTGAGTCCATTCCTTCCTCATGTAGTGCATTTCCCTTGCTCGGCTATCCCACTCGCATAAGAAACACATGTATTTTGTATATCCTTGCTGCAGTCCCATTAAAAGGGCAACTACCTTCAAATCACCACAGAGGTGCCAGCTGTACTTGTTATACTCAATGGAATTCAGTAGCTGCCTTAAGTTATCGTATTTCTCTTTCATGTGGACAGCATACGCTACTGGAATAGATGGAAGAATGTTTCCATTGTGCAAAAGCACAGCCTTGAGACTCAGTTTCGAAGAGTCCACAAATAGTCTCCATTCTTGTGGGTCATGAGTGATTTTTAAAGCATTCATGAGGCCCTCAATATCGGAACAGAATATCAGATTACTTTCCTTTCTGAAGAAAGGCTCCAATTGCTGGTGGCGCTTTCGATATGCAGTAATTGTGACATCTTCTTCTAGAAGATTCCATTGTTGGAGTCTTGATCCTAGCAATTCTGCCTTGTTCTTTGATAAGTCCAAATCACGAATCAGGTCATTTAGTTCTTCTTGTGTTATTCTGTGTGGGGTTGATGATGCACCACAGTGAAAATCTGGATCACTGCATGCTGATGGACCAGGAGAAGAACAGGTCGACTCACCTTTGTCTTCGTCAGATGAATCAAGAGAATATTCTGCTGGAGGTTCTGGAATAGGAAGTCCCTCACCATGTGGAACTGGTCTCAATGCAGATGTTATGTTTGGGTAGACTATTCTCGACTTCTTTCGCTTCATTATTCCGCCGGAAAGAGGAGGAACCAAGCAGAAGTAACAGTCATTTAGGTGGTTGCTTGGCTCTCTCCACACCATTGGGACTGCAAACGGCATTGATGACCTTTTGCAATTCAACCAGTGAAAGCTGTGTTGTACATGTAGCACAGCATATATGCGGAGCCCAAGGCTTGTCTTGGTCACCAACCTTGCATCCGAAGTAAAGATGATATGCCTTCTTCACTTGAGAATTGATACTTTTCTTCTGGTTGGAAAATGTCACTTCCCCACAAATATAGCAAAAATTGTCCGCGGTATTAACACACTTTCGAGGCATTACTGTTCTTTATTGTACGTAAATGGATAAAATAATAAGTTTTATGTAACAGTAGCTTGAACTGTCTCGCACAACGTCTAAAATATTTTAAATGCTGAACCTATCTGATTGGGCTTTATATAGTACACTGCTTACGTCAGCTTCAGCAGCCGCCTGGCATTAGTATAATAGGCCTACACATGTATAGTACACAGCTGACGTCAACTTACTTCAGCAGCCGCATGGCATTAGTATTGCATTGCATCAGAAAATGATGCAATCAACTGTGGATGATGTGAGCATGATGGTATTATGCAATGTTACATCATTATTCCGGATGTTGCTGCAGTCCTACTGGAGAAATTTACACAGTGAAACATAGAAAATGAGGTATATGAATATCTTCAAAACGAGAGCCAATAAAAAAAATTCACGGTTATATTCGTGTTTGGCACACCAAAATACTACAGATTAGGGCCTTTTCAAGTCAGTAATGATTTCACTGTTGACCAGTGTTATTATTAACATTGTTTAAGTAGGAATTTTAACACATTGTGATTAAGTATTATTAACATTGTTTAAGTAGGAATTTTAACACCTTGTGATTAAGTATTATTAACATTGTTTAAGTAGGAATTTTAACACATTGTGATTAAGTATTATTAACATTGTTTAAGTAGGAATTTTAACACCTATTGATTAAGTTTTATTAACATTGTTTAAGTAGGAATTTTAACACATTGTGATTAAGTATTATTAACATTGTTTAAGTAGGAATTTTAACACATTAACATTGTTTAAGTAGGAATTTTAACACCTTGTGATTAAGTATTATTAACATTAAGTAGGAATTTTAACACCTTGTGATTAAGTATTATTAACATTGTTTAAGTAGGAATTTTAACACCTTGTGCTTAAGTATTATTAACATTGTTTAAGTAGGAATTTTAACACATTGTGATTAAGTATTATTAACATTGGTTAAGTAGGAATTTTAACACATTGTGATTAAGTATTATTAACATTGTTTAAGTAGGAATTTTAACACATTGTGATTAAGTATTATTAACATTGTTTAAGTAGGAATTTTAACACATTGTGATTAAGTATTATTAACATTGTTTAAGTAGGAATTTTAACACATTGTGATTAAGTATTATTAACATTGTTTAAGTAGGAATTTTAACACATTGTGATTAAGTATTATTAACATTGTTTAAGTAGTAATTTTAACACATTAACATTGTTTAAGTAGGAATTTTAACACCTTGTGATTAAGTATTATTAACATTGTTTAAGTAGGAATTTTAACACATTGTGATTTAGTATTATTAACATTGTTTAAGTAGGAATTTTAACACATTGTGATTAAGTATTATTAACATTGTTTAAGTAGGAATTTTAACAAATTAACATTGTTAAAGTAGGAATTTTAACATCTTGTGATTAAGTATTATTAACATTGTTTAAGTAGGAATTTTAACACCTTGTGATTAAGTATTATTAACATTGTTTAAGTAGGAATTTTAACACCTTGTGATTAAGTATTATTAACATTGTTTAAGTAGGAATTTTAACACCTTGTGATTAAGTATTATTAACATTGTTTAAGTAGGAATTTTAACACATTGTGATTAAGTATTATTAACATTGTTTAAGTAGGAATTTTAACACATTAACATTGTTTAAGTAGGAATTTTAACACCTTGTGATTAAGTATTATTAACATTGTTTAAGTAGGAATTTTAACACATTGTGATTTAGTATTATTAACATTGTTTAAGTAGGAATTTTAACACCTTGTGATTAAGTATTATTAACATTGTTTAAGTAGGTATTTTAACACATTGTGATTAAGTATTATTAACATAGTTTAAGTAGGAATTTTAACACATTGTGATTAAGTATTATTAACATTGTTTAAGTAGGAATTTTAACACCTTGTGATTAAGTATTATTAACATTGTTTAAGTAGGAATTTTAACACCTTGTGATTAAGTATTATTAACATTGTTTAAGTAGGAATTTTAACATCTCGTGATTTAAGTAGGAATTTTAACACCTTGTGGTTAAGTATTATTAACATTGTTTAAGTAGGAATTTTAACACCTTGTGATTAAGTATTATTAACATTGTTTAGGTAGGAATTTTAACACATTGTGATTAAGTATTATTAACATTGTTTAAGTAGGAATTTTAACACCTTGTGATTAAGTATTATTAACATTGTTTAAGTAGGAATTTTAACACATTGTAGTTAAGTATTATTAACATTGTTTAAGTAGGAATTTTAACATCTTGTGATTAAGTATTATTAAGAATGTTTAAGTAGGAATTTTAACACCTTGTGGTTAAGTATTATTAACATTGCTTAAGTAGGAATTTTAACACCTTGTGATTAAGTATTATTAACATTGTTTAAGTAGGAATTTTAACACATTGTGATTAAGTATTATTAACATTGTTTAAGTAGGAATTTTAACACCTTGTGATTAAGTATTATTAACATTGTTTAAGTAGGAATTTTAACACCTTGTGATTAAGTATTATTAACATTGTTTAAGTAGGAATTTTAACACCTTGTGATTAAGTATTATTAACATTGTTTAAGTAGGAATTTTAACACCTTGTGATTAGGTATTATTAACATTGTTTAAGTAGGAATTTTAACACCTTGTGATTAAGTATTATTAACATTGTTTAAGTAGGAATTTTAACACCTTGTGATTAAGTATTATTAACATTGTTTAAGTAGGAATTTTAACACCATGTGATTAAGTATTATTAACATTGTTTAAGTAGTAATTTTAACACATTAACATTGTTTAAGTAGGAATTTTAACACATTGTGATTAAGTATTATTAACATTGTTTAAGTAGGAATTTTAACACCTTGTGATTAAGTATTATTAACATTGTTTAAGTAGGAATTTTAACACCTTGTGATTAAGTATTATTAACATTGTTTAAGTAGGAATTTTAACACATTGTGATTAAGTATTATTAACTTAGTTTAAGTAGGAATTTTAACACATTGTGATTAAGTATTATTAACATTATTTAAGTAGGAATTTTAACACATTGTGATTAAGTATTATTAACATTGTTTAAGTAGGAATTTTAACACCTTGTGATTAAGTATTATTAACATTGTTTAAGTAGGAATTTTAACACCTTGTGATTAAGTAGTATTAACATTGTTTAAGTAGGAATTTTAACACATTGTGGTTAAGTATTATTAACATTGTTTAAGTAGGAATTTTAACATCTTGTGATTAAGTATTATTAAGAATGTTTAAGTAGGAATTTTAACACCTTGTGGTTAAGTATTATTAACATTGTTTAAGTAGGAATTTTAACACATTGTGATTAAGTATTATTAACATTGTTTAAGTAGGAATTTTAACACCTTGTGATTAAGTATTATTAACATTGTTTAAGTAGGAATTTTAACACATTAACATTGTTTAAGTAGGAATTTTAACACCTTGTGATTAAGTATTATTAACATTGTTTAAGTAGGAGTTTTAACTTGCATCATAATCCTGATTAAAGTGATTAAGAAATCAGGGATAATTGATTGCAAACAGAAATTAAGTGACAGTCAAAATTGGGGTGCTGTGTTAGTTTACTGACCTGGACTTTTATTATCTCAAGTTCTCAACCAGCTACAGTTACCAAACTTTGTGGCTGGCATGCACTTAGAATCCTGTCAATTTTAGCATCAAGATGTCAATGTCACAATGATTGAAAGAATATAAATGGTTTATGTAGAGTAAAATTAGTTCTACATCACTTCATTAGTATAAGCTGGTTGGGTGGCTTGCACATGGGGTAGGGAAGAAAACTTCTGTCTATTTTGGGGTCAAAAGGTGATGGGTCTGAAAGAAAAAAAAAACGGTTTCTGCACAATGACATTAGTTATACATCACAGACATGGACCAAATGTAAGGGTTGGCTTAAACTTATGGCAAGAAGGAAGCCTATTGAATTTTGGATCAGAAGATCAAAGGTCACTGACTTAAAGGGGAAAAATGGTTTCAGTGCAGATTTCCTTTCCCAGTCATGTACCTTCATCAAAGTTTGTGAATGACACATTTGGTAAGATAGAAGCTTGGTTTCTTGGGGTGGGGGTGTCAGAGGTCAAGATCACAGTGTCTGAAACAAGATTTTTTTTTATTGTGTAATAACTTTAGTTCTAGACCATGTACTTTGCTAAAGTTTGTGGCAGGCTTGCACTTAGGTTTGGAGGAGACCTTTTGGTTTTAGGATGAAATGGTCATAGTTCAAGGTCACATACAAAGAAAAAAAATGGTTACTGTACAAAATTTTGATTTCTCATCATTGTACCATGGATGACATGCATTTTTGATTAGTTACTATAGTGCTAGATCATTTTTATTGACCGAAGTATGCGGAAGACTTGCAGTTAAGGTATGGAAGAAACATGTTGATTTTGGATCAATTGTAAAAATCATTTTGACTCATAAAAATTGGATTTTGCAGCATAAAATAAGATAAGTTCTCTATCAGACTTTGTGGATGGCTTGAAGTTAAGGTAGTAAAGAGACCTGATGATTCTGGGGTCAAAAAGATAAAGGTCATGTTAAGTCCAGTAAGAAAATAATGACTTACATTACATTCAAGATTGTATACCTTGACCAAAGGTTAAGGTCATGGAGACATTGGTCAATAATCTCCAAATTTAAGCAAACTTAATTAGTGCCTGCTACTTAATAGGGACTATTAAACAGGTCAAATAAACAGACATGAGCTTTGTATAAATCTCCCAATCTCCAGTTTTAGTAGACATAGTTTCTGTTTATAGATATGGCCTGGCAGGATGCAGTAGCAAGTAATAAAGAAGGGGCAATAGCACCTGAAGCAGATGTAAGTGTTCAAAACAAATCACCTTCAGCTCCATCACCACAAGCTCCTGTCACTGTTCGAAAGAATTTTCCAGAAACCTGGATATGGGATATGGGAAGAGCTGAGTAAGTATCACAGTGACTCAATATATATATATATATATATATATATATATATATATATATATATATATATATATATATATATATATATATATATATATATATCGCTTATATTGACAAACCGCCTATGTCGACACAAAAGCAAAGTCCCAGTCCCTTGGTCTATTATCACTATCAAATTGTCATGCTTATGTCGACGTTGAGATAAAAGATAAAGGTACATGTCAACAGAAGCTTGAACAAATCCTTTGTTTTCTAATCATTTATGTCAACAAGCTGCCAGTTCCAACCCATACCTTGTTCAACAATTAGTTGATCTTGCCGCCAGACTTTAATGTCGCGGTCGGATAAAAACACAGCAGCACATTTTCTCACCACTCTGCAGCTAGTTAAGTCTTTGATCTTGATGCCTAGCTTGTGGGTCATGTTCTTCAGCCACTGAATTTTCTGATTGTAAATATCAGCACAGCAAAAATAATCAATTGATCAACACAATTTCCCAATCAACAGGTGGTCGAAGCAGGGCTAGCAAGCCCTTAAATTTGCCATCCAGGAAATTGATGCGTACAGAGGACTCCTGTATATGTGATTTTCTGAATCCCATATATAAAAATTGCATGAAAATACGGATTACGTGTTTCCGAGACCTGTGAAAGTGATCGGTGATTAAACCAAGTTGGTTTTTTTTGCTGTGAAAGTTTCGTTTTGAACTTTATTTACATTTACGATGGCCACCAACAGCAGAGTAAAACGCAAATAAAATATACAGTTTCAGGAAACTAAATATCTGGCTGTTAAGGAAGTTAAGGTTTGAACAATTCTCGCAAAGAGGTCTGTGAAATGTTTTCATTTATAAATAACACCTGTTCAGAAAGGATGAAAGCTGCTGAGTCTATAAAGAAAGACTAGGTTGAAGGTAACTGCGTTCCCCAAAGGAAGAAGCAAAAGACTGCTACATTTAAAGACATGGAGGAAGCATCAAAATGGTTCAATGAAGCATTTGCGAAAAGGACTTAGTGTGGAGAACTTTGCTGCAACAAGTGGTTGGTTCAGTCGCTTTAATGTTCGTCATAACATCGGATACAAAAGTATTTGTGGAGAATACATGTACTGTTGACAGTTTTTCACTTTCCTGTGAATAGCCCTATCCCCTTGGTAGCCTCAATAAGATGGGTACAGACTGACCAAAATCAAGGCCAATTTAAGCACATGTACATGAAGCATGTAAATGACAACTATCCAACCATGTGCTAATGCCAACGTTAAATATCGTAATATTTTGGTCAGCTGGTGACAGTTGTTGTTGTTGTTGTTGTTGTTGTTGTAGAGTATGACTCCATTTTTCAGCACAATATAGGCTATACATGGTGGCCAGTATTAATGGTGGAGGAAGAAGCTGGGAAAACCCCCGAAAAGAACCACCAACCCACGAGAAGCTACTTGCAAGCTTTCTCACATACCCACATTGGCCGAATCTGAGACTCGAACCCACGTAGACAGAGGTGAGATGGCAGTGATCCATAATGAATAGCACTTTAGACCACTAAGCCACTCGAGGTCCCTCAGCAGGTAACAGTATACTGTTGCTGAGGCTACCAAGGGTAGGTGGCTATTGATATGGAAATGAAAGCTGGAACAAATTAAAAAGTTTAACAAAGATCTTTGCAAGATACCTCATCTTCAGTTAACTTGATTGCCAGAAATATATTGATTGAAAAGATCGGAAATTTAATTGGCATGTTATAATGCTGACATTTGTAGTGATCATAAGCATAATTGTTTTCCTGCAGAAATGATGCTATCAGATGCTAACATGATGCTAACATGCATCATGCTAACATGCTAACATGCATGCTACCAGATGCTAACATGATGCTAACATGTTCCAGTCACTTTGGAAATGCAACAATCTACAAGATTTAATTGCTTTTATGTAAGTAAAGTTTGGTGTTGACTTTCTTTGATAAAAACTTATTTGCTTTATTGAAGTTTGTAGTCAGCTTTTCTAGATGAAGGGTGCATGTGTTTTTGAAGTTACCGCTAAAGGACTGTTTTGAAAGACCAAACAGATGTCTGTTTCTTATTGCGGTTGTAACATCAATTAATTGATTGAAGCTTCTTTTGTTCCCCATTTGCTTAGTATTTATTCAGAAAATTTATACAGACTGGTGCTTCAAAGGTTTTTCTGGGTACGTTTTAGAAAAAAAAAGAATTAGTCATCATTTGGTCAATTGAAGCAGTTACTTTAACTGCCTTCAAAAGTTATCAATTGAAGCTAGTCATGGTAGCATAAGTAGACCAACAATTAGATCTCCGATTCTTGATTGTTTGTTTGGGTTAGTTGTGTGTGTACGTGTGTGTGTGTAACATTTATTGTGGTGGAGTGATGCTGCTATCCATGCATGTGTCAGAATTTTTTGAAATTTTTCAAATGTCAAACAGTAAAAAGAAGATGAATTTTACTTACCATCAATATACATGGGTCGGTCAAAATAAATATATTTTACTAGTGAGAGGCTGAAAGATCTATTATACAACATAGTTCCTCATCCAGTTGATCTTTGCTGCGGAAAATATTTTTTAATAAAAAATACAGAGATCTCACAACATACAGTTCTTTGGCCAGATGACAAACTCAGCAGATATGATATAACAATGCACTATTAAGATGTGTTGTCAATATGAACAAAGAATTTTTGCTTATCTAACAGTCGATAAGTTCAAATGCAGTTTATATCAAGTTTGCAGCTTCCTTTCATTATGCCTCCGAATTTATTCACTCCAAACCCATGGTTGTACATAAAAGTTTAAACAGTCAATAATTTTGGGGAAAAAAATCACCAGATGTCGCCAGTAAGGATTATAAATCACAATTTGCGATGTTGGTGAAGCGCAGTATGATCTCTGAATAAACTTTTTATACATTATTTTTTGGGGGAGTATGAGAAAAATACTTGTCCCATATTTTCTGGCCTAAAAGTCAATACTTTTTTACTTGAAAGTCGGGGCTTCAACTTGTACTCCGAATCGACATGTATATGGATTGTGTCATTGAAAGTTTATATAAGTTAACATCTGTAACTACAGATAATAAAATGAACTGCAACATGGATGTGCTTTCAGTTAAAATAAAACAAGCATGGACTATTTATTCAGCTGATAACAGAATATAGCAGTGATTTGTTCAGAAGTAAAATCACAAGCATGTTTGCATCGGTAATGCAATTTCACGATTGCCGGTAATATGGAATATCATACAACGATACCATTACTAGTGTAAAATATGAAACCAAGATATTGATCTTGTCTCGTCTTATACTCGGACTCGACTTATATATTGATGAAGGATGGAAAATAAGTTGAATTGGTGAATTTGACTTATACTCTGCATCGACCTATAGGCCGGAAAATACGGTACAGTAAACTGCTATGAGCAATCACCTGTCATTTCCGACCACAATTGTAATGCACAAATCAGTTTTATTATATAAGCAACCACCTGCTGAATGCGATCAGCAAACATGATGTCTTGGCAAAATATGCATTTTGACACTGCTATGAATGACCACATCACAAAAACAAGGATAAACTCCACTGACCGTTATTTAAACTCTGTAAAAAAGAAGACCACTTTTACCATTCTATTTTCTTTTTAAATTAAAAAATAGGCTGGCTACTAATGTCTGAATTTTTTTTGCTATGTCTATTGTGTTGTATAGCTTATGTAGTAAACCAGATTAAAGTATATGTAGATTATTTCCTAGTCTGGTTTCCTCTTTGTTTGCTCCTTGCTTTGTTCTCCACTATTCATATTGGGGGGAGCATAACAAGCAGGGAACCATACTAATTATTCCTGCACAATGACTGCTTGATTGGTAATAATTGTTCTGATAAAAAAAACACAGAAAAGGAATATTAAAAATGAATTGTTGCTACCGGTGATATATGCTACAGTTATTAAACCAGGCTAACGTTCATGTTATGAATTGCCGTTGTAGTGCCAAAGTTGACATAATGGTCGCTTCTATTGTTTGTCTTTAGAGTTAATCCGTATTGCCGGTGACGAATAAGGTCATTGTCTATTAAACCAGCAAAAGAGAATCATTTATCATTTGTGGAATTTGATTGATTGTGTTCAAGACTTGTGATCTTTGTTGTATTCCCCACCCCACCCCACCCCACCCCTCGTGTTTACGTGATTACATCCCAATCACCAGGCTGTTGTCTATTCATGTTGGTGTCACCAGGTTAAACTCTTTGCTTGAGTTAATCCTTGTATGTCATCTTTGAAGGAAGCTGATGACATTTATTTCTAAATAATTGATTCCATTTATGGATGAGATAATTGTTTCTTTTTATGTCATTAATTGTTAGATATGCAATGCACATGTATAGATTTTGCATATTTTCCCACAGCCCAGTCAAAACATTCTTTACTTTCGATTATTACAACTTTGCACTATATATTTTAACACCTAGAACCTTATAACAATGGATGAACCTCCAAGTAAAAAGAGACAAATTTTAAAGCTGGAGAAAATAATTATTGTAACTGAAGTAAAAAAAAGAGCAGACCACTCGCAAAAAAGCAGTTTAAACATCAGTAAAACAAATTTAGGTTGTTATGAAGGAAAACGAGTAATTCTGAAATGATTTCATATGCTAAAAGATATGATCTTCAAATGTAAATAAGATTTAATTTATAATGATAGAAGTATATCTTTATTGCTATATAACTTTGTTTTTAGATGAATGCATACAATATTTTAGCAAGAACTATTAACAAAGATTAGGATATATGTACAGTGATTGTGGGTTTTTTCTTGAAATTGTTTAGAAACTTGACCCTGGAAACTGGACTTTTTGTACAAACCTCTTATGAGAGACCACCTGTCTTAAGAGACTCGTTTTTGCTGAAAGAAGGGGCAGTCTCTCATAACAGTTTTACTGTATATGAATTTGCAGGATCCATGCTGCAATCATCTTGTTATGGAAATCAAACATTAACTCTTCCCCAAAAATGATAATAGACTTTTTACACATTACTTTTCTTAGTTTTAAGACTTTTTTTCTTATATGAGAAAACTATATATGACATTTTGGAAGCCACACCACAACCATGTTATATCCAATTCTTATTATAACGGAGCATACTATGGGGTCACACTGATTACATATAGAGAATATAAGGATGAATCTGGAACATGTCGATGATCTAAATTTGCTAAAGTACGAAAGTTGTAGTGTAACAGTACATCTCCAATGATTAGACCACGGAGTCAGTTTAATAAATTTGTGGAAAGATAGGCATGGGTTTATTATCAAACATTTTTACAATTAACCCTAGGGTCTGGATGCCTTTTTAAAAAAAAAAGTATAATATGATTCAAAAGCTTTTTTAGCTGTGCGCAAGTGTGATGGGGATAACTTATGCTTTGGAAAGTGATGGATGCCAGGAATGCTCAAATTGAAGTATCCTTCTTTAACGAAATGAATAAAAAATATATTAATATTGAAAAAAGATTTAAAATAGTTTAGTTTCATTTAAGATTCTTGTGATCCTTTTAACTGATTTCGGTATTCCCGGCTTCCATCCCATTCCATCCAGCTGAAATAAAGGCCAGCAGTACTTGAAAACATGTCCATTTGCTTGTGTGGGAATTTGATTTTATTATGAAAAAGACATCTGTGTAAGTAAAGCCTGACTTAAAAATTATAATTCTGATTTGTAGAAAAGCACTGATATGGGATGCCAAGTGTGTGAGATATTCCTGGAATTTTGACTTAACGTTCTGATGTTAATTGACATCAGAACATGCTACACAGCACTGTTTTTTTTTTTGGGGGGGGGGAAATATAAATATGTAATAATGAGACCATAATAAATCCAAAGAAGTTAATACTACACCTTGAAAGTGACCGCTTCAGTGGGCCTAGTGGTTAGAGTGTCTGCCGCAGAAGTGGGAGGTCGTAGGTTCGATCCCCATGTTGAGTCAAACCAAAGACTTACAAAAAATGGTACTAACAGCTGCCTTGCTTTGGCGGTCAGCATTAAGAGGTTAGTGTGAGGACTGGTCGGCCTGGTGTCAGGATAATGTGACTGGTGGGACATCATGCTACATGTTTGCGAGCAGCAAAGAGGGTGGACAGACCGAAACTATTTCAAGCAAACCGAAACTAAAGGATTTCAGCAGAGAGGGTAAACAGACCGAAACTATTTCAAACAAACCGAAACTATTTCAAACAAAATTCTAAAGGATTTCAACCAAAACTGTTTCAAACTGAAACCATTTCAAGCAGACAGAAAAAGAGAAATCCTTTAGGATTTTACGCTACAGACCTGGCACTGATTGCATTTTGGAGATGAATTGTTTTAACCGAATATTTAATCAAGTCTGATACAATGTCTTGATCTTGGCTCATGCAAATTTATCGTTACAAATCCATGTGGAATTGACTGAGCATGACTAAAGAAATTTCTAAAGAGATTATAATCCATATTACTGCCGCACCAAGTTTGCCAAATATTTTGTAGCGTATGTGTGTCAACTCCATTAAGTACAGCAAGAATATTGCAGTTATCTCTGATCACTTTTGGTATTTGTGTGTATCATTGAGTGACATATATCACATCAGTATTTTTATGCCTACCTCTGGAAAATATCCTAGCAGGATTCTTTTGATTGTCTAACATGACATCATCATATACAACTAAATTGCTAATATTTCCATCAATATCATCAATACTCGGTGCTTCCTCGATATCGGTTATAAATTCAATAATATCCTCATCAATTTCTGATTTTGCTTTCTCGTTAAAATCCTTTAACACCTCGTAACATCACTGATCGTCTACACTAGGGGCTACTAAATACAACTTGTCCCATTTCATCCATCTCGTTATCAAATTAAATAGCAACTGCATCTTGCTACTTCCAGATGGTCCGATTATAATCATACAAATAGAATTTGGTAGTGCTGCATGATGTTTAACTGGTTCTTGTGTTTTTGTCACCGAAAAATCAATTACATTCATGTTATTATAAAAAAATTATGGATCTGTATTGTGTGAAATGTAAGAAGCATATTAGCACAAACGACTTGACAACGATTACAACTAAAAATAACAGATCAGCACTTGCTGGTAAGTGTGTACAATGTGGTACCAAAAGATTTAGATTTGTTTCTCTTGATAAAATCAAGGATTTAAAAAAAACGAGGAGGTGATATTACAGCCAAGTTAGTAAAATTACCAGGAACACCATGGGCAAAATATCCGGGAGAAAAACACCTTCCAGGGTATAGTTATTGCATACCCAGGACCAGACTCGATATCCGACTCGATGATCAAAACCAACCCAAACCCGGTGAAAACCCAATAAACGCTATTGATAAGGCGTGTCATGCTCATGATGTTGCTTATAAAAGCAGCAATCTGCAACACAGACATATCGCAGATGTGAAATTGATTCATGCATTGAATTCTACCACTGATAAATCCTTTAAAGAAAAGTTGGCTTCATGGTTTGATAAAATCGGAGATGAAAAGTAAATTGATGTTGGGTGCTGGTAATTAATAACATCATGGAATCTATTTATTATTCCCCAAGAGGATCCTGGAGGGGTAAAGCAGCAATCGGTAAACTCGCTAGTGCCGCAAAGGTGAAAAATACCACTACAGCGGATTGGTTATCCAAACAGGCGATATGGCAAATTTATCTACCACCGCCTAAACAAATTAACTTCTCGCATTTTGATGTAAGTGTCTTTAATGAGGTTCATCAAGCTGATAAATTATTTCTGCCGCATGATGGTGTTTACAAGTACGCGCTAACCGTAGTTGATGTTGCGAGTCAATACAAACAAGCAGAACCTATAAAGACAAAATCATCAACTGAGGTGGCTTCTGCGTTTGAAAGGATTTATCGTAGGGGTCCTCTGCATTGGCCAAATCTATCACAAGTTGATCCTGGCAAGGAATTTCAGGGTGCAGTGTTATCAACAATGAAGCATAATATCACCATCAGACGAGGACATACTGCACTACATCGCGATCAGGCAATTGTTGAACGATTTAATCACACACTTGTGAGCGGTTATTTGGATATCAATATGCGAAGGAATTTATTCAGGATAAACGATCTCGTGAATGGGTCAAGAGATTACCGGGTGTAATTACCGTGCTAAATAATGAGATTACTCGAACAATTAATATGAAACCTTACAACGCAATTAAAAAAAAGTATATACCCATAAAACCACAAAATGATTTTTCAAGACAATCAATACTCGGTAATGTCACTGTTAGGTAATTTATATGAACCAGGAGAGCTTAAAGGCGGTAAAAAAGGAGCTACTGATCCTATTTGGAGTGTCACCGTACATAAAATATCTAGTATAACACGATCTACGGGTAGACCAGCAATCTATAAACTGGATTTGACCGTTCCTCAGTGAGGATTTACTCGACAACAACTACAAGTGATACCCGAGGATACTCAATTACCGCCACGTGGTCTTAACTAGCACCTCTTCGTCTGTTGCACTCAAGACATGTCAGCATCACGTTATCTCTGATATGACCAATACTGCTATTCTTTCTATCTATGGTAAATTGGCGAGGATCTTTATCTGACCAACTCCAACGCATTATACAATTGCAACTCGTGCAGTGATTATTCTGTTGTTGTTTCAATGTAATTATTAATTCAGCATCAATGTCAAATTCTCTATTATTTTTTTTATCCTGTTGTTTATAACCAGAAATTTTTTTTCTGATTATATCCTTGACGTTGTCAGCGCTGATTGTAGTGTCGTTATCATCTCCTGACTCTGTCAGGACAACTCTTCGAAGTTGATTTATTCTCCTCACTCTGGACACTGCAAGATAAATTAAATTTGACCACTCGATGCGATTATCTACTATCCAAACAATTGTGTCTGTGATAGTTAATCCCTGTGACGAGTGTATTGTCGCTGCATAAAATCTCTAGCATAACACGATCCAAAGGTAGACCGCCAGTCTATAGATTGGATTCAACTGCTCCTCAGCACAGATTTACTCGTGAATGATTACAAGTGATACCCGAGGATACTCAATTACCGCCGCGTGGTCTTAACTAGCACCTCTTCGTCTGTTACACTCAAAACATGTCAGCATCACATTATCTCTGGTATGACCAACACTGCTATTTTTTCTGTCTACGATAAATTGGCTGGGGTCTTTATTCGACCAACACCAACGCATTATACAATTACAACTCTTGCAGTGATTATTATGTTGTTTTAGTGTAATTATAAATTCGGCATCAATATCAAATTTTCTATTATTTTTTTTATCCTGCTGTTTATAAACAGTGAGTTTTATTCTGAATATGTCATCGCTGACAATATCATTGTTGCTGGTGTCGTTATAATCTAAGACAACTCTTTGAAGTTGATTTATTCTTCATACTCTGGACACTGCAAGATAAACTAAATTCGATCACTCAATGCGATTATCTATGATCCAAACAATTGTATCGGATATAGTCAACCCCTGCGAAAAATGTATCGTCCATGCGGATTTTTCTGCACGCAATGCATCTTCGACAACATTGATATCAACCAACACAACATCATTTAACACTAGATTCTGCTTTTCACTTTGTCCTGAAATATCAACTTCGATATTTTGTCTTCATGTATCCTTGGGTCTATAACACAATGGCACTGGAAGTGTTGCACATTTTTCTTTATGCGTGTTAAATAGCTTCATCTGAAGTATGTCTCTGACTATCTTTCTACTTGCCACTATCAAATCGTTTGGTCACCACGTTTCCCAGAAATCATTTAATGGGGTTTCTGAAATTATTTCATGCGTTATTTCACATTGGATTCTATTCGGTTGTAATCTGATTAGTTTCTTGAACACGTGTAGTTCATTATCAAGTGATCTATGATCAGTACTAATTTCTTCATAATAATCTACAAAATTCTTCAGCCAATTATGTGCGGATAAATTGACAAATGGTGGTGGTTGATCATGATCACCACACATTATCACTTTTGTATTTGCTAGCAGTAACCAATCAAGAAACTTTTGTAATACATATAATGACACTGTGCATATCTCATCCCAAATGAGGATTTCAGGATTTCAGGAATATATTTCTCGCCCACTCGATCAGGAGTCCATTCATCACCATTCCATCGAAAGAAACTGTGATAAGTGCAAGCATTAATTCCTCGCTGTTTCATCTCTCTTACCCTTAAGTAAGTATATAGAGGATTTTCTCCGTCGTTAAAAGTAACAATTGTACCGAATTTGGTTCCATTTGACAAGAAAGTGTCATTACGATTGACATATATACCCCTAGACGTTACATCTGCGATTATAAATCGTATTCAGCATCATCTATAATCAACCGCGAAGAATGTTGTTTATGGTCGTATTTTCCACTTTGTGTGAATTTACCAATTATTCTTCTACCGAGATCTTTCACGTGTTTATTTCTAACTTAAAAGATTTCTTTGGACCATTTCACGATATATTCTTCGTCTAGATTAGGACATTGTTTTTTGTTTTCGCTGATTATACTATCTAGACTATCGGGTTGTGGTAACCAGACTTCAGTTTGTTTCTGATATGATATAATTGCTTCACTGACAATCAGCGATATCAGCATTTTAGAATCAATCATATACCATAATAACACTATTGGCATCCAGTGTTTTTTCAGAGATGTGTCTACCAAACCAAACATAACAGCACAGATGAAGTCCTTTAGCCAATTCAAATGATATCATACGAGTGAATCCGGTTAAATCAAAATCGGGCAGTAGTCCATTAATCGCAACACTGGTCATCTCATGTGTGGGATGCCCAAATCGTTTAAAATACTCAGAGCATTCTCCATACCCGAGAAAACTCCCTGGATAACACGCAATCATATCAACCAAAATAATACTTTCGGGGTCATATTTTGTATTCGATAATCCACCATGGCCATAATCAACACAACTATCTTGGATATCTGAGAGAAATTCTGCACATGTTGGTTTCCATAGATTTCTCTTTCTCGTGAAATGAGCTGCAACTGACGGTATTGTAAAACAGTTTGTTAGTAATTGTTCGTCGTGTTCCATTGAAAAACCACTAGCTAGTTTTTCATCTCGTTGTGGAGGGCTTCAGTACGATATAATTCGCCATTGGGTTTTACAAATTGATTGAATTTGCCCTCTTCGTTTTCAAAACTCTGAAATAACCACACTGACACAGGATCGTTTTTACTTAACTTGTAAATAAAATCAAATAAATTTCCCGTGTAATATTTTATTGTTCTATCCCGCGGAAATATTGTTACCGCGGATGTCCACGCGTGTGCATTATGGTCATTAATTTTGATAGGAGATCCTCTTGATTTATATTTCGGTTCATATAATGTCTCGTCTGTTACTGTCGCTATGGTTATTGGAAATTTTAGTATCCGTTCTAACGCGGTCACATTTTGAATTGTTGCTCCACTCTCCTTCACTGTTAATACCCATTTGTTTATTTTTTTGCGTCTTAGATCCGTCAATTTGTTTCCACGCAACGCATTTGTAAAATGCTCTATTATTCGTTCTGCTACACAATTCAGCGATTTCATGGGTTTTAATTTAATATTTCATGGGTTTTAATTTCTCAATACTCGGTTTATCATTTATCGGATAAATTCCATAAACAACCGTGGTTACAGGATAAGCTCTTTTGTAATACAGTTTGTCAATCCCAGTCAGAATTCCTGGTTTGGAATCCTGACTCACAGTGACAGTTCTCTTATTTTTCAGGATGGGTTCAAATTTGTCACGTATAATCCAATTTCCCATTTCTGAGCGGATAATGAATTTCACTCTTAAAAAATACTTTTTCTTGTCAAGATGCGAGATTATTACTGCTGCTCTTTCATCATTCATGGTAGCATCAACACTACCATCAATTCGAAATGTTGACCAATAGTGAGATGCTCCATCGTGCTTGAATTCATTAAAACCATCACGGATTCTACCTATCATGCTTCTATCACTTATTAGACTCTTTGGTACATCAGTGGAGACTCTATCGAGATTGAATTTAACATTTTTGCAAGGCGTGGATATCATTTACAAAGCGTACGTCGTGAAAGTTTTGGGTCCTTACCTTGCATACGACGTGGGGTATGTGTGTGTGGTAAGTCGCAGTTGTTTCTCAATTGTGGTGGTAAGCGATACAGAGAGCTAAAGTGCTATTATGATAATAGAGTTAAAAACTCCATCAAGAACTCCATTAAAGATTCCGTCAATGACTCTGTCGGAGACAAAATCATAAGAACACCTCAAGACTACATTGACAGATTCTCAAGTAATAATTACTGGTAAACCAAATAATTAATTAGACAAATATTATAGTATATAAATGAACCAAGAATTTCAACCACATCCCGTGATCATCAATTATGAAGCATCTCGTGATGGTATTGTCAGACACCGCAGACTGAAGAAACCATTAGGGATGGACAATGGTCGTTTATATCTTATGTTTGGTGCTGGAGAATCGCATACGAGTGTTTCCATGGATTGATAAAAGATGGGTTTGTAATCGATCATATTGATGGATGTCCCCAAAATAACAAATTGGATAATTTATGAGCTATCACACAAAGTCATAATACCAAATGGGGAGGGACCGTTAAACACTCGAAAAATGCAAGACCTATAAAATCAAAAATTATTCATACAGGCGAAGAAAGAGTATTTAAATAAATAACTGAAGCCAGTAGATATTTCGATATTTGTAGAGCCTCAGTTCGATTTGTTGCAGAACAAATATATCAATCAGCGATTTCCAAACGGGACATAGAATTCAATTTGTTATCATCTAAATTATTATATGTAGCATTAAGGGGAATAACTCGTGTGGGTTTGTGTATGGTTTATGAAACAGAGTTACAGATAACTCGTGGGCTTGTGTATACGTTTTATGAAACAGAGATAACTGTCACCTGATCTCAATGGGATTTTTTGATGACTCATGGTTTGACTAAATGGCATTTTTTTTTGTGTGTGGTTTATACACCATCCGTTAAACCCTTCATGTGATATACTTATATTATATTCAAATTAGACTTGTAGATTATGATCACTATTGTATTCCATACACGGTTAAGATCTCTTCCTGGGGCCCATTGTTCGAATCTCGTGGCAGGCATTATTGTCGACGGTACCAATGGGAAGGTTTTTCTATATAATTGGGGCTTTAAGCTATTCGAAATTCAACTGCGAAACCACCATATGTCACACACCGTCACACGGTGTGAATGTGTTTTTGCATTCAACCCGGGGTGATTTTATTGGGGGTATGGTGGTTTCAGTTTGAATGTAGAACAGCCCCTTATGTGTATGTGCCATCCTATTTCATATATCATCATTGTAAATATCATATATCATTGTAAATATGTAAATACTTGTAAATATGTAAATACTTGTAAATATGTAAATACTTGCAAATATGTAACTATGTATTTATCTATATATCTATATGTAAATGTGACATCCATTCACCAAACATACCTTCTTGGGGTTATAACCCGTTATTTGACAAGTTAGATCCCCTCTTGGAGACTATGCTTCATGGTACCTCTGGGACTCTCAGATGTGAATAACACCTGAGAGGTTCCAAATGGGGATGTGTTGTCTTATATATGTAACCTCTGGGTCTCTCGGATGTGAATAACACCTGAGAGGTTCCAAATGGAGTTTTTCATGTATATCTCTAGGCACAATAAGATGTGAATAACACCTTAGAGCGAATGGAGTTCATCGTATCATATGATATATAATGATATGTAATCATATCATATATAATCATATCATAACTTGCATATATATCTCTAGGCGCAATAAGATGTGAATAACACCTTAGAGCGAATGCAGTTCATCTTATCATATCATATATAATCATATCATATATAATCATATCATAACTTGCATATATATCTCTAGGCGCAATAAATGTTGATGACACTTTAGAGCGAATAGAGTTCATCATATCATACGAAAACGGGTAAAAAATTACCCCTAATTTTTTATTAAATATATATTTCATATAATGAATTTCGAAAATATGAATGGCATTATAATTGAGATTTCAAATTTGAAAAATCAAGGAATACAATTATCAGATACATTAGATTGTAATCAGATTCTCTCTGAATTTCATGATCATGATGATAGATCCCAGAATAATAGATATGTCCTTCCAAGGGAGTATGGGTTGATCAAACCGACCCTTCTTCCTGTACTTGAAAAAATAGCAAAAAGATTGAAGCAAACAAATGAATCTTTAAAAACACTTCCTGGTGATACAGTAGCCGCTATACAACTTCAGAAACAACGTGAGCAACGTGAACAAGAAGAAGAGGGTGATATTATTGAAGAAGAGGAATATGAACAACCACAAGAAAAAGGGGGTAAAAGAGTTGCATTCAATAATAAATTCCTTCGGGGTAAATTAGATAAAATAAAAAAATATGAGATTTAATACTATTGAAGAATTACCTGATTTCGTCGTAAATAGTTTTCATCAGAGAAGAAAGT
Organism: Unio delphinus; assembly: GCA_029339505.1. Classification (NCBI taxonomy): domain Eukaryota; kingdom Metazoa; phylum Mollusca; class Bivalvia; order Unionida; family Unionidae; genus Unio; species Unio delphinus. The sequence continues at coordinate 16,694,173 of JAQISU010001235.1, forward strand.
ATATCCACGATGATTATAATCTCCCTGATAAAAAATCATGGCATGATGGATTATATCATGTGTATACAAAAATAGGTAGGGTATCATCTGATGATAAAACATATAAGAAATTTATGAAAGAAATAAAAAAAAGCTGAATCTTCTACAACAAAGAAATCAGATCCTGGATTTCTTAGATTACTAGAGCAATCAAAACTTTTTGATATAGAAAAATCCTTTGCAGTACTACCGGTAAGGGTTTTTCTCAAAGTGGAGCCCAAGGGTGGTTTCAGGTAGTGGTCTTGTTCGTTGTCCTAGTAATATTCTCGGGGATATGTCACAATTAGAAGTTCTCATAGGAGGGAGACAAGCCGGAAATAACTCACCAGAAATAATTAATGAAGCCGCTGATATCTGCAGACGACTATTTGAGGGCGGTATCATGGATATTAGTGTATGCCGAGAGTTTATTGATGGGCTTGTGGATGGTTACCACAGTGACTAGTCACTGAAATTGCTAACAATTTACGATTAGATAAATGTCATTTAAATAAGATGATCATACACTACAACCACAATAAACAAACCATGACTTACGTAGTAAACTAACGATTGCCAGTTTAAAGAGCGTACTATGGAGACGGTCTCGGCAATACCATTGCAGGGTTATTTGCAAGAATGGCTCCAAAAATAGCACCAATCGCAAAACAGTTATCAGTGAAAGCTATTGATGTTTTCCCTGATAAGGGTATTAGCACTGTTGGTGATGTTGCTGGGAAAGCATTTTCCGCAGCTAAAGAAAAACTACTAGCGTTAGTTTGGTGACGAAAGAAACCAATGACAAAATCACCATCGCTGGGACCACTTCCATCTACGGAAATAGTGGATCAAAAAATAGCATCACTGAACAACGGAGGATATGACACTCAGGGAAATATTACTGCAAATATGATAGCGGGAAATGGTTTGAAATCGTGAGCGAGATCGCGATTTAGATCAAGAAATATATAACTATGTTCAAATCGACTCCTGACCCAGCATTTGATATGGACGCCCCAGTACCCAAGAATGATTATCAATTCTCTTCCTATCATGCAGTACAACCGGATCTTTGATCAAGAATCTAACTTCAAGTCTATGATACCAGCAAATACTTTCTACCCGCTGAAGCATTTATCGAAGTAGGAGAACTCATAACAAATGATGCAGCTGATACACCATATGCAGATGACCCAAATATCCGAGTTGGCTTTGTCAATAATGGTATCATGGCGCTATTCCAAAGTGCTAGATATATGATTGATGGAAGAGAAATTGAATCTATAGAGTGTGAGGTTGATGTTGCCACAACAATAGTGGGGTTAGCAAGATATTATGTTGATTATACAAGATCGGCAGGTCCATCTGTGATGTTCACTAAGGATGTTACTAATCACGCTGAACACATTCCGTATACTAAATTGCATACACCAAGAGCTACTGCATCTGATCCACAACCCGATTCTCCTGAACACAAGGATAGACCAGCTGTTACCTTTGATATTATAAAAAGTACTAATCCTAATTACAACCTAGGGTTTGCAACATGCGTAGCAATGTTGCAAGGATGGCGTCAACAATTTTCATGTGCAATTCCACTGCATCATATTTTCGGATTTTGCAGAAATGTTATAAAAGTTATCTATGGAGCGAAGCATACAGTAGTACTCGTGAGAAAGGGTAGTGATAATGATGAAATCTGGCGTGATGCTGGTGTTGCTGCTGGTAAAGTCATTATATCAAAACTATCATTGTGGATGCCAGTAATGACTCCATCAATCACCATGGAAGAAAGATTATTATCATTTATGGATCATGGAGGAAAATCATTGATATCATGGCTAACAACTAAAATAGATACCATGGATTCTAATATTGATGGTACACTTACATAGCACCTGGCATCAAAACAAGGTGTTTCAGCTCCGCGTCATATATTTATTGCGTTACAGGATAAAACGTGATTAAACTGTCAGGAATGGAGTCATATGATATTTGATCAAATTGGTGTTAATGAAGTATCATTGAGAATCAACGTCCAACAGGAACCATCCGATGATATACTACTTGATTACGGAACCAACCAATTAGCACGTGCATATCATTGTTGACATTTATGGGATGCGATAATAACGTAGATACTGGTCTGCAAATATCACAATTTATTTTAAAAATCGATATCCCATCTATTACTTCACGCTGGATCATCTTGATTTAACCAGACAATCCATAGTTGATGTACACTTCAGAGCTTGTGTAACTCGTCTGGTAGTAGGTGGTGTTGTCACTATCCCGAATTACAGAGCAGTTGCTGTCATACTCAGTGACAAGTCAGTGCTACTCAAAGGTGTTGGTGGAAGAATGAGGGTACTGTATTTCATGTTATTATTCGTACCCTTTAATTTTTCGTACACCATCAAGTCTTAGAAATAATAATTAATTAAATTTATCATAATTTTTCGTACACAAATTTTTTATTTTTTTTTGTCTTCTTATTATTTTTTGTACATAATACGATCTACGATACTGTGAAGGGAAGATTTACTTTTCAAACGGATTTTAAAAAATATACCAAAGTTCGATTTAGTTACATCAAATGACCAGGGTATTGTTTTGCAAAGCAAGTTATGAATAATGGCTTTGGGCACGTTCTTAACTAAGGCACAAGTCGTCAATTCATTTTCAACTGGTTGCGATATTTTAAAAGAGTCTGTCACCAAACATGAATTCGGGCGGGGGTAAGTGATACACACACATACACACACACACACACACATATATATTTATTTTGCTCAATGATCTTTTACTTTGTCATTTTACCATTTTACGACTCCAGTGTCTTATTCTACGCAACAAAAAGTAGCAAATCAACAAGTTTTGCATAACTGAAAATATTTTAAATCGTAAAATGCAGGAGTGAAATAATTGAATTAACTTATAGCATGGCGAATAAATTCATGTTTCCTAAATGATCTTTGAAGTCCAATAATTCCAAGAACTCCGAATACGTTCTAACGGAAAATGTTTTCAAACAGATTATGTGTTAATGCTTCCAATGTATACAGATAGATCTCCAATGAATTCAAATGGTCATTGAATATATTTTAGTTAATGCCGTCCGTAATACGATGAGGTATGTCATGCAAAAAAATAAATCTTTTAAAAACCCAAGTTGTGAGATTAAATCCAAAAACACAGATGTGACCTACCATCAGTAAGTATTTAATGTGTGGCATATTTCAGCATCGTTTTCTCTATATACCGGTATTCGCTGATTTTTCGGGTCGAAAATGCGTGCAGTTATCAAAAGACATGCCGTTTCTCCCTGTGGATTACATTGTTCCCACGACCCCAAAGTGCCCCAGTTTCATATTCTGTTCTAAAGGTTAGACTCGAGCCTCTCTGACATACTTCAAAGAAACTGCCTGCTCTACTCAGAGTGAAAGTCCTTGCAATTGATTGACACATAAACAATGTCATTTTTTTATATAACTAGCAATGCCTAAAATGGGTATTTATTTATGTTTACAGTTCAAACGTGGTCTCAAGCTATCATAATTGTAATTACTATTTCCCAAATCTTATATTCCACCTTATTTCCTCAACTCGACTATTCATACAGCACTGCTTACTAAGTAACATACGTCTTTCTAATTGGGTAATTGGGGGGGTGGGGGGGCTAATATGCTATGTTTTTTTCATTCCTTCTTTTAGTGTAATGAAGGTATTTACCATAATGCCTATATATACGGTACAGGTATGTGACTCATGTACCGGGTAAGTTTCATTTGTGGGAATGGTGATCTTATTACGCCTGTCAACAAAAAATCAACATTCAGCGGTCATATTGGGGATTTAGGAAGCATATCACTACAAAAGTCACAAGCAAAGTATTAAAGTGCGTTGAAGATTCACGCAATATAACAATTGTCATTTATGATCATGCATCTAGGTTACTGATTTTATTGTATTTTTATGTTTTTGTTTGCATCACGTTTCAAACGGGGTAAAAAAAATGCTGATACCGGTATATCACTTAGATACGCAAAACTACCAATTTATTTTCTGTCAAGTATATTTGGTACGTAAAATATAAACATACATATTTGTTTCCACAACAAACCTGACTTATGGCATCTTCACGTAAATGTGTATCTGAGGCATCTAATAATGATAAAGAAAATAATCCCGAAATAAAATGTTCACCAATTACCGGTATGTGTAGAAAGCCTGTTGCTCAACCTACCTACTAATAAAAGGGCAGCTGTTTTGTTAACTGAGAATATATTCACATTCGTTTTATTGCCCTTCTTTGTCTTTTGTATCGGCGAGAAAATATAATGATTTATATATTTGTTAAGTTGTCATTACCTATGCATATATTTACTTTTATTAAAAGGATGTTATATAATGTACCTATGCATATATTTACTTCTATTCATTAACCGCTGGACATCGTCGTTAATGCAAACTACTGATTACGTGAGTCGGTGTAACAAATAAACGCGCGTGTTTGAAAATGAGTTCAGAAGCCATTTGAGTTTATTTATCTACCGGTAGTAAAAATAATATCTCAATTAAGGAAGACGCGAAGACCACAGACCAGTTGGCAATTAATCTTACCGGTATTGGCTCAATATAGTAATGCAGTAAAATACACACACGTACACCCCAAAAGAAACTATATAAACCCTGTTACTTTTAATAATAAATACAAAAGTCATTGACTCCGTGAGTTCGATTCATATATACCAGTACCGGTAGTTTATATCTTCAAAGATAATAACAACATATTTTTAAAACGTTGAGCAGAATGAGACCGATTTTGTAAATTAGTTTTGTACATTATTTTGTCGAGTGTCTTGATCCTTTATTTTTCGTACACGGTCATTACTACAAAATGATAATTATTTATTTGACATATAATTTTTCGTACATTGAAAAAAATAATTTTTTTGTGTACGAATAATAACATGAAATACGGTAGTTGATGCACCAGTGGAAAATATGTTGTAGACAATTAGATCCATCTGTTATTAAATAAAATGTCGTACAATCATGTTAGTGTTACATTAACTCCTGGTCAAATTAAAAAATTGCAATCGGAATCAGCTAAAAAATGTGGAACCACAATATTGCTGAAGCACAATCAGATGTCTGGTGGTCAAAATAAATTGTCATTGACAACTTGTCAGATAAAACACTTCAATGATGCCACCAAAGATAAAAATGGTGTTCAGATCACTCTCTCTGTGGCCGCAATTAAGAACATGATAAAATCAGGTGGTATATTTCCAACAATCAGGAAAGGGTCTAAGACTACCAGGAACTCTGTATTCATGGTACAGCTGAAAGGGCCTGAGACTAGGAACAGTTTACTAACAATAGTTCCCATGTCAAATTTTGATTTACTCGATGCTGCTAAAAAAAACTAGCGATAAAAAACTTTAGAGGTGCTTTTATGAGAGATTAATTACCACAACAACCAGACAACACTGAAACCGGTATCATTAATCTTGATAACAGCACCGGACCTGGAACTCACTGGGTTGCATACGCAATTGATCCGCGTGTAATTGTTTATGTCAATTCATATGGATTAGCACCGCCTAAAGAATTTATGCGTTATATACGCCACTTAAAAATTCCTATCTGGTATTCCACGCTACGAACAAAGGAAATGAATGACCCACCAACATGCGGCATAGAAGTATTAAATGTCCTCAACGCTATTTCATCATCGGGAAAACCACCACATAAAACCGTACACAAATATACGAGTAATCGCTTTTTATGAGAAATTATATAAAATAACATGATTAATATTTGGGGAAGATCCCTCTCAAGCCTGAAAAAAAACACCATGGAAATATCTTCAACAGGTGATGTAAAAAAAATAATCGAAGATGAAATATCCGAGATGTTAAACCTCGCAAGTGTTGATCCAAATGAAATAGTTGTATTTCAGGATCGTCAGGGTAAATTGAAAACTAGTAATATTTCCCTGAATGATATTATAGTTAAACAACGCGACGCAGTAGAAGATACTATCGCGTTGTTTTCCAAGGAGGGTAAACTCAAACCAGATGTTCTCATTTTCGACGCTCACAGATAAATTAACAGCGCCCGGTGATAAGTATTCATCAACAATAGAATTATTAAAAAACTATGCGATGAATATGACAACCATAGAACTAAATTTAATCGGTTTTCTGAATTACAAAGAAGTATAATTGACAATATTGACAAACCTCTATTATATTTCTTTGGAAATCCACCGGTGACCACACCAAAGTTAACAGAGATAACAACTGCTATCGATGTTTTGACAAAACTACGATCCGATTATGACGCTCATATAATTAAGTTTACTAGTCTGTGTAAAAACTTTAAATAAAGCCGATGATGCCGTTGATAAATTTTTTGACAGAGATGCAAAACTCGATGAAATTAAAATAGATCTCGATGATATTATCACAAAACTCGATGAAATGACCACGATTAATCGGCGAATAGAAGTTGTTCGCGAAGATATTAAAATGGCCAATGATGTCATCAGGGATGATCTACCGAGGATGATAGAAAAACTTGAAAAAATAAAAATCCCTCACGAGCAAAAAAATATCGTACATAATGTGTACGCGATCCAACACGGATCATTTACGTAGACACCACAAAATAACATATTAAATATCAACATGACTGTCAAAGGTATTTATCGATTAACACTAGTGTCGCCAGCTCAATTTAATATTTCATCAACGAGTTCATCTGGGGTCAACAATATGATATCAACAATCATCAACAAGGAAACAATTGAACAATTCACAATAACATCCACTGATTATAACTTGGCTAAGGTTTCAGTAACATGGTATGTAGAATTTGTGGTGGATTTAAGTAAACAACTTAATTGAAAACACCAGCGTTTTTATTGCTAGCAATTTGAAATCTATTGTAATAAATAAAATGTCATCATTGGCAACGTCACAGCAGTATCGCTATGATCAGGTCAGAGAATTTCAAACTAAACTCAAAACACTCACTGAGGAGTAACAAACAAACTAAAAAAAATACCGACGAAGAATTAACGCAGTTGACGTTACTGTGTACTCGGTATCAGGTGTAATCACCCAAGCTGGTATTATACTCTCCTCGGTGACAATGATTGCCCCGATAGCTGTTTCAGTTTGTATATCTGCGACGACAACAATCGCTGGAATAATTTCAATTATAACAAAAAAATTATCGTGTAGCCAATGTAAACTGCAAGACTATGTTGTTAAGTTCCATGTTGTGTCAACCGCGTACTCCCAATTATCCTCGATGATATCATCCTCCTTCAATGACACATTAATATCCAATAGTGAGTTTTCCGCGATGGTACGTGTTTATGATTCCGTGATGTCAAAATTAGAAAAACAACACAAATATAAAACAATGGCAACATCGCAAGAACTACTTCAACGAATAGCGGAAAACACAACCCCGGTGAAAACCACCATGATCTCAATAACCTCAACCAATCCTGAATTCAGTGTGAATTTCCCTTCTGTGATTCCGGTGAAGGAAATGGTGCTAGCAAATTTACGAGTATACCATAGTTGGCCTAATATTAGATCAGTACCATTCAGTGGTCAACAACCGAATATGTCCCTGGTGTTTGCGAGTAAGAATAAACAAGACGGAACTCCAGACTGGAATGTTGTTTTCATACCATCTGGGTCTTACCAAATTGAATAAATAAATAATGAATTACAGCGCAGAATAAAATCCATTACTGGAAAAGAATCAAAAATCGCTATTACAGTTCATGAACCAACACTATCATCCACGATTGAGATAAACTCACCAGGGTTCAATCAGAACTGTGCTAGGATGGCCTGAAATCCCACCTCGGACATCCTTACAAATACCACCAGAACCACAAAAATCGGATTATGTTTCCGCAAAGGAGGATTATCATGGTTATCGTGGTTATGAGGGCAGTGCATACATAAACAAGTTAGATTATTATGTTGAACCACTAAATCATTCTGATTTTGCTCATGGTTTTTTTGAGTTAGAAGGACCCAGGGATGATAAGTATTATGTAATAAAGGAAAGAAATATTAACAAACAATTCACAGATATGAACAACAATATTGAAAAATTTAAAAATACAATTATAACTGAATTTAGTACAATTCCTCCCAACCGAGATGAAGCCATCAGATACATGGAGGTGTGTAATAAAATCATTGCTGACATGGATAAATTTAATTCGCGAGTTGTTCAATTTATATTAGGTCATAATAATCCTAAAACGAGAACAGAATTTGCAGCAAAGCATAACATACGCATAGAGGATATTCACGATTTTAAGTTGCCAGGATATAACCTCCCAGAATTAAAAAAATCTCTCAATGATACCATCAATGATGGTTTCAAAGGGATTCACAACGCATCGAAAAAAATACCATAACAACAAACAACTATCCTCAAACATAATAATGACCCAGACAGTGGTGGTAGGCATATTGCCCCTCAAAACGTAAATATATTATCGGTGATTGCAGTAAATCTAGTATGTGATGTTATCGAAGGAAGTTACAAAATAAATCTTGAAAGATCAAATCAAGCACAGCAAGGATATATTTTAAACTCATTTGCACCAACAGCTCCACCCGGATTTCTTATAATTGAGGATCCAACTAAACTGGTCTATATGTGATGTCATAATGATTCATTAACGAGAATTAATTTCAAACTCGCCGATCAATCCAATAATCTGATTGATTTACGAGGTGAGATTTTACAATTAGTCTGTTTGTGAAATAGTAAAGGATTTTCAATTTGTCTCTGCAACACAATTGGCACCGGGTCTGTAGCGTAAAATCCTAAAGGATTTCACCTTTTTTTTGTCTGCATGAAATGGCTTCGGTTTGAAATAGTTTCGGTTGAAATCCTTTAGAATTTTGTTTGAAATAGTTTCGGTTTGTCTGAAATAGTTTCGGTCTGTCCACCCTCTTTTCTGAAATCCTTTAGGAATTTGTTTGAAATAGTTTCGGTTTGCTCGAAATAGTTTCGGTCTGTCCACCCTCTTTGCTGAAATCTTTTAGGACTTTCTTTGAAATAGCTTCGGTTTGCTTGAAATAGTTTCGGTCTGTCCACCCTCTTTGCTGCTTTGCGGCATGATGCCCCAGTGCTAGACATCACTATAAACTGCTTCACTGCAGACAAGGAAGCGATATGACTGAAAAATTGTTAAAACTACGTTAAAAGTCCTAATCAAACAAATAAACAAACCAATGATGGATTGAAGTTTAGAAGGCATGAGTTTTGTTTCTGCAGGCAAATATGTTTAAGTTCATTATATGTACCAAGTTTATTCAGACGAATATGCACTTTCATTAGTTCTACATTTAATTCAAGACCTAAAAAAAAGTAAATACAGTGGCAGACAAATAGGTTATACCTCATGCCTTTGGAATGTTGATTTCTTTACAATGAAATCATTCAGTTTCTTTTATCATCAATCATTAGTACTGTACTATCAAGTTTGAGAAAACATTTCAGACATGAACCATATGCCATGCAATGTCCTACTGAAAATTTACAAAATGATGGAGCTGCAGACCATCAGCAAACATTTGTTGATGTTTCATTCAAAATCCAGCAAGAGGTATCTGGAGGGCATGAATTTTATAATTGTATGGGTGATAGCTGTATCAGTTTCAGACATTTAACACCGTTTCTCGAACTGCTTAATTGAAGATATAGCATCTTCGACTAAAACATGCTGAACTGATGACTTTGTTGGGTCAAAGCCATGTGTAAAACCATCAGTTAGATAAAGTGTTGAGTGTGGATCAAAGCCATGTGTAAAACCATCATTTAAAGTGTTGTGTGTGAGTCAAAGCCATGTGTAAAACTGTTAATTAAAAAGTTTAGAGTATGGGTCAAAGCCATGTGTAAAACCGTCAATTAAAGGGTTTAGTGTGGGTCAAACCATGTGTAAAACAATCAATTAAAGTGTTTAGTGTGGGTCAAAGCCATGTGTAAAACCATCAATTAGATAAAGTGTTGAATGTGGGTCAAAGCCATGTGTAAAACCATCATTTAAAGTGTTCATTTTGGGTCAAAGCCGTGTGTCAATTAGATAAAGCGTTGAGTATGGGTCAAAGCCGTGTGTAAAACAGTCAAAGTGTTGAGTATGGGTCAAAGCCATGTGTAAAGCCATCAGTTAAAGTGTTGAATGTGGGTCAAAGCCATGTGTAAAACCATCAGTTAAAGTGTTGAATGTGGGTCAAAGCCATGTGTAAAACCGTCAATTAAAGTTCCATGTGTAAAATCATCAATTAAAGTGTCGAATGTGGGTCAAAGCCATGTGTAAAACCATAAGTTAGATAAAGTGTTGAGTATCGGTAAAAGCCATGTGTAAAACCATTAATTAGACAAAGTGTTGAGTGTGGGTCAAAGCCATGTGTTAAACCATCAATTAAATAAAGTGTTGAGTGTGGGTCAAAGCCATGTCATAATGGTTTCCATTTTAGGATAGGGTTATAATGGTTTCAATTCCATTGTAGGAAAGGGCTACAATGGTTTCCATTGTTGGAAAGGGTCATAATGGTTTCCATCATTGGAAAGGGTCATAATGGTTTCCATCATTGGAAAGGGTCATAATGGTTTCCATTGTTAGAAAGGGTGATAATGGTTTCCATTTTAAGAATGTGTCATAATGGTTCCATTGTTAGAAAGGATCATAATGGTTTCCATTGTAGGAAAGGGTCATAATGGTTTCCATTGCTGGAAAGCATCATAATGGTTTCCATTGTTGGAAAGGATCATAATGGTTTCCATTGTTGGAAAGGGTCATAATGGTTTCCATTGTAGAAAGGGTCATAACATTTTCCATTTTTGAAAAGGTTCATAATGGTACCATTGTAAGGGTCATAATGGTTTCCATTGTGTGAAAGGGTCATAATGGTTTCCATTGTTAGAAAGGGTCATAATGGTTTGGAAAGGGCCATAATGGTTTCCATTGTTGGAAAGGGTCATAATGGTTTTCATTGTTGGAAAGCATCATAATGGTTTCCATTGTTGGAAAGGGTCATAATGGTTTCCAAGTCTTGTGGTATGCCTGTTGACTAAGGGCTAGTTTAATTTATCAAGTTGCATTCTAAAGTCTCCTTATAATATTAGGAAGGAGAATAGATAAATCAATATACTGCCCTTACAGAATCTGTTGCTTTACCTTTGTTGGAAAAAGAAGCTGTTGTGCGAGTGGTATGTGTGTTTGTCATTGGATTTTTTTTTTCAGTCATATTACTTTGATGACTGCAGTATGGCAGTTTATAATATCTAGCACTGAGGCATCATGCAGCAGACATGTGCCATCATGTCTCACCCTGTCACATTATCCTGACACCAGGCCAACCAATCCTAACACTAACCTCTTAATGCTGAGCGCCAAGCAAGGCAGCTATCATTTTTATAATCTTTGGTATGACTTGGTCAGGATTCGAACCCATGACTTCCTGCATCCAAGACAGATGCTATAACCAGTTAGGCCACCGGAGTGGTCATTATATGAATGACTGCACTGAAAAATTAAGACAGGTTCTGACATGACAGTGCTGACTGACTGGCTATATTTATAGGAGTGAACAACATACCGGTACCTATTTGCTCATATCTCATCAACGCTAATGTTGCCATCTCTACCACCAAGTCTACAGGTATCTGGTTATGTTGTAGTGTTAAACGTGCCACAGTTGATGGGTTAGTACCACTTTTGATTCATCTATTGTAGTGTGGTTAGGATGCTGGCAATTTTATCCACATGAGTCATGATAGTTCGAGTCACATGTCAGGTAATGGTCCTAATTGTCCCTACATCAAGGGATGAAGACGGATCAAGAGATGCACCTATAGAAGGTATTCTGTGTCTTTTATTCATGCTGTCCACCACAAGCTGCACCCACTTCAGGTTTTTCTGAAAGATATAAAGGAAAGGGGGAAATGAATCAATACTATGGTTTACAAGTCTGGTTAATTGACACGCGTGAGAAATGAAGATCAAGTTATCCGCAGTCAGCTACTCATTCTAGCATGCTTATTGGTGTTAGTCAAGGGATCTGCAATCAACTTAAAAACTAGTAGAGCCAGGTGGGACCCACTTGAAAACTAGTTATGAAAATAAGGGAGTGAATGGAAGCATGTCAGTATCCAGACAAGTTAAGTCGGTAGATCCACTTGCAAACTAGTAATGAAAAAAAGGGAGTGAATGGAAGCATGTCAGTATCCAGACAAGCTAAATGGGAAGACCCACCTGATACTGAAACACAACTGAGGCAAGTGTATGAAGCCACAGAATAGCCAATTTTCACCTGTAAGTGATATGCAGCCAATGTCAGAATTCACAACAGAGTGTTCATAGACACAATTGAAATGTTAAGTTAAATATTTTAACAAATGGAATGATTATGTAAAGCTATTTGCAGTATTTTTAAAAAATAATTTGTGATATTCTTACCTGGAAGTGCATCTAATGCATATTTAAAAGTAATTTTTAATATTCTTACCTGCAAGTGCATCTGATGCATATTTAATAGTAATTTGTGATATTTTTACCTGCAAGTGCATCTGATGCATATTTAATAGTATTTTGTGATATTCTTACCTGGAAGTGCATCTAATGCATATTTAATAGTAATTTTTTATATTCTTTCCTGCAAGTGCATCTGATGCATATTTAATAGTAATTTTTTATATTCTTACCTGCAAGTGCATCTAATGCATATTTAATAGTAATTTTTAATATTCTTACCTGCAAGTGCATCTGATGCATATTTAATAGTAATTTTTGATATTCTTACCTGCAAGTGCATCTGATGCATATTTATTAGTAATTTGTGATATTCTTACCAGCAAGTGCATCTGATGCATATTTAATAGTAATTTGTGATATTCTTACCTGCAAGTGCATCTGATGCATATTTAATAGTAATTTGTGATATTCTTACCTGGAAGTGCATCTAATGCATATTTAATAGTAATTTGTGATATTCTTACCTGGAAGTGCATATAATGCATATTTGATAGTTGGACATTGCCTAGACTAATCTTTTTGAATTTTCATGCAAACTATGATAATTGCACCCTCTAGAGATTTTTAAAAATACCATTGCACTTCACTTGACAAGCTGTCTGATCAGAATTTATCACAGCAATCCTTGCCTTTAAGAAGGAATGTAAATTGGCTTATGTTCCTAGAATGTCATGTATGGATAAGAAGTTACCAATATCCACACATTTTGATTCACTGACCGTGCAAGTTTGAGGTAATTACAAGGCCTGTGACCAATATATATGAAACGTTGAAGAATATGGCATATTACAATTGGTTTGGCATTGTACATAAAATAAAGTTAGGCATGTGAAATCAGATTAAAGGCAAATTCATCAGGGTCACTCTCGGCTTGTATATATTAATGTTGTTAAAAGCATAATGACAATAACTGGACGTAAAAATGAAGAGAAGACATGTCAAACTTCATCCATTTTTCAATTGTTATACCTCAAAAAACACCATGAAATTGGTAGAAGTAACATTTGCAAAATTAAAATCTTGGGTTAGATGATTGTATGTGCCAGCAGTATGAAACCATGCCAGCCATTTATAAATTGGATGGCCTGTAATTAGAGCTAGAGACGTTGTTAATATTAGTTGAGAAGACCAAAGCTCAAATAAGGAAAAAGACTAAAGTAAATTCGGGATTACTTACATAAAAAGTTGGAGATTAAATTAAATTGTACAGCAAAATTATCTTGAATAAAACGTTTGTCCTGCTCCAGTGTCATTCAGTTGAAAGTGATACTATTTAAAATTCAGTTACTTGTGTGCAGTTACAGGCCCTAATAATACTAATAATGATTTTATTTTAAACAGCTAAGTAATCAATACTGTATGAGGCTTACTAAAATCTCATTTATATATAATGCACATTTTTTACAAGATGAGGAGTCTTCAAACAACAAATGCTATTAAAAACTAAATAATTGATCTACTGCTACAATAAAATATGTACACGGCTTTAAGGTTGAGTACCAAGAGGATTTTTACAAAGAATAGCGAATATGTGTGGGTACATGATAACAATGTTTTAAATAGTAGTAGTACTGAATTAAACAAAATCATTAAAACAAATGCTTCTGTAAACATTGACTAAGAAACATTTATAAAACCTGGCATTGTGAGTCAGCTGACTTTATGTAGGGAGGTATGGAATTTAATAGATTGATTCGAGAAAAAACAAAACTCATATTATAAAATGATTGATCAATGAAACCCATGTGACCACTTAGTGGCTATCCCATTGTCCCTTTAGGGCTTGGCTCATTATCACAATTTAGTCATGTGAAGTGTAGACCAAGCCTCATTAAACACCACCCATAAATGTAACATATTTTTCCAAATTATGAAAAATATTCCTGCGATCATTGAACAACTTTTTAAAAAAAGCCATATTTGGGGTTTGAATTGTAATATTTTTCTTCAAAATACTTCTGGTAATTCAAAATGTTACAAGCTGATAAACATCCTATGCAAAGTACCACCAGAACTGAGGATATCCAGCTTTGCTTGTTACATGTATCTCTATTGATTTCCTTATCAGATTTTAGAAATGCAAATGGAATTTGTTTGCTGTGGACAAAAATGCTGATGTAAAATTTGTGTGGTTGTGTGGTTGCCCTTTTGATGTGTAAAACATGCAGCAGAAAACCAAAACACTCTGGTATTATGGGTATGTCTGAGTATGTGCTTCTAGTTCTCAATTGTATTTGCATAGTTTTTGCGTGATCACTTTGAGGCAGTACATATATATTTTATACAGTGTTTTTCTTTTTGTTTGCTTTTTCAGTTCTGATGGTATATACAGTATGGAGTACACGGTCCCAGACACTATTACCAAGTGGAATATTGGAGCCTTTGCTGTCTCAAATACTAAAGGACTGGGAATTGCATCAAGCACACAAGTATGTATCTTGCATACAAATCTTGTATCATAGGTTTGGTGTTTTATGGCACATCAACACAAGTAGATTATCTAGTGTTGTGGCCATTGGCATAAAGTGTCTAACTTCATGGTAGACAACCCAGCACGGTCCATTTTAGGCTGTACCTATTCACCAGTGACCCTTTCCTTTCATCTTTGGCAATAGAAAGTTTCCCACATGGCACCTATCGGGCACATGCCCCCATGCCAAATATACAAGATCATTGTAGTTAATTTCAGATGGGTTCGAGTGCATCACTTGCTTACTTATTAGAGTGCACTCTTTGCCAGAGAAGAACAAGATAATTATTCTCATTAGCTGAAAGAAATGTCTTGACTGATTTTCATTTTATATGGGCACTTTATTTTGGAGCCATCTTCGATAATCATTCATATAAAAAGTAAATGAAGAGACAGTTAAATATTCAGCAAAGAAAACACTAATGCATCTATTTCCAAAAGAGTTTAAATGGAGATAAACATGTTGAACTGTGACCAATTAAATTCTTAAGGTAAATATTCAGCAAAGAAACACTAATGCATCTATTTCCAAAATAGTTTAAATGGAGATAAACATGTTGAACTGTGACCAAATACATTCTTGAGGTGAATGGCTGTTGAGCATGAGGAATGCAAATCCCAGCATGGAAATCAGTCAAAAAAAAGAGGCTGATAATGATTGCATGTTCCAGCCATATATATTTTTAATTAGACAATGTTGAATTCAGTTTGCTTCAAATTTCTTGTCCACTAAAATAACCTTGAACATGGTGATAAAATTAACAAAGTCAGCTACAGTCTGACTCTATAAGGATTGTGACAAAGCACATAATACTGGAAAAGAGAATATTTATTACAGGAATTAATAAATCCACAATTTTAACCTGTGTTATTGAAATGTGTTTGAATTTCTGGAGTCATCAAGAAGTAAATAGTATTTGCAACCCTTAAATCATTTCTAAATGATTCAGGTAGAAGCCATTGATCCCCACATTATATACTTCTGCAAAGAACACTTCAGCCCAGGGCTAAATCCAGTGGTAGGGTTCAAACTAACTCCCATTTTATCAAGATTCCAGCACACTAACCATCAAGCCACTATTGTGCCTGGCTCCGTTAATTGCCTGTTAAGACATATAGGATGGCTTGTATCAAGCAAACAAAAGATAGAAGCCGAGTGGTCTAAAGCGCTCTCCATTATGGATCACTGCCATCTCACATCTATCTGCGTGGGTTCAAGTCTCAGATTCAGCTAATGTGGGTATGTGAGAAAGCTTGTCAATAGCTTCTCATGGGTCGGTGGTTCTTTCTGGAGTTTTCCTGGGTTCTTCCTCCACCATTAATACTGGCTGCCTTAAAACTGGCTGCATTAAAACAATTTTAAGACATTTTTTGGTTTTATAATTGCCTTGTTTCATTTTAAATACTATTGAAAATAGATTGAGCTTGCAGTTGAAAAATAAAGTTAGGACAGAGATACTGGTAATCTCTTTCACTGAATCATACCGAATTCGAACTCGGATTCACATAACATTTTTATTTAGTTTTCAGCTGTTTCAACTGCAACTTTTGTTTGATTAAATTATTTTTTTTTTGCTTCCCTCTATTATCATAATCTTGTTAGGTATTTTAATTGCCTTTCTTTTTAAGTTAAGTAACTGTTCTTGACATGTTCCAGAATTATTTCAAGACATATTGATGTTATGAACTATTTCAATTCATTTTAATATATTAACTGTTCTTGATACATTCATGGTTGATTCATGAATAGTTCAAGACCTCTCATGATATATTATTGTTCTTGAATATTACTTCATTTTTTTTGAAGTTATTCATGAACAGTTCAAGAACTCTCATGATATATTATTGTTCTTGAATATTACTAAATTTGTTTTTGAAGTTATTCATGAACAGTTCAAGAACTCTCATGATATATTATTGTTCTTGAATATTACTTCATTTGTTTCTGAAGTTATTCATGAACAGTTCAAGAACTGAATTTCATGGACAGCCAAAGAAATTTTCAAGAACATTTCATGTTCAGTCCAGGAATAGTTCCTAAATTTCTTGAACTGTTCATAATTTCAAGAGATTCATTTAGCAGGGGGTGTGTCTTGGAACAAATAATGGCATTTGACCCCCATGCAAGACAATTAAATAATGTTGTTTGACCCCCATGCAAGACAAAGTGTCCCACATGTAATCAGCTCCAGGTTCTCCGATTCTAGTTCTTTCATACTGTATGCTTGGATACATGAATGAACAAATTACACTATGGTATCCCACTTCCACTGTAAGATCCCTCCTCTCATGTTTCTACCCATCAACAAGAAGAAACTGTTACTGAAAGAACAATAAAGTTTACTGTCCTATATGACAGTCAAATGGTGGTTGTTTATGTCTAACAATCACAATTTGTAATGTTTAATGGTGGTTGTTTATGTCTAACAACCATAATTTTTAATGTTTAATGGCCTTAATAACATTTTTCTTTATAAACTGACCACAAGTTATAGATTCCTGGATGAGTACTAAGCATGAAGCTATGCAAATCATGAGTGATTACTACCTTTACATGCTAAGGGTTACTGGCATATATTGCAGTGAAAAAAATTTGTTTTTTTCTCAACAAGATTTAGAGGTGGAAGGGTGGTGTAGTTTCAGATGAAAATTGAAGTGAAGGGAGTAATGAAATACGATTGCTATTTGGAAATGGTTTCTTTTCAGAGTGGGTGCACTGAAAATGTTTTGCTGTAGTTATTTTATCTCATAAATTTACAGATTTATTCTCTTTTTTCTGGACATTTCCTATATGCCAGTAACCTTCCTTACAAATATGAGAGTAATTACATGTACCATTATATTGTACCATTACACTCAACATTCTGTTAAGTTTAGAAATGTTAAAATCTCTTAATTTGGAATCCATGTGCATTATTTTCTATATTCATATGTTTTTGTTTCATTTTTTTCTTCAGCTTGTGGTGTTTCAACCCTTCTTTTTGTCAGCCAGTCTGCCATACTCAATCATTCATGGAGAGTCCTTTGATCTCAAAATTTTGATTTTCAACTATTTAGATGAAAATATTCAGGTACAGTATTGTATTTGATTTTTTAAATATGATTTAGTGAATGAAGCATTTGTGGTTTCAACTTAGTATTGTGAGGAAACAGTTTCATCAAAACACGCCAAACACAGGAGGATTCAGTTCATCTTTAATCAGAACTGTGTCAGTCTACCATTTATGTCATCTTAAAAAATTGTGTTATGGCTGTTTCTCTTATAATTTACAAAATGAATGTCGTGTATTTTTAAAGCAATTGAAAGAAAGAAATTATGGAGACCTTGTTAACAAAATATGCTTTTGCTAATTAAAGGCCAATTTAATAGATTTGTTCTTAACCATGCAGTTCTATTTTAATTAACCCTTTCATCACTAAGTAATTTTGGACTTTTAAAGCAAAATGACTTGTAGATTTTGAAATAACATAACTTTGCCAGTTTTAATGATATCTGGCTAGATTAGATATCTAAATAAAGGTGAAAAATCAGATTGTATGCGTAATTCACTAATATTTGCATATCTATTATAGCTGTTACAAAAGAAGTGCAAAAAAGTAAGACAACAGGTAAAATGCATACGCAGTTATTTATTTGCCTCAATAGATGGACAATATTTTCAAAAACTTCATTGAAATAAAAGGTTCTTGAGATGACTGCAATGAATGTTATTCCAGTATACATAATTCCCAACAGTATCATGAATTTTTACTCACCATTTGGGTAAGTCTTTATTCAGGGCTGACAAGTGTTAATTGTTAAGTATGTTTTGTATAGAATATTACTGACTTTTAAAAGTCTATATTTTCTACCCAAAGTTTGTTTTCCTTTTTTTTTTTTTCTCTTCGGCTTATGGAAATGTCCAAATGCTTAGCTCATGCTGTTTAAGAATAAATGTGAAAACAACCTTAGACACAATTTTGGTTTTTAACATCATCGTTATATTTTTATGATAGCTGGTTGAATTTATTCAGGTCAATAGAAATCTTGAGTGCTTGCCTGAATGGGCCAATGGATATCTATTTTTAGAGCTTGCCTGAATGGGCAACTGGATATTTATTTTTAGAGCTTGCCTGAATGGGCAGATGGATTTCTTTTTTTACAGCTTGTTTAGCTCATGCAAATGTAATCTTTTAGCTAATTCTTTGTGCTTTGTAATTTACTTAAAACAGCAGATACTGTAAATGCAACTTTACACTAGCATACATTATCACTACATACAGTGACTAAATATTATTCACCACATTTGCATGTACATGTAGTTGTTATTCTTTACTAAATATATGTTAGGTTTATGCATGCAGTCCATTTAGCCGATTTACAATCAACTAACTGATCTTTATAATTCATAACTTAAAATATATATATATATATATATATATATATATATATATATATATTTGTTTTTGTTTTTGTTTTTCCCACAATAGGTTACTTTAACCATCACATTGTCAGCTGAATTTGAATTGGACAATCCAAAACAGAAAATCACAGTAAGTTGATATATATATATATATATATATATATATATATATATATATATGTATGAATGAGATCCTTAAGTGCAGGTCAGTGTAGTTTGCAGATGGACTGGACTTGTATGTATATATGGTAATGAATTCTGTATTATACTGTTAATGAGTGCACAGCTGTTTTTTCAGTCAAATAGCTAATATCCCATATAGAATACACATCTCTTCATTTCAACACCATATGCAATATATTGATTTTTCGTTTAAAAACTTCCCACACAACAGTTTCAATAATGAAACTATTCTTACATAAGCTTTAACACTGTGTAAACATATTAGGAAATACAATGCACTCCAAGATGGTAAAGCTACAAAGAAAGATAACTCTTCTAGTATGAATGGATATGTCATTGTGTTGATTGGTTTTTAATGGGACTCTCAACATATTATTGACTAGATTATGCCATGGCAGTGGAAACTATATGTCTTTCACATATACTCATTAAGGCAGTGGAAACTAAATGTCTTTCACATATACTCATTAAGGCAGTGGAAACTAAATGTCTTTCACATATACTAATTAAGGCAATGGAAACTAAATGTCTTTCACATATACTCATTAAGGCAATGGAAACTAAATGTCTTTCACATATACTCATTAAGGCAGTGGAAACTAAATGTCTTTCACATATACTCATTAAGGCAGTGGAAACTAAATGTCTTTCACATATACTCATTAAGGCAGTGGAAACTAAATGTCTTTCACATATACTCATTAAGGCAGTGGAAACTAAATGTTTTTCACATATACTCATTAAGGCAGTGGAAACTTAATGTCTTTCACATATACTCATTAAGGCAGTGGAAACTAAATGTCTTTCACATATACTCATTAAGGCAGTGGAAACTAAATGTCTTTCACATATACTCATTAAGGCAGTGGAAACTAAATGTCTTTCACATATACTCATTAAGGCAGTGGAAACTAAATGTCTTTCACATATACTCATTAAGGCAGTGGAAACTAAATGTCTTTCACATATACTCATTAAGGCAGTGGAAACTAAATGTCTTTCACATATACTCATTAAGGCAGTGGAAACTAAATGTCTTTCACATATACTCATTAAGGCAGTGGAAACTAAATGTCTTTCACATATACTCATTAAGGTAATGGAAACTAAATGTCTTTCACATATACTCATTAAGGCAGTGGAAACTAAATGTCTTTCACATATACTCATTAAGGCAATGGAAATTAAATGTCTTTCACATATACTCATTAAGGCAATGGAAACTTGGGCTGGCAAGGATATATATATCAAACCTGTGACCTTTGAACTATACATTTAATTTTGTGAAAAGTGAACCTACAGCATCTCCCTCAAACAATAGGGACATTGTTTATGATATCATCACAGTGTGATTATTATAATCATCACTTTCACACGACAGAGACATTGTTTATGATATCATCACAGCACACTACTGACTATAATGAGCTTCAGCCCATGAAATTTTCCCCTAAAATAATTTTTAATTACATGGTGGAAGTATTACTTGGAATAAACTGTTATAAGTTTTTGTACATTACATACCATACAACTCAGAATTAATTCATTTAAATTTCCATCCATCCAAATATTTATTGTGCCCCTAAGTAGTCTTACTCTTAATTTCAGGTGGCTGGCAGATCATCAAATATGGTGGTCTTCATTATCAAGCCGTTAGTCCTTGGCCAAATTTTGTTGGAAATGACTGCCAGTTCATCTGGTACAACACATGATATGACTGACATAGTCATCAGAACTGTTCTTGTTGAGGTATTTCTTTTATGAAAAATACATTAAAATTATTTCTTTAAGTTCAAAGACCATGCTCTATACTTGTTTTTATCATCAATAGAGACACTTTACTGAAGTGTGCATCACATAGAGTAGGGATGTGCTGGCAATCACCCAGTTTTCTGAATGAAAAGAAAATCACAAATTGATTTACTGACTGTCACAACAAGAGAACTGGATCTATTTTGAACTAGTAGAAAATTCAAGTTTAGGTGGTAAAATAAAACTGGCAGGAAACAGATAGTTAACATGGTACTAAATCTTGTACAGACTGCAGACTTCCTTTTTACAGCTTGTGGGTAATTTTTTCAAGGCATCATACCCTTGTGGGTAAGGTTGCAACATTTACAAAACGTTCTGAAACATGTTCAACAGTTTACTATAACCAAAATGATGATGTTTGGTCCAAATTATTAAAAACACACAGACTTTGCCTCTATCTACCAGTTAAACTTACTGAAGTCATAATTGCTATTATTATTTGCAAGCAATTGTTTCATTTCATGTACAGCATTTTTATCTGACAATATAGGTCAAAGATCGCTTGAAGAATGAAAACCTTAATATTTCTTAAAAACCAGGAAATTGGAATGAATTTGAAAAAATCACCATGTCTGTGATGACTTTAACATCCTCACTAACATGTATAATGCCATCAGCCATCAAATGAGGCTACTTATATTAAAATGGAATCAATACAGGATTGACTCAGCTTAATACAAATGCACCATGCGTTAACTTTAGTGGTATTTCTGATAATAGAAACGTCTTTAAATTAAATTTTTTCAAAAGCTACTCTACTGAATTGACAAGAATTTTGATAAAAGGCATGATGACGTGGAGGCCTTTCAGAGCTGAGCAATTATTAATATAGCCCATATTATTAAACATACAAAATCCTAAAGGAAATTTTCTTCTTCGAAGCCAAACTCAAATTTAATCAAATTTGCAGAAAGCCTCCTGTTTAAAGGTCTTTAATCTTTGTACAAAATAATGCTTATCAAATATAGTGAAGATAGTACAAATAGAATAAAGCTTGAAAACAACATAGTGCATAATCAATTGACAAATGTGAAGAAAGTTTGACAAAGGTTTCCTATTAATCTGTGATTTGATTCATTTAGATGCCAACTAGATGTCCTATTAATTTAATTTAATTTATATTGATGTCAGCTAGGTGTCATAATAATTAGATTTAATTCATTTAGATGCCAGTTTGGTGTCCTTTAAATCTGTAATTTTATTTATTTTAATGTCAGATAGGTGTCCTGTTAATCTTTAATTTGATTTATTTTAATGTCAGCAAGGTGTCCTGTTAATCTGTAATTTGATTTATTTAAATATCAGCTAGGTGTTTTTTTAATCTGTAATTTGATTTATTTTAATATCAGCTAGGTGTCCTTTTAATCTGTAATTTGATTTATTTAGATGCCAGCTAGGTGGGGAATCCCAGATACTTGCTTACGAGTCCAACTGCAAAGACCAAGATCTGCTGTCACATAATACACCAACAGATATGGGTCTATGCATTTGCTAGGAAGAATAATTAAAATAAAAATAATGTTTTCACATTATGCAATATCAGGGTCTATGTTGTTTTCAGTTGTACTTATAAGCAAGTATATATAATATTTAATATGCATGCACACCATTCCCTTGATAGCTCGCACCCTGATAGCTCACAAGCCTGCTTAAAACACAAGGGCGGGGAGGATCCCATTTTTTTTTCTACCAAAAATATACCTCAAAAATTGATCCCTAATTATTGAACATGAAAAAAAATTACTATCAAAATTGGAAACTGAAACTTTGATATATCACTCATTTTTGAAAATGGTAGATAGGACCTGGAAATTTTAATCAACATTATGAAATTTTCAACTTTAATACTTTAATAAGAAGTTCTATTTTTTTTGCATTTTCTTTCCAAATGACATGCTTATAGTGTGGTCTGGATTTTTCTTACCATGTTGTGCACAAGTTATCAAATAGAGGTGTAGGTAAATACCAGCTAGTGTTTCAACTATTATAGTTTCTATTATTCATTTAATTTTGCATGAAAATACAGACATTTAACCTGGACACATTTACCATTATAGCCTGGAGGCAGACAGGTCAGGAGAAGTGAACAGACTCCACCCTTCCAGCTTTCCAATGGCAACAAGACATTGATTTATGACCTAAGGCCTGTGTATAATACACCCAACCTGGTGAAGGGTTCAGTTATCATTACATTTAGTGCTTCTGGTAGGTACAATTACTTCACAACACAAACAATAACTTCTGGTTTCCTCAAGCTTAACCCCTTCAACATTATGGACAAATTGGCTTATTGTATGTACATGCATTCATCAACAATTATTGCAGTTTTCAAATTTATCCTATTGGTAATGCTACTCTGGTTCCAACCATGCTTTGTACACATTATCATAGCTTATAGGCTTTTACAATGGATGCTTTTGTACCATAAAATATAGCCACTATTACTAAACATGACAATCATTAAATACCTTAGTTTTAAATGAATTCAGCAGAATTTAATAAATTGAAAAGAAAATATGATGTCATGAAATTGTTTCAGATTATAGAACAGTAAAAGATCTCCCATCAAATATGACTAACTTTGAAAGAAAATAGAAGACTTTTAAATTACATCTCAAAACTGACAGAAATCTTCTAGACATGATGCCATTCTACTATTGAAACTGTGACAGAAATCTTCCAGACATGATGCCATTCTACTATCAAAACTATGACAGAAATCTTCCAGACATGATGCCATTCTACTATCAAAACTGTGACAGAAAGCTTCCAGACATCAAGCCATTATACTATCAAAACTGTGACAGAAAGCTTCCAGACATGATGCCATTCTACTATCAAAACTGACAGAAAGCTTCCAGACATGATGCCATTCTACTATCAATACTGTGACAGAAAGCTTCCAGACATGATGCCATTCCACTATCAAAACTGTGACAGAAATCCTCCAGACATGATGCCATTCTTCTATCAAAACTGTGACAGAAAGTTTCCAGACATGATGCCATGCTACTATCAAAACTGTGACAGAATTCTTCCAGACATAATGCGATTATACTATCAAAACTGTGACAGAAAGCTTCCAGACATGATGCCTTTCTACTATCAAAACTGTGACAGAAAGCTTCCAGACATGATGCCATTCCACTGTCAAAACTGAGACAGAAAGCTTCCAGACATGATGCCTTTCTACTATCAAAACTGTGACAGAAAGCTTCCAGACATGATGTCTTTCTACTATTAAAACTGTGACAGAAAGCTTCCAGACATGATGCCTTTCTACTATCAAAACTGTGACAGAGAGCTTCCAGACATGATGCCATTATACTATCAAAACTGTGAGAGAAAGCTTCCAGACATGATGCCTTTCTACTATCAAAACTGTGACAGAAAGCTTCCAGACATGATGCCATTCCACTATCAAAACTGTGACAGTAAGCTTCCAGACATGATGCCTTTCTACTATCACAACTGTGACAGAAAGCTTCCAGACATGAATGCCATTCTACTATCAAACCTGACAGAAAGCTTCCAGACATGATGCCATTCTACTATCAAAACTGTGACAGAAAGTTTCCAGACATGATGCCATGCTACTATCAAAAATGTGACAGAAAGCTTCCAGACATGATGCCTTTCTACTATCAAAACTGTGACAGAAAGCTTCCAGACATAATGCCATTCTACTATCAAAACTGTGACAGAAAGCTTCCAGACATGATGCCATTCTACTTTCAATACTGTGACAGAAAGCTTCCAGACATGATGCCTTTCCACTATCAAAACTGTGACAGAAATCCTCCAGACATGATGCCATTCTACTATCAAAACTGTGACAGAAAGTTTCCAGACATGATGCCATGCTACTATCAAAACTGTGACAGAATTCTTCCAGACCTAATGTGATTATACTATCAAAACTGTGACAGAAAGCTTCCAGACATGATACCTTTCTACTATCAAAACTGTGACAGAAAGCTTCCAGACATGATGCCATTCCACTGTCAAAACTGAGACAGAAAGATTCCAGACATGATGCCTTTCTACTATCAAAACTGTGACAGAAAGCTTCCAGACATGATGCCTTTCTACTATTAAAACTGTGACAGAAAGCTTCCAGACATGATGCCTTTCTACTATCAAAACTGTGACAGAGAGCTTCCAGACATGATGCCATTATACTATCAAAACTGTGACAGAAAGATTCCAGACATGATGCCTTTCTACTATCAAAACTGTGACAGAAAGCTTCCAGACATGATGCCATTCCACTATCAAAACTGTGACAGTAAGCTTCCAGACATGATGCATTTCTACTATCACAACTGTGACAGAAAGCTTCCAGACATGAATGCCATTATACTATCAAAACTGTGACAGAAAGCTTCCAGGCATGATGCCATTCTACTATCAAACCTGACAGAAAGCTTCCAGACATGATGCCATTCTACTATCAAAACTGTAACAGAAAGTTTCCAGACATGATGCCATGCTACTATCAAAAATGTGACAGAAAGCTTCCAGACATGATGCCTTTCTACTATCAAAACTGTGACAGAAAGCTTCCAGACATGATGCCTTTCTACTATCAAAACTGTGACAGAAAGCTTCCAGACATGATGCCATTCTACTATCAAAACTGAGACAGAAAGCTTCCAGACATGATGCCTTTCTACTATCAAAACTGTGACAAAAATCTTCCAGACATGATGCCTTTCTACTATTAAAACTGTGACAGAAATCTTCCAGACATGATGCCTTTCTACTATCAAAACTGTGACAGAAAGCTTCCAGACATGATGCCATTATACTATCAAAACTGTGACAGAAAGCTTCCAGACATGATGCCTTTCTATTATCAAAACTGTGACAGAAAGCTTCCAGACATGATGCCATTCCACTATCAAAACTGTGACTGAAAGCTTCAGGACATGATGCCTTTCCACTATCAACACTGTGACAGAAAGCTTCCAGACATGATGTCATTATACTATCAAAACTGTGACAGAAATCTTCCAGACATAATGCCATTGTACTATCAAAGCTGTGACAGAAAGCTTCCAGACATGATGCCATTCTACTATCAAAACTGTGACAGAAAGCTTCCAGACATGATGCCATTCCACTATCAAAACTGTCACAGAAATCTTCCAGACATGATTCCATTCTACTATCAAAACTGTGACAGAAAGCTTCCAGACATGATGCCATTCCACTTTCAAAACTGTGACAGAAAGCTTCCAGACATAATGCCATTCTACTATCAAAACTGTGACAGAAATCTTCCAGACAAAATGCCATTCTACTATCAAAACTGTGACAGAAAGCTTCCAGACATGATGCCATTCCACTATCAAAACTGTGACAGAAAGCTTCCAGACATGATGCCATTCTACTATCAAAACTGTGACAGAAAGCTTCCAAACATAATGCCATTCCACTATCAAAACTGTGACAGAAAGCTTCCAGACATAATGCCATTATACTATCAAAACTGTGACAGAAAGCTTCCAGACATAATGCCATTCCACTATCAAAGCTGTGACAGAAAGCTTCCAGACATGATGCCATTCCACTATCAAAACTGTGACAGAAAGCTTCCAGACATGATGCCATTCCACTATCAAAACTGTGACAGAAAGTTTCCAGACATAATGCCATTCTACTATCAAAACTGTGACAGAAATCTTCCAGACATAATGCGATTATACTATCAAAACTGTGACAGAAAGCTTCCAGACATAATGCCATTATACTATCCAAACTGTGACAGAAAGCTTCCAGACATGATGCCATTCCACTATCAAAACTGTGACAGAAAGCTTCCAGACATGATGCCATTCTACTATCAAAACTGTGACAGAAAGCTTCCAGACATAATGCCATTCTACTATCAAAACTGTGACAGAAAGCTTCCAGACATGATGCCATTCTTCTATCAAAACTGTGACAGAAATCTTCAAGACATGATGCCATTATACTATCAAAACTGTGACAGAAATCTTCTAGACATGATGCCATTCTACTGTTGAAACTGACAGAAAGCTTCCAGACATGATGCCATTCTACTATCGAAACTGTGACAGAAATCTTCCAGACATGATGCCATTATACTATCAAAACTGACAAAATGCTTCCGGACATGATGCCATTCTACTATCAATACTGTGACAGAAAGCTTCGAGACATGATGACATTAATCTATCAAAAATGTGACAGAAATCTTCCAGACATGATGCCATTCTACAAAAGTATATACAAAAGGTGCCTATCTACCGTCAAGTATGGCTGCTATTCATATAAATAGAAAATCCTAGAAGCGATTTCTTCAAAACCACTCAACAAATTTGACAAATTTGACTGCATATTTGCATTAGAGCCTTGTAAGCTTTTACAAATATACCCACCTTTATTAACCAAATAAAAAACTTTTTTTCTCCAAATCTGCTGGATAGAAATTGACCAAATGTGATAAAATATACATATTTGGAGCATGTTCATTTATATTTTCTGTCTAGTATGTCCATATATAAGTATATATATAAGTATAGCTTATTATTAATGCTCTCTTTGTGTGTGTGTGTGTGTGTGTGTGTGTGTGTTTGTGTGCTTGAAATGTATTTATGTATATAATAGAGGGTCACAAGGAGGATTAGTTCCGTGCAACTAATTGTGTTACCATATTTAAATAAAGTCATTATTATTATTATTATTATTATTATTAACAGTTGCTATTTGAAACTTCTTCTCCAATGCACTTCACCACATTCAAATTTGATACAGAGAATAGAGGAATGAACTGGCAAAATGTCACATGTACGCAAATGAATATACACATTTGAACATGAAATGATTTGGTTGGATTTTCACACTTCATGTACTTATTATTTTTACCTCTACTGATCAAAGACCAGAAGAGCTTATGGGATCATCAGTTGTCTGTCAACAGTCAGCCTTTCATCGGTTAACACAAGACTATTCTCACTATTTTTACTTAAGTACCTGGACGATTGCCTGAAAGCTTAGCACACAAATTCATCCTATGGTCTTGTTGGTCCTAAAGGCAAATGGTCCATCTTGGACATCCAGTATGGCCACCACAGTTGCCATCATGGACATTCATTATGCCCACCACAGTAGCCATCTTGGACATCCAGTATGGCCACCACAGTAGCCATCTTGGACATCCAGTATGGCCACCACAGTAGTCATCTTCAAAATCCTGTTTACGGTACCTCTCCTGAATGGTTGGTCATATGATGTTTTCAACAATAAACTTCTGATGATGCCTAGTTGGTCTTAAATGAAAATGGTGGTGATCTGAAATCCAATATGGTCTCCACAGCAGCCATCTTGAAAATCGTGTTATTAATACTCGTTATTAATGATATTAATACTTCTGAATGGAAAGTCAAATCTTGAAATTATTATTTTTGTTTCTACTCCTCTCCAGATTTATGGTTGTATCAACATGTTTTCTGACATAGACTTCTTATGATACCTAATGTATCCTAAATGAAAATTGTACATATCTGACATCCAATATGGCCTCCACAGCAGCCAATCTTGATTTTTTAAAATTATTATTACTCCTTAATGGAAAGATATATCATAAAAATACTGTTATCCCTTCTCTTCACTAAACAGATGGTTATATTTTCACTAATAGACTTTGTATGATACCAAGCTGGTCTTGCATGAAAAAAGCTTGCCAGTTGTACATCCAATATGGCTACCGCAATAACAGTTTTAAAACTCTTGAAGTCATATCTGCATGGATGATAGTTATAACAAGGGGGTTTCACTAAAAGACTTCTAATGATGTCCACTTTGTCTTGCATGAAAATCCAGTATACACTACAACATCCAATTTTAAAATCTTTTTATTAGCGTCAAATGTCAGAGATTGTTTCAACATTCTACCATCAAAAGGAATAAGTATTATCTTGAATTCTTGGAAATTCTTTTCAACAGTATCAGTCCCTATGAGGGACACTTGTTAAAGTTATTACTCTCATTTAAATGGGGAAAAAGAAAGTAAATGTTTTATACCAAAAATAAGACTAATTTAATTTGTATGCCTCCACTTCTTGCATTGGGGACATCTTGCTTCTTGCTTGATATTTCCTTGTCCATCTCTTCATCCCAAGCAGTTTGTAAACATATTCCTCAAAAACCACTTGATAATATAGAAATGAAACTTTATGATCCTAATTATATTTCTCTATTGATGACTTGATTAGATTTTCAGGCCATTGCTTAAGTGTTTAAATTTTATGACACATTTATTTATACAAACATTATTTAACATTTTACACATTTCTTTACTTTATTGAACTTCTTAAATGAATATTTTGTTTGCACAATTGAGCAAAAACTAATTCAAGCAGACAGGTTTTTTTTCTTGTATATATGGATTATTATTTGACCTGAGTAAGCATTATTGTAATACTTCAAATTTTATTTAAACTTTGGCAATCTTCTGCTTAGACTGTTTGGTTAGTATGCCTACAGTGGATGTATATGTGTTTTGCAAACACAAAAGCTACCATGTATACCGATGTAGAAGTCCTGCTGCAAACTGTTTAGACTCAGATCTGCCATCACATAATGCACCAACAAATCTTGGTCATTGCAGTTTCTTTGGAGTAAGCAGTAGAATATACAATGTACACCTTGATTAGCTGATGTATTGTGTACTGGTAATTCAGTATAATATACAATATACACCTTGATTAGCTGATGTATTATGTACTGGTAAATCAGTAGCATATACAATGTACACCTTGATTAGCTGATGTATTGTGTACTGGTAATTCAGTAGAATATACAATATACACCTTGATTAGCTGATGTATTATGTACTGGTAAATCAGTAGAATATACAATAAACACCTTGATTGGCTTATGTATTATGTACTGGTAAATCAGTATAACATGGAATATACACCTTGATTAGCTGATGTATTATGTACTGGTAAATCAGTAGAATATACAATATACACCTTGATTAGCTGATGTATTATATACTGATAATTCAGTAAAATATACAATATACACCTTGATTAGCTTATGTATTATATACTGGCAATTCAGTAGAACATACAATATACACCTTGATTAGCTTATGTATTATGTACTGGTAATTCAGTAAAATATGCAATATACACCTTGATTAGCTGATGTTTATGTACTGGTAAATCAGTAGAACATGAATATACACCTTGATCAGCAGATGTATTATGTACTGGTAAATCAGTAGAACATACAATAAACACCTTGATTAGCTGATGTATTATATACTGGCAATTCAGTAGAACATACAATAAACACCTTGATTAGCTGATGTATTATATACTGGCAATTCAGTAGAACATACAATAAACACCTTTATTAGCTGATGTATTATATACTGGCAATTCAGGGTATATATTGTTTGCAGTTGGACATGACTTACATGTGAGTATCAATGGCAATTAAGAATATATCAATGGAAATTAAGAATATATCAATGGAAATTAAGAATACATGTATATCTTTAATACTGAGTATCCCTGGCAGTTTTTGTACCCATAAAGTCTGTTCAAAGGCAACGATAGTGAGAAATCAAATCCCAGTGTATTTATTGTTAACTTGATCATTTTAAGTTGCCAATATTATCCTATGAAGCAGAATTTATCCAAAACTTTACATTTCAAATTTGTCATAAAAATCATAATATTTGCTATGAACTAGATGATGAAATCCATGGTGTGCCTATTTTCCAGGCGATATAATGGGTCCCACTGTACAGAGCCTTGGCAATCTATTACAGATGCCATTTGGTTGTGGAGAGCAAAACATGATCACTATAGTGCCCAACATCTTTGTCAGCAAGTACTTGCAGAGTGTCCAGAAACTGAATGATGAAATAAAGAGCAAGGTCATCAAATATATGTCAGTTGGTAAGTTCTTTTCATTCTGTCACACCAAAATAACAACCAGTAAAACATGAAAGTCTATACCTAGACCTGCAAATTCAGAGGGTTAATTTCCCATTCATTTGGCAAAAAAGGAGGAGTATTTGAATAAAGGATGAAGAAACATAAGGCTTTAAAATATGATAAACAATTTTTGTGTATTATGTTTGATTTTTCAGCATTGTTGCAGAAAACAAGACATCCTGCAGTTCTGTGTCTTAGAATTTACCCTAAGTTGTAATCATTACTTTTCCAACAATAGCATGCAGTATCGATGAGATGGAATCGCCAGTATGACTGAATGACAGAATTGTCAAGTCGGAATTTCGTTATTTATGGTGTACTATGAGAAGGTGATTTGGAAACAACATGTAACAATATATATATTATTAAAAGTTGATAATTTTTAATTTCATAATGTTAATTAAAATTTCCAGATCCTATCAGCCTCTTTTGCTGATACAATGAGCAATGCATTATAGTTTCATTTTCCAATTTTTGATACAATTGTTTTCAATTTCAACATATAGAGTTTACAATTTGGGGTATTTTCTATTTTTAAAAAAATGGGGACTATTCTGGACCCGATGTTATTTAATCAGGTTTGCGAGTTATCAGGACAGGAGTATCGAGTGAGTATCTGTAAAAAGAATCTGAATGAAAGAAGATGAATACACAGACATTAATCATACACTAACAGCACATAAATAAATAATAAGAAAGAACCCAGGAAAACCATGGAAAGAACAACTGACCCACAAGAAGCTACTGGCAGGCTTTTTCACATACCCACATTGGCCGAATCTGAGACTCGAACCCATGCAGACAGAGGTGCCATGACAGTGATCCGTAACGGAGAACGCTTTAGACCACTCGGCCACTTGGTGCCCATTGCTTCATTAGTAATGAGGAATATATTTATATTAGTGGCATAGGACCATGTACTACTCAAATTGCTATTTATTTAAATGCCATCATTGTGGCACACAATATGTACCGGATATGAGACTAAAAGGGAATTCCAAAAGGAAATAAAAAAACAGCTCATGGATATCCATAAAAGCAGGATACCACATTAATGTCTAACGCTCTTTAACCAACCTGAAGAGAACATAAATTGTTTTCAGTATTCAATGATATTAAATAATAAAAATCATCCAGAACATTCTACTAGCAATATTACAATAGAACCTGTCTTGAAAGACCACCCTTTCTGCCATAAAATTATGGTCTCTCAAGACAGGTTGTCTCTCATGACAGGTCACAATGCTTTATAATATTTAACTTTGTGCATTGAGAAAGAATATGGTCTCTCAGAGACAGGTGATCTCACATAGCAGTGGTCTTTCAAGACAGATTTCACTATATTCAGAAAGGTAAAGCACTTTCATGGGATACAAGAATTACAGCCGTTAGGGATAAAAATCTCTTGAAATTGGTGTCAAACTATGATTTTGTTATGCATTGGTGCACTGATGACATCACTGTCCTTCCTAACACTGCTGATATTCAGTTTCGTTTCACAGACCAATATGACTGCCTTTTTTTAATAACACATCCATCATTGTTGCCAAATTAACAGAACTCCTGATCATTGCTGCTTGAAGAGAAGATACTAGTATGATCTTGTTACTTGCGTGTTCATAGTGGATTTGTAGTTGTTGCTGAATACTCTATCTAGTGCTTTAAGCCCACTGACAAAGGGGGAGGAACAATATATATCTATTGCTCACAGTTGTGTACAGACTTTACTGATTCTCAAAACCAGACATAATGATCATTAGTAATTTTCCATAATCAGTGCATTAATATCTTAAGATTTTTAAAAAATTGGTAATATCACGCTAAAGATGACTGATGAAGGCAGTGTAATATTGCCAAAAATTTCTAAACTATTGACATATTGAGAATTGTCTGAGCAAGGAAGCAACCTTTCAGTAGTAAAGATCGTGGCAAGGAATTGTTTTGTAATTGGTCCATATCAAATTTCCTAATTTAAGGTTATATTTGATTTGATTTTATCAGTTGTTGTTGTTTAAGAATTAAATATACTGTAGAACCTGTCTCTCAAGACAGGTGGTCTCTCATAACAGATCATAACACTATATAATCAATAAATCTGTGCATTGAGATTCTGGTCTCTCAAAACAGGTGGCCTCCCATAGCAGTGGTCTCTCAAGACCGGTTTTACTGTATGAATATTATCTATGAATTCGGTGTTTCAAGGCTTGTGTGCTTGAAATTGATGCGAGTCACGTATACCTCCCAAAATTAACTTTATTTATGTAGACAGTGAAATGCCAATTATCAGCTGGGAAGAGCAGACACATTAATTCAGGGCAAGTAGAATCTCTCAAAATTGGCATATATGACAACTATTTTAAATGGCATCAAGCAGGGGTCCCGAGTGGCAGAGTGGTCTAAACCGCTGTCCATTACGGATCACTGCCATCTCACCTGTCTGTATGGGTTCCAGTCTAGGATTCGGCCAATGATCCTTTCCAACAGATTCGGCTAATGTAGTTATGTAAGAAAGCTTGCCAGTAGCTTCTCGTGGGTCGATGGTTCTTTCTGGTGTTTTCTGGGTTCTTCCTCCACCAATAATACTGGCTGCCTTTATAGCCTATCTTGTGCTAAAAAATGGCATTAAACCCTAAAAACAAGACAAACAGAACAAAATGGCATCAAGCTGTTTAGTGCACAGTGTTTTTCAAAGTTACCACTTTGGGAAAGTGCTGCATTTGTAGTGTGAACATCACTTTGTGTCAAAAATGGCCTTTGGACATGAAAAATGCATATTAAATTTTAATTTTGGGGTTGGGATACATATTTTCCTATGATCTTCCATTGGCTTGTATTCTTGTATTTTTATTTTATTATATTTGTCCCAAACAAAATGGCTATTTTTGACCTCACTTGTCTACTTATGATTTTGTGAATTTTTATATTAGGCAGGTGGATGTGGCATACAATTTGTGCATTAAAACTGTACCTTGCACCTGAAAGCGGTATTTAGCTGCAGAGGTAGTTTGCCAAGTAATTTTGTGTGTCCAATTGGCAGAAATACCAAGCCTAGTGTCATCTCATTTCAATGTCAGGTCTGTGGAGATGACATCATTCCCAGATGATTGGCACCATTTCCACTGATCTTGACCCTGGGATTGGTGAACTTGCAGACACTCTGGTCTGCCCAGATCCAATTGCCAAAAGACTTTGGTTTGGCAACCCTATTAAATTTTCTTTAGATTTCTTCATTAATTAAATAAATAAAGGCTTTTTCAGGCACAAAATCTGCTGCATTTTTAAAGCACTCCTCCCATGGCCCAATGTTTTGGCAAAGAGCATCCTACTATTGTGTGGTAGATACGATCGTGGTACCTAGAAAGGGAAGCTGTTGCAGGATATATCAGTGGTGTTAAAAGAAACAAACAAAATAGCCAGCTTATAGAGTCAGTGATTCACCAATTTAACACTATAGTTAGTGAAGCAGATAAAGTAACACAGCTTGAATACATGTTGATGGAATCCCATGAATTCATCCTGTTCCAAAATATTACACAAGATGAATCATAGTTCTCTTGATATTGCCAAATCTCCCAAATTAAACAAGTCTCCTGACTGTTTGTAGAGTCCAAAGCAGGAGAAATATTCTCCTGATTTAAACAGTGTGATAACAATATTTTTTTGTCATTCCGAGTTGACAAGATATAATCAAGGCAATTATTGTATAGACGTGAGAGTCCTCTATATGCATGCTATAGCTGGGTGGCAAAAATTCAAAGACTTGCCAGTCCTGCTTCAAGCACCTGCTGAATGGGAAAATGTGTAGATCAATTGATCATTTCAGATAATCTGATATTTTCATTGACATACTGGTAATTCAGTGAAAGACCCCCATTTCAAGAAGACATAAAAGAATATGACACAATAGCTAGGTGGCAAGTTCAAAGACTTCAAATAGCTGCTGAGTAGGGAAAATGTGTTGATTTTTACAAGGAGTGAATTCAGAGGCAGAAATACCCAGATATGTACATGTGGTTATTATACAAATACATGAAATGAATAACTTCAGCTTTCATTATTGTGTTGTTTCCAAGTGTAGCCATATAAATAGTGTATGTGAACTGGGTGACACAATTTATCCAAATATACCCAAATACTCTCCAAATATACCCAAATACTACCCAGATATGCCCAAATACACCCAACTACTGCCCAACTATACCCAAATACTTCCCGCCTGTGTCTACGCAAAACTTTTCTTGGTCCATTATCTGATGTTGTCAGTCCACTTTGTTTTCTAGCTACCTCTCTTTCTGCAACCCTGGACAATGTCCTGCAGTACTGTTGTAGATAGACTGTTGGTTCTAGTGATATGGCCATACCATTTCAGCTTTCTTTATGACAGTGGTGAGGAGGTCTTCATAATGGCCTACTTTGTGCCTGAAGGTGTTACACACATCTTCATTTGTGATGTGGTCCATGTAAGAGATGTCAAGGATGGTTCTGTAGCATCTCATTTCAAGTGCCTGGATTCTTTGTTGTAATTCTGCTATCAGGGTCCAGGCCTCACATGAATACAAAATGATTTAGAAGACTAGTGCTCTCAGTAGTCTGATTTTAGTTTTCAGACAGATATTCTTGTCTCTCCAGATGGGTCTTAGCTTTGACATAGCTGCCATAATTTGTGCTGCTCATGACAAAATTTCTGCTTTTGATCCCTCTTTGGTGATTATGGAACCAAGATATTTGTATTAACCCACTGTTTCCAGTTCCTGTCCTCTGACTTTAATCTTGGCTGAGATTTGTTTGCCACTATTTTTCATCAGCTCTGTTTTCTCAGTGCTTAATTCCATGTCAAATCTGATGTTTCTTCCAGGTTCTTCACTAAGGTGGCAAGCGCATCTTTACCGCCTGCAGCCCATCAATGACGTCTGCAAAGTGGAGGTTGGTGATGTTACGCCCTCAAATGCTGACTGTCCCACAATGGTTTTCCAGGGCTTTGCTCATGATGCACTCCAAGTAGATGTTGAAAAGAGTGGGTGACAGGAGACAGCTTTGCAGTACTCCAACTGTTGTCTGGAAAAAGTCTGCCACAGAACCTTGAGCTATTACTGCACTGGTAGCCTTGGCGTACAGCTGCTTGATGGTATTGGTCAACTTTTGACCCATGTTGTACTTCTTCAATGTGACCCACAATGCCTCATGTCACACTCTGTTGAAAGCCGTTTTGAAATCTATGAACACGTGATAAATGTCTTGTTAATGTTGTGAGTACTTTTCACCAAGAACCCTAAGATTGAATATTTGTTCTGTTGTGTTTCTTCTTCTCTGGAACCCAGCTTGTTCTTCTGTGATTTTTTTTTTTGCTTATAGTTTCAGTCTATTCAAGATTGATATTTAGCATCACCTTACTAGCATGGCTGATCCAACTGATAGTTCTGTATTTTTGGCACAGCTTGAGATTGCCTTTTTTGGGGGAGTGTTATAATCAGTGATTGGGTCTACTGTGTTGGCCATTCACCTGTCTGCCAGATCTTGTTGCAGATTTTTGTTAGGAGCACTATCACTGAATACCCCCCCCCCCCCCCGATTCTTTATAAGTTCAGCTGGGATGTTGTCTACTCCAGCTACCTTCCTATTCCTCAGTGCTCTTATTGCTGACTCCACCTCTTCTTTGAGAATGGGGAAATCATCATCATTTGTGGAGTTTGGAATTTCAAGCACCTCTGTATCTTCTCTGGATGGATGTTTGTAGAGTTCTTTACAATACTCAGTCCATCTTTCTGCAATGTCACTTGCTTTTGTGAGGCATTTTCCATTTTCATCTTGAATGGTACTGACCATTGGTTGCTTCTGTTTGGTGAGTTTTTCACAATTTGAAATGCCTTTTTGCTGTTATTCTTGATCAGTCTGCTCTCTATTTCTGTGTACTTTTTCCAATCCAATCTTTTTTTGCTTTCTACAATCTTTTTCTGATATTCTTGTTTATATCTCAGTACTCCATTGCCTGTGTTGTGTGTCTGGTGTTTTTGAGGTCTCTTCAGGCATCACACAGATTCAGAATTTCTTCTGTAACCCAGGATATTTTCTTTGGGCTATGGAGGCCAATGATGTCCTTGGCAGCTGTTGTCATGACTGTGTTGAAAGTGTCTGTGTAATCACTTTAGCATCAACATCTATCACAATGACTGCAAATTTTCCTGCATTTGTGGCTTGGAATGACTTGCAGATGTTAGGGTCCTTCAGTTGTTCAAGGTTGAATTTGAGCCTGGTTTTCTTTGGCTTGTTAATTTTCTTCAGCCTCACTCAGAAGTTTATAATCATGAGGTCATGATCAATCCCAACATCAGCGCCTGGGAACGTTCTTGTTTTTGCTGTTTTG
Source organism: Unio delphinus (assembly GCA_029339505.1). Taxonomy (NCBI): domain Eukaryota; kingdom Metazoa; phylum Mollusca; class Bivalvia; order Unionida; family Unionidae; genus Unio; species Unio delphinus. Next base: position 16,731,995 of record JAQISU010001235.1, read on the forward strand.
ATGCCAGTTCAGTAACGGTTTTGAACCAGCATGTAGTTGATCTGGTTATGATGGGTTCCATTTGGTGCATGCCATGTCCAGCATCATTAAGCTTTATGTTGGCCCAGGGTGTTAGCCAGTACCAAGTTGATGTAGCTTGTGAACTCGAGCAGCCATCTCCCTATTTCATTTTTAAGTTCACTGCAAGAAGGTCCACAATGATCATCCCATTTTTTAAGAGCATCTTTGCCAACTTTGGCATTCCAGTCTCCTTGGATGATGCGATGAGGATGTCTTTTTTACTTACCATGTTTATAATACCCTAAAGCTCGTTGCAAAACTCCTCTATTTCTTCATCATCATAATCAGTAGTTGGCATATAGACTTAGATAATTGTGATGTTAAAGGGAGATGCTTTCAGATGAATGGAGATAATTCTGCTAGATATGGGGCGACAATCAAGCACAGATCCATTGATGGCTTTGTTTGCAAGAAAGCCTACTCCATTTATGGACTTGTCCAACTCTCCACTATAGTATAATATATGCCCATCTTCAGTTTGGTGTTCTCCTAGGGCTTTCCATCTTACTTCACAGTCCCAGGATGTGCCATGTGAGTGTTCCATCTCATGTCAACTCTTGCAGTCTTCGAATTTGTGCCAGAGTTCTAATGTTTCAGGTGGCAATGGCAATGGTATCACTCGCTCTGATTTTATGCAAACTACCAGTAGCACACTTGTCACCTCCGTCCTGGTGGACAACGGCAGGTGCATTCCTTGTTGACCCTGTTGACATCTGATCCAGTATTGTAACTTCAGATTTGTTCAGCATAATCTGTGTGTCTTAGGCAAAAGTCGTCTGGTAGAGCCCATTCCTCTCCAGATCAAGGAGTTGCCAGAAGGGGATGTAGTACATTGTCCAACTGTCTTAGGGTCTCCACTCCTGATTTTCTTAGCCTTTGGCTAACCAAAGCTGTCCTGCATTGAATTTAATACCTATCGGTTTTACAGGCATGAAATTACTTTTGATTTCCCAGTACATATTATTTAGCTATTAATACATGAGTTCCCAAGTTAAGATGTGTAACTATAAAGAGATGGCATATGATTAAATTGATGTAGAATACCAAACCTTTTTTAATAGTTACACATAGAAATTAAAGGAAAAATAGACACATATGAGATTAAAATTTAAACACAATACATATACATAATAATGTTAGTATGTCACACAAGGTCATTTCATGGTCAGTAAGAAAAAATGAGAGAAGTATTCTCCACATCTGAAAATATTTAAATTTGTAACAAAAAGAGCTATAATGATCAAATTATAGACAAGAAAGCATTGAATTTTCTTAAGTCTTAACTTTTGTTTCAACTGTTTTCCATAATAGTAAGTATAAAATGTCTTGGCACTATCTTTGTGCAGTATCTTTTTCTAGTATTTACCATATGTATATATAAAATATATACTTAACAAGGAACTCTTTGTATCAGCTTTAAATGACATAAAATACTTTACATCTATTGTTTTGATAAATTGCTTTGTTAAATATAATTTATTGCAATGTTCGATGCAATGAGGTATTTAAAGAGAAAGGAATGAAGACACTACTGTCAGCTTTCTTTGGTGCTGTCAATTGCAGGCTTTTTGGTAAGTCCTCTTTCATTTCTTTTGGACAAAGAAACCTGGCACTCAAAGAGTGTAACAGAGAAGGAAAGAAATTCCAAGAAATTTCTTGCTGTTCTGATTGGCACAATAGCTGAGTCTGGAACATATTAGTGCAAGCAATCGAATCAAACTGCTAGAAAGCACCAATAGCTGTACAAACAGCCAGTAGTTCATAAACATCTTCAACATGTACATGTACCTAATTAATTAATGCAATGTTAAATAAATACTATAAGGTTAAAACTTTTTATTGCTAGATGTTTGACAGATACATATTTGGGGAATAATTGCTATTTTAACGTATTTCACTCCTTTAATAAAAGATAAAACATAACATCTTTTAATCCTAATTTGAGCTTTACATTTGATCCAGTACATGTCAAAATGTACCAAAAAGGTGCCTTTAATAATGCTTTATCTGTTATGACAAAAGACTAGGAAACACCAAGCATGTGGTCATTATAACTCCACCCATGATTGTCGATTATAAGATAATGACTTCACAGAGTGATTTAAGTAGCAGAAAGATTGGATAACTCCATCCTTGATAAATCTAGTTAACGAGTTTATTTTAGGAATGACTAGTATTAACATTTAACACGTAATTTAAGTTTTTTTTAAATGGAACGAAACAAATTGCTGAACAAAATCAGCTGTAAAAACATGAATTGATGCAACAAAAAACTAGTATGAGATATAGACTGAAGTTGTGTAATAGAATAAAAAGTATCGAGTATATTTGGGTATATTTCAATAATATTTTAGGAAGGCTAGGAAGTATTTAGTTAGTATTTGGGTCATATTTGGGTGTATTTGGATAAATTGTGCCACCAAATGTGACCTCAGAATAAAGACTTAGAGAAAATGCTGTTTGCAAATTTGGATAAGTATTTGGGGGTTAAAATGGTGAATGGATGAATGTTGTACTCAGAGTCAGAAGGGTGCTAAAGTTGCTAGAACAGATTGAATGGGACAGTAGCCAAGTTGCTAGAACTGATAGTTTGAATGGGACAGTAGCCAAGTTGCTAGAACTGATAGTTTGAATGGGACACTAGCCATGTTGCTAGAACTGATAGTTTGAATGGGACACTAGCCAAGTTGCTAGAACAGGTAGTTTGAATGGGACAGTAGCCAAGTTGCTAGAAGTGGTAGTTTTAATGGGACAGTAGCCAAGTTGCTACAACTGGTAGTTTGAATGAGACAGTAGCCAAGTGTAAGAAAGTGCTTGATGCCTTAGGTTTTGGAATAAGACCTTTCCTTGGGGTGATAAAATTCAATCTCACTCTGATGGACAAAATAAAAGCTTTATGTCAGTGGTGTAAAAAATAGTAAAGTTAAAAGTTAAAATTAATATGGCAACCATTGGTTCTTCTAATCTTTTCTAATCAACATTATCTGGGAGCACACTGCAACTTTTGCTGGTGAGACTCATGTGTTTACCAAAATAGTTTTGGACACATAGTTTAAAATCCTAGCAAGACCTCTGGTAATATAACAATATAACAAAAAGCAAAAGAAAGGTGGCCAATATGCAATGGGTATAGTTTGCAATTCCGACTTAAGCATATTTCATGGAAGTAAAGAAATGTTGAAAAATATTGCAAGAATTCCACTAATATCACTAATTATAAAATGACTTTGCCAAAGCTCCCAAAACCACGTCTCCTACTTTAAATGATCAGCAGTCCCACTTTCATTAGTATACAAGTTGATATGTCTATATTGGCATGGGAATTCATATCAGCATGTTACTAGTAATGCTAAGGTATCAGTTCTGTAAAGAATGTCATGCTCCAAGAAATGTCAGTCTTGAAAAAGTATGAGAATATAATAAGCAAATAGTGCTGATCTCTTGTAACTAAATGACTGCTACCTGGATTATGCAGCACACATTCTCCATTTCTGATTGGCTGATAGTTACCAACATTGTGGGCATGTCTGATCAAATGACCTAAATTAAATACTGTAACAGACTTTTGCTGGAGTCTATTCTTTGTGTAAACCTATCAACATTCCCGTGTGGTTTAGGCAAAGTGATGGCATAGGATAGTTTGTTGCCTTTCCTGTAGTTAATCAATTTTATGTTTCTAGTGAACCCAACAAAGACTAGTTTTGTATCTGTCAAGTAATGGAAAATTCAAAGTCTTGTTCAACATTATTTTCATTATAAGCTATCAAGTAATGGAAACTTCAAAGTCTGGTTCAACATTATTTTCACTATAAGCTGTCAAGTAATGGAAACTTCAAAGTCTGGTTCAGCATTATTTTCATCATGAGCTGTCGAGTCATAAGTGGGTTTGAACTCTTGTAATTTAAAAATCAGAGTTATGGAATGAAATGTTTACAACAGAAAACAAACAAAACATAAGATCCTATATACAAATTGTGAAGTTACTTTTATTTATAGGAATTTATTTTGTATTATTTGTAGTTTCATAATACTATAAAACTTAAAGGCAAAATCAGCAATATGCCATCAATGAAGACAAAAGAATTCCTTCCTTAGAGGGAAAATGAGGAAATGAAATATCAAGAAAAATATCAATATTTGTAAAATAATGAAAATCTATTAAATGTTTTCCATTTATTTGTCATTGTATTAGCAATCTTTGAATTATTATTAATTGATCATGCTGCCGTATTAAAATCAGCTGTTTCTGTTTCAGTGGGACATATTCATTAACAGGATTTTTGTCAAAGCACTGACCATCACTTTAGTACATCGTACAGTAGCCCCTCATTGTAATCCCCAGCAGAATACAGCTTTGTCTTTTTGATGCAGATTTTGTTATGCATCCAATTAAATTGGTCAAATTTTGTTTTATTATTGTTGCTAGATTTATTTCATACAATTTTACTTACAAATTATAATGTCGTTACTGCTAAATACATATATACAATTTTACTTACAAATTATAATGTCGTTACTGTTAAATACATATATAAAATTTTACTTACAAATTATAATGTCGTTACTGTTAAATACATATATAAAATTTTACTTACAAATTATAATGTCGTTACTGTTAAATACATATATACAATTTTGCTTACAAATTATAATGTCGTTAATGTTAAATACATATATACAATTTTACTTACAAATTATAATGTCGTTACTGTTAAATACATATATAAAATTTTACTTACAAATTATAATGTCGTTACTGTTAAATACATATATACAATTTTACTTACAAATTATAATGTTGTTACTGTTAAATACATATATACAATTTTACTTACAAATTATAATGTCGTTACTGTTAAATACATATATACAATTTTACTTACAAATTATAATGTCGTTACTGTTAAATACATATATACAATTTTACTTACAAATTACAATGTTGTTAATGTTAAATACATATATACAATTTTACTTACAAATTATAATGTCATTACTGTTAAATACATATATACAATTTTACTTACAAATTATAATGTCATTTCACATTACTGTTAAATACATATATACAATACTCACATATCAGTTATATTCATCAGCAAAGACCCAGATTTGCCAAAAAGCAAAATGTGAAAGCAGATATGGGTTTATGCAATTTGTTTGGAGCAAACAGCAGAACAAATGACATAGACCTGGATCTACTGGCACATTATATGTTGTCAGATCAGGGTCAATGTTGTTTGCAGTTGGACTCGACTTATTAGTGAGTATATATGGTATTTAATTTCATTTTTTAAGCTGAATTATGTCACATCCTTGTTGAAATTGACTTATTAGTGAGTATATATGGTATTTAATTTCATTTTTTAAGCTGAATTATGTCACACAACCTTGTTGAAATTGACTTAATAGTGAGCATATATGGTATTTAATTTCATTTTTTAAGCTGAATAATGTCACACATTCTTGTTGAAATCGACTTATTAGTGAGTATATATGGTATTTAATTTTATTTTTTAAGCTAAATTATGTCACACATCCTTGTTGAAATCGACTTATTAGTGAGCATATATGGTATTTAATTTAATTTTTTAAGCTGAATTATGTCACATCCTTGTTGAAATCGACTTATTAGTGAGTATATATAGTATTTAATTTCATTTTTTAAGCTGAATTATGTCACACATCCTTGTTGAAATCGACTTATTAGTGAGTATATATGGTATTTAATTTCATTTTTTAAGCTGAATTATGTCACACATCCTTGTTGAAATCGACTTATTAGTGAGCATATATAGTATTTAATTTGTATCTGGAAATGTGTTGTAGTGAGGTCAATTAAAATGGGTCTGAGCAATGTATCTGGAAATGTGTTGTAGTGAGGTCAATTAAAATGAGTATGAGCGATGTATCTGGAAATGTGTTGTAATGGAGTTTGTTATATATTGGGTCCTCTTTGAAGGGTTCAGTTCTCCTTGCAATGTAAATATGGATTCTTGAGATTTATATGCTTGGTGCAACATAAAGTGACTGTTAATGAGGGATAGACATCAGAAGACCTCATGAGAGATCGATCACTGTGGATATTGAAACTCTAATTATTAAAGATTGAATTTTCTTTTATCAGGGTATCAGAGAGAGCTTCAGTACCAGCACAGGGATGGATCGTTCAGCGCTTTTGGAGAGCAGGGTGCCTGCTCATGTATGCGGGGACTTGACAATGAAAAAACTACAACTGCAGTTCCAGGCAGTTCTTGGTTTGTTGTCCAGACATTTTATACAAATTTGATTGGTTATAACAGAAAATGTAGATACATAAGTTGTATATTAATATATCATGAATAAAATGCAAAGAATGTAATTATAAATACATGATTGGTTATAACGGAAAATGTAGATACACTTATTGTACATTAATATATCGGGGCCTCGAGTGGCCGAGTGGTCTAAAGTGCTCACCGTTACAGATCACTGCCATCTCACCTCTGTCTGCATGGATTGGAGTCTAAGATTCAGCTAATATAGTTATGTGAGAAACCTTGCCAATAGCTTTTCGTGGGTCATTGGTTCTTTATGGGGGTTTTCCTGGGTTCTTCCTCCACCAATAATACTGGCCACTATGTATAGTCTATCATGTACTGAAAAATGGCATTAAACCCAACAACAACAACAACAACAACATTAATATATCATGAATAAAATGCAGAGAGTGTAATAATAAATTCAAAATACACATGCACTTAACCACAGCGTAAAATGATTTTATTTGGCGGTTAAATCAAATGACAACGAGGGATAACCATTAAATATAATTTATTCAAATGCATGTCAGTATGCAAAGAACAGCACTGAATTTAATGCCATTGAAATCAATATTGGATTTAGATAGTAGATTAAATTTAATGCCATTTAAATCAATATTGGATTTAGATAGTGGGATAATTTAATGCCCTTGAAATCAATATTGGATTTAGATAGTGGGATAAATTAATGCCCTTGAAATCAATATTGGATTTAGATAGTAGATTAAATTTAATGCCATTGATATCAATATTGGATTTAGATAGTGGATTAAATTTAATGCCATTGATATCAATATTGGATTTAGATAGTAGATTAAATTTAATACCATTGATATCAATATTGGATTTAGATAGTGGATTAAATTTAATGCCATTGATATAAATATTGGATTTAGATAGTAGATTAAATTTAATGCCATTGATATCAATATTGGATTTAGATAGTGGATTAAATTTAATGCCATTGATATCAATATTGGATTTAGATAGTAGATTAAATTTAATACCATTGATATCAATATTGGATTTAGATAGTGGATTAAATTTAATGCCCTTGAAATCAATATTGGATTTAGATAGTAGATTAAATTTAATGCCATTGATATCAATATTGGATTTAGATAGTAGATTAAATTTAATGCCATTGATATCAATATTGGATTTAGATAGTGGATTAAATTTAATGCCATTGAAATCAATATTGGATTTAGATAGTGGATTAAATTTAATGCCCTTGAAATCAATATTGGATTTAGATAGTGGATTAAATTTAATGCCATTGATATCAATATTGGATTTAGATAGTAGATTAAATTTAATGCCATTGATATCAATATTGGATTTAGATAGTGGATTAAATTTAATGCCATTGATATCAATATTGGATTTAGATAGTGGATTAAATTTAATACCATTGATATCAATATTGGATTTAGATAGTAGATTAAATTTAATGCCCTTGAAATCGATATTGGATTTAGATAGTAGATTAAATTTAATGCCATTGATATCAATATTGGATTTAGATAGTAGATTAAATTTAATGCCCTTGAAATCAATATTGGATTTAGATAGTAGATTAAATTTAATGCCATTGAAATCAATATTGGATTTAGATAGTAGATTAAATTTAATGCCATTGATATCAATATTGGATTTAGATAGTAGATTAAATTTAATGCCATTGATATCAATATTGGATTTAGATAGTAGATTAAATTTAATGCCATTGAAATCAATATTGGATTTAGATAGTAGATTAAATTTAATGCCCTTGAAATCAATATTGGATTTAGATAGTAGATTAAATTTAATGCCATTGATATCAATATTGGATTTAGATAGTGGATTAAATTTAATACCATTGATATCAATATTGGATTTAGATAGTGGATTAAATTTAATGCCATTGAAATCAATATTGGATTTAGATAGTGGATTAAATTTAATGCCATTGATATCAATATTGGATTTAGATAGTGGATTAAATTTAATGCCCTTGAAATCAATATTGGATTTAGATAGTGGATTAAATTTAATGCCATTGAAATCAATATTGGATTTAGATAGTGGATTAAATTTAATGCCATTGAAATCAATATTGGATTTAGATAGTAGATTAAATTTAATGCCATTGATATCAATATTGGATTTAGATAGTGGATTAAATTTAATGCCCTTGAAATCAATATTGGATTTAGATAGTAGATTAAATTTAATGCCATTGATATCAATATTGGATTTAGATAGTAGATTAAATTTAATGCCCTTGAAATCAATATTGGATTTAGATAGTGGATTAAATTTAATACCATTGATATCAATATTGGATTTAGATAGTGGATTAAATTTAATGCCATTGAAATCAATATTGGATTTAGATAGTGGATTAAATTTAATGCCCTTGAAATCAATATTGGATTTAGATAGTAGATTAAATTTAATGCCATTGATATCAATATTGGATTTAGATAGTAGATTAAATTTAATGCCATTGAAATCAATATTGGATTTAGATAGTGGATTAAATTTAATGCCATTGAAATCAATATTGGATTTAGATAGTAGATTAAATTTAATGCCATTGATATCAATATTGGATTTAGATAGTAGATTAAATTTAATACCATTGATATCAATATTGGATTTAGATAGTGGATTAAATTTAATGCCATTGATATCAATATTGGATTTAGATAGTAGATTAAATTTAATGCCATTGATATCAATATTGGATTTAGATAGTAGATTAAATTTAATGCCATTGATATCAATATTGGATTTAGATAGTGGATTAAATTTAATGCCATTGAAATCAATATTGGATTTAGATAGTAGATTAAATTTAATGCCATTGATATCAATATTGGATTTAGATAGTGGGTTGAATTTAATGCCCTTGAAATCAATATTGGATTTAGATAGTAGATTAAATTTAATGCCATTGATATCAATATTGGATTTAGATAGTGGATTAAATTTAATGCCCTTGAAATCAATATTGGATTTAGATAGTAAATTAAATTTAATGCCATTGATATCAATATTGGATTTAGATAGTGGGTTAAATTTAATGCCATTGAAATCAATATTGGATTCAGATAGTGGCTTAAAATGGTTTGCACCCCCTCTTAAATTTTTTAAATTCGCAAATTTATAGGAATGGTTTAATCTTTTCTTAATATTAAAAAAAAAAATTATTTTAATATTATTTCAGGTTATCTGCCTTTGTGTTGAAGTCATTTGCACAAGCATACCGCCTAAACCTTATCACCATCGATTTAGATGTCCTCAAGAGAACCATTGATTTTCTCACACAATACAGCAATAAAGATGGCTCATTTATTGAACCAGGAAATGTCATTCACAGAGAAATGCAGGTTTGTGTATATACAGGTGTTCTATTATGATTAAATTATACTATTTAAGAATTATTACATATTCACCCAAAATGAGAGTGAAATTACACTTTGATAAGTGATTTCTCCATTTAAAGCAGAATTCTTACTTTTCTCCTGGCCTGAATACAATTTCTCTTTGTACAATCTGTTTTTAAAACAGAATCATTTTTGATCAGGTTTTAAAATAACAGTTTCGTCAGTCACATTATGTAGTAATCCTTATAATAGTATTTGTTAATGTGTTATTTAACAAATGGTAAAGGTAAAAAGATCATCTTGATTGGTCAGGTGTTTTTATTTGTCAGATTAATCTTTGTAAAACAGAATCTTATGGAAATGGAAAGAAAGAAATATGCTTACAAAATGATAGAGATACAGACATAATAAGTTTGGATAAAGGTTTGACAAATGTGTGGAAATAGGAATGAATGGCTTGAATGCAAAGTCAATTGGAAAGTTTGTCAGTTGGTAAAAATATTAAACATCAGCGCACATGCATTTATTTGCCAGAAAATGTGCGTGTGTATGTGTGATTTGGAGTTTTAATGTAGCTTAAACAATGTTTTAGACATATCGCTATGGTGTCTACAGTGTGGCTGTGTATAGTGTAGTTTAGCATTGGGACATCATGCCACAGACATGAAGCATGATGTCCCACCCAGTCACATTATCCTGACACCAGGCCAACCAGGTCTAACACTAACCTCATAATGCTGAGCGCCAAGTGAGGCAGCTGTTAGTACCATTTTTGTAAGTCTTTGGTATGACATAGCTAGGGATCAAACCCATGACCTGCATCCGAGGCTGACATTCTAACGACTAGGCCATCGGAGCGGTCCCAGAAAATTTGAACTACTCCAATTGCAACTTTAAGAAATTGGAGTAGCATCTGCAGATGTAGTCCAACAGTGACAACCACCCTGATTTTCATGCGGACCTGGTGAACGTATTACTTCCAAAATGATTGATATTGTGTTACATGTTTCGCAGTCTACTAACAGGAAAAATTGAGGTCTAATTTTCAGGAATATCTCGTACTCCTGGCAACCTAAATGGATCATTCTTCTAGAATGCAAATATGCTTTACTTTAGTCTTAGAGCTGGAATGCAATTCTGTTTGTTTTTTTACTTTATTGAAGAGAAACATTGACAATTAAAGATGTGACACAGATTCAGTTAATTGGCAATTAAAAGATGTGAGACAGATTCAGTTATTCTCTTGAGTCAGATCTAGTGCAGCATTACACTTGATCAGTAAACCAATGTGTCTCACTTAACTAACTCAATTTAGGATATGTGTGACTCATTACCTAATTGACTTAAGTAGCAATGACTCAGTTTAGGATATGTGTGACTCATTACCTAATTGACTTAAGTAGCAATGACTCAATTCAGGATATGTGTGACTCATTACCTAATTGACTTAAGTAGCAATGACTCAATTCAGGATATGTGTGACTCATTACCTGATTGACTTAAGTAGCAATGACTCAATTCAGGATATGTGTGACTCATTACCTGATTGACTTCAATAGCAATGACTCAATTCAGGATATGTGTAACTCATTACCTGGTTGACTTCAATAGCAATTACTCATTTCAGGATATGTGTGACTCATTACCTGATTGACTTCAATAGCAACAGCTCGATTCAGGATATGTGTGACTCATTACCTAATTGACTTAAGTAGCAATGACTCAATTCAGGATATGTGTGACTCATTACCTAATTGACTTAAGTAGCAATGATTCAATTTAGGATGTATGTGACTCATTACCTGATTGACTTCAGTAGCAGTGGCTCATTTCAGGATATGTGTGACTCATTACCTGATTGACTTAAGTAGCAATGACTCAATTCAGGATGTGTGTGACTCATTACCTGATTGACTTCAGTAGCAATGACTCATTTCAGGATATGTGTGACTCATTACCTAATTGACTTGTATAAATGTTCAGTAGCAATAATCCACTGTGCCATTTAACCAACTCAATTCAGGATATGTAGAACTCATTACCTGATTGACTTGTATACATGTACAGTAGCAATAATTTACTGAGTCACTTAACCCATTTCAGGATATGTGTTAATCACCATCATATCTGCTTGTCAATCCTTATGGCAGAATGGTTAGACTCCCAGGTAGTCTTCATTAGTATATACAATTTCAAAATTATTCAATTTTTCATCTGATGTTTGTGTTGAATTACATGGAATGCAATCCTGTTGAATAGGTACAGTTAGCTAGATTTATGAAATTTTGCCAATGTAAGGGATTAATCATGTTACCACTATGCTAACTGTTAGACCATGGAGCCAACTACAAGGTCATGGAGCCAGCTATTAGGCCATGGAGCCAACTATCAGTCCATGGAGCCAGCTACTAGGCCATGGAGCCAATTATCAGGCCATGGAGCCAGCTACTTGGCCATGGAGCCAACTATCATGCCATGGAGCCAGCTACTAGGCCATGGAGCTAACTGTCAGTCCACATTCAACTACTAGGCCATTTATTGTATTCCTCTTAACCTAGAAGCATACAGCTAGTCAACAATGCTGCCTGATAAGCCATTTGCAAACTACTAGGCCATTTAATGTCTAACTCTAGACCTAGAAGCCAACAGCTAGTCAACAATGCTGCCTGATAAGCCATTTGCAAATTACTTGGCCATTTAATGTCTACCTCTAAACCTAGAAGCATACAGCTAGTCAACAATGCTGCCTAATAAGCCATTTGCAATTTGCAAACTACTAGGCCATCAAACTTTAAATAAAAATAATATCCAGATATGTATTCAGATATGATTTAAATATTTGTTGATAGTAATTAAGCTATCAAAAATCAATCTTCTTGTTCTTTACCTACTTTTTTAGTTATTGTCACCCACACTCATGTCATGCTGCATTGAATACACTGAACTCCGACACCAAATTAAATTACATTTTAGTAAGTATATCTTCTGAGGATCTGTTTTAAAAATGTAATGAATGCTGTTGTTGTTTTCCAATTTATGTTCAAAGTACAACCATAAATGTTCCTTTGATGCTGAAGACAGTCTACAGGTAAAGAAGGGCAGAAACTCAATTACCTGTTTAATTAAAAAGGAGAATATCTAAAGGGATTTTTTTTAAACAGTGCATGAATATTCGAATACTAGTTTTGTTTTTGAATATTCACAAAACTGGAACAGCTTTGAATATTTAATTATTCATTTCAGCTCTGCTATGCCACACTGCATTTCAGAATAGCTTGTATTGTATGATGTGTATTTTCAGAGTGAAACGAGCCAAGGTTTTGGACTTACAGCATACATTCTTATTGCCATTCAAGAAGCAAAGGACCTATGGGATAATACTTCAAATGTAAGTTTAACTATTTATGATCCGATAACTGATGATTTGTTTAGTGTCTAGTCTTAGTATGGTAAGTATTATATAAGGAGTATTTGTCTTTCATTCTTCAGAAAGAGATTATTGGTTGTCTTTATCCCTTCTTGGCATACATCAGAAGAGATTATTGGTTGTCTTTATCCCTTTTTGGCATACATCAGAAGAGATTATTGGTTGTCTTTATCCCTTCTTGGCATACATCAGAAGAGATTATTGGTTGTCTTTATCCCTTTTTGGCATACATCAGAAGAGATTATTGGTTGTCTTTATTCCTTCTTGGCATACATCAGAAGAGATTATTGGTTGTCTTTATCCTTTTTTGGCATACATCAGAAGAGATTATTGGTTGTCTTTATTCCTTCTTGGCATACATCAGAAGAGATTATTGGTTGTCTTTATCCCTTCTTGGCATACATCAGAAGAGATTATTGGTTGTCTTCATTCCTTCTTGGCATACATCAGAAGAGATTATTGGTTGTCTTTATCCCTTTTTGGCATTCATCAGAATAGATTATTGGTTGTCTTTATCCCTTCTTGGCATACATCAGAAGAGATTATTGGTTGTCTTTATCCAATCTGGGCATACATCAGAAGAGAGTACTGGTTGTCTTGTTGTCCATCTTCTGTTGATCCATTAGCACAAGTTTGTTATTGCCATTTCTCTTAAACATTTTGGATGATTGCCATAAAACATCACACACACACACACACACACAACTCAAGGTTTGATTGGTCCTACAGAATGAAAATGGTGCAGCTTGGATATCTGATATGGTCATTACAATGACCATTTGAAAACCCTTCTTAGCACTATCCCTCTTCATTGGATGGTCATATCAACTTTTCACACAAAATAAGGCTTTTTAGGATTTCTTGTTGATCATAAATAAAAATTGTGCCAGTCTTATCTCCAACATGTCCACCCCTGCCCTGCAGACATCATGAAAATCTTGTTAATATTACTTCTTCTAGACGACTGGATATGTATACACTGGGTTGTGACCAAAATACCTATGATATCCAGCTGGTCTGAAATGTGGTGCCAATCTGACATCCAGTATGGTTGACACTGTGACAACACTATTGAATATCTTGTTATTGATACCCCTGTGGCCATCTTCAGAATTTACAATTGCTATTCTTCCTATACAAACAGTTAATGTCTAAACAGGGCTTTTACCAAATACTTTTTATGATGTTTGATTGGTTTGAAGAAAAAAAAGAAAATGTGCCAACCTGACATTTAATATGGCTGCAGTAGCAACCATCTTGTAAATCTTGTTATTGCTTCTCCTCTTAAACAAAATTTCTATTGACATGAGGTTTTTACCAAATGATATGTCTTATGATATCTAGTTGGTCCAAATTGAAAAGTGTTCACCAAAAGATTTCTTATGATGTCTAGTTGGTCCTAATTGACAGGTTTTCACCAAAAGACTTCTTATGATATCTAGTTGGCCCTAACTGACAGGTTTTCACCAAAAGACTTCTTATTATATCTAGCTGGTCCTAATTGACAGGTTTTCACCAAAAGACTTCTTATGATATCTAGTTGGTCCTAACTAACAGGTTTTCACCAAAAGACTTCTTATTATATCTAGTTGGTCCTAATTGACAGGTTTTCACCAAAAGACTTCTTATGATATCTAATTGGTCCTAATTGACAGGTTTTCACCAAAAGACTTCTTATGATGTCTAGTTGGTCCTAATTGACAGGTTTTCACCAAAAGACTTCTTATGATATCTAGTTGGTCCTAACTGACAGGTTTTCACCAAAAGACTTCTTATTATATCTAGTTGGTCCTAATTGACAGGTTTTCACCAAAAGACTTCTTATGATATCTAGTTGGTCCTAATTGACAGGTTTTCACCAAAAGACTTCTTATTATATCTAGTTGGTCCTAATTGACAGGTTTTCACCAAAAGACTTCTTATGTTGTCTAGCTGGTCCTAATTGACAGGGTTTCACCAAAAGACTTCTTATGATGTCTAGTTGGTCCTAATTAACAGGTTTTCACCAAAAGACTTCTTATGATATCTAGTTGGTCCTAATTGACAGGTTTTCACCAAAAGACTTCTTATGATGTCTAGTTGGTCCTAATTAACAGGTTTTCACCAAAAGACTTCTTATGATGTCAAGTTGGTCCTAATTGACAGGTTTTTACCAAATGATCTCTTATGATAACTAGTTGGTCCAAATTGACAGGTTTTAACCAAAAGACTTCTTATGATATCTAGTTGGTCCTAATTGACAGGTTTTCACCAAAAGACTTCTTATGATGTCTAGTTGATCCTAATTGACAGGTTTTCACCAAAAGACTTCTTATGATGTCTAGTTGGTCCTAATTGACAGGTTTTCACCAAAAGACTTCTTATGATGTCTAGTTGGTCCTAATTGACAGGTTTTCACCAAAAGACTTCTTATGATGTCTAGTTGGTCCTAATTAACAGGTTTTCACCAAAAGACTTCTTATGATGTCTAGTTGGTCCTAATTGACAGGTTTTTACCAAATGATCTCTTATGATAACTAGTTGGTCCAAATTGACAGGTTTTCACCAAAAGACTTCTTATGATATCTAGTTGGTCCTAATTGACAGGTTTTCACCAAAAGACTTCTTATGATGTCTAGTTGGTCCTAATTGACAGGTTTTCACCAAAAGACTTCTTATGATATCTAGTTGGTCCTAATTGACAGGTTTTCACCAAAAGACTTCTTATGATATCTAATTGGTCCTAATTGACAGGTTTTCACCAAAAGACTTCTTATGATGTCTAGTTGGTCCTAATTGACAGGTTTTCACCAAAAGACTTCTTATGATGTCTAGTTGGTCCTAATTGACAGGTTTTCACCAAAAGACTTCTTATGATGTCTAGTTGGTCCTAATTGACAGGTTTTCACCAAAAGACTTCTTATGATGTCTAGTTGGTCCTAATTGACAGGTTTTAACCAAAAGACTTCTTATGATATTTAGTTGGCCTTAATTGACAGCAGCACTGATTGTATCCAATAGAGCCAATAGATTGACCAGTGTAAAAAATCTTTTTATTGTTCAAGATTTTCAGAGATGGTTATAATGCTTGCTAATTAAAATGAAGTAACAGTCTGTTTTTGGATGACTGAAATGTCAGTGCCTTGTAGGGACTCTTATTATTTAGAATAAGAAAAGTTTAAGAAGAATGAAAGATAAATCATTTTGATTAAAATCTTACTTGCCACTATGTTTTCAGGGCAAATTTCATTACTACAGACATTATAGCAGCTTATTCTTGACACATGGAAATTTGTAATAATTTGATCACGTTTTAGTGCTTTTTATATATTTGAATGTAAGTAGAAATGTAAAGGTTTTTATATTTGTATTTCTTTTTGTTGGGGATGGGGTGAACACGAAATGTCCAGTATAAACTCAGAAGCAAATATTAAAGTGGCATAAGAGATATGGGAAATATGGTGTTAGTGTTGTATGTGCTCAAATCAAGTTCAACTGCACATAATGCACTGGTAGATCTAGGTCTTTGCAGTTTGTTAGGAGTTATCACTTGGACATGACTTGTAAGTTAGTATATATTATAATTAATACATTTATTGGAATTCGAAGTTTTGAAGAATCCTCAATCAAGTCATATAATTTTGTTTCAAAATAGCTGCAAACACACAGCTTTGATATTCTAAAGGGATATCTTGTTTTGGAAACAATTTTATCCACAAAGTCACAGATGCATGTTTTACGTAGAAAGTACAATGAAAAATTCCCATGTGATATTTTTTTCACAATTTCAGTATACATCAGTTGCTGCCAGAGCTATTTCTTACTTGAAGAACAATATTGGTAACATAGACAACTCGTATCATCATGCACTTGCCGCATATGCATTTGCAGTCTCAGGTGATGCAAGCGCAGCACAAGATGCCATTTCCAGATTGAACTCTAATATTGTGATTACTGCAGATAGCAGTGGTATGTATATTTCTTTGCAAGATTGTGAATTTGATAAAATGTTGATATCAATCATTTGTTTTTACTAACCACTCAGTAATTGATTAATAATCAGTAAATTTGTCCACATTATGTCTTGTTGAAACTGTGGCTATTTTTTAAAGTCTCCTGAAGTCCATAACAGAACAATGGCATAGAAATTAATTTTGATTGAAGTTGTTTACATAAATTTTAATCATTTCACTGTAAGTGGTGACTATCTTAATACATTTGCCAAAGCATGGGAGAAGAATCAGAGCTCAAGTGCTTGGCAAATGTGTGCAAACAGCAAATCATATATGACTGCAATTTTCACATCATCAAGTATTTGAAAATCTGTTTTGAATCTTATCCTCATGGTCAAGATCACAATTCAATATATTTTGGTTTCTTCTTCAAATACATTACCTGATCATAGCATCTTGGAGAACTACTACTACCTTGTAAATTCCACCCTCCCATACTAAAAGTATTTAGCTAAAAAGCTCAAAGTTGCCTGCTCACTTAGGTGGCTGTTAGATAGAGTGATCTTCCCTTGATACATGGATTAGTGCAGACTCTCTTGAATACATCAGTTACTGTTAATGCCAGGTAGCATGCTCTCTACAGATGGAGGCCTCACAATCCACATGCAAGCATTTTGGAGGCCTCGCAATCCACATGCAAGCATTTTGGAGGCCTCACAATCCACATGCAAGCATTTTGGAGGCCTCACAATCCACATGCAAGCATTTTGGAGGCCTCACAATCCACATGCAAGCATTTTGGAGTCTTTCTATCATTAAGCTGCTTGGAGGAGTGTTCTCTTAAAATGGAAGCATATTCCATCTATAAATTTCCAACTTTTCTGTTCCTTCTTTCTTCAACTATAAAATTTCTGGCTTTTTGGTGTCATCTTGGTACATACTAGCAAGGGTCACTATTTCATTCCCTCAAATTGATATAAATATACTTAAGTGGTTGCAGGCCTGGTGTGTGGTAACATAAAACTATTGCTAATTAATTTCTGCTACAGTCCGATACATACAGGTAAGTTTTCTATATTAATCTAGTCTTAGCATCCACTTTGTAATTATGTGAACTCTACTGATTTTACCAGTACAGGCCATCATTTTGCTTTCCTTCAGGAAACATTGTCTTATAGTGTACATTATAGCATCTACGTAGCAAGTTTCTATAATCATGCTTTAGTGCATTTTCTGTGCAGCTATGGTACATACTATGGAAAACTTAGTTACATTGCTCTATAATTTCCCTCACCCCAGCCATATACGTACAGGTGAGTTTTCTTTGCATAGTTTAGTCACAATATCCACTTCATAGTTGCTGTAAGTAATGCTTCAGTGATTTTACGTGTATCTTTCTTACAGGTAACATTTATTGATTTATATTTTAGTATCCACTTGTAAGTGTTAATGCTGATGCTCTAATACTCTTCCTGTTTGGATTTCCATAAGATCCCATTTACAGGCAATTATCTGAGTGTGTATTGCTCTGCAAATATCCTTTGAAGTTCACAAAGCAGGACATGTGCTGCTCTACAGTGTTAAATGTTGTCTGCTCTATTTTCAATAAGCACATACACAGTCTAGGCCACAACAGGTCTAGAAGACTTCCTACAGTTGTACAGAAAGTATTTAATTGAATACAAGGACAAAATAAATATATCATCGATCTTCTACATTGTCCACTCGCAACCAACCTGGCATATCCTATTCAAGAGAATTGGTCCGTACTTGTTCTGTAACATCAACGGTAGGAAATATTTTGGAACAAAGTATGTGTCCCAGAAGTCCCAAAACAATCAGGAATGCGAAAATGCAGGCTTGATGATCAATAAATACCACCAACTGGCAAAGTCACAATTCATCTCCCCAAATAGGATGGCAGGTCAAAGCTTGGTCACAACCCAGTCCCTCAAAATCAGGAGGGCAGACCTTGTCATGATCTGGACCCACCCTGAATCCTTCAGGTGGCCCATGTCGCAATAAATCACCCAAAACCCAGCTGCAAGCCAGATTTCAACTATGGGCAAGACCTGACTGACAACCACACTACATGTGTAGCTCCCTCTGGTTTGTCAGTCTTTGAATATGTGTCAGATTTGCATATTGATGACAGAAGTCGATGTTCTAATTTACTTGGGGTACTAAAGGGGATGATGCAGAATCACACCTTGAGGGACAAAGATGTTATCAATGTTATGAAGCCTTTGCCACTTGAAGGGAGCCAGTACTGACAGCTTGTAAGTAACCATATTTAATTTGGGACATTCTGTGAGTTAGTGAGCCTCAACCTAGACATTTTTCTCCAGCTACTTCATAAGTAGCACAAGAGAGAAATGTTTCAACTACCTTCATCAAAGATGATGAAACTTGCTCATAGTTCCCCTTGATTTTATTAGATAGTACCTGATGCACAAAGGCACAGACTTCAACTAAAGAAGCTTTTTACTTTCTGCCACTAGAGTTCTGTTCTTCTTCCTCCTCCTACAGCAACCCAGCATCCACCTGAGCTAAAGTTCCAGTATCAGTTGGTTATTGACAAAGAGGGAAGAACATTCTTCAAATTACTTCCATAGTCTGGCAGAGATACTGACATAATGGGTTGTTTATATCATCAATTACAAGACCCAAGCATAAACTGACTTTGTTTTTTTTAATAGCAAATGACTCTAGCAAAGATGCCCTCCTTTGAACTTTAGTTGGTGATTCTATAAGTTCCACACAAACCAGTTTTTAATTTGTATATATCAGCAGTCAAACGAGATATCATATTTTTGGGGATGACAAAACCCACCTCTGTACACATGGACTGGAAGTCTTTTAATGATACACATCAGTTGATGTTCATTAGTGTGCCAATAGACTCTGTTGGATCTAGTATCTATAGTAATATTTCAACAGGTAAAATACAACTCATCTTCTCCCACCTGAATCCTATAGAACATGTACAAGGTTTATTATTGATGTTTTCAGAAAGAATAGCCAATACTTGCCTTAACATTTGAAAAGTTTAAGTATTTTATGTTGTGACAACTTTTTTGGGCTAATTATTGTTTTCTTCAATTTATTTGGATTCCAAGAAATTATTTTTACCTGGGAATACTTGTACTTTTAATTAATTCTTGGACAAGGACAGTTATCAAAATTTACAGATTTCAAACACTGGAATATTATTTTCTGTGATTCACCATTAAACTTTTAACACATCAGTACAATGCAGACCACAGCATATACGTCATCACCTTCCATTTTGGATTTCATTGTGATTTGGAATTTATATTACTAGGACTTCTTATTTTTAATTCTTGGATAATTTTTTGATTTCATTAAAAAAACTAAGATCTTTTTCTCATTTTTATCATTTTTTTCTGGGGAAATAAATTACTTAAGTTTTACAAAGCTTGTTGTTTTTACATTTTTCTTGTAATTTTTGTAAGAGCCTGAACATGTAACAATTCATATTGCTTAATTAAATGGAGGTATACTTCTAAACCACAATTAAGTTCCTTTATTAAAAATTTCTTTAATGTGTATTCTTACCTGTCAACATTTTAAAATCCAATTACGGAGATTGGGACTAAAAGTTTTTTACTGCATTTTTGTAAGTCCCATTTTTGTAAAATATAGATCATGGTCCAATATACATGAAATTCTTAAAGGACACACCATTTCTCCCTGGGATGTGCCTTATTTTACCCCCAGAACGTGCCCTCTTTTTATATTCTGGTAGCAGTGGCCAAACTGCACAATAGCCTATGGTTAGTCTTAAGTAAATAGACAAGAAACTAGCCAGTGTGACTAATTAACAGTTAATTGTTATCATTGCAACTGTCTTGTGTATAGGACTGGTGCTCCAACATGCATCAAAGAAACCATGTTCTACAGTGTGTGTTATGTAATCACAAGTAACTGATTGGCAAATAAACAATGCCTTATTGTATTTTAACTAAATAAGTCTCAGGCTGCCATACATGAGGCAACTATGTTCCCATGTTTTATATCCTGCCTTATTTATTTATTCTTAACTCGAAAGATATTTAACATAGTTTACTACAATAACATATTTATTCTGGATTTTTTTTGGGGGAGGGAGGGGACACATTTTTCTTAATTCCTATTATTAATTTAATGATGGTAATTGATGTTTATATACAGTACAGTCATGCCTGGTGTTCACTCATGCAAGTTTCTTTGCTGGGAATGGAGATGCTACTCCGCACAGTGATGATTTTTATCATTCTTGGGATTGAAACTAATTACTGATATTGCTGTGGTTTATTTTTTGTTGTTGTTTGTTTTCTGATTTTTCTTAGTTGTAGGATATTTAAAAAATCATAAATTGACATAAAAAAGGTTTAAACTTAACCTTTCTATTTACTGAAGAAAAAAAAAATAGTCTTTGTAGTGTGATAATATTTAATATAACAGTATTCAAGGGTGACATAATAGAACATGGTTTCTGTGGATTGCATAAAATATATCTTTTAATGTAGGATTTTTTTAAAAGGAGAAACGAAAATTGACAGACATATAATCAGGAGTTTTCTGCACACATTGGGAGATATTATGAAATTGGGAATGACCCCAAAATTCATTAAATGTTTTCATCTGGCGTGAGAGTTAACAGATATGTGGTATTAACCGATAGTGTTTTCATCTGGCGTGAGAGTTGACAGGTATGTGGTATTAACCGATAGTGTTTCAAAAAATGAGCTTTGTTTATGTTTACAAAAAAAAAAAAATTTTTCTCGTGGGTTGGTGGTTCTGGGTTTTCCTGGGTTCTTCCTCTGCCATTAATACTGTTCACAATGTATAGCCTATCATGTTCTGAAAAATGGTGTTAAACCTTACAACAACAACAATTTTAATGTGTGTTCTTGGAAACAGAAGAATCATGCTTTATATTAATATCTGGATGTAAAACATTGTTGCTGTCCATTACCATAATATAGATTATAATTCAGTATCTTAAAATTATCATCTGAAGGGAAAACAATCAAATTTTCATGTGTGCCAACATTTGTATATTTTCAATGCATAGCAATCCGAGGAACCCACATATCACATATACCATGAGATCAACACATTCCTACAAAAGCCACAAGCTGTTATAGCTTTCTCTTTTTCCAATTATAAATTGGAAAAAATAATAATATCATTATTTCATTAATGTGTCATTTTGGGATGAGTATACCATATAAATAAACAGACATAGTGCTTATCCTTTGATTATTTTACGAGAGAGAGAGATTTTACATTACAACATAAACTTTCAATCTGTAACACTTTGAGAAGACGCCCACAATCCCATTACCCATACACAAGAAAATAGTTGTTTTATCCACTCCACTGAAACTGCATATTAAGCAGTAGAGCCCCTTTCATAGCCAGGCTGAAAAAAATCCACCAAGGAGACCCTCCCTCAGAGTTTCAGCTACATGGCAATCAACATAAAGACACAAGCCTGGGAAGCAATCATGCTGAAAACCAGTTCCTTTGAACAAAAGCGAACAACATGCAGAGAGGGTGATCATTTTTGCCAGCATTTCCCTCCACAAGAGCTTCCCATAAAATGATCTTTGTACTGCTCTTATCAAATATCCTCAGAGGAGGAAGACTAAAAAATTCTTCATTGCCAAATGGGACAGGATATAACATGATGAACGATGGTCCCAAAACATGGTTTTTCAAAGGACTCAGTATCAGCTTTCTACTCCTGAATCTTCTTGGTCAGGAAGAAAAGCAAGAAATTTTGAATCATTTTTATTCTCTCCCCCACTCAACCAGTTTCTATCAGAGGAAATCTTCAAGATGGAGACCTCAATAGACCTTCAGGATGCCTATTTATACACCCTTCGTCTGATTGGGAAGTCCCCAATAGACCGTCAGGATGCCTATTTACATGTCGCCATTTTTCCTCGTTCCCACAAATATCTTTGCTTTTGCCTAGACTGGGAAGTTCTTCAATTTTGGGTTCGGCTGTTTATAATTTTTTCTGCACCCAGAGTCTTCATCCAGGTTGTGAGAGTAGTAGCAGCCTACCTTTTTATACAGTGAACATTGATTCTCCAGTATGTTGATGACTGGTGGATTCATCATGTCTATATTCAGTTCCTTCATCAGGATTTGTTTCAACCACTCTGGTGGCCTAGTGGTTAGAGTGCCCACCATGGAAGCAGGAGGTAGTGAGTTTAATCCCCGGTCAAGTCATACCAAAGACTTACAAAAATGGTACTAACAGCTGCCTCACTTGGCGCTCAGCATTAAGAGGTTAGTGTTAGGACTGGTGTCAGGATAATCTGACTGGGTGGGACCAACATTCCCTCTAAGCGAATGATAGATGTGAATGCAATGCTCGCTGCATTGTGCAAGCATTACGGAGACGTGCAAACTTTAATGTTGTATTGACAATTCAGCTGTGCAGGGATATATGAGCAGCTGCGCGCAGAGGGAACTTTGGGTGGGACATCATGCTACATGTCTGCAGCATAATGCCCCAGTGCTAGACATCACTATAAACTGCCTCACTGCAGACATCGTAGCAATATGACTAAAAAGTTGTTAAAGCTACATTAAAATCCTAATCAAACAAACAAACAAAAATAGATACGTTATGCTCTTGGTCCACCATAATTCAGTTGGGTCTCCTACCCATCCTTGAGGAGTCAGAATGTGTTCCATCGCAGGACTTTGTTTTGTGGAGCAAACTTCCTCATGAACCAAATCTTGGTCAGGGAGATGCTACAAGCAATAAACATTTTATCTGCTTGCCTTTATCTGTCCCTACTCAGAACTTTGAACACCTGCCAAATTGGTTCCTTTAAGATGTCTTCACATGTGTCTTCTACAGTTCCTCCTTCAGGCAAGGTGGAAACCTCACAGAAATTCTTAATCAACTCCAAGCCCTCTAGGACATGTTTTTCATCACCATTTGCTTTGTTGGATGAATCAAGACAGATTGCTGATTAGGGTTCTCATGCATGCATCCAATCCCCATTCCTATCTGTTTGCAGATGCATCAGATTCAGGCTGGTTAGCCCATTTAGAGCTGGAGAGCATAATTCTACATGGTTCCTGGTCTCAAGCCAAATTGTCTCTCCACATCAACAACTTAGAAATGAAAGCTGTATTTCTACCATTGTGTCTCTGATGTGTCATGGTCTCCTCAGACAACACATCTATTGTAGTCTATCTACAACAACAAAAAGGTACACATGCCCCTTCTCTTTGCATGAAGGTCTTGAACCTTTTCCTTTGGGCAGCCTCAGAGAATGTCACAATCCAAATTTACCACATTCCAGGCAAGATGAATGTATTAGCAGACAGCGTGTCCAGAACAGAGTGAGCCTTCCTCACAGAATGGTCTCTTCAACACTCGGTAAGAGTCCCTATTTTCCCTTTCTTTCCTTTTATGTGTCTTCTGTCCTGAAACAGAAAGCATGGGCAGTTGATGCATTCAGCTTCCACTAGTATCGCCTTATTGCATATGCCTTCCCACCTTTTTAACTGCATTAACAAGCTCTGCAAAGAATCAGAACTTCCGCTGCTCAGATCATTATCATTGCTTTATTGTGGCGCCAATTACCATGGTTCAATGATCTCTTAGACCTCCTGACAGAGTGACCCAGGTCTATACGATACAGGAGGGATCTCTATCTCTGTCACAGCACTGGGGATCCCATCTCCTCAGCAGCTCAGACATTCTCCACTTTCACACGTGGCTTGCATCATTCAAGCGAGGAGAACTTCTACATCCAAAGTTTATGATGTCAGATGGAGACTCTTCTGTGGTTGGTGCAGTAGGAAATGCATTGATCCTATCTAACTTTCTGTAAATTGTGTTGCTGATTTCCTTTTGAATCAACTAATACAAACAGAATGATCTCTTCTGACCTTAATATACCCCAATATGATCGGTCAATGGTGGATATATTTGCAACAAGGTGGAATGCCAAACTCCCAACCTTATCAGCCCTGCATCCAAAGGCCTGGTCAGTCAATTCTCTTTCTATAGATTGAAATAACCTGGATGCATACAGTTTCCCTCCAACACCTCTGATTCCGAAGGTGATACTGAAAGCAAGGAATTAGAGTATTGCTTTATCCTGATTTTCAATGTGAAAAATCATGGATCAATAACTTCATCAATCTTGAAAAAGAAATCTCAAGGAAAATTAAGACATTCCCTCATCTACTCAAGCAACCATTGTAATCGGTGTTTCGTCAAAACCCAGAGTTGCTGAACCTGCATATCTAGATCATATTAAACAGGTTCTCAGGAACAAACGGTTCTTACAACCAGTGGTGGAGAAATTGTACAAGCAAGACAGCACTCCATTTTAGAAACATATGAAGGCAAATGAAAATGTGCAGATATCACTGTTTGAAGGAAAGTCATGAACCGTGGTAAATTTATGGTTCTCAGTTTGATGGCATCTCATGTTTCACAGTCAAGGTCACAGATCAGTGTGGGGTTGTTTTAAATTAATTTTCAATCTCCTTTTCTGCACTTTCCTCTAATATACTTTGAGAAAGGGCAATGAAACCTGGCTACTCTCTACATCTGCAGAGTAACTATAGATAACTCAGTGTTAAAGTCAGGTCAGATTTCATTATTGTGAACTTGTGTGACCTAACCATATTAATCTGATATCACAAACTGGCTGCAGTTGAGGGCATCTAGAAATCTGTATTATCTTCCAATATAGCCACCACTGTGAATATTTTGAAAACTATATTAACACTACCGTAGTCCTGCTGAACAGATGATCAAATTGCATAGCAATTTTGACTGTAAGATTTCTTTTGATGGAAATACTTTTTTGTCAGTTGAGTGTCAGTACCTTTATGGGACTTTTGTTATCTGTAATGGTTGTACCATAAAACCAAAAGTATCAATATATTTTTATCAAACCCAGCTTGTGAATATTTCTAATGATGCCAGTTCAGTGACTTTATGGTGGGGTAAATCGGGGTAATTGTTAATTATGGATTAAGCCGAATTACTATGTGGGTATATCTTAAAAGTACATTCAATCCATAATATCTGATTTAATGTAATGTGGCCATAACAGTGTTTGTCTACTGCCTTTTTCTTGTGAATTACATGTTATCAGATCAGTGAATATCTTAGTTTTTCTTAAGAATATCAGAGATGATTTAAATACTTGTAAGTTAAAAAGAATGAAAGGAGCAAAGATATTGAATACCCAGAAATTTTTTCTGGCCTGTGTAATGCTACCAGTCTTTTCCGGATGTGGTAATTGGATGTAATTTTTGGTCTTTTGAATACATCATATTTCAGTTACATTTCATTTCAGATCCAGAATTCAAGAGCATGTATTATAATATTGGACCAAATTTTCCACGAAGCACCCAAGTTGAGCTCCATGGCTATGCTGTTTTAACCTATCTAAAACTGTACAGTCTTCTTCGAAGAGAGGAGGATTTGACACACGCTACCAACTTAATTCGCCATCTTCTTACTCTTCGATCAGAAAATGGAGGATTTGAGTCCACACAGGTTTGCTTCCTTCTGACTATTACCAAACTTAAAATAATTCTTATAGCAGAGACTGAAACATGTTCAAATATTTCTTGAAAAACATTTTGAGTTGGCATAATGGCACATTTTTTCTGTATTAAATTTTACTTGAAAATGGCATTAAAAAGATCAAATTATGCAAATTACTGGTGCATGTTCCTTTCTATCATTTGTATGCTATTAAAGGTAATTTCCGGTTTCAATCCTATTTACTTTCCGTGGAAAACTTTTTTATTATGTTTTTCATAATAATACTTGCAATAGTTATTTATTCTCCTAAATTAGAAATAATTACATAAATACAGTACATTTTGCATGGGTTGTTGAATATGAATTTATTTTAAAAAGTGCAATGATAAAGAAATGTAATAATAATAATAATAATGCTTTTTTTTATAATGGGTGACTCCTTAGTCAAGGACTATTCTCCCCTGAGGTCCCCTTATGAAGAGTATAACAATGCACATTATATGAAGATAGAGTACCGTATTTACCGTATGTTTTCGGACTGAAACAAATAATTACTTTTTTTGTTGTCCGAATACATATTAAATTCTTTGATTAGGTGTCCGAAAACATACAAGTGAAGATAGAATTATGCCGCCCCCCCCCCCTTACCCGTCCGTAACGAAGTTACCGTTAGCTCACATGACAACGTGCTGCCATGAAGTAAAACAAGTATTTTTCTAACACCACGGAAAGGATAATTAATGAAAAATTGGCATTACTTGCCTATTTTGTCAATTTGATACATGTCCATCCACCAGAAAACAAAGCCATACATGTAGTAGAGCCACGATTGTGTACGTGTTTTCTGAAAAAACCGCCATATTAACATAGTAATCTTGCAATCCAGTTTAACCTTCTGCTAATGATCATTAAAATCTACATTACAAACGCACGCAAGCTTTATTTCTGTGTAATTAAGATATTAATACAAACTAAGTAAAAAGATTTTGGAGTTATAATTCTTAAGATATTTTGGGCAGAAACATTTTAGTATCGCGAGTCGAAACACCGGTACATGTATGATGGCTATTCTTAGAGCACCAAGGGTGAGAGGCTCCAAATGGGGTGAGTGTTGTATGTACGCCTACGAAGGGTAAAAATAAAAAGCAATTTGCAATATACGAGTCGGCGTGATTAATATGTTGATATTTGTTTTAAATAAAGGTGATGCATTTGTTGTGGTTCTCTCTTCTTTTTTTTTCCCACCTAGCCGAGGGTAGATTAAAATGAGCAAAGCTTGCCGGCTGGAAACGATCTACTGCTCGAAGATTGTAGTGATGCATGTCAGAGATTTCAAAGTGTCTGGGTGTTAATTGTTAATAATATAACTGGTGGGATTTCTTTGACAGATGTGTTCGGAAATAAAAGGCAGCCATCTGGATTTTATTAAAAGAGCACACGATGTACCTAACATTTAGCACCCACAATCAAATATATCGTCTACCAAGAGGTTTATTACCTGTAGAACAATAACTATGTTTAAACCTTTGTATATAATGCCTCAGGGATAAGGGGTTTGTTTTGTTGGACAATGCCAATGAATTTTACTAATCCATACCGACTCTGATGTATTGTTTAATGATATAAAGCAGGGGTCATGGTTTCTAATCAAAGCCATAACTGTCACACCTGTATGAAGTGGTTTCGTGTGTAACAATGTCTATACTGACAACCAATCATATTTTTGTTAGCTGAATCAAACTATTAAAATAAAAAGTATAAATAAAATACCCACCACATACAAAAGTTAGTATACTGGATAGCTATCGTTGTGAAACATAATATTGTTAGTACTGTAATAAATTTGATGAATAAGTTTATCATACGTTATGCAACAAGTGAGGAGGCACTGCCTAGTTCTTGGAGGGACTCGCCCTTGCCAAAATCGTCTCCAAAGAGACCAGTAGGCCGTCCACAGAAGCGACTTCGAATTAATGATTCTGAGGAAGCATCACAAAAACAACCGCCTACGAAGAAAGCTGCTCTAGATGACGAGTCTGATCAAAATAAAATAGCACGCGTGTATCATCGTATGTTGTCATATATGTGACGCGATCAAAATGTCGATACCGGTCTGCAAATATCACAATATGATTTGAGAAATCTATATCCGATCTGTTACTTTTCGTTGGAACATCTTGATTTAACAAGACAATCCGTTGTTGATATACACTTTAGAGCTCGTGTAGCACGTCCGACTAATGCAGCAGGTGTTGTCACTATCCCGAATTACATGTAATTAATAATTTTAAATTATATATTAGTTCATGGACGTTCATGATCGCATTAAATAATTGGCGACCAAATGAAGCGAACTTTGTATCAGTTAAATTAACGGCAAACACGCTGTAAATTTTACATTAAAACGACGAAGCAGATCATCCAAGATTGTGTCCGAAAACATAAATTGTAGAAACAATTATAGCGGAGCAACGTCCGAAAACTTACAAGGCATTTAAATATGATTTTTCCCCGAAAAAAATGGTGTCCGAAAACATACAGTGTCCGAAAACATACGGTAAATACGGTAATAAAATACTAAATGCCATCATCTATTTGAAATGCATACATGCTCATGATGTCTCTTCTTAACTACTCTAATGTTTTCAGCAGATTTTACATGTAGTGGAAGCATGTTCCACAGAAACTGTACCAGAGTATTGGAAGCTCTTTTTAAATTGCTCTGTTCTTGGTTTTGATACTAGAAGGTTTCCATGTGATATTGATCTCAACTGGTATTGTGTTGAAAAAGGCCTGAATAAGTCCTGAAGATACTCTGGTGCAGTTCCATGTAGACATTTATATAAAAGAACTGCCTTGTAAAAATATATCCTGTTATATATTGTGAACCATTTGAGTTCTGTAAATAATGCTTTTGAGGAATTATCAATGATGCATCTAAAATTATGCTCGTTTCTAAAGTTTATAAATCCTGTCAAGCTCAGATTTAGCACAGTTTCTCCATACATTAGAACAATAATCCATTGTTGGAAGAATATATGACTTGTAGTATAGATTGCGCATTTCCATAGGTAAATATTTCTTGATTCTGCTGAGTAGAGCAATTTTTGATGACAGTGTTTTACAAAGCATATCAATATGGTCATTCCACAATAAACTATTATTTACATACACACCCACAAGCCTTTCATGTTTGACATTTTCTAATGAATGATTATTTATTGCAAGAGACAGCTTTGGATTCCCAGACTTGTGTAGCTTTTGTGTTGTCACCAAAATCATACATTTTGTTTTACCGTCATTAATTACCATCCTATTTTCTTGTGCCCAGTTTTGGACTCTAATAAGGTCTGAGTTTAATCTTGTTTGGATAACTTCAGTATCAGAACTAGATGTATACAAGGTTGCATTGTCTGCAAACAAATCAGTATTTGTGGATTCATTATTTAATGGTAGATCATTGATATAAATAAGGAAGAGGAGGGGGCCCAAAACTGAACCTTGAGGGACCCCTGAATGAATAAAGCCAGTTTGAGAGCTAATATTGCCAATGGTTATTTGTTGAGACCCTGGTTTAGGTATGATATTAGCTTAATATATACGAGTCATTATCCAGAATTGGTGACTGCCTGCGATGGCCCCAATTCTTTTTCAGATCTCTCTTATTTTGTCTGGGATCTTTATGGACTTACAGTGAGAATCAGTACGTCAAATGTACCCTTAAGAATCAATATATATATATATATATATATATATATATATATATATATATATATATATATATATATATATATATATATATAAGGAGGTATGTATTGATATATATATTTTTAATGTCCCAACATTTACAGCCATTACAGTAGTCAACAAAAAGACCAAAAAACTGTCAAGTTTAGACATCAGCCTGCTGCCCACCACCCCTACCCCCTTCCAGATCTTTATTTTTCCCAAATTATTTCGTGCAGAATAACTCTGTCTAAACCCAATTTGTGCTTCATTAGTAATGGTTTTGACAGACTGTAGAGTAAATCAGGCGCATAATAAACCTGTCAAAAAGCTTGTGCTTCATCAGTAGTGCGATTACTTTCAGTCAATTCATATACAAGCTTGTTTAAATTAGAGGTAAAGATCTTAGATGGCATTAATCATTGATAACCCCTGAAATTAATACTGTAGGATAATAATTTATTGAGCCTTTTTTATGTTTTGGCTATATAATACCATCTCCCCATGAACTAGGAAAAATAACTATTTAAATACTTGTTAAAAAAGTACTACCTGTAATAACAATGGTGTGATAATATGGCATAGTACAACTGAACAAGTAAATTCTTATCACATCTGGACCACAAGCCTCTTCTGATTTTAGTCCAAGTATTCTGTATACAACTTCCTCTTCAAATCTAGGTTGTTTATTAAATCACAATCTGCATAATGTATGTTCTAAAGCAGTTCCTCATCCTTGCTATAAAAAAATTTCCAAAATTTGTGTGGACTAGTGAAACAAGGAATGTACTGTTTCTATTTTATATTTTTCTTTCTTCACTTTTCAGACCTAATTGAATTTATTTTTGATTGCTTTCTTTGCTTAGACCTATTTGAATTTATTTTTGTATGCTTTCTTTGCTTTTCAGACCTAATTTAATTTATTTTTGTATATTTCTTTGCTTTTCAGACCTATTTTAATTTATTTTTGTAGTTTTCTTTGCATTTCAGACCTATTTTAATTTTATTTTTGTATGCTCTCTTTTCTTTTCATATGCTTATACAATTCCATATTACTTTGAGTTTTTCTAAAACTGTGTAATAACTTATTTTTTGTTATCTTTGCTATTACATTCAGTATTCCACTAAACAGGTTGAGATGATTTTTTTTATAGAATGTTTGAACGTTTAAAAATCCAGTCATATAAAACAAATTTAATAACACACAGATTCAACGATATTTTCGTTAATCAATGCACACATATCAGAATACACTAATAGGAGCCTGACACTAACATTTTACAAAAACAAGTTCCTTAAACTCGTCTTTTAAACTACACATGAACTTTTGAGAAAAAGTACCCTGTAATATAAATCTTGTTTAATTATATCCTTTCAAAATTATGATGAAAACATAAGGTGTATTAAGGTATGCTTTCGTCTTTTTTTTTCAACATGGAACTATGTGATAAACTCAGGTAAAGTCCTGAATAAGCATCCACACAGTCTACATTGCTTGCACTTAATTTCATTATCAATGTGTGTAAAATTACCATCAAAATCACCATGTACATACAACTAGAGTTTTTGATACATTATACCACAATGATTTAGAAGAGAATACACAGTCAATATATTTATAATAAGATACAATCTCTAAAAGGCAGTCACCTAAATACCAACTTTCATATTATCTCACCTTGAATTTTTAAAGATCTTCAATTTGAAAGCAATCAAATCATTCAAGAAGACCAATTAAAGAGAATAAATAGTTTTTTGACTAAAATAAGTCACCCTCAATAAAGTATTATTATTATTATTATTATTATTATTATTATTATTATTATTATTATTATACCAGTAGAAGTCTTTTGATTAAAATCCCAAGTATCTTCACTGATTATTGATCAAAATCAAACCTTTTCATGCTTAAGGTCAGAACAACGACCAGTTTTTGTCCCAGGCTGCTAGTCAGGTCAAGGTATTCATTGCCTGTCAGGGCATTTTGAGCATGGCAAAGTCTATTCTGAGGACAAGGTCATTGCCTGTCAGGGCATTTTGAGCATGGCAAAGTCTATTCTGAGGACTAGGACATTACAAGTCAGGGCATTTTGAACATTGCAAAGTCTATTATGAGGACAAGGTCATTACGCATCATGTCAATTTTATGCGCTTAATTGATGCATTTCAAATGAAGTTTCCACTGCAAGTGAAAATTAGAACTTAATGATGTCAGATGGATGCCCAAATATGCATGTAGAATTTGATAAATGCAGTGTAATAATTATCAGGAAATTTATGACAGAGTAGGATATGCCCAGGAAGAGCAAAGTGTCGAAGGAGTGCGGGATGAAGCACCCTCCTAAAACAGGCTGGACACAACACTGCCAATGTGAATGCCTGCAATGTAAAAGAATTAAGTTTTCTGCGCAGTTCTGATAAAAATACTTTATTATTATTATTATTATTATTATTATTATTATTATTATTATTATTATTATTATTATTGCATTTAAATAGTCATTCATGATATTATATTGCTGCCACTATTCCAGGACACTGTGGTTGGTCTGCAGGCTTTGGCAGAATATGCTACAATCACAGAACAAGCAAACCCCAACATTGAGCTGAACATTAAGGCCAGGAAGTTGCCCAACACAGAACAGCTGATTAGTACTTTTAGAATCATGGCTGACAACTCTCTCCTGCTCCAGCAACAACAGGTACTAAGAAAGAATCTTTGAGCCAGCATAATTTGTAAGGGACACATATATTACTTTCCTAGAACATTGATGAACATTAAAATTTTGTATTAAAATTGCTTGTTGAAGTTTCTAGCAGTTACATGGAGGGATGGTATGACATGGCACAGTTTACAGACGAGATCTAATACTTTGTGCAGCCATTTTGTTTACTGTATAGTGAGCATTTTTAGCAGTATATAAATTTTAGCAATTGACAACCAAAATGAGATTATAATAATAAATCCCATCAAAATTAATTATCATATCATATAGAACTTTATATCTGCAAAATGACATGACTAAACTGTGAGAATTAAAGATGCAGTTTATTTTACCTTTTGCCATCTGCTTTTTTTAAAACATGTTTCTAGCATCTTCACTCAGTCTACTGCTTTCAAAACAAATTGGTAGAGATATACAAGTGAAAATTTGCACTTTTATATTAACATTAATGTGATGTTGTTGTTGTTGTTGTTGTTGTAGGGTTTAATGCCATTTCTCAGCACACAATAGGCTATATATGGCGGCCAGTATTATTGGTGGAGGAAGAACCCGGGAAAACCCTCAGAAAGAACCACTGACCCACGAGAAGCTATTGGCAAGCTTTCTCACATAACTACATTAGCCGAATGTACAGAACCCACGCAGACAGAGGTGAGATGGCAGTGATCCGTAACGAAGAGCGCTTTAGACCACTTGAAGCCCCACTTAATATGATGAAGACATAAGGTGAAAACAGAACAAGTTTTCAGCTTTGGGCAAATTTGTTGATGTTATGTATGGTAGTTTAATTACTATATATGACTGCTTATGAATCCAGTCCAACTGTGTCAGATCTATGTCTGTGCAGTTTGTTAGGAGTAATCAGTAGAACAGACAGCATTCTTATATACTATACTCTGGCAGATTAGGGTCCGTTTTGTTTGCAGTTGGACTTTTGAGTAAGCATGGTACATGCAATCAAGCTTTTGCACATTCTGGCATCTTAGAGGATTATGGAGAGAATAGTTTATGCAAATGTATGAAATTTTGTGTAAATTCTGCACGTTTTTCCTTGGACAGAAGGATTGATTAATTAATTTACAAATGCAACGATCTGCTGAGAATTGATGTACCTTAGTATTTTATCCCAGATTTCATCAATATGTTGTTAGTTTTGTCCTACAGGAAGGATATGAAAATTTGCAATAATCCTTCATGTATCCGGAAAAGTTTGTACTTTTCATTGTGAAAATTTTAATATCCTCCACTTTTATAAATGTACAAATGTGACCTAATCCTGCATGCAAACTTTTCCAAGCATGTGGACAAAGATCAGTCTCAAAACACTAAATTGAGTTGAATTAGTTTAGAATATTGTGTTGTCATCTTAAAACATTATAGGGAACTTAAATAAGGCTAATCCTTAACTTTTTTAATGGGATGACCTATTTATTGACTTTTGTAGTGGGACTGACCTATTTATCAACTTTTATAATGGGACTGACCTATATATCGACTTTTGTAATGGGACTGACCTATTTATTGACTTTTGTAATTGGACTGACTTATTTATTGACTTTTGTAATGGGACTGACCTATATATCGACTTTTGTAATGGGACTGACATATTTATTTACTTTTGTAATGGGACTGACATATTTATCGACTTTTATATGATATTAGTTAGCTATGGATACTTGATTCATATTGTGATTGTTATAATTTTACTTTGTGCTCCTATGTTGGCTTATTTTGCTTGCAGTCTTGTTCGTAATTCATTAACACACTAAAATTTTTAGATTACAGTCCTACCCGTTTATCTCGACATCCTCAGGTCCGAGGAAATATTGTTGACATAGGCGGATGTCAAGATTATTGGGGGGGGGGGGGGGGCTGAAAAAAAAATAATTTAAAATTCGTCAGCAAAGGGAGACCCGGTGTCAGTGAATAGCATTTACACTTTGAGAAAGAAAAAAAAAGAGGAAATTTTGAGTTAATGAAGACAGAATTATTGTGAAATAGTCTTGTATATTGACAAATTACAGTTTGGTTACCTTTGTGTAATACAATACAATATAAAATATTGCATTGATCACATCCTGATCCGATTTTGATGCTTCCTCTATGTCTTTAAATGTTGCAGTCTTTTGCTTCTTCCTTTGGGGAGCGCAGTTACCTTCAACTTAGTCTTTCTTTATAGACTCAGCAGCTTTCATCCTTCCTGGACGTGTGTTATTGTTAAGTGAAAAAATTTCACAGACCTCTTTGTGAGATGTTCATCCCTTAACTTCCTTAACAGCCAGATATTTAGTTTCCGAAGACTGTAAATTTAATTTGCGTTTACCCTGCTGTCGGTAACCATCGTAAATGTAAATAAAGTTAAAAACGAAACTTTCACAGTAAAAAACACCACAACTTGTTTTAATCACCGGTCACTTTCAAAGGTCTCGAAAATGCGTAATCTGTATTTTCACGCAATTTTTATATATGGGATTCAGAAAATCACGTATACAGGAGTCCTCTGTACGCATCAATTTCCTGGACGGTTTGCTAGTCCTGTTTTGGCCACATGTTGATTGGGAAAATGTGTTACTTTTAGCTGTGCTGATATTTACAATAAAAAATTCAGAGGCTGAAAGACCGACAGATGTACATGTTGTCATTGTAAGAGTACATCTGAAGAACATGACCCACAAGCTAGGCGGCAAGATCAAAGACTTAACAAGCTGCAGAGTGTTGAGAAAATGTGCTGCTATTTTTTTTTATCCGACCACGACATCAAAAGCCTGGCGGCAAGATCAACTAATTGTTGAACAAAGTATTGGTCTTAATTGGCAGCTTGTCGACATAAACGTTTCGAAAACAAAGGATTTGTTCAAGCTGGGACCAAGGGCTTCTGTCGACATATACGTTTTTCTTTTATCTCGACGTCGATATAAGCATGACAATTTGATAGTAATAGTAGACTATGAGACCGGGACTTTGCTTTTTTGTCGACATAGGCAGCTTGTTGAGATAAGCGATGTCGATATAAACGGGTAGGACTGTATTAGGTTTTTTTGTTTTTTAATTTTGTGTCTTCCATATTGGAAGTTTCTTTAACTTTCAATTATAATTTGCTCACACTTTGTAAGCTGTTTCTGATTGTGTCAAGTCTGTCAGTCAGGATAGGTATAAAAACCATGAAAGCAGTGGTTGAAACTCACCAAAAAATGTTAGAAGTCCACAGAACCAATAATCAGAAAATACTACTGGTCCTATCCAAAAGAAACTGGTCCAACATTTTATCATACAAGAAGACCAATTCCATAATGAATTCAGGTAGGCTGAATATCTGCCTTTAGTGAGGTTATTTATATAACGAATTATAAAACATAAAGAAATCACAAAATAAGATATTTATATCATATGTAAAAAAAAAAAATTTAAAATTAAATACACTATAAAGACTGCATCATATTAAACATATTTTGGCATCTAATGGATTTTAAAGAAAGAATCTTGGTATATGTTTTTTTTTTTTAATGTCAATATGGTGGTGATTATGTGTTTGTACAGTGTTATGTGTCATCAGTGTTCATCTTTGCTCTCACTCGAGACTAGATGGTTCAACTTTCTTGTTGGATTCTGATAATGAATCCTGGTTAGAACCATGAGATATGCTTGTCTGAATAGAAAAATGACATCACATTTAGGACTGACCGTTTTATTGGGAGAAGGAGGATGGAGATATAATATTTTCAGGTTTAATCAGAGCTTAATGGGAAATGCAGCAGTAATGGATCTGTTAATATGGGTATTAAAACTAGATAAACACAAATCAACTGTACAAACAATGAGTGTTTTTTTTGTCTTTCAATAAATCTATTTTATGGTTGAATGGCATGGTATTTGAACAAGATTAAGAAAATGAATAATAATAATAATGAAAACTACTCTGAATGTTCATTTCAGCATGTTGAATAAATTATTTATACATTTATATATACATTCCTGAATGACTTACATCAGTATGTTCTTTGCACTTTGAATTAAACGTTCCTCCTTCCTGGGGTTCTTTTGCTTGCTTCCTGAATCACCGTCAAAACCGAATCAGACTTAAACACTATTCTGATACCTAAAAGTAATTATGATTTATATGTGGAGTAAAATCCAATTTTAAAGATATGTTGCTGCTGTTTTTGCAAACTAGACAATAATCGTTA
Source organism: Unio delphinus (assembly GCA_029339505.1). Taxonomy (NCBI): domain Eukaryota; kingdom Metazoa; phylum Mollusca; class Bivalvia; order Unionida; family Unionidae; genus Unio; species Unio delphinus. The sequence goes on from JAQISU010001235.1 coordinate 16,769,282, forward strand.
ATACAGATGGCTTAACAATTCTCATTTAAGGCAGTGATGTGTAATAACTTTTGTTCTTCAACCCTCATCTAGATTCCCTTTGATTTAACTATAACTAAAAACAAGTTGGGTTGTTCCACTTTGAGCTTTATCTATTCATATTAGCAGAATGAGCTCTCCAATAACACTCTTCAAATTGTTTGCCACATCACCCTAGTTATTGTCAGTCAATTAAGAAATAGGTGAAACTGGTTGTTTATACCTGAGCTCCATGTCTCTTATTTGCCTTTATGACAGTTTGTTGTATAAACGTCCCGAATGGGTAGTTTTCATGACCTCTAAGCAGGACAGTTTACCATTTCAGCATGCTTCATGGTACAGGCACATACATATTGTGGTGAGGGGGAGTGTGCTGTGTCAAATTTTACTGAAAATCTTGTGGTTTTTTTTAAATATTACCATGTCAGGAACTTTGAGAGTAAAAACTTGCATATTTAGAGTGACACAACATGTTATGGCAGGTAGATTACTTATGATGCCTATTTAGCCTTATAATACCTTGTTACCCTTATGATGCCTATTTACACTTATCATACCTAGTTAGTCTTATGATGCCTATTTAGCCTTATGATGCATAGTTAGCCTTATGATACCTTTTTAGCCATATGATACCTTCTTACCCTTATGATGCATATTTAGCCTTCTAATACCTAGTTAGCCTTATGATGCCTATTTAGCCTTATGATGCATAGTTAGCCTTATGATACCTATTTAGCCATATGATACCTTCTTACCCTTATGATGCCTATTTAGCCTTATAATACCTAGTTAGTCTTATGATGCATAGTTAGCCTTATGATACCTATTTAGCTATATGATACCTTCTTACCCTTATGATGCCTATTTAGCCTTATAATACCTAGTTAGCCTTATGATGCCTATTTAACCTTATGATGCATAGTTAGCCTTATGATACCTATTTAGCCATATGATACCTTCTTACCCTTATGATGCCTATTTACCCTTATCATACCTAGTTAGTCTTATGATGCATATTTAGCCTTATGATGCATAGTTAGCCTTATGATGCCTATTTAGTCTTATGATACCTTGTTACCTTTTATGATGCCTAGTTAGCCTTATGATGCCTATTTAGCCTTATGATGCCTAGTTAGCCTTATAATGCATAGTTAGCCTTATGATGCCTATTAAAGTACTTGAAATATTGTTGTCTGTGGTTAGATATTATTTGTTTGCTACTTTTATTGTATTTTCACCAAATTTTGAAATAAATGTTTAATTTTTTAAAGCTAAATCTTGAATCACATATTTAGATTATGTTTTTGATGAATTGTATATTTTCCTTAATGTGAGTGCAAAATGAGCTATGAATACAATGAAGAGACATTGCTATGTCTGCCATTATTTCCATTCTGTCTTTTGACAAGTTCGCTTATTGTCTCAGATTTCTCTATTGAAGAAATTAAATACAAGCACAACAGTTAAAATCTTCACAAAATATATTTTAAAAATGCTTTCACCACATCTGTTGATAAAATAAATACTGCTATTTACATACAGATGTTTTAAGTTTTGAAGCACAAGTTGTTATGTTTTCATCATGAAATTTTGACATGATAATCTAGCCCTGATAACAAATTCTAAATTGTTGGGGTTAACTTAATTTGAGGCTCTTTTAGCAATGCAAGAATATAATTTCTTCAAGATATCATTGCCTTACAGTTTTTTTTCTTCTGAGGAGCTTCACTGTGACATCATGAACATCATGTAAGAGGCACAGGTTAGATTTATATATGAGAAACAATGGTTACATCTAATTCAAGCAAGATTCAGCCTGCGGTTCACTTCAAGCCATAACATTTTATATGTAAATTGTGGCCAGTACTAATAATTAAGAATTATATTTTGACCAATAAAGTTTCCATATAAAATTTTAAAAATTTGTATCATTTCAGATTCCGGATGACATGGATGAAGTAATAGTTACAGCAACAGGATCAGGCATGCCTCTCTTGTCTGTAAGTAGCAACTAGTGTCAAGTTTCACTGAAGAGTGTCAGATTTCCTCATTATCAGTAGCAACTAGTGTCAAGTTTCACTGAAGAGTGTCAGATTTCCTCATTATCATCAGTAAACCTTCTGCAAACAAAATTTATTTATGCATGGCATGTCACCAACTGAAAGCATCTTTATAGACCTAGATACATTATGGCATAATGTGCTTTCCTAAAATTTAGGGTCTACATGTATGTTCCTTTAGCTTGAATGTTAAGGAGAATGAACAGTATGGACCCCAACCTGCCAGATTGTTATACTACAGCAGGTAAGAGTTAGTTTTCAACAGTTGGGTGTGCATCATAAAAGAGCGGATTTAGTTATGGTTTAGGGTTTATGCATGTTTGTCTTGAGCTGAAGGTTCCAAGTCTGCTGGATCATGAGGGAAGAGTTGTAGTCAGAGGGTTCCAGGTCTTTCCCATGTGCTCAGCAAACCATGTATGATTTTTCATTGTTTCTGCCACTAAGTCAAGGGTACATAAAAATGGTCCCAGCTCATCTGTCATTCCATCCATCCAGCTGCCTTGTGAGTGCTTCAGTATCCACATTTATTGTTAGAGTTTAGTGAAATTTATATTGAAGCTTCATCTCAAAAACACCTCAGAAGATTTTGATGATGAGCACAGTCTGGTCATATTTATTAGAGTTATGGCCCTTGATCATCTCAGCATAGGGATTGCTAATGTTTCCTCTTATGAACACTCTAGGTTCCTTATTTATTATTGAATTTCAACCAAACTTGTCCTGAATATTTGTCACAAAAACAGCTCAGACAGGTTCTATGATGAGCACAGTCTGCTCATATTTATTAGAGTCGTGGCCCTTGGATCATCTTAATATATTCATTGCTAATGCACAACCTTGTGACCACTCAAGCATCAACATTTATAATTAAATTTCAATCCAATTAGCTATGAAGTTGTGCCTAACAAGATCCTATGTGAGTTTGAAGGTGATCAGCTTTTTATCTTGATGACAGTTATGGACCTTGAAATACTTAGACAATGGTAGGCATTCAACTGTTATGTGAATACTCTAACATTCACTTTTTCTGTTTGAGTTTAAACAAAGTGGCTGTGTTGCTTTATCTTAATAAGTTTCAGATAGATGGCGGGATCGTATTTGACAATATTTTACATTTACAGAGTTATGGCCCTTTAATGATATAGGGATGTCACTGTTATCTAAACAATGTAAAATTCATTTTTTTTTTATTGACTCAAACCAATTTGGTAATACAGTTCTCATCAGCAAGATCTCATGAGTTTGGTGATGATGACCAGAGTTAAATGTACTACCTTTTGACAGAGTTATTACCCTTGACCAACTTAGAATAGCCATGCATCTTTTGACAAAGTAATTACCCTTGACCAACTTAGAACAGCCATGCATCTTTTGACAGAGTTATGACCCTTGACCAACTTAGAATATCCATACATGTTTTACTTAATATCAGCCACATTTTTTGAAAAACTTTATCTTGACATATGATGTAAATTTCAAGAAATATTTTTGGCCATAATTTACTGAGTTTCTGTCAATGATTGACTTGGTACTACAGCCAGCTCCCTGTCATCTGCCCTTTAGTGGGAAGCAATATTGTACAATAATCATGTTAAAATAAGCAGCAAACATCTTGTTTTTACATAATCATTTACTTAGTACATAAATTTATACCAAATACTTACAGTGAGGTTTTTAAACAAAGTTAAATACAAAAAAAAATTGATCAGCTGGCATCTGAGTATGGCTGATGTAGCAAAATTAAAAAGTGTCAAATGAAACCAGCAAAATCTGGCATTGGTCTTCAATTGTAAAAATGGAAATCTCTACATTAAATACAGATAAAGAAGAATTCAACAAACTTTTTTGCTTTGTTATTTTTTTTACTTATTCTCCAAGATTATTTAAAACATTTTTGCAAATTTTATAAAACTTTTAAGTTAACATAAAAAATAAATCAAAATTCTTTCTATTGGAAATAGAAACTAAAGTTTTGTATTTATTTATTACATGAATTTTTAGCTTCTAGTGAAAATAATCTTAATCATAGACAAAGAAATAAGACACTGTTTGTTTTTAAGAGGCCATTATTACAGAATTAACATTTAGAAATAGATGTTTATCAGTTGTATTTTTTTCCATGAATAAACCTAGTGGGCCTGACTTTTTCATATTGAAAAAAAGTTGTCAGGGTGAGATTCATCATGTGTACAAAAATTGCCCAAACTTCTATTAAACCTTTGGATTGTTTTTATTATGAAAGGAGAAGTTTTATGCATCATAACCTTACAAATTTTTCTTCTAATATCAGATGACCTATATTTACAATGTCAATGACAGTGGGAGAGACAGCACAATCTACTCTACAACAACCACATCTCATTCTCTAGATGAGAGCATCATATTTGTGAACACATGTTTTGGAAGTCAGTAAGTAGGATTCAATAATTTGAAAATCACAGTACAGGTCTCCATCATTATAATTCATTATAATACACATTATGTAATTCAAAATAGTTAGGCAAATAACAATTGGGACGCCATGACCTTAATTATACAATGTATTGCAATATGGGTTGAAAGAAAGCAGTATGAAGCTTAGTGTTGTATCTATATTTATAAAACAGTTATTGAATAAGTGATGATCAGTTGCATTATACCACAGTTTCGCAGTATATAACAGTTCATTATATAACACAGTTCCGACAGTGGCATGGTTTGGTACATGATGGCGGTCATCAGCTATGGACCCCATCTACCTCATTATAATGAGAAATATCTAGAATTCATCATACAAAATAATTTGACTTTTTTTTGTAGCTATGTATATTTATGGTATTTTGAAAAATGTTATTTGTGTTAGTGCTTAAGTTCATAGAATGGAAATGTTTGAGGTTCATTGGATCTTACAAAGCATTGCTTTTTACCATCCAGAAAATACATAAAAGTTGATACCCAATGAAAACAGTGCAGTCACAATAATGTGAAAACTTATTTTGTTGCAGAGGGTTTTTTTTGTTTCCTTGAATTTTAAAGCCAATACAATACAGCCTGCAATAACAGAAAATACAGACTTTCTAATTTTTTGTGTGACAAGAATTGAAAGAAAATGAATCATTTGTCAAGCTTCATGTTTTCAGTTGATTTACATAATTTTGCACAAATTTCCCAATAGTAGAAATATTGCAGATTTTATTCCATCATTCCTGGCTTAATTCTCATAATGCAGTAAAACGTTTGACCTTCTGCAACTTAGGACACACTGTCTTGAACAATTTCACAAATCAGTCTAATTATCCATAGATTTTCTTGAGGGAATATTCTGCCCATAACCACACTTAGCTAAGCCACTGGGTGGAAATTCACCAAACTTGTTGCCAGTGTGGTGACCACTTGCATGCATTTGGGCCTCACCCATGGGGCCTCTGAGAGTGGGTAAAAGTAAAACATACCATCCTCCTGATTTAAAGACATGCACCAGGTTTGACCCAAATACATGTACATGTTAAAATGTTGGTGTAATTGTAATTTTCACATATATGACATTTACTTACTCTCAAGGACACCTGAGGAGGGGCCTTCAAACCATGGAAGTAATTCTAGTTGAAATTTTGATAATGTCTGTATATTTTCATGACTCCCGATCTATTTAGTGTTGTTATCATTGAATGAAATGAGGATCTTGAAGGCATCATATGTAGAATTATTAAACCCAGCCTGCTATGTTATTTTTGCATATTATCTAGCAAAACAGCACTTTCTGTTAATCAGTTCACTTATCTTGCTTCTTGCTGGAAATCACACGCCTCTATTCAAGAGTTCAGAATATTGTTATCATAAAAACTTACTGGCAACTTTTTATCCATCCTAAAAAATATTTTAAAAAATCATTATCCTACATTGACGTCTTACAATTCAGAGTACAGTTGAACCTATTGATGGCAAACTCCAACTTAGTGAATAATTTGAACAAAGTATCAAGTTAAGTCCAGATAGCTGAAATTTTGAAAAAAGTACCAATTTGGTCAAGACAGCTGACCTTGTGAAAAAGTACCAATTTAGTCAAGACAGCTGACCTTGTGAAAAAAGTACCAATTTAGTCAAGACAGCTGACCTTGTGAAAAAAAGTACCAATTTAAGTTGGGGCCCCGAGTGGCCAAGTGGTCTAAAGCGCTCACCATTATGGATCATTGCCATCTCACCTGTGTCTGTGTGGGTTCGAGTCTAAGATTCGGCTAATGTAGTTATGTGAGAAAGCTTGCCAGTAGCTTCTCGTGGGTCAGTGATTCTTTCTGGGGGTTTCCTGGGTTCTTCCTCCACCAATAATACTGGCTGCCATGTATAGCCTATTGTGTGCGAAAAATGGCGTTAAACCCTACAACAACCAACCAATTTAAGTCAAAATAGCTGATCTTGTGAACAAAGTACCAATTTAAGTCAAAATAGCTGACCTTGTTTTGTTTGTTGGTTTTTTTTTTAGGGTTTAATGCCATTTTTCAGCACACGATAGGCTATACATGGCGGCCAGTATTATTGGTGGAGGAAAAACCAGGGAAAACCCCCGTAAAGAACCACCGACCAACAAGAAGCTACTGGCAAGCTTTCTCACATAACTGCATTAGCCGAATCTTAGACTCGAACCCACACAGACAGAGATGAGACAGCAGTGATCCGTAACGGACAGCGCTTTAGACCACTTGGCCACTCAGGGCCCCTTAACTGACCTTGTGAAAAAGTGCCAATTCAAATTCAAGATAGCTGACCTTGTGAACAAAGTACCAATTTTAGTCAAGATAACTGACCTTGTACAGATAAACAAAACAATGTTCTACTTACTAATACTATTGCAAAAATATTAATTTTCTTTCAGGATAAAATGGTGTTTACTGACAAAGGAATTTAAGTGTGATGAAAAGTTCCTAAAAATTGAACACAAAATATTAAAGCGATAGAGATATGTTGTACATAGAAAGCTACATTGTTGTTTGACTGGTCTTCTATCCAACTCAAGCAAAAAAAGTCCAGATATAATTAAGTAAATATCTAATACAGATTTCATTGATTGATTAGTCACTTCTGAATGCAGGTCATGCAATAGTTGATTGACAACACATAGATTTATTTTCCTTTTCTCGCTGTCTGGAAACAATTGTATGTTTCCTCTATGGAGTCCATATTTCTGACCCGATTTCAATTAGACTTGGAATTTGGGTATTTATCCTTAATCAGATTTTGATAAAACTTAATATTTGCTTATATGGTTATGATATGAACATGTTTGGTAATGAGTGCCAGACCCATAAATAGAATAGTTATCTCACCTTGCATCTGATTGGCTGACCTTGTTACTGCCCTGGAAGCCCTATTTATATATTGTCTTTGATCAAAATTGGTGTGTGTATATATATATATATATATATATATATATCATTAAACTCTGATGAGATCAGTAATGAGTGAGATCCAGATATATTAAAAGGTGATCATGCATGGGTTTGGCAAAGTTTGGTACAACTCAAGAGGCCATGTCATGTATCCAGTTTTTATTATATTTGGAATATATGCTTATATCATTAGGATCTCATTTGTGTTTGAGAATAAGCAAGATCAATGCAAATTAATGGGAGGATCTTACATCTATCAGGTGAGCTTGTTATCAGTTTGGATCATCAGACTTCAACTGTTACATATGTGCAACATCATTGACGGGTTTCATGCAGGTGAGAGCCACGGATCATAATTGGTAACATAATCTTGTATTTGATTGGCTGAGTTTATTGTTTTAAAGATGTTTTTGACAAGTATCATTATTTTTACAGCAAAACATCTTCTGCAACATACCCGATGCTACTCACCAAGGTTAAATTGCCATCAGGATTTGATGCTGACCAAGAATCTTTTGGAATTAAAGAGAATGCCCGTGTTAGTCGTATTGAAGCTGATGGGAGAGACCTCAATGTCTATGTAGAAAATGTAAGATCTGTATTCAACAGTAGCATCAATGGCCATTTGTAAATTGTCCATATTCACTGGCAGTATTTCCCTTATTAGATTTTCAGAGATTTCAGGTTTTGAAATTGGTAACTTTGCTTGCTATTGAGTTTTTATTAGAGGCTCAGAATCTTCTTTTAAACATGTTTTTTTAGCCCTCCTGGTCTTGATCCTAAAAGCTGACATCCAGTATGACCACAGCAGCAGTCGTCTTGAAAATCATGAAAATGTTATTCCTCTTGAATGGAAAATCATTGGCATAGGATTTTCACAAGACATGGCGTCTACTTGGGCCTAATGAAAATTGTACTGCTTTGACATCCAGTATTGCTGCCACAGCAACCATTATGACAGTCTTGTTATGACTAGTTGCCTTGAATTAATGGTTATATTGGAATTGAGTTTTCACTAAAAGACTTGTCTTGAATTAATGGACATATTGGCATGGAGTTTTCACTAAAAGACTTACTTGTCTTGAATTAATGGTCATATTGACATGGAGTTTTCACTAAAAGACTTACTTGTCTTGAATTAATGTTTATATTGGCATAGAGTTTTCATTAAAAGACATACTTGTCTTGAATTAATAGTTATATTGGAATTGAGTTTTCACTAAAAGACTGGTCTTGAATTAATGGTAATATTGGCATTTAGTTTTCACTAAAAGACTTACTTGTCTTGAATTAATGGTCATATTGGCATGGAGTTTTCACCAAAAGACATACTTGTCTTGAATTAATGTTTATATTGGCATGGAGTTTTCACCAAAAGATGTACTTGTCATGAATTAATAGTTATATTGGCATGGAGTTTTCACTAAAAGACTTACTGGTCTTGAACTAATGGACATATTGGCATATTGTTTTAACTAAAAGACTTCGACTTGAATTAATGGTTTTATTGGCATGGAGTTTTCACTAAAAGACTTACTTGTCTTGAACTAATGGACATATTGGCATGGAGTTTTCACTAAAAGACTTACTTGTCTTGAATTAATGTTTATATTGGCATGGTGTTTTTACTAATAGACTTACTTGACTTGAATGAATGGTCATATTGGTATGAAGTTTTCACTAAAAGATGTACTTGTCATGAATTAATGGTTATATTGGTATGGAGTTTTCACTAAAAGACTTCGACTTGAATTAATGGTTTTATTGGCATGGAGTTTTCACTAAAAGACTTACTTGTCTTGAATTAATGGACATATTGGCATGGAGTTTTCACTAAATGACTTTTATATCTAGTTGATTGAATATGAAATGATACCAATCTGATGTCCAATATGGTCACCATGGCAGTCATGTTCAAAATATTGTTACTACTATTCATGAATGCAATGTCATATCAACATGGTACTTTCACCAAAAGACTTATGTTGTATTATATTCACCTAAAATGGTGCTTATTACAACCACGATAGCCATCATAAAATTTTTGTTATCATAAGTGGAATGTCATATAGACACTGGGATTGTACCAGAAGACTTCCTTTGGTGTCTGGTTGGTCCTAAATTAAAGTGGCATCAGTCTACCCCCCCCCCCTTACATATACACACCCCCCAAATTGGATGCCATATAAAATATATATATATAAAAAATTGGACTTGTGGATTTCTGGCTTTTATTTTTAGCCATTCGAGTTTGTCCAATTTGAGGGACTTTTTTATTCAAACAATTTCTTTTATTTTCAGTTGTGGTATTTTTCACATAAAAGTTAGAAACCTGGTTTTACGTCTTATTTCTGTAACTATACAATACAGTAGAGGACTTACAAACTGTACAGAATGTGGGTTTTATGCAGAGAAATATCATGTTAGTCTTTATTCTAAATCTATATGGTAAATCAGAGTACTCATACTTACAGGAGAGGTAGACTTTATATAGAGAAATAGAGTTCTCATATTAGTTCCTGGCATTGTACATAGCAGAGTTATCCTTCTTTTAGGGTAAGTCAGATATATACAGTACAGTGATTTTCTTGAGAAATAGCAAATTTGCATAGAAACAATTTTCAGGTGGAAAGGAAATTAACATGTGAACCCAGTATTATTCATTAGGTATAGATCTTTTTGGTTTTCATGGTTGCTGTTGGATATTTTGCCTCATTAGTGAAATATCAATGATACAGAATTCACCATAATTTTGTAACCATATAAATGGAGAGAAGTATAAATTGCTGAATTTAATATTGATATTATGTAACCTGCTAATATTGTGGGACCCCGCTATAACATGCCCCATTATAACACGAATTCGCATATAACACGTTTGTATACTATTGTATGGCCAGACAGAAATTACCCTTGACCATGAAAATTCATTCTCCTATATGGTGATTCGAGAGTGTTCTGGAGTCCAAACTGTAGCAACAACCTATGTGCATTATGAGCCTGTCTTTTTCAGAAGATATTTTAAATCTTTCTTCCTGGAAAAATGCCTTTGCTTTGAGCCCATGGTGTCAATTGTGCATTTTCCCAACAATTATCATTTTGTTCAGGTTTTATTACAATCAAATCAAGCATTATTCTTGTTCAGAAATAACTATATCCAGAGTTTTGGGCAATTTTGGTTCCTTTTTTCAAAACCTTGCATTAGGTTACCCCTTCACACCTCTATCCCTGCAACAGGTGTTTGGCATACATTTACAAAAATTGTAATTGAGAATTAT